>LR990504.1:8125363-8805287 GCA_905147785.2 Thyatira batis | reverse complement strand
CGACGCGTTCCGGCCGCTCATACCAATAATACAGGCGGTCAGGAACCCTGGCATGAAGGATAGGCACTGGAACGAGTTCATGGATAGAGCTGGTAAGCGAACACACGTGTGATATTAGTATTATTTCAGGAATAGTTTTGGGAGCTAGATAATTCATGACCGAGTTTTTAAACTACAACAGTATTATCGAGTATAGTACTTCCATACTGCGGTTCTACCCCCGTTCCCTTAATTTTTTTCCGGGATGAAAGGTAGCCTAAGTCCTTTCCCATGTCTATCTTTATACCAAGTCAAAATATATTATATGTCCATCGTCAAAATTGGTTCACTGGTTTAGACAGACAGAGTTGCTTTCGCATTTCTAGTAATAGTTATGATTTATTGATAACTTATTGTGTTTATTAATCTTATGTATATTGGCAAAAAAGTACAAGTATTTAAATGTATGTATAAATAACTTATTCATATTATTTTTATGTTTTTTGTCATTGCCCACGGCACAGGGCAACCTAATGTGAGAGCATTATTATTTGGATTAAGCGGCTATTTCAAGTCTTCTCAGAGCTTGTATCACTGCGACCATACTAGGTCTATTGTGATCTGTGAGAGCATTGCCAAAATAAATTTATGTTATGTTTTTTTTTCGGAATAAATACATTTTGATTTTCATTGTAGGTATAACGGTGACAATGAACGAGAAGCAAACGTTCCAAATGTGCCTAAAGCAAGGTGTGGCAGCCCACGGGTCCCTTATTGCTGACATCGGCGAGCTCGCCACCAAGGAGTATGTCATCGAGCAAGCACTGGACCGCATGCAGGCCGAGTGGGCCACCAAGGTCATGGAGATGTCGCCGTATAAGGCCACCGGTGAGTCTGTGGAGGCAATGTGTCGCGATAAGCAACGGGTGGAGGACAAGCGGTCATCTTGTCGAGATATATAAGCAAAATCATGCGCGAACTATTCATAATATAGGCATTAACAAGTATAGCCCCGAAACTCTTGACCGGTACACCCCTTGGCGTTTTCGTAGAATGATTATATATCGCATTTTGTGATACTTATTTCTTTTCTGTAAGACGCTAGAGACCTACATTTGCATGTGTTAGAGCTCAAACTTCGTTTCGCTCTCGTAAACTTTTATCTTGGAGGTTTACCCCTCTGTGTCCACTTTGGGACTCAGTTGTATAGTAGCTCATACACCCCTCTCCCCCTCGAGACATACGTGATCGAGCACCATGTTTGTAACTCTAACGTGTTATGCATAGATCTCTATTGTAACTAGACTTCGCAAGAGTATGTACTTCAGTCAGCAAAAATGTCTGCTTAGTTACCGACGTTATTGCCGTCAGACTTCAACGAAATAGTGACACGGTATACCTTCATACAAATTGAAGTTTATTATCTAGTTAGATTTATAGGTGGTCTTATAAAATTGGGGTACCTACTAGATCCGTGATGTTGTTTACAGGCACATTCATAATGAAGATAGCAGATGAAACTCTTCAGCTGCTAGACGAGCATCTGCTGGCGACGCAGCAGCTCGGCTTCAGTCCCTTCAAGGCGGCCTTCGAGCTCCGCATCCAGGAGTGGGACGACAAGCTGCGCCTTACCCAGCGTGTGCTCGACGAGTGGATCGAGTGTCAAAAGTATGTATTACAAGCTATAGTTAAAGGTTACACCCCCCCCCCCCCCTTTGTGGGGTTTTACGATTTTCCCGGGATTCTGAATGTATCGATGTGCATAGTTTGGTCTGAATCCCGTGAGCTGTTATGGCAAGAATGAGTACCAAACTTGCCTCTGTATGTTGCTTCTTCTGAACTGCTGATTTTTGAATTGGTGGTAGATATTAGGTTTTTTCTTGATAAGTGCTTTATTAGGGCTTAAACTAAACACGTCCGTCGTTTGATTTTACCATGTCTATAGGTAATGTTATTACGTGTTGATCCAATCCAATTAAGTTATAAACTATCTGTATTCTAAACTTCATCCAAATCTGTTTTGTAGTTTTTTCGTGAAAGAGTTACAAACAATATATACTCACAAACTTTCGCATTTTGTAATATAAGAAGGATATTGTCAAAAGTATATTTAAATTTGAAAATTTGTTTGATTCAGGGAATGGATGTACCTCGAGCCAATATTCACGTCTGAAGACATCTCGCGGCAGCTGCCCCTCGAGGCCAAGAAGTACGGCACCATGGAGAGGATATGGCGAAGAATCATGGGCGCGGCGGTGGTGTGTCCAAAGGTATGTTTGTTTGTAAAAACTAGCTTTTGCCTTCGCTTCTAAAAAAAAACGATTTTAAAACATTATTTACTGATGCTCCGCGCCTTTTGGTCGTGGCGTGATGGCTTGTAGCTTATAGGCTTCCACGATAAAAGGGCTATCTAACAGTGTAAGTTTATTTCAAATGAAACCAGTAGTTTCTGAGATAAGCGAGTTTAAGTAATCGAACTCTTCAGCTATATATATTGGTAAAGAAGTGATGTATATTCTGCCTAAGAAACAGAATACAGAAAAATGCTGTTATTTTTTGCAATGACAAGTTTCGGTAAATTAAGAACGTACTAAAGTTACGCCAGAAACTACAAGTTTTATTGTTATTTATTTATTTACTATCCTAATACTCCCCTTTTGATGGAATTTTCCATTGGTGCGTATTTTTGTATATTGTCTATCTATACTAATATTATAAAGAGGAAAGATTTGTTTGTTTGTTTGTTTGTTTATAATGAATAGGCTCCGAAACTACTGGACCGATTTCAAAAATTCTTTCACCTTTGGAAAGCTACATTATCCCCAAGTAACATAGGCTATATTTTATCCCTGTATTCCTACGGTAACGGGAACTACGCGGGTAAAACCGCGGGGAGGCAGCTAGTTAATAAATAAATAAATAAATATCCTGGAACTTTTTTCACACACGGCCTGGGACGTTTTTCATAGTCTATTGTCTAATTATTGTACAACCATTAACGGTCGCTAATATCTTGCAGATAATGGTGATATGCCCGGACAGTCGTCTAGTAGACAGTCTATGCGAGGCTCGTCACCTCCTCGCCGTAGTGGCTCGCGGCCTCAACGAGTACATGGAGCTCAAGCGGCTCCGCTTCCCTCGCTTCTTCTTCCTCAGCGACGACGAGCTGTTGGAGATCCTCTCGCAGTCGAGGAACCCGAGGGCCGTCCAGCCACACTTGCGCAAGTGCTTTGAGAATATAGCCAAGGTGTGTCTATTTGTCTATCTACTCACCTAACTAGCGAATGCCGGCTAATGCTTCGCGATTATAGCAAGAATAGATAGCAGCCGATTCTCAGACCTACTGAATATGCATATAAAATTTCATAAGAATCGCTCAAGCCGTTTCGGAAGACTACGGTAACTAACATTGTGACACGAGAATTGTATATATAGAAAAATATAACAGTCTATATACCATACTTTTCTTAATATTTGCAGTACTATAAAACAATATTCTATTCAATGGCGTTTATGTAAATGGCATGAAAATATTTATCAAAATTTTTCATTTCAAATAAAAAGAAATGTACCCTATAAATCCAATGCTTTCTCTTTCCACCATGTACATTGTTGCACCAAATCTCTTCCATCAAATTATGAATCCATAAGTCACACTAAAATCGAATGTTCATCATTTGGTTCATATTTAAATAACAAAATTAAATTATCAGGTAACATTCGAGCCAGACCTGAAGATATCCCACATGCACTCAAGCGAGGGTGAGATTGTCGAGCTCAAGTACAAGTTCTACCCGTCGTCCAATGTGGAGCAGTGGCTGCTGCTCCTCGAGGATACCATGAGGAACACCAGTAAGTCACCCACTAGTTTCGCGATTTTACCCGTGTTTTTGGCAGGTTTTCTTGTTGATTTTCGATGAAATATAGCTGTTTTCTATCGAGAATAAAGACTAGAATATACGAATACGAAAAATAACATTCTTGATAAATGTATTATCTTCAGGATGTATATATAGATAATGATGCAAACTACAGTGTTATTTTGAATATCCTTATAGAGCTTTTATTCGACCTCAAATGCTCAAAAACCAGCAATTAATTTATTACTTAATAATTAATTGAGTATTATAAACGTAGAAAGCAGAATAAATACTTGATTATCCCTGATCTATACTATAATAATAATATTATAAAGAGGAAAGATTTGTTTGTTTGTTTGTTTGTAATGAATAGGCTCCGAAACTACTGGACCGATTTCAAAAATTCTTTCACCTTTGGAAAGCTACATTATCCCCGAGTAACATAGGCTATATTTTATCCCTGTATTCCCACGGGAACGGGAACTACGCGGGTAAAACCGCGCGGGGGCAGCTAGTATAGAAATAAACTTACAAAGGGTCGCTCAACAACCGATGCCGGCGTTGAGCTTATTCAACATATCTTTGCAGCCTGGGAGGATTCAGAAGATATAATAGGGTATTTTTGTGATATATCCAAGGCATTGTCCAACATGAGTATAATACTCATTATAGTGTGCTATAATGACTATAATGAGATATAAGGTATCCCTCCTTATCCCGGAAAAGTTGAAGGAGCCCCAGGAATGTAGGTGAAACCGCTGGCAGTCAGTCAGCAGCTAGTACAAAATATGGGGGGTATATGAGGAAACGGTATTCCAGTACGTCTAACCCTGGTCGCCGGTCTGGAGGAACTGTGGACGATCCCGCGGCGGGAGTGGGTGCTGCGGTGGCCGGGCCAGGTGGTGATCGCCGGCTCGCAGACCGCCTGGACCGCCGGCGTGGAGGCCGCCATCACCGACTATAGGATGGAGGAGTTCAGCATTGAGAATCTTAACCAGGTCAGTGCCGCGTGAAGCCGTCGTGGTTCTCTTGGGAACGCGACTATGAGGGTTATTTATTATTATTATTAGCCTGTGTTGTCCCACTGCAGGGCAAAGACCTCCCCTTCTTTTCTCCACTCTTCCCGGTTTTGAGCTTTGATGGATGGTCCTTTGCAAAGTGGTCCAACTCGTCTCGCCATCTCTTCTTAGGTTTGCTGCGATGTCGTCTAACGTTTAGGGGGACCCAGTTAGTAGTTATTTTGGCCCACAGTTCGTCCGACACGCGGCTGACATGGCCTGCCCATCTCCTTATTAATTTGGCAGCGGTGAGTGTAACATCGGCGATCTGGGATTTGGAGCGTATTATTGTGTTTTTCACACGGTCTGTCAACTTGACACCAAGAATACTGCGCTCTATGGCTCGCTGGCAAACCCCGAGTTGGGACCTCTGCTGATCTGCCAAAGACCAAGTCTGTGCGCCATAGGTAAGGATGGGGAGGAAGCATATGTCCATGAGCGTTTTATTAAATGTGATTGGGAGGCTTCCCTTCATGATTTCTTTCATGGACCAATAGCTCTTCCAGGCGTTTTCGGTGCGTCGTGCAACTTCTTTGTCTTGCCTTGTGTGGAAATAAACTATTTGGCCCAAATAGATATAGTCTTTGACATATGCAATCTCCACACCCTCCACCTCGATTGTACGTTGGGTGCTATTTGACATAAGTTTGGTCTTTGCCATGTTCATCTGAAGTCCGACCTCGCGGCTCGCCTTGTTAAAATCATGGAGCATTTGTTCCAACTCAGTGGCTGAGGGTGCCGGCTCAGTTTCCTGGCCCGTACCTTTGGGCTTATCAAAACTAAAAGATTCACACCACTGGCTTTCGGTAAAGGAAAACATCGTGAGGAATCTTCCATGCCCACCTCGGGCGGCTCACAAATAAAGGCACGTGAAGTCTGCAAATCCGCACTAGGTCCGCGTGGTGGACTATGGCCTAAACACCCTCGATGTTAGGGGAGGCTTGAGCTCCTCGGTGAAGACGTAAATGAGCTGATGATGATGATATATCAACAAAAACAGCTGTGGATGAGTAGTTGTTTGTAACAGCTGGACAGCCTCCGCGCCCTGGTGAAGGGCGAGCTGACGTTCTTCCAGCGCGAGGTGGTGTGCGCGCTCATCGTGGTGGAGGTGCACGCGCGGGACGTGACAAGGGCACTCGTCGACGAGAACGTCAAGAACGTCTCTGACTTCCAGTGGATGTGTCAGCTCAGGTACACACATACTAGTTACAGCTGGACAGCCTCCGCGCCCTGGTGAAGGGCGAGCTGACGTTCTTCCAGCGCGAGGTACGCACACATACTACGAGGAGGCCTGGGAGGCGGCGGAGCGGGTGCAGGTGCGCCGTATCGCCGGGGACCGGGGCCCCGGATCCCCCGATCCGCCGTCCACGCCTAGGGTCCCATGCCGGAGATGCCCATTTGTTCCATGGGCACCTTCGGTGATGTTGAGAGGGGGGGGGCGGGACTCGCATGCGTTTTCGCATCGTGAGTCCCGCCCCCCCCCCTCGAGACGGGCTCGGCCTCCAGTTATTTTTAGGAGCAGCGCCGGCGGGGCGTGCGGTTGTGCAGCTTACGCGTGTCCCTCGGCCCCGCCACACGGCGCTCAGGCGTCTTTGGAACACCCAGGGGTTTAGTGGGTAGGCACCTGGATTAACACAGGTTACATTTTATCCCGGAAAAATTATTGATCCTCTGGGAACGAGGGTGAGACGCGGAAGCTAGTAATGAAAATAAAATGAAAATTAGTCAAAAGGCATGTCAAATATTTGTACCGGATTTACCAGTAATTACCAACTATACCGTCTTCAGGTACTACCAAGTAGTAAAGCCGATGTACCCGCTAGAACCTGATGAACTACCGGAAATATACCAGGATGAGAACAGACTGGACACGTCTGCGTACTATCGCCAGTTTAGCCAAAACACTTGTGATGTGAAGGCCTTGAACTCCGTATTCACTTACCAGAACGAATATCTTGGTAATAGGTAAGTTGTCATATCCTACTAATATGGGTACTATTTGTGAGTATGGATGGATAGATGTTTGTTAGTCTTTCACGAAAAACTACTGGATGGATTTGGATGCACCTACTCATTGAAATATAATCAAGAAAAAAATCCAAATTTGTCCTGCTGCTTAGGAATGCTATAAAAAGATTGCATTTTTAACCAATTTATTAAATAAAATCTGTCAATGAAAGTTGACTCTAATGCTCGGTTCAGAAAATCCCCATGTTCAGTTGTCTTATGGGTGATATGATGAAGACAATGACAATGTAACACATTTTGTACAAATCACTATTGTATTAAATCTAAGTTGGTTTTTGAAAAGAGTAATTACTAACTATCAGAACCGAGCATTAATAGTGACTATTCATAAGTGCTTTATTGGGGCCTATTTGAATAAAAAAGATTAGGAAAACATTTGTATGCATGAATGTGTCTGTTTGTCCTGTGTCTAAATATCTATATAAGTATGTATTTTAAAGTAGTATATGTAGTATATCAACTATCTGGTTACCATATCACAAGCTCTGCTTAGTTTGGAATCAGATTGGCCGTGTGTGAAAAATATCCCAGGATATTTATTTATTTACTATTCATAAGTGCTTTATTGGGGCCTATTTGAATGAAAAGATTTTGATTTTGAATGCTGATGATGATAATGTATCAGTGGTCGGCTGGTGATCACTCCGCTAACGGACCGGTGCTACCTGACCCTCATGTGCGCGATGCACCTTAAGTTTGGAGGCGCTCCCGCTGGACCCGCTGGTACTGGCAAGACTGAGACCACCAAGGTATACCTCTCTCCCTCTCTCTCAAACACACACGGCTCAGGAGTATAGTACTAGATGCGACTTGAAAAATGTATCATTCTCTTTTGCAAAATGCAACTTTCTCAAGCTGACATATTGGCAATTTTACACTATTTTAAAGTATTTTTTCGAAGATTTCAATTAATAAAATAACATTTAAATTTTATTAGAATTAAGTAGTTATGTTTATAAGGTGATTTAATGTGTTATTTTTTATTCTCTAACTAAGCAGTAAGCTAGGATATCTATCCTTGTTTGTATCTACAAACTTCAACTTGACCAGGTTGACTTTTCAATTCATAGGATTTGGCGAAGGCGTTGGCAGTGCAATGTGTAGTGTTCAACTGCTCCGACCAGCTCGACTTCATGGCGATGGGCAAATTCTTTAAGGGGCTCGCCGCGTGAGTATAGGAAATTACTTTATTTACCTAAAACAAGGTAATTAAGACGTTTCATTTACATTGACTAATCAAGAGGACAGCCGTGGTGGCTCAGTTGGGAACGCACCGACTCACGATCATGAGGGTGCAGGTTCAAATCCCTGGCCCGTACCTCTGAGTTTACAAAAAACTTACGTACGGTTTACACCACTGGCTTTCGGTGAAGGAAAACATCGTGAGGAAACCTGCATGCCTGAGATGTCACAATTAAAGGCATGTGAAGTCCACTACTGCACTAGGCCCGCGTGGTGGACTATGGCCTAAACCCCCTCGATGTTAGGGGAGGCTCGAGCTCCGAGCGTGGAGACGTATATGAGCTGATGATGATGAATCAAGAGGACGATACGAAGTTCGCCAATGGAAGTCTACATTATTAGGGTGTTTGGCATATTTTATCCCCATACGAGAACGGAAACGCGGGTGAAACTGCGGGGCGGGTGCTTGACATTCTTGCTTGACTTGGATTCTAAATGTTTGTTTGTTATATGCATGGAAGTAAATATCTATATAGATGAATATTTGTTGGTTTTTTGTAGAAATTTACATTATAGTTAACAAAATATTGTTTCTTCTTAATCACAGGTCGGGAGCCTGGGCTTGTTTCGATGAGTTTAACAGAATCGACATAGAAGTGCTGTCTGTGGTCGCACAACAGGTAATTATTTGAAAATTATTGAAGTTATTTCGAGTAGTTTTTTTAAAAACCACTTTAAATTGTTTTTTCTCTTAAATGGACAATGAAAAACGATAGACTTAGTCATAATACCTAAGTTTAAAAAATCGATTGACCAAAAAACAAATGCATACTAACGCAGGTAAATCCACAGGCGGAAGCTAGTATTAAATATTCGTTTTTCCAGGTGGTTACAATACAAAAGGCGCAGGTGGCTCGTCAGGAGAGGTTCATGTTTGAAGGCTGCGACCTTCCGCTGAAGGCATCCTGCTCTGTCTTCATCACCATGAACCCTGGATATGCAGGTATATAAAAGTTTATTTGTAAAAAATATATTTACTATAGTATTCTCGTATTATTATTGCTAGGTATATTGTAGTGTTTCCTTGGCTGACACCGACTCCAAAAATAACAATAATGTGATGATGATGATGATTGGACTAAGAGCTCGTGGACGCCAGACCTTCGTTATTTTATAAAAGCTGAAAGTTCGTCTGCGCATGCTCCCAACAGAGGTAAGAACGATGGCCTATTATGAAGTTTGGGTCATCGTGGCTTTGGCAGCTATACGGTACTAAAGGTGTGTTTAATACCGATCTAGTTTCGTCAAATTATAAAGTGTGATTTTTTGGTATTATCTTCAGAATATTATTAAAAATCACGTTATTGATTGCCAGACACTTCACATCGTGGCAACCCCTTGCCAGACACCCCTAATGTTCATGAAATTATAATTCTACTTACGTCATAGTATAAAAGCTGATTTTTATATATAATACTTAGGTAGTAATAAGATGATGTTTCCTCATCAGCCAGACATTTTTGATAGTTCCATCCCCTTGCCAGACAATGATGTAGGGTCGCTGTAGGAGCGAGCGCGAGACAGTATATGTATGATAGATGGCGAGAAAGGTCTATCGCGATCCCTCAATAACAGATTATAAAAAAAAACCAAATAAATAATACTCAAAAATTTAATTAACCCGTGAGGAGGCGCGCCTATTTTTATAACATGGAAAGGCGCGCGGGAGCAAATTGCTCACACCACTTTAAACGCTCATATATCTACCGTGGTATTACTAATTGGCTTATAATGGATATATATCAATAAAACAAGGTTTAATAAATAAGAAAATAAGTATTTTAATCAAAACAATGAAACATAAATTCAACTTCTAGACCAAATAACAAAACAACTTAATTACATTCTAAATTTTTTGGCAGTTTTCATAAAAATCCCATTAAAAATTATATATAACAAAAAATAAAAATAAAATCTATTCTATAAGATCTTGAGAAATTTGCCTTTCGAAACATACTAAACACATATATGTGGTATGTTCGGTGCAGAGTAATTACTTGCATAAAGTGCACGCTTTTTTTGAGCTTTTATTCTTACGTCTTGGACGTATAGCACAGAAGGGAGTGAAGAGATTTTTACAGGGTTGGCAACGCGTGAGTGACGCCCTTGGTGTTGCAGCGTCCATAGACTACGGTAACTGCTTCCCATCAGGGCCGTATGCCTGTTTGCCACCGTAGTGGTATATAAAACAAGAAAACACGCACATATTTGAGCTTGCTGTCGATCGTCTATTTTTGATGTTTAATACGGCTAAAACATAAAATATATATTGTCTCACGAAGACATAATGGAGCTTTAATAAAACTCTAAATAGTTGGTTTAAACTATATTTAACAAAAAGTTATAGTACAAAACAAAGTGTACGTTAGGTTAGCTGAAGACAAAGTGAGTAAAAAAAAAGTTTTAATGTTCGTAACCTCTGTTAAACGCCTACAGTAGGATAGAAGCAACGAAATGCAGATATGCGTATACATATATTATTAAAATAATTATTCAATTAATAATACTTGAAGAAAGCATATAAGATTATTTTAGCTGATGTAAACATGTACTAATACATGCGCAGTAGAAATAACAACTGTGCAGTGAGAGATCGCGATAGACCTTTCTCGCCATCTATCATACATATACTGCCTCGCGCTCGCTCCTACAGCGACCCTACATCATTGTCTGGCAAGGGGTTGGAACTATCAAAAATGTCTGGCTGATGAGGAAACATCATCTTATTACTACCTAAGTATTATATATAAAAATCAGCTTTTATACTATGACGTAAGTAGAATTATAATTTCATGAACATTAGGGGTGTCTGGCAAGGGGTTGCCACGATGTGAAGTGTCTGGCAATCAATAACGTGATTTTTTATAATATTCTGAAGATAATACCAAAAAATCACACTTTATAATTTGACGAAACTAGATCGGTATTATACACACCTTTAGTACCGTATAGCTGCCAAAGCCACGATGACCCAAACTTCATAATAGGCCATCGTTCTTACCTGTGTTGGGAGCATGCGCAGACGAACTTTCAGCTTTTATAAAATAACGAAGGTCTGGCGTTCACCGGCTCTTGCTCCAGATGTCATTCATGCCGGTTTCGGCTACAGCGACGCATTTCGACTTCCGTTTATTGTGGGCTTGGATGGTTTGCCCTTTGGTGTGCTCGAATGTGACTGACGTATCCTATTTTCGCTTTAAGTTTTCGCGCGCACTGAGGACACGTCAGGACACCATTTACATAGTTGTAACTTATGGAGGCTGGTGGTCTGGCCTTTTGCTCATCGCGTTCTACATTATATTATCGTAATAATTTGAGCGACTTTAAAGTAGTCTAATATTTTTAATTTTATTTTATTCATGAAAACTTCAAAAAAAAATTTAATTTGCAATTATTTTTTTCTTTTTAGTGCGTATTACTTTGTTTAGGAATAGTTACTTTTTTTGAAGTCGGTTTTTTTTTGTTAAAATTTTTTTTATGCAAAATTCCGATTCTATAATTCTCAAATTTGACTCTTTTATTCCCTCTCTATCTATTTATTTAGTCAAGTTATTCATTACCACATTACCCAGGTCGTACGGAGCTCCCGGACAACCTGAAGGCGCTGTTCCGTCCGATCGCGATGATGGTGCCGGACTACGCGCTCATCGCGGAGATATCGCTCTTCTCGTTCGGCTTCTACGAGGCCAAGATCCTCGCTGGGAAGATCACCACTACCTTCAGGCTCAGTTCTGAACAGCTGTCTTCCCAGGTACATATATAGAGCTGATGGCGATCACCGGTTAAATCTATTGTTTGTTATTGTCAGATGTAGGTTCTTATGAAAAAAAAAATTTGAAATCGCATGGAAAATTAAAAATTTTAAGAAAACTTAATGTCCATATTAAATTTTGTTATGTAACGTAATAATAGCGTTTGACATAAGTGTCAGTTGCTCTAATTCATTAAGATTTGTAGTAAAGACAGGACCTCTGTCAGGTTCACTAGATATACTAAATATTTTTGTTGTTTTCAACTGCCTGGGCAGTTAACAAAAATATTTACACAAACAAAAATATAATGAAATAAATATAAATAACAAAAATATGTTACAAATATATTCATGAAAGTACTGAATGTGCTCATGTATTTATATGATTTTTACATATCATAATAAGAGCAAATCTTACAGAATCAATGAGAAGCTTTACGAATTGTGAGCATTAATATCTCATACTAAAGGCCACAAAAGCCACTGTTAACCAGTAATTATTAAAAACCTAGGACACTATTGATATGTGCATATTAGGACCACTACGACTTCGGCATGCGTGCAGTGAAGACGGTGATCACGGTCGCCGGGAACCTCATCCGGCAGCAGCCCGACGGAGACGAGCGCCAGATTGTACTCCGAGCCTTAAGAGACGTCAACGTGCCCAAGTTCCTAGCAGATGATCTGCTGCTCTTTAACGGTATACCTGCCTCTGACCAGACCAGCACTGGTTTCACCAACGTTTTCGGGGGACTTTAACTTTCCAAAGATATAAAGGCATATGTCCTATTCTAGAACATATTATACTCTGTGGCTAATTTCAGACGAATTCCTTCGGTTGTTGTTGCATGAAATTAATGCAAAAACTTTCACATTAAAAAATTGGTAGGACATCGCTGCTCCGCTCCTATTGGTTGTATATATATAGCTTTTACAGACAGACCATATGGCTTTGTGGTTATAGACCCTGACTTTCAAGCCCCGGGTCGTGGGTTCCAATCCCACCCAGGACAAACATTTGTATGCATGAATATGTCTGTTTGTTCTGTGTCTGGATGTAAATATGTATTTAAAAGTATTATATGTAGTATATCAGCTATCTGGTGTCCATAACACAAGCTCACTTTGAAGCTTACTTTGTTATCAGATTGGCCGTGTGTCTGACGTGACAGCACACTTTAACATTAATTATAGAAGAATAACAAACATAGATAAAGATAATGAATATAAATTGTAAAACTTTGTAATCCATTTCTGTTTTGTGATGTCAAATAAAAATGTCTATTGTCTATTACCCCATATTCCAATTGCAGGTATTATATCGGATCTGTTCCCCCGCGTGGAGATACCAATAGTGGACTATGGCATCATGGAGCAGTCCATTAGGAACATGCTGATTAAGAGAGGCTACGATGACTTATACAG
This sequence comes from Thyatira batis, assembly GCA_905147785.2. Lineage (NCBI taxonomy): Eukaryota > Metazoa > Arthropoda > Insecta > Lepidoptera > Drepanidae > Thyatira > Thyatira batis. The sequence goes on along the minus strand of LR990504.1, from coordinate 8,791,944 downwards.
TAAGTATCCTTTAGTTAAATATTATTATCCTACAAGGAAATTTTTGATTACGATGATCCAAGTACACAAAATATTATAATAGTAAACAAAGACTAAAATAACCGTGGTGACTCAGTTGGGAACGCACCGACTCACAATCATGAGGGTGCCGGTTCAAATCCCTGGCCCGTACCTCTAAGTAAAAAAACTTACGTACGGTTTCACGCCACTGGCTTTCGGTGAAGAAAAACATTGTGAGGAAACCTGCATGCCCGCAATGTCACAATCAAAGACATGTGAAGTCTGCCAATCCGCACTAGGCCCGCGTGGTGGACTATGGCTTCATTCCTCTCGTTGATAGTGGAGACTCGTGCTCCTCGGTGGAAACGTATATGAGCTGATGATGATGGAACAATATTATTATTATTTCCAGCATTCATATTCAAGATAATTCAGCTGTATGAAACGACTGTAGTGCGTCACGGCCTCATGTTGGTGGGGCCGGCGGGCGCGGGGAAGACAAAGGTTACTACAAGTTTTTATTATTCATCCATAGTTTTTAAATCCAATATGGCCATTTTGGCCTATAATAAATCTAAAAAGATAATAAAATCTAAAAATAATAATATAAAAAGAAATAGTCGTATTGCTTTGTATGTTTAACCATACCACAAACTCTGCTAAGTTTGAAATCTTTTGACCGTGTGTTAAAAATTTCTCAGGATATTTATTCCGGCTTTCACCCACATTCCCTACGAAGATCTTAGATTTTCCTTTCCATTTTAATATCCTTTCTCAAGCTTAACTTGTATGTCAGAATATAATAAACTAGCTGCCTCCGCGCGGTTTTACCCGCGTAGTTCCCGTTCCCGTGGGAATACAGGGATAAAATATAGCCTATGTTACTCGGGGATAATGTAGCTTTCCAAAGGTGAAAGAACTTTTGAAATCGGTCCAGTGGTTTCGGAGCCTATTTGTTACAAACAAACAAACAAATCTTTCCTCTTTATAATATTAGTATAGATGTATTTTTATTTCCCTTGCCAGTGCTACGAGATCCTCCGCGACGCCCTCACGGCTATCAAGGGCAAGCTGGCCCCGGACGGGTTCCCCTTCACCCCGGTGCATTCCTTCGTCGTCAACCCCAAGTCGATCACAATGGGACAGCTGTACGGGGAGTTTGATCTGCAGACGCATGAGTGGTGAGTTTATAAACCTAGGCATACCATGGGATATCTTTTACATATCGTCCCTTATACTCAAGTCGAAATTTGGCAGTTTCTACATTTTAATGCCGTTGGATAGAGCTGCTCATTGCGCGTCGACCCATGGGTCACAGGATATAGATTTCAGTCAATAAGAGACTTTAATTCATAAAGTAGTTACAGCGCGCAAGTCGGTTGGCCTTTTAAAATAAATTGTTTTTTTCGTCTCCTGAAATGTTGGTTAAATTACATATGCGGTGTTGTAAGCTAAGGGACGATTTCGCAATTTGATTTTAAACTATGCTTGCACTATGTGGACCAGATAGCTGTTGAATTTAAATGTTTATTTATATAGATACTAGCTGCCGCATATTGTTGTAATAACAGTATATCTATATGATATCCAGGACAGACGGCATCCTATCAAGCCTGGTACGCGGTGGTATCGCAGTAGAGGACACTGACCGTCGCTGGTACGTGTTCGACGGACCCGTCGACGCCGTATGGATAGAGAACATGAACACCGTACGTTGTCTATCTTTCTACCTTCTCCCGTAGGAATACATGGACAAAATGATGCCTATGTTATTCGCTGATAATATTTATTTATTGCCTTCTTAACAACTATTCTTACAGGTAATATCCTAATGCGATAGTATTGCCTTATTACTCTAATATTGCCTATACAATAGAAAAATGTACAATTAATAAAAATATTGCTTCTTTCCATTGGTGAAAGAATCGTTCAGATCGGTCCAGTAGTTTCCGAACGATACAAATAATGAGCGAATAATGTTATAGAAATACTTAAGTAATCAAAAAAATTATCTCTTCGATTCAGATATAGTGCAAACAAACTGGGTCTATTTTTCACAATTGGGTACACTCAATGTTTCCGTTTCCTTTGAAATAGAACCACAAAATAATAGTCTTCCATTTCTATCTTCTACTAAACTCCACTGACGAGTAGGTACTCTTGCAACGCGCGTCAGCACTATTTAAACTCGATCGTGAGTTACATATCAACTTAGCGTTATATATATTCACGAAGGGAGTGATGAGATTTTCAAAGGCTTGGCAACACGTGAGGGACGCATGGTGTTGCAAACGTTCATAGGCTACGGTAACCGCTTCCCATCAGGTGGGACTGTGTGCCTGTTTGCCACCATCGTGGTTTGCCGCTACGTAGGTTCAGGCACGGGCAATGTTTCATACAGTTATTTAGTAAACACTAACACATATACCAGCGCCATCTATTAATGAGAAAGTCTAGACTAGTAACGCCATCTTTTGACATTATTAAAAACTATTTTAACAAATGTTGGACTCAACCGGCATGGTTTTTGTCCTTTGGGCACAGATCCCTAATAACTATATATTTCATCAGGTACTAGACGACAACAAGAAACTCTGCCTCTCCAGCGGCGAGATAATGAAGCTGACCGAACGGCAGCGGATGATCTTCGAAGTGGCGGATCTGGCGGTAGCCTCGCCGGCCACCGTGTCCCGGTGCGGCATGGTGTACCTGGACACCAGGGTGGTGGGTCTCCCGCCCCTAGTTAATGCCTGGATGAAGAGTAATTTACCACCTGTGAGTCTAACACTGTTATTTTGAAGCCAATTCTTATAGGAGTCTAGTCTAGCGACCTTCCGCAGGCGTTTAAAGAGTATGTGATTTACGACTTTTTGTATGATATAAATCCATTTATGTACTTTTATGTTTTAGATGACTTGAACACTTTTGTAGAATGTTAAATACGTGATGCACTATAAAAATATATCAAAATCTTTGTTTTCGACTTTTTGTGGGTTATCCCAGGAAACACCATATACATCTGAGCAGATCCTAGCAAATTTACATTAATTTTAAATCTCATCCAAAATTCCAATCATCAGATAGCGGAAAACATCCGCAAGATCCTACCACCGTTAATCAACACGTACCTATACCCTGCGCTGGTGCTAGTCCGGGAGCAGCTAACCGAATTGGTGGGGTCTATAGACAGTGCGCTCGTGCTCAAGTTCCTCGAGCTCCTGGACTACAGGCTGCGTCCACTCACTGGCAAAGACGACCGACCTCCTCCTGCGCCGCCGTTCCTCGCTAATATGCGTAAGTATTATTTTCTTGCTATAGTTTTTGACAGCCCGGTTGACTTTGTGATTAGTAACCCTGACTTTCAAGCCGCGGGTCGTGGGTTCGAATCCCACCCAGGACAAACATTTGTATGCATGAATATGTCTGTTTGTTCTGTGTCTGGTTGTAAATATCTATAATAATGTATGTATTTAAAAGTATTAGGTATATATATGTAGTATATCAGCTATCTGGTTACCATAACGCAAGCTTCATTTGAAGCTTACTTTGGAATCAGATTGGCCATGTGTGAGAAATGTCTCTGGATATTTATTTATTTAGTTTTCCTTCCTGTAGGAATTATTATTATTTTTATTACGAGCCTTTAGTGTCCCACTGCAGGTCAAAGTCCTCCCCATCTTTCCTCCACTCCTCTCGGTTCAGAGCTTTACTGGACCACTCCTTTGAGAAGTTGTCTAGCTCGTACCGCCATATACGCCTAGGTCTGCCGCGATGGAATACCGGAATAAAATATAGGATTTATATCATACAAAAGGTCGTAAATCACATACATCACATTTTAAGACGCCATTTTCTTAAAACAACGTTTATGAGGGTTGACACATTATTGGTCTTGGTCGACATCCAACTAGCATAAATATCTGCATGCGTACATGTCTATACCTTCTGTGTGTGGGAATGTCTATATAATTATGTGCTGTAATAGCTTTTGTGGTATATCTATACTTTACTTATATATCTATACTAATATTATAAAGAGGAAAGATTTGTTTGTTTGTTTGTTTGTAATGAATAGGCTCCGAAACTACTGGACCGATTTCAAAAATTCTTTCACCTTTGGAAAGCTACATTATCCCCGAGTAACATAGGCTATATTTTATCCCTGTATTCCCACGGGAACGGGAACTACGCGGGTAAAACCGCGGGGAGGCAGCTAGTTTTTTATAAGATTGGTTGCGTGTGAAATATGTCCCAGGAAATTAAATCATAGTATTTTTTATTATTTTTCATTTACATTATTACAAAAGGCTCGTGGGCTTATGCCTGTAGGCGATCACCGCACTCAGCGTTACATATTTAAATTAAATACAGATATATGGGTATTTAAGATGAGAATGGGAGAATCTAAAAATGTGAGAATAAAATTAATTCGAAATTGTTGTTGTAGTTTACGTTTCAATTTATTTTTCTCCCTCTTCATATCCCAGGATATTAAAATATAGTTTATTCCCCCGGGTTCCAGCCAAGTTGGCACCATGCTGGGTGGTGTGGTCAGTAATTTGGTCTGTGGGCGCGACGTGCGACCACAATGGACGTGGTATATTCTCCGCCTTCATACGTCGAGCGACGGCTGAAGCAGGGTTCAAGCCGCCCTTCCCCGCTGAAGGAAGCGTCTATGATTATACGTTAGTTTATGTTATTTATAGTGACGATTATAGAGATTTTCTAATGTTCAGGTGGGTGAAGGATAGACCATTTATATGATCACAAACAACACCGAACATAAGGAAAAAAGGAGGTGATGAGATTAAAATAATAAATATTTATTGAGAATAAAGATCTATTGCGTTAGTTACAAAGAAAACTAACCTATGTGCTTGAAGAGTTATGCCTTACAAATTTAATTAAAATAATATCGACATTTAATATATATATTTATATATCGCGCACCTAAATCTCTTTAGATCTTTATGAAGGTATTAACTCAAAAGGAACATTACACACAAAAAACTGTTTTATCTTTCCCTGTGCACTACAGGACCGCTTTGTTTTAATGGTTTGCTTTATTAACACACATGAATAATTATCTTGTAGCAGTTTAGTATTTATAACATAAAATTCATTTTATTGGCGGATGTAATAACTAAGCATAAATATATTATTTTTCAATATTCTTTATGCACAGATTACATGACGGAGGTTTCACAGACCCGACGGAAGATGGCGAGCCGGCCAACCCCTACTGGTACAACTGGATGGCCAACTTAGAGCCGTATGAGGTCGATCCCGAGTGGCAGTACGCTGGTATGTACACAGATGTAAAGTCAACATTTCATGCCCGTGGAGGCCTATTTAAATGGATAAATATCTATACTAATGTTATAAATGCGAAAGTAACTCTGTCTCGCTTTCACGCTAAAACGATTGAAAAGAAATTTGGCACACAGATAGTCTAGAGCCTAAAAAAGGACACAGGCTACTTTTTATCCCGGGAAATGGACAATCTTCCGGGTACGCGGGTGAAACCGCGGGGCCACTAGTTACCACTACTTATATATAAAATTCTCGTGTCATAATGTTAGTTACCAATTACCATACTCCTCCGAAACGTCTTGAAAGATTTTTATAAAATTTTCAGTAGATCTGAGAATCGGTTACTATCTATTTTTAACGACTTCAAAAAAAAGGAGGAGGTTCTCAATTCGATTGGTATTTTTTTTTTGATACCCCTGTGATCACGGGAACGGGTATTACGCGGGTGAAACCCCGGGGAGCTACTAGTTTTACTATAATTTCATTTCGCATACAGACATCGAAGTCCCCACCATGGACAACGTCCGCAGCGCGGCTCTCCTCGGCTACAAGATCTCGAACTACAACCACGTGATCTGCGTTGGCCCCACCGGCACGGGGAAGACGGTCACCATCACCGCCAAGCTCTCCCGTCACATGCACAAGAAGTTTATATGCGAGTTTATTGTGTTCTCGGCGAGGACTTCCGCTAATCAGACTCAGGTATAACCTAGAATTCTGTAATCCTACTAATATTATAAACCAGCTTACCCGTTGATGCTCCGCTCCTATTAGTCGTAGCGTGATGTTTACCTTCCTCGATAAATAAGCTATCCAACACTAACATAATTGTTCAATCCGAACCAATAGTTTCTGAGGTAAGTGCGTGCAAACAAAACGGACAAACAATCAGCTTTATTATTAGCTTAGATACGAGTATTTATGCGAAAGTTCTGTGATTTGGTATTTATGGATGGATGTTTGTTACTCTTTCATGCAAAAACTACGGAATGGATTTTGTATGAAATTTGAAGATTACCCAGAAACGTAGAGGTAGTCTAATATATATTTTTTTTGTATTTTAGTTTTATTTTAAATTTGAGTCGACTTTTACTTTTTTTTTTAAGTATTTCATACTATATGTTATTGTTGATGCGCATAGGGTTCACATTAGCTAGCGGAGTGATTTATTTGAATGAAAACACAAATACGTCTGCACTCTAATTGATTTATTTACGACTGACCTACCGATCGATGACTATTTGCTTATATATAAAAAATGACAATTAAACGTATAACATTCCGCCCACCAAAGGACTATATGTCCTTTACCTACGTATACTACACATTTAGCAAAAAAAAAACAGCCAAAAAATATATCAGATCTTACATAATTGATAACAACTTAATACATTATAAATCATTTGATATAATATAGTGCGTATAACATTATGGTAGTATACAATCATTTACTAATTGGGCTTACAAGAACAAAATTCTAAATTAGATACATAGTCAATACACTCATTCAGTTTCAATAGGTAGGGGACATAATTTTGAAATTGATCGTTTTACAATATTATTACCGCTCTTAACACTATACACTCTAGTGTAAGAATCATCTCCAGGGTGCTTGTCTACGATGCGACCTAGATTCCATTTTCCTGGAGGTAAACCATCGGTTTTAATCAAAACAATATCTCCAATTTTGAATTCCTTAATTCCTTTTAGCCAAATTGGTCGCTGTTGTAACCTTGAGAGATATTCTTGTTGCCATCTTCGCCAGAAATCTCCTAGTAGTTTCTGTGTGTATTGCCATCGACATAGATTATTTATTTTTACATCTTTGAAATCTGGTGAAGGTACGACTATTGGCGCTTCTCCTATTAAAAATCGTCCAGGTGTTAGGACTTCTACACAGGTTGGATCGGAGTCATCAATAGGACATAATGGCCTGGAGTTCAGACAAGCTTCAATTTGGCAAAGCACTGTCGTCATTTCTTCGAAGGTAAGATTGGTGGATAGCACTCGCTTCAAGTGATGTTTGACTGATTTAACACCAGCCTCCCATAAGCCACCAAAGTTTGGTGAATAGGCTGGTATATAATGCCATTGAGTACCTTCTAACGCCAAAGTGTTTGCTATTTCACCTTCAAATACTAAATTAGCCTCTTTCCACGCTGCTGTTAGCTCCTTATCTGCACCAACGAAATTTCTCCCTTGATCACTCCATATATTACTACAATTTCCTCTTCTAGAAACGAATCGTTTAAATGCAGCAATAAAGGCCTCTGAAGTAAGATCTCCGACTAACTCCAGATGGATGGCTTTTGTGGACATACATACGAAGACCGAAATATATGCCTTTCGAGTTTTGATTCCTCTTCCCTTTGACGATAATATTTGAAAAGGGCCAGCAAAATCAACGCCACTATGTAAGAAACTCCGTGTTGGAGTTACTCTTTCCTTGGGCAGATCGCCCATGATCTGTGTTCGTGAAGCAGTTCTCTGTCTGGCACACACCAGGCATTTGTGTACACATAATTTAACTAATCCTTTAGCCCGTATGATCCAGTATTTGGTGCGTAAGTATGATAACATTAGTTGAACTCCTCCATGCAAAGTTTGAGAGTGAGCATCTGCGACGATCAATGTAACTAATCTGTTCTTGTTTCCTAGTATTATAGGATGTTTGGTAAGTTCGTCTAGATTAGCGTGTCGGAGACGACCGCCCACCCTGAGGATATCGTCCTTATCAAGGTAAGGGTTAAGTGTTTTTATATTGCTTTTTGTTTTCACAGCTTTATTTATCTTTAATCTTGTTATTTCATCGCTATACTCTTCTTCTTGTACTAATTTAATGCATATCTTAAGAGATTTATCTAGTTCTTCTGTAGTAAAATTAACATCAATGTTTTCTAGTTTTCTAAATTTTAAAAATCTTTTGCAATATGCTATTGTTTTTATTAATTCTTTTAAATTTTCAAATTGCTCAAATTTAGTAGTCATAGCTTTCATTGTTTCTTCTTCATTTTGTATTTTTAAGTTAACTTGTATTTTATCCTTTTTTCTTTCCAGGTCTGTATATATTACTTCTGTGTGTTTTAATATAATTTTTGTTTCAGATAGCCAATCTGGGCCTCTCCACCATAACTCCGAGTCTTTAAGGTCAACTAGTAACATACCTCTGGATGCTATATCTGCGGGGTTGTCGTCTGTGGAAACGTGATACCAGCGGTTTTTGTTAATCTTCTCGACTATTTCCACAACTCGGTTCGCTACGAATGGTTTCCATCTATGGGGTTCACCAGACAACCATGCAAGTACTATAGTTGAGTCGGTCCAAGCATACACTTGTGTTATAGGTATTCCCATGGATTGTTCTATTTGATTTAGCAACCTTGATAGCAACAGTGCTCCTAACAGCTCCAAGCGTGGTAAGGAGACGGTACGCAGAGGTGCAACTCTAGTTCTTGCAGCTATAAGGTTTGTTGTTACAGTTCCATCTTCATTTTCCACTCTAATGTATGCTACTGCTGCGTAAGCTCGCATTGAGGCGTCACTAAAGCCATGTACTTGTACACTCTTCATTTCATTGCTTATTGTGCCGAGCCATCGATTGATATGGATTTGGTCTACATTTGTGAAATCTGCTCGAATAGTCTTCCATTCGTCCTCAAGTACTTCACTTATATTGTCATCCCAGCCTACTTTTTCTAGCCAAAGCTTCTGTATCAGTATCTTAGCCATGACAAGACTTGGAGCAATCCATCCTAAGGGATCGAACAGTTTCTGCACATCCGATAAGATTGTTCTCTTTGTGACATTATTTACATTTATCTGCAGGTTTAGTTTGTATTGAAATTTATCTGTTCCTATATTCCAAATTAGTCCTAATGCTTTGACAATTCCATCTAATTTAATATCTAAATGCGCATGCGTAGTTCTGTTGCTTGGTTCTATGGCTTTCATAAATTCAGAACTGTTCGAGGACCATTTGGAAAGAGTGAATCCACCTTTCTGCAGAATGTTAGCTACTTGTTGTGCTGTAATTATAGCTTCTCTTTGCGTATCATTGCCGGACATGAGATCATCCATATAAAAATCTTCCTTTATAATCCGTGCAGCTTTGGGATGATCTTGACCTTCATCGTCAGCCAATTGGTGAAGAGTTCTAACCGCAATATGAGGTGCTGATGCGGTGCCAAATGTGACTCGAAGCATTCGGTATTCTTTAATACTGTCTGACTCATCTTCTCGCCATAAAATGCGCTGATAGTTGTCAGCGTCATCATCGAACACCAGTATCTGTCTGTACATTTTTTGGATGTCACTTGCGTAACAGACACGTCTCAACCGCCACTTCATGATTATAAGCCTAAGATCATCTTGAAGCTGAGGACCTACAAGCAGTTCATCATTAAGGGATATATGATTGTATCCCTTCGCCGAAGCATCAAACACGACGCGTGTTTTTGAAGTGTCTTTATCGCCGCGGACAACAGCATGGTGAGGTAAGTATACAGTCTTTTCTTTCTTTGTTTCATTTTCAGGTATTTCTTCCATATGATTTAATGACAAATACTCTTGCATTACTTTTTTGTATTCTTCTTTTAGCTGTGGTGTTCTTTTAAATCTTCTTTCAAGCTGTAGTAGTCTATGTTTTGCTATGTCTTTTGTGTTTCCTTCAGGTGACTTTGGATTTTTAGTCTTAAATGGTAACTTTACCACGTATCTTCCTTCTTTTGTTCTTGTATGAGTTTCTTTATAAATTGTTTCACATAACTTTTCTTCTATTGTTAGATTTCTTTTGTAGTCTGTATCTATCTCCCATAGAGACTTTAGCATATTGTCTATGTCGATTTGATGATGAAGGACCAGAAATGATTGGTTTTGCAAGTTTGAATCGATTTCTCCAAACAAAATCCAGCCTAGGTTGGTTTTCTGTGCACATGGAGAACCCGGCGGACCCTTGATTAATGGTTGTTGCACTATCTGTGCGTACTCTTTAACACCTAGAAGCAAGTCAATCGGACCTGGTGTATGGTAGCTTGGATCTGCCAGATTGAGTCCATCTAGGTGTGGCCAGTGATTAACAGTGACAGCCTTGGAGGGGATTTTAGTGGTAAGTTGTTTACTCATTACATAAGCTTCTAATTTCATTTTGAAGGTTGAATCCCAACAGGAACTTACTTCAAGCTGTACCACGTGATTCACATTTGTTCTTACAGAACCCACTCCAATGATACTTCCTCTCGCTGACTGTTTGGTAAGATTGAGCATTTGAGTCGCTTTTGTACTAATAAATGATGCTTGCGAACCTTGGTCTACCAGCGCGCGGAGAACAACGGTGTGATTGTGCTCGTCTCTTACTGTAACCGTTGCCGTCGCTAGCAGTGCAATGCCTGTCCCTAGTCTAGTACTGTGATGTGACGCAATCAATGTGTTGACTTGATGTTCCTCTTCTTCTTCTACACTGTGATGTGATGCTTGTGGGTGCGTTTCTATTTGTTCCGCAGTGTCCGTGTTCTGATTCTGGTGTAGAAGACTATGATGGCGTCGCTTACATATACGACAGGACATTTGTAATCTACATTTGTAAGCAGTATGTCCTGGTACTAAACAGTTGAAGCACAAGTTGTTTGATTTCACATACTCTGATCGTTCTATAGGTTGCAATTTGGTGAATTCTTTGCAATGACATAATGTGTGATTATCTTTGCATAAGACGCATGTCTTCGTAGTGATTGGTGCTTTAGATGATGTGATGTTAGGTGACGTCATGTGCGTTGCAGTGTGAAATGTTCGTTCTCTTACAGGTTTCTCTCGTAATCCGGACGACGACGACACCAGTTCTAAAGTACGATATCTTGATTGTAAAAACTTCTTCAAATCATTCCAGGTGGGTAATTCTTCTGATTCATCTTTGTAAGCTTTCTGTTCCCAGTCTTTGTGTGATTCAGGGTCCATTTTCTGCACGACCAGAAAAATAATTATAGGATCCCATGAGTCAGTAGGTATATTTAAGTTTTGCATGTTATTTAAGCAATCGTTCGTAACATCTAATAAATTCTTGATTTGACTGGAACATTGAACAGTTATCTTTTTTTGATTAAATAATTTCTTCGACACCGAGTTAATTATTAATCTTTTATTTCCATACCTTGATTTGAGAATGTCCCATGCTTGTTCATAGTTCTTATGGGTAACCTGGATATGTTTTAATAATGTCTCCGCCTCTCCGCAGACACTTGTTTTCAAGTAATGTAACTTTTGAACGTCACTAATAGTAGTACTTTCATGCACCAATGATGTAAACAAGTCCTTAAATGTAGTCCATTTATCGTAGTTTCCGCTAAACTTTGGTAATACTATTCTCGGCAGCCTCACGAGGTGATCTTGATTGGAATTTGTACTCGAGCTTGAGTTATTTTGCGACGACACAGACGGTACAGGCGATTTTGATAATGTTGTTAATAGGTCACGTAAATCCGCCAATAGAATAAGATATAAGTCTTCATATATGTAGAAATCTTCATTGACAAAGTATGATATTTGAGACTTTTGTTCCTTTGGAGTAACTTTCACTAAACTTTGATGTGCTCGAGTGAACGTCGTCCAGTACTCTTCAATAACTTTAATTCTCGCTTCAACGTAACCTTTAGTTAATCTTGATTTCGGACATTTACTAAGATTAATTTGAGTTTTCTTCAATAATAATGCAGTGTCTTCCAATACATTAATTAATTCTGCCGTAGTACTCATCGCGTCGAATCTCTTATCGCTCAGGAATGCGATCCTTTTGTTCTCGTGGCCGGCGGCCGGCACTTCGTAGCTCCTTATTAATCCGGCTCGAATGCGACCATATGTTGATGCGCATAGGGTTCACATTAGCTAGCGGAGTGATTTATTTGAATGAAAACACAAATACGTCTGCACTCTAATTGATTTATTTACGACTGACCTACCGATCGATGACTATTTGCTTATATATAAAAAATGACAATTAAACGTATAACAGTTATACTTTCTAAGGAACCTTTGTGAGTGAAAATAAATGAATAAAGGAATATTATATTTATAAGGGACAGCCCAGTTGGGTTTGTGGTTAGCGACCTTGACTTTCAAGCCGCGGATAGTGGGTTCGAATCCCACCCAGGACAAACATTTGTATGCATGAATGTGTCTGTAAATATCTATAATGTGTATATATATGTAGTATATCAGCTATCTGGTTACCATATCACAAGCTCTGCTTAGTTTGGAATCAGATTGGCCGTGTGTGAAAAATGTTTCAGGATATATATTTATTTTATTATTTATATTCCCCCCCAGGATGTAATAGATAGTAAGCTAGAGCGTCGTCGCCGTGGAGTGTTCGGTCCCCCCCCCACGCGGCGGCAAGTGTTCTTCATCGACGACCTCAACATGCCGGCGCTGGAGGTGTACGGGGCTCAACCCCCGATTGAGCTGCTCAGGCAGTTTATGGACTTCTCCGGTACAATATATACTCGTTATTATGTACATATGTTTATAGTATCACAAATATGGGCAACTGAAATTGTTTTTGTAATATCTGTAAGTTTGTGCGCGTGGGCTATTATCAAAATATACATTACTAGCTGCCTCCCCGCGGTTTTACCCGCGTAGTTCCCGTTCCCGTGGGAATACAGGGATAAAATATAGCCTATGTTACTCGGGGATAACGTAGCTTTTCAAAGGTGAAAGAATTTTTGAAATCGGTCCAGTAGTTTCGGAGCCTATTCATTACAAACAAACAAACAAACAAATCTTTCCTCTTTATAATATTAGTATAGACTAGCTGCCTCCACGCAGTTCCCGTTCCCGTGGGAATACAGGGATAAAATATAACCTATGTTACTCAGTGATGATGTAGCTTTTTAATCAAAAAAGAATTATTAAAATCGGTCCAGTACTTTTTGAGTTTATTCGTTACATACAAAAATACAAATCTTTCCTCTTTATAATATTAGTGTAGACTTGACTAACCTCGACGTTTCGATCAAGTAGCATTGATCGTGATAACGAAGCTGACTGACATATTTAATATTTTGAAAATAGTCTACGCGCGAATCACCCCGTTATCAATCATAATTTCATGATCGTATGCAAGACATGTTAGTAAGAATAGTAAAAAAAAATTGTAAAAAGAAACTCTGTTACGAGTTCACGCCTATACCACTGAACCAATTTTGTTGGTGTGATCTCTAACATAATCATCGATCAATTTATATACACTCGGCGTCAAAAAAATCGCAACTTTTCTAAAATTCGATTCAAGCGATTATTACGATCTGTACCCTGTCCAGATTAGTATCATTTGATAGGTAATAAAACCCTTTACCTAAAAATGTCGGAAAATTTACCACCACCGCTTCAAATAAAAGAAAATTCTTGGAAAATGTGAAACAATGTGTATTTTAGTTAAAATTGCAACAATAAGAAATGTACAAAATTAAAATAATCAACAATTATAAAGCTTAAAATGAAACTTAAAACCTAGTGTTGCCTCCTCTTGCTCTCCGAACAGCTTCCATGCGGTCAGTCATGGACCTGATGAGCGTCACAACGTGTTCTTGGGGAATGTTGTCCCACTCATCAATGACGGCATCTGGAAGCTCACTGAGAGTGGCAGGAGCAGCACACGCCATTTCAGCTCATCCCAGAGGTGCTCAATGGGGTTTAGGTCTTGCTGGCCAGTCCATAACTTTGATTCCAACTTGACGCAGGTAATCCTTGACAATTAAGGCTGTGTGGCAGCGGGCGTTGTCATGCATGAACTCGAAGTTTGGGCCGACAAAACCAGCATACGGGACCACATGCTGCTCCAAAATTTCCGTTATGTAGCGGTGAGCAGTCAGAGATCCCTGGCCGCGACTACCTTCAGCTCTGGAAACGCACACGAGGTCTGTCTTTCCGTCGATTGAAATGCCGCCCCAGAACATCACGGATCCCCCTCCGTAACTGACGGTTTCCACGGTGCAAGCTGCTGTAAAACGCTCTCCCTCTCGCCTGTACACTCTTCTACGCCTATCATTGCTATACAGGCACACTCTAGTCTCGTAGGAGAAGAGGACATTCCTCCATTGGTCGTACGTCCACGGCTCATGCGATTCGGAAAATCTCTTCCTGGAAGTCCGGTGACCTGTAGTCATCTGGGGGCCCGTAGCAGCTCTTCGGGGCAGCAAATTCTTTTCTCTCAACCTTCTTCTAATCGTGGAGACGCTGACTGCTGTTTCTCGAGACACTCAAAGCTGCTGCTGCACCTCTAAACCGTTGGAGAATCGGTTCCGCAGAGAGATCGATACAATGTAACGATCATCTCTGGCTGTAGTGCAGCGTTTTCGTCCGGATTCATGCCTCCTGATACCACCAGAACACCAGTCTCCTGGAACCGTCGGAATACACGGTGTACCCGAAATTTGCTGATATTCAGTTGCCGAGCAACCTCAACCTGTCGTAGCCCGGCTTGCAGTAAGGCCACAACTTGAGCTGCTTCTTCAGCCGTGGTATCAATTTTCAGTAGTTTTTTTCTTGTAGGAGCTCTTCAGGTGTGACCTCTGTAACGTCTGGATTGTAAGTGACCCATAATTGACTGTTACCCCCTCTTTTATACGCGTCCAGGGTGGCACAACTAGGGAGGATACAAACTCGGATTTCGACACTTTTTAAATAAAATGCTGTATTTTTGTGATTTTTGTTTTTATTTAAATGAATGCTTCTTTTTTTAAAAGTTGATTAACGTAGCTTTCAAATGATACTAATATCGGCAGGGTACATTAAGTATCTTAGGAGTAATAATCGCTTGAAACGAATTTTAGGAATGTTGCGATTTTTTTGACGCCGAGTGTATGTTAAGGAACTTGATACAAAAATACATCATCCCCCGTTGTCTACGCTATCTTCATCAACACTGTGTCGACACGCATCGGCACGTATCGACACAGTGTCGAGTGCCATGTTGACAGAACTCACCGCCGCGATACCACGCGCGCAGCCGCTCATTGTACTCAGTATACTTATGTTAAATAGAAGACCTCAAAATATCGTCCACTCTATTATTGCTCACCACTGGTCTTAACACTCATCTTGCAAGACCATCACACATTGCATTGTCACCTTAACATATACTTAACTATATTATAACTTTTACTTATATAAATCCCGGCCCCACGCTGTCCCAGGCTGGTACGACCGCGCGAACATCGGCGAGTTCCGCACGCTGGTGGACGTGGGGCTGGTGGCCGCGATGGGGCCACCCGGCGGGGGTCGCAACCCGGTCACCATGCGCCTCATGAGGCACTTCCACTATATATCCTTCACTGAGATGGAGTACTCGAGCAAGGTAACTATGCGTGTCTTAGTCGAAAATTGCCAGTTTCTACATTTTAATGCCGTTGGATAGAGCTGCTCATTGCGCGTCGAACCATGGCTTACATGATATTGATTTCAGTCAATAAGAGGCTTAAATTCAAAAAGTAGTAACAGTGCGCAAGGCGGTTGGGCTTGTAAAATATAAAGTTATTTTTGTCTCCTGAAAAGTTGCTAAAAATGACTTATGCGGTGTTGTAAGCTAATGGATCTATGGTGTTTTAGCTTCTGTCTCGCTCTGTCATGGCTTGAAATATATGTTTAGAGTTTTAAATTGCAATAAAAATTGGTAGAGACACTACTTTTTCATCATCATCAGCTCATATACGTCTCCACCGAGGACCTCGAGCCTCCCCTAACATCGAGTTTATAAAAACTTACGTACGGATTCAGTCTTTTGGTAAAGGAAAAACATCGTGATGAAACCTGCATGCCCGAGATGTCACAATTAAGGGCATGTGAAGTCCGTCAATCCGCACTAGGCCCGCGTGGTGGACTATGGCCTAAAAGCCCCTCGATGTTAGGGAGGCTCGAGCTCCTCGGTGGAGACGTATATGAGCTGATGACGACGAATTTATTTATATCTCGCATTTACTATTTACTTCTAGTATGGAATATTCAGCACAATTCTATTATCCTGGACGCGGAATTTCGCCAATAATGTCAAAATACGTGAGGCGCCGTTCCTCAAGGCGTCCATAGACACCTTCACCTCTATGGTCGAGGAGTTGTTGCCCACGCCCACCAAGTCGCACTACACCTTCAATCTGAGGGACCTGAGTAAGGTGTTCCAGGGGATTCTGATGATGGATCCTCATTCAGTCACGGTAAGTGAGGTTCTGAGTGTTAATTGATAAATTTGATTTAACCTGGGGCTATGGAAATCAGTTTGATGGTATTATTCATGTAGGTATTAATACTGAAAGGGATGACTAGGAATATGTTTATCCTAGTGAGATTGGAACCCATGTTCTTCAATTTGCCTGGTGAAGTTCTTTTACGAGAGCAAAGATGTCAGAAGCAAATTAAATTTCTATGACATTAAAATTTCAACCTTATGTAGTTATAGTATGACCATTAGTGCTGTGCACTCCCTGAGGTATGCGCGCGGTGAGGCGGGGGGGTTAGAATCGGCTGCTGCGCTGTCAGTGCGCCTTGCAACGCTTGTGACGGCAGGTAGTGTTATTTGTATCGGACTGTCTATGTCAGACGCACACGAGATAAATATTCAAAGATGGGTCGTGCGTTATCTCGTGATATGAAGACTGTCATTTTTAAGGTGGCTGAATATTTTAAGAAAAGAAAAGCAGACAAAGAAAGCTTTGAATTTAAAAATGACGTGAATATTGCTAAAATCGTTGCGGAGGCTACGGGATACAGCAAAAGAACCGTACATAATGTGATTTCTGCGGGTTATTTATCAATTGAAAATTCAAGCCAATTAAAATTTCAATCGCCAAAAAAACCAAAAGTTCTAAAGAAAAAACACGTTGTGGATGATTTTGACCTTGGAGTTATCAGAAGAAAAATTCATCAGTTTTACGAAGTTGAAAAAAAAATACCAAGTGTCCGTAAGTTACTATCAAGTTTGAGACAGGATGGCATATTGGATTGTGGACGGGAATATTTAAGACAGCTTTTACACAAAATGGGCTACCGTTACAAAAAATGCAAATCAAAGAGACATCTCCTTATAGAGCAGCCTAATATTACAGTGTGGCGGAAAAAATATCTTACACAAATCAGAAATTACAGAACGGAAAACCGAAACATATATTTTCTTGATGAAACATACATCAACGCCAGTCACCATGCCAGCAAATGTTGGCAATCATCGTCAGAACCCGGTATTCATGCTGATATTGGGAAAGGACGGCGACTAGTAATACTCCACGCTGGGTGTCGAAATGGCTTAGTGGATGATACATTGACTATATTCAAATCCGATGCTAGAACCGGTGACTATCATGGAGATATGAGCGGACCTACTTTTTATAAGTGGGTAGATGAAAAGTTAAAAGATAAGTTGCTGCCGAATTCTGTGGTTGTAATGGACAACGCGTCTTACCACAGCGTTCAGATTGAGAAGAAACCAACTATATCAAGCCTCAAAAGTGAAATGCAGAACTGGTTGCTACGCCATAATGTAGAATTTTCAGGAACCATGTCAAAGGCTCAACTGCTACTTCTTATCAAAAATACACAAAAAGAACCCATGTATAGAATTGACGAACTCCTGAAAGCCAGTGGACACACTGTTCTGCGTTTACCTCCGTACCATCCAGATTTAAATCCAATCGAGTTGGTCTGGGCTGATATTAAAAACAACATAGCCCAAAACTATATTAATTCTTCTCTAGACGAAAAGATAATCTTATTGGATAAATTGTTTTCGGAATTCACGGCGGAAAAATGGCAGAAATGCGACGATCATGTCCAGAAAACTGAAAATGATTACTGGAGTCGCGATAGTAGGTTCGATAATGTTATCGATTCATCTATATATATAAAAATGAATTGCTGTTCGTTAGTCTCACAAAAACTCACGGACGCACTGATTTGGCTATGTTTGGTCTTGAATTATTTGTGTAAGTACAGGGAAGGTTTAAAGCATTCAGCTTTTTTATTAATTGATGCTGAGGCAGTACGAAGTTTGCCGGGTCAACTAGTTCATAATAAATTTGCAAGACTCTGATTCAAGTTCCGGTGGCGAAGAGGAAGATGAAGATGATGACGAAATGGAAGATGAAGTTGAAACAGAATCTATGTCAGAATAACTTTCGTTAGAATATATAATTGTTTGTAAATATAAAAAATGTTTAATAAAACAAGTCCTGTTGTGAATATATAACTACATAACTATATAACTTTCAATTCTTATTTATCACCTGCATATTTTTAATAAAATATGAGTATATTTGGGTTACATTTTAATCAACAAAGTAAGTATATACACTAGACACAAAAAGTTAAGGATATAAAAAAAATTCGAAAATTTTGGGCGATTTTCAACGAGCTGTAACTCCGAGAAAAATAATGCCACAGCAAAAAATAGAAAACCAAACTGTAGCTTCAAGTGTCTTGTTTTTGGATATGGTCATGATTTTTTAGTATCATGTCTGGATCTGGAGAAATTCTATGGAAACTACGAAGGAAAAAAAAATGCTAATTTTTTGTCATCGAAAAAAAGGTCCATGGGCTTCAAAAATGATTTTTTTATTGTTTTTGTTAAATGTTCTGTCAGAAAATTTAATGCCCTTTAATTTTTTTTAGTTACGAACCCTGTACAATGATTTATCACGGAGTTATTGTCAATCAACCGAAAAAAGAACTTTTTAACTTTGTCAATCAATAGCTCTGAGAATAATGATCGTATAGGAAATCGAAGATGGGTTTTGAAAAGAACACCGTATTCTCTATAAGAAAACGTGAACGGCTTTTGTCGAAAACATTTTGATTCACTCAAAAACTTTGACTGAAAAAAAGGCGAAAATTTGCATAATTAAGGATATTTAGGTAACTTGGTATAACTTTGGATTAAATCAATGAATGAAGGATATCGTCGGTAATTTTTTAACCTTAAAGTGTCCCGGAAAATCCCTGAAAAACTCAAAGCGCTGCAATGCTTCTTACTTAGTGTCCCGAGGCTCTAAATTTATTGTTTTCGCTAAAAACACCATTATGAACAATGGTTCGATTTCAATCATTTTTTCAATGAAAACATTTTTTTTTCTCAATAATCTTTATTGCTTTGATGAAAATGTTCGACTTTTTTTTCAAAATGTCGAATAGAAAGAAAAAACATTCGATGATCTGTCATCATGCGAGAGCGCTTACGAGCAGTGACCCAAAACAGAGGCAATACGCGGTACTGAATTGTGACCTGTATACGTGCAGACCCTTCAATAGCTACAGATGGACACACAGACAGACGGACAGACAAACATACTCACACACACAAAGTCAAGAAAAAAAAAGAAAATAAAAAAAAAAAGTTTTTTTTTTCTATCCAAATTTTTTTAATTAAACCGATCTTTTACATCAAAGCAATAAAGGTTATTGAGAAAAAAATTATGTTTTCTTTGAAAAAATGATTAAAATCCAACCATCGTTTATAATCGTGATTTTAGCGAAAACAATAAATGTAAAGCCTCGGGTCACTAAGAATGAAAATTGCAGCGCTTTGAATTTTTCAGGGATTTTCCGGGATACTTTAAGGTTAAAAAATTACCAACGATATCCTTCATTCATCCATTTTATCCCAAGCTATACCAAGTTATCTAAATATCCTTAATTATGCAAATTTTCGCCTTTTTTTCAGTCAAAGTTTTTGAGTGAATCAAAATGTTTTCGACAAAAGCCGTTCACGTTTTCTTATAGAAAATATTGTGTAGTTTTCAAAACCTTTCTTAGATTTCCTATACGATCATTATCCTTAGAGTTATTGATCGTCACAGTTAAAAACTTCTCTTTTCGGTTGATTGACAATAACTCCGTGGTAAATCATTGTACATGCTTCTTAATTACAACAAATTAAAGGGCATTAAATATCCTAAAAGAGGATTTGACAAAAACCATAAAAAATCATTTTAGAAGCCCATAGGCCCTTTTTTAGACGACAGAAAATTTGTAATTTTTTTTCCTCGGTACTTTTCTTTGCATTTCTCCAGATCCAAACATAATACAAAAAATTCATGGTCATATCTGTAAACTAGACACTTGTAGCTACAATTTGGTTTTCTTTTTTTTGCTCTAAGATTATTTTCCGCGAAGTTACAACTCGTTGAAAATCACCCAAAAATTTCAATATTTTTTTATATCCCTAACTTTTTGTGTCTAGTGTATTACAGATAGATAGCCTCCGACCAACGCAACGTCCCGCCACAAGTCTTGCCTTAGAAATGCAAACTGATATCGTAAGATCTGTCCGACATGTATCGACCTCATGTGAACTCATGCACTTTTTTCTTCGCCCCCCACCTCGCCGTGCATACCTCAGGGAGTGCACAGCACTAATGGCCACACTATAGTTGAGTTATGTTCTATTGAACCAAAAAAATGTGTGAAATATACTTTTATTTAAAAAAAATTGTAAAAATAGTGTGATTTCGAATAATGTGCGATTTGTCAAATACCTCCATTTTGTTCTGTATCCAGCCAAACCAGCTAATGCTGGTTGTGTGACAAATGTAAACCATTACTGAAATTGAGTAGACTTTCAAATAAACTATAAACTTGCTAGGACGAAGACGACGTGATAAGGCTCTGGTACCACGAGCACCAGCGCGTGTACCAGGACCGGCTGGTCAACGACGAGGATCGACAGTGGTTTGTCAAGTATGTGTGTAATAAATAATTTTAAGGGTTACCACTATAACTTAAAAAATCATTACCTCATTAGGACAATTTAGGACCAAAAACAACATAATCAGTTAAGATAAGTCATTCTCAAGTTATGGAGTGAAAAAGGGAATAGGACTTAATTTTTACTATTATTTAAATATTTTTTTACCCGGGATTTTCCATTTTCCCGGGATAAAATGTAGCCTATGACGTTCCTCGGGTTCTAGAATATCCGTGTACCAAATTTCAGTCAAATCGGTTCCGTTTTAGTTTTAGCGTGTAAGACAGACAGACGGACTGACAGACAGAGGTACTTTCGCGTTTATAATATTATTAGTATAGATTTCAATCATTTGCTTTGTATATATACATCAACTACATATATATTACCCGTGAAATGTCGAATTATGTTAAAATCCAAGTAGTTAAATGAAACTACATATCTATCTGTGGTTATGGATCTACGGGAACATTTTGTCCTAATTGTTGTAAATAATAATAAATCTTTTAGTTTACTAAACAAGAAGATAAAGACAGAGTTTGGGAAGAAACCGAGTGACGTGATCGGCGGTAGATTGATGCTGTTCGGCGACTTTATGGACCTGGGAGCTGATGAGAAGAAGTATATCGAAATCACCGATAGAGAAGAGGTGAGCAGATTGTATGATTTCATAATTTCTTACGTAACAAATGTGTTATGATTTTAAAATCCTGTTTACATCGGAAATAATGTAAAAGATTATTCAAAACCTTTTTGAAATTGACGTGATTTTTGCGTTTCATTTTCTTAAATAGAACAACGTTTGGTGTGTTATATTATCCGTTCAGTAGTTTTTGCGTGAAAGTGAAACAAACATACATACAATCATAAATGCATGAATATGTCGCTTTGATCTGTGTCTGGATGTAGTTATCTATATAACTTTCGAAGTAGCATATGTAGTATATCAGCTATCTGGTTACCATATAACAAGCTCTGCTTAGTTTGGAATCAGATTGGCCGTGTGTGAAAAATGACCCAGGAAAAAAAATCTTTGCCATTTCATAAACTAAACATGTGCATTATCTGTATGCTATATTCCAGTTGGACGAGGTGCTATCCCACTACCTCTCGGAATACAACATGGCCACCACCGCGCCGCTGGAGCTGGTGCTGTTCGCTGATGCTGCAGCACATCTCTGCCGTGTGGCGAGGATCATGCGCCAGCCAATGGCCAATGCCTTACTCCTGGGGATGGGAGGCTCCGGTTAGTCTATGGATTGTCTTGAATCCTCGTGGTGAGGTGGTTACAATGAAATATACATATAGAAACACGCTAAAATAATAATACCCCGACCTTCAGACCGCCATTTTGTAGATTAGATTCTCAATCATTTTCTTTGGATGTAACAAGTGGATTTATGAATTTAAGGAAAAAAATAAGCACGTAATTATACATATTTCGTAAATGCCTATGTATTTGAATGAATTAGTAAACATATTTTATTTCATTTCATAATTAGATAAATGGAATAATTAATTTTATTTGATAAATTTATTGGTTAGTCCATCGGATAGATCTTGCATTTTTGTAAATAAATTATATTCATTAATGATATCAATAGAGTTGAATTAATGCTGATTAGAGAGCAATTAAAGCTACTCAAAAACTATATACAAGCAAAACAAAAACTATGATATATATGAAGAATATTTTCATCAGTTTTGCTCACTAGGTCGTCAATCCCTATCTCGTCTTGCGGCGAACATGGCAGAGTTGCAGTGCACACAGATAGAGATCACAAAGGCTTACGGACTCGCCGAGTGGAGGGACGATCTCAAGCAGACCATGCTCAAAGCTGGAGCTGAGAACCGAGGAGTAGTCTTCCTATTCTCTGATGCACAGGTACTCTACATCATCATCTTCTTTCTTGCTTTATCCAATTTAGGGTCGGCTTAAAAGGCGGACGGACTCGCCGAGTGGCGGGACGACCTCAAGCAGACCATGCTCAAAGCTGGAGCTGAGAACCGAGGAGTTGTCTTCCTATTTTCTGATGCACAGGTACTCTACATAGTACCCTTAAGGGTTTTACATTCCGATAAAAACTATTTTGATGGATATTTGTCGTGTTTTGACTGAAACAGTAAAAAAATATTCATGCATAACTGTTCCTACAGTTTGATAAATTTTCTTTTTTGTGTTAGTGATAGTGTCGAGCCTTTGAAAGGACATAGGCTAAGTTTTATTCCTGGAAAAATGGAACATCTCCCTGGTATGCGGGTGAAACCGCAGGAACCTAGTGTCTATATAAAATTTATTTTACTGTATCATATACCCACCCACCAAAGTTTGTGTTACTTTTGCGTTAATACGTTTTTGCTTTAACAACGAGGGAGTATAAACCAAACAGTCCCAAAAAGCCTAACACACATAAAAACAATTATTATCCAGATAAAAATGGAATCATTCCTCGAGGACCTAAACAACATCTTAAGCTCTGGCGACGTGCCCAACATATACGAGGCAGAGGACCTGGACAAGGTGTACATGTCGGTGCGCCACGCCGTCATGGAGATGAACCTGGCCGCGACCAAGGCGAACCTGTTCGGCTGCTACCAGCGCAGGGTCAGGAGTAACCTGCATATTGTCATCGTCATGAGCCCTATTGGAGAGGTCTGTATAACTTATCTATATAAGTCATCTATAAAAGAGGCGGTTTTCTGACGTAGGATTACAGCCATTGGAGACATTATCAGGAAGTAACATAGGCTAGATGTTATACGGAAATGTGAACTGCGAGGCGGAAACTAGTCTATATCTGATAATATTTAAAGTTAGTTATAAAAATTTGTTTGCCCATTTATCGAGAAAGGCTATAGGCTATATATCATGAATCGCTATAGGAGCGGATCATTAATCAAAAATGCAACGAGCAAGTAACGCTAATGGGTCAACTAGTTTATAAATATAGCATATACCAAAAATCTATGTTTCCGGAAATCAATTTTCATTTATTAATTTTTTTTTATACCACTAAGGTAGTAAACAAGCATACGATCCCACCTGATGGGAAGCGGTTTCCGTAGCCCATGGACGCGCGCAACACCATCGTCACTCACGCGTTGCCGACCCTGTAAAATACTCTTTACTCTTTTTTTGAAGAACCCCATGCACGACCGTAGCTAGGTGAGGGTCAATGTGTGTGACATTAAAATCACAATCCTACTTTAAAAATACCGAAAACTGAGATAAATTGTTTGTCTATAGAATTCATTCATTGTATCACACATGGTGATTGATTTAGGAGCCCGTGCTTCGAGGGATAACCAATGCTGCCCTACCTCAAATTTGACTATTCACGGGCAGATCAGATCAATTGATAACCAATGCTGCCCTTCAAATTCGACTATATCTACAGCCCTGCCTCCTGCTGTACTTTTAGATATTCCGCGCCCGCCTCCGTCAGTTCCCATCCCTGGTGAACTGCTGCACCATCGACTGGTTCAGCGAGTGGCCCAAGTCCGCGCTAGAGTCGGTCGCGTCGCACTTCTTCGACAACATGGTCGAGCTGGACACCACGCAGGCGATTATGGACTCTATGGTGGTGAGTGACGGTTGAGTTTAGATGTTTGTACCCGGCGTTCTTTCAACATATTTTTACACTAGCTTCTGCCCGCGACTCCGTCCGCGTGGAGTAGTTACTTTGGGCTAACGCTTACTTCAAACCCGCGTCTTCGTTTACGTAGAAGGATGGTCTCGCAGAGCTAACTGATGACTGCACGCTCCGGCGCGGCACATAGAGGCGCGCGCAGTACTTGATAATTATTTTGGTGCGATGCTATTTTAAATTTGCGATATCTCCTAAGATATTCATTGAAATCGAATGATGTAAATGGCAATTTTGTTTTAAATTAAATACTTGCGATGTTTAACGTATTTATTTGGATAAGGATTAATATCATCTTTATAAAAACACCTTTACAAATAATGCTTAATTTTCGAACAAATTTGGTTAGTATATGTGAAGTTCGCCGCACCAAACTAGGCCCGCGTGGTGGACTATGGCCTCCCCTCATTGATAGGGGTGGCTCGAGCTCGGTGGAGATTTGTATGAGCTGATGATGATCTTAAAAACTTAGTGATGTTGAATTGTCAGTCTGTCTGCTGCTTCGTCCACGAGAGCGTGGTGGAGGCGAGTGCTCGGTTCCTCGCGCAGCTCAGCCGCCTCAACTACGTCACGCCCATGTCCTACATGGAGATGCTCGGCGCCTACAAGGACATGTTCAGGAAGAAGCAGAAGGCGATACTCAATGAGTCCAACGCGTTGAAGACTGGTATGTTTATGTACACTGTATTGTTAAATAAATGGATTTAAGCCAACTGGGAAAAATGCGTTACGCATAACCTCCCTGTTGGGGGACAGGAAGGGTTATGTGGGACTCCCCGGTTGCTAGCCAACCGGTATACCCACTAAACAACCCAGCGACTCTCCTTCCTCGTCTTTATGGGGGGGGGGAGGGACTGGGAATTCGGCACAACCCTTGCGTCCAGTCTCCCTCCGACGACGGCCCTTCATGTCCCCATGGGAATGACCGCTAGTGCTCGGCCATTCCCTCCGGCGACGGTGGTGCACCGTACAATGCGGGAGTGTGCGTTTCCCGCTGGTCACCACCGAAATAGATTTAAGCCCTAGTCTTGCAGAAAAAGTTAACTTGCAGAGTCTCTTATAGGTTCTTCTATCTTTAATGCAGTTTCCTGATAATAGCATTTTTCAGTTTTGAAAATGAATATAATGTATTTTTATCTTAACAGCCTTTACTAGCACTTATGAATAGTCAAACACTAACGCTCGTTTCAATGTAGCCTTGACGAAAGCGAATGCATGACATTGAATTAAATCTATATCAGTATCATGAATTTTTCGTGATGCTTAAAGCAACATTAATATCACTAATGCTAAAAGACATTTTAAAAACATGGATCCTATCTCTCAAAAACTCTGTGTAAAATAATTGAATACAAAGCTAGGTTTAAATTATCCGTCGGTCCTCCAGGTCTGAACAAGCTGAACCAGACAGAGGTGGAGGTGAAGCAGCTGCAGGTGGAGCTGGCGGACCTCAAGCCGCTCATGGAGCGCGCCGCCGAGGAGACCAGGAAGGTCATCGACCAGATCGCAATAGACACGGTATTACTTTAATTCTTTTTAATGCGAAAGTATCGATGGATATAGGATGTAGATGAAAATATGGCACATGATTAGAATATGTCCTGGAATATTTTTAAAACCTCCAAGAGGGTCGGAGGGTAAAATAGGGGGGGCGGAAGCTAGTGCCTAATATGAAAAGGATTCTAATCGAGTTTTAAAGTAAATAGAGTTTTCACACGTTTTTAAAATGTGTGCTATATGCGTGTATATAAATGATTAGTTTGTAAAATGGCATTATTTTATTTTATTAAATTTCCTTGATTCACAGTTACGACCAAAAAAAACACATTGTACAGAAATATCTATACTAATATTATAAAGAGGAAAAAATTGTTTGTTTGTAATGAATAGGCTCCGAAACTACTGGACCGATTTAAAAAATTCTTTCACCTTTGGAAAGCTACATTATCCCCGAGTAACATAGGCTATATTTTATCCCTGTATTCCCACGGGAACGGGAACTACGCGGGTAAAACCGCGGGGAGGCAGCTATGTTATAATAAAAGTATTATTAAAAAAATTAAGGAAACTAGTAACACAGCAAAATTATATACAATACATAACTTAAAATATAATAAAATGAAACAGACTGTGGGTCGTCGAGTGGTGTAGCGTTGTGTATATGTAGTAGTGTACCTAACTGAGCGAGTAATGAGGTATTAGGGATGTTTATGACTGCTACAGTATTTATAAATGTGTGAACTTCTTATGACAGGCTATAGCTGAAGAAGCTCGCATCAAAGTGGAGAAGGAACAAGCCATCGCCGAGAAGATGGCGAGGGAGACCACCGCCATGGCAGAAGACGCACAAAGGGATTTAGGTATGAGTTCTTATTTAATATAAGGTATAATTTAAATTGATATTTATATTTGTTATGTACCTTGTAAGCCGAATATGTAAGGATCACTTCATATTTGAATGAGCCGAGTTCTGTATGTACTTATGGTTTTATATATACACATTTTGCAATATTATGTATTTATTCAGACTTATCGAAAAGACAAGATTTATTGATTGCTACACAAAACACTAGTTATATTGTAATTTGTAATAATTTTAAAATGAGCGCCGCTACAAAATTGTGGCCTATAAGCTTTTTACTCTTTAAATAGATTTTTTTCAGACGAGTCAATTAACATTTATTTTCCTTTCTTTAGAAAACGATAAAGTTGAAAACACTCTAATAAAAGCCTAATTTATCAATATTTTTAGACACTATACGTATATGGGAAGAGTGGAGAAAAGAAGGGGAAGGCTTTGCCCTGCAGTGGCACAACTTCTTCTTCTTCTTTTCTTATTTTAATGGCACCAGATGTGTTAATATACACAATTCTGCCAGTATCAGAGTGTTTGAGAATAAACGATGCAGATTGTACGGTGAAATTATGTCTATTTTTGAAGTATTGTCTATGATGTCACTGATGAGTTAACCTAAAACAAATAAAAACATGACTGATATATAATAGCCGTGGTGGCTCAGATAGCCGTGGTGGCTCAGTTGGGAACGCACCGACTCACGATCATGAGGGTGCCGGTTCAAGTCCCTGGCCCGTACCTCAGAGTTTATAAAAACTTACGTACGGATTCACACCACCGGCTTTCGGTGAAGGAAAACATCGTGAGGAAACCTGCATGCCCGAGATGTCACAATTAAAGGCATGTGAAGTCCGGCGCCGCACTAGGCCCGCGTGGTGGACTATGGCTTACACCCCCTCGATGTTAGGGGAGGCTGGAGCTCCGAGCGTGGAGACGTATATGAGCTGTTGATGATATATATGCACTATGCAGTGGGACAACTCAGGCTAATAATAATATGTAGTAAATATATCTTGTTTTCCCTTATAGACGAGGCATTACCCGCCCTGCGAGCCGCCGAGAAGGCCCTGCAGGAGTTGAACCGCAACGACGTGGTGGAGGTGAAGGCGCTCAAGAAGCCTCCCGCTGGCGTCGTGCTCGTCATCGAGTCGCTATGCGTAGTCTTCGACATTAAACCCATTAAGGTAACCTATTTAATATTTATCTATCCATATAATAAAACTGTAGAAAAGCTGTGACTGGACATTTCATATTTCTGCAAATAATAAGTAAGGCTTTACACCCCGTAAAGAATAAATAAATAAATATCCTGGGACATTTTTCACACACGGCCAATCTGATTCTAAATAAAGCATCATAGTGAGCTTGTGTTATGGTAACCAGATAGCTGATATATACTACTTTTAAATACATACTTATATAGATATTTACATCCAGACACAGGACAAACAGACATATTCATGCATACGAATGTTTGTCCTGGGTGGGAATCGAACCCACGACCCGCGGCTTGAAAGTCAGGGTCACTAACCACAAAGCCAACCGGGCTGTCTTATATTTATATTTATCTATCCATATATTAAAACCGTAGAAAAGCTGTCACTGGACATTTCATATTTCCGGAAATAATAAGTGAGGAGTGTAAAGAATAATTCGACACTGGAAAGGAAAAATAATCCAAGCGACATTTTGGGCCAATTTGAGTTATGTACATTGTTGGAATCGCCTTGTTCTGCGTCGTTTGGTCTTACTCACGTCCTCCTACGACGACTTTGATGTCCCTTCGACATTTTGAAGTTCGCGAGAGTTCACTTTTTTCATTGAAAATTCAATCTTTAAATATACTGTAAAGTTAGTCTGATGTCGCTTGGATAATTTGTCCTTTGTGGCATCGATATGTAATAAAACATGCCTGTTTGTCTGTTCAGTTTCATAGAGCATCACGCAAAAGTAATTGAATTCAATCTGATTATCATGAAACTATATTCGGAAAACATTTTGTGTTTATTTCTTAAAAAAATACCTTTTGCATCAAAACATTTGGTTTTTATTTATTTTATGAACTGTACTGAGAAATTCCGATAAAAACGACACGTGATTAATAGACGCGCCCTTAGGAAGAGCCTTAACTCAATCCTTCACTACATTACTTCAGGAGCAAGGCAAAGGTGTTGAACTACTGGCGTCCCGGCTTATCAACTACATACCTTTTACCACCTCGACCATTTTCTTTAAACAAATTTGAACTGTATTCCGACAGGAGCAAGGCGCAAACTTCGGCGAGAAGGTGCTGAACTACTGGCGGCCCGGCTCCCAGATGCTGGCGGACCCCACCGCCTTCCTCGACTCGCTCATGAAGTACGACAAGGAGTCCATCACTGAGGACATGATCAAGAAACTCAAGAGGTTCATCGCCAACCCTGATTATGAACCCACTAAGATACTTAAGGTATTTCATCATCATCATGAGGCCATATACGTCTCCACCGAGGAGCTCGAGCCTTCCCTCACATCGAAAGGGTTTAGGCCATAGTCCACCACACGGTCCTAGTGCGGATTGGCGGACTTCACATGCCTTTGATTGTGACAGCTCGTCATCGTGAGTCATGTTTTTCTTCACCGAAAACCAGTGGGGTGAATCCGTAGGTAAGTTTTTATAAACTCAGAGGTACGGGCCAGAAATTTGAACCTGCACCCTCATGATCGTGAGTCGGTGCGTTCCCAACTGAGCCACCTCGGCTCGGTATTTATTACTGAGTTTCTTGCCGGTCCTTTTCCGTTGAAGAATGATTTCCGAACCGTAGTAGCTTTCATAAATAAATATCAAGATATATATTAGTGGTGTAATATGTTTGTAGGTGTCCAAAGCGTGCATGTCGCTGTGCATGTGGGTGCACGCGATGTACAAGTTCTACCACGTCAACAAGGGCGTTGCCCCCAAGAAGGAGGCCCTCGAGAGGGCCACCAAGGATCTGGAGGCGGTTGAGGGTAACTATTCTCTTTATATAATATCTATGTCCATACGATTAAAATGATTGGGTGGATGTTGCTAAATACAAAACTTAAGAACGACTGGACTGAATTTGCTAATTTTGATTTTAAAATCTGTCTTTGGGTTGTATCTCACAATCGGTAATACGTAGGCAATGTAAATTTTACGGTATTTTATTTCTGATGCTATAATTAAAAAATAATTATCGTAGCAACAGAAATAAAAGTGGGTTAAAACTCAAAACATGTATTATTGTTTATTCACTCAGTCTTAATATGAGTGACAATAAACCTTAAAATATATATATATTATAGTGAAATGCTCATAGAGTTTGTGATTAACATTCAATCTTCTAATATAGTGTGGAATTATGTATCGATATTTATTTATTTAGCTTATATTTAACCTAAAAATCTCTATAGCTATGTTGGCGAGTGCCAAGGCCAAGATGCAAGCTCTGCTGGAAGGCATCGCCAAGTTGAACGCGTACCTCATGGAGAAGGAAGACGAGAAGCGCAAGATGGAGGAAGACATCAACCAGTGTCTGGCTAGAATGGATCGCGCTAACAGGTATACTAATAAAAGTAAATTCTGTGTTATCAAGACTGGTTTGTTTCCATATAATAGACAATAGACAGATGTCATGAAATGGGGTTCCGAGTGAAAACCAGTGCGAGGGTTAGTGTTCTCCTATGAGCCATATGCTATGTCGGGACCTTTTTCTGGCATTACGCAACATTACATTTCTGTTTTTTTTCTTTTCTTTGTGTTGTGTGGTTCTACACGTCACATGTCTGCTGTATTATGTAATGTTGTGTGTTTTCCGGAATAAATGTATTTTGTTTCTTTTTTTCTTGGAATAAGTGCATTTGAGTGCATATAGTAAGAAAAATAAACAAAACATTATGATTATAAAATATCTTAATAGCTGCACTGCCCCACGGATTTACCTGCGTAGTTCTCGGTCCCGTAGGCATAAAATATAGCGTATGTCACGCAAAAAAAAGAGTCAATTAACACAGAGGCTAATTTTAATCCCTGGACACTTTTAGATCCACTAGGAACACGAGTAAAACCGAGGGAGCCACTAGTATAGAATATATGTTGTATTTCAGGTTGTTAAACGGGTTGTCGAGCGAACGCGTCCGATGGATACAGACTATCAAGGAGCTGGACATCGCCATTGTCAATTTGATTGGAGATATTCTTATTAGTGCTTGTGAGTATCTGTTAGACATAAAACTGCCACCCCGCGGTTTCACCTGAGTAGTTCTCGTTCCCGTGGGGATATGGCGACGAAATATACCCTTTTTTGATGAAATGAAATATATTCATTCATTCAAGCTTCGGAGCATATGCATATAGTATATATGCATATAAGCATATGCATATAGTATATATGCATATAAGCATATGCATATAGTATATATGCATATAAGCATATGCATATAGTTTATCACAAACACCGCGACACGAGAATTTTATATATGAGATATAGAAAACCCGTTATTTTATTCCGCAGGTGCCGTTGGTTACATCACACCCTTCACGGACGAGTTTCGTAGAGAACTCCTTGTTAAATGGATGACGCATTTGGAGGTATTTACTTAAAGCTTACTTAATATTTGTATATGGGACTTATCCATTTTGAGACATTTTTTGTGAAGCTGTTTATAGTTTTTTTTATATTATATCCGTGGTAGCTTTGCGGGGAATGCACTGTCTCTCGATTATGAGGGTGCAGGTTCAAACCCCTGGTCCAGTTTAAATACTATGTTATATGTTGTTATTTTAATTATGTTCTAGAGTGTACACGTCCCCCACACGGATGGTGCCACGCCACTGTCAACATTAAGCGACGCTGTACTCATCAGGTTAGAAATAATCTCTATATAATAGACAATATTGTAATACTTTCAAAATGGCCGTCACCGCAAGATGGCCGACCATATTCCCTTTCGAATCCTTTTATTATATGGGTATCAAATGAAAAGGCTAGTGGAATCACATTGTTTTGATATGATTGAGGTATGGAACCCTCAAAAAGATAGTTAATCATTTTGTTATCCGTCTATCTGTCAAGACTGGATCTCGGGAACGCATTAAGGCATCTAGTTGAAATTAAAACCTTAAAAGTACTAGGGTTTACTGTCTTTTTATCGTTAGGACATGGCAAATGTACGGCCTGCCTCGGGACCCGTTGTCTGTGGAGTCTGCCGTGCTGATGAGCAACTCTCGCCGCTGGCCGCTGGTCATAGACCCGCAGACGCAAGCCAACAAGTGGATAAGAGCTATGGTTACTATACACTATCTACTGAACTGTTAAATACCTAGTCTTGCCATAAATACTGAAAGAATTTTTTTTTTTTTGTCTCAAACAAAGTTGGAGAGAAAGTCTCATTGTACACAGACAGTTTACAAATACCAAGCGTATGGAGTTTTAATAATTGTATTTGGCTCCATACCTATTTTGTGTGTCAAATGAAAATAAAATGAAATGAATGAAATTAAATGAGAAAATTCAATGAACTGAACACTCTTAAAAAAATTACAGAGTCGAAATTCTGGTGTTTGCGTGATGCTCTTTCAAGCAAACATAGAAACCGACAAAATGACAAACGTTTTTTTTTCATGTTCTATTACATATTCTTTACACCCCCACATTTTTTCCAGAAATATGCAATGAACAGACAGCTTTTCTACAGTTTTATTACTATTCAATTTTGTTAATATATATTTTCAGGGTAAAATAGAAGGTCTAATTGTCTGCAAGCCTAACGACAGAGATCTGCTTAGAAACTTTGAAACTGCATTGCGTTTCGGAAAACCCATTCTTCTGGAAAATGTGGGACAAGAACTCGATCCTGCGTTAGATCCTGTACTTAAAGTAAGTTTAGTATCAGCTCTTTATTCAAGTAACGACTGCTTGCGATTGATAGTTAGTAACCCTTTCGAACCGGTTGTTGGTTCACTTACGCCCGATGTTAATAATCTATCTCCTATCCGAGAGTAAAACCAACGAGTTGTCAAAATGGACGGATAGCTTATTGGCAAGCAAAACCTGTCATTTTCGAACAGATTCGATCGGTCGTAGATCGAAGATAGATTGATTTTAAAGCTTCACCCAGAAAACGGATTGATATATCAATCTTAGATAGCAAAAAATGGATCAGGATTGATTATTGACATCGGGCGTTAGAGATTTGAACAAGCTCATTTAGAAAAGTTAAATTATCATTTTTTACAAAATAAATATTCTGCCTTAGACATTCTCTAAATATTTATTAGCAGCGATAGCAGCAGTCGCAACAGTGACTTGAAAGACAGTTTGGTCTTGGTTACCAACTGTCTTTCATGTCGCTGGTCGTGGGTTTGTTGAATGTAAATATCTTAATAACTATTTAATTAAACGTTTATTCAGTAAAACATCCAGCCATCTCGTCAAGACAAATTCTGCCTACTTTGGGATAAGATTTAAAATATCACAGGTATACTATACCGTGCTATAAGTATTTCATAGGATTTCTTCTTAATTCTTTGAACAGCGCCAATATTTCCGCCAAGCGGGTCAGCTGGTGCTCAAACTGGGTGACTCCCTCATACCCTTCATGGCGGGGTTCCGGCTGTACATCACCACCAAGCTGCCTAACCCTAAGTATACGCCGGAGACATCTGTCAAAGTGCAAATTGTCAACTTTGCACTAGTGCCAAGGTATGTACCTACCCTTATTGTCTTGTTTGTATGATTTAAACAGTTTGTTTTTAGCTATGTGTCTTGTCCTGCTGTTTTATATGAGTGTAACTTTATTGGTTAAGTACTTAATCCCTTCTTTATAAAAGCGAAAGTAACTCGTTGTGTGACGCTTTAATTCCTAAACTATTTAACCGTTAGAATTGTAATTCGGTATAGCTATAGACTGGACCATGGAAAAGGTCTTATCTTTCCTTATGATAATTTTTAGACTAGGAAAATTTTAAAAAAGAGACGTTAGGGAACGCATATGAAACCTCGGAGTGGAAGTATTCATATGTAGCAATATTCACTTTTTCCTTGCATAGAGGTATAGTATGTAAAATTAAATCAGTATTTTATTGAGATTTCATTACATCATGATTTATGGCTCAGATTCGTTTATCATGTCATGATAATAAATATTTTATTGACACATTATTCACACATGCCCAATCAGATTTCAAACCTAGCAAGAGTTTGTACTATGATAATAACCTACTACTTTAAAATACATACTTTTTTATTTTATTTATTTATCGTTTGAAACATTAATACTATAATTATACAACTTAAATAGATATTTGTACCTGACCAGACACAGGTCAACAGACGTATTTGTATTGACTCGTTATGTGGTGTGACAACAGTGGCCTCGCAGAACAGCTGCTCTCCATAGTGGTGGCCCAAGAGCGTCCCGATCTAGAAGAGCTCCGAGGCCAATTGATCGTCTCGCGAGCGCACATGGCGGCCCAGCTGGCGGACATGCAGGCCGACATCCTGCACGGCCTCTCCGCTAGCGAGGGCTCGCCAGTAGACGATCTGCCGCTCATACTCACGCTAGAGGCCATCAAGATTAAAAGCGCTGAGATACTGGTCAGTGATGCCTCTTGATTCAGAAAAACAGACCTTTAAAAAAATATCCAGGGTCATTTTTCACACACGGCCAATCTGATTCCAAAGTAAGCTTCAAATTAAGCTTGTGTTATGGTAACGAGATAGCTGATATACTACATATAATACTGTTAAATACATACATAAAGATTTTTACATCCAGACACTAGTTTAATAGCGTTCCATTCCAGGGTGGTACCCTGTTTTCTATTGATCACCCAAATAACACATGGCCACCAGCGCTGCCCTCATCAAGCAGATGTCATGTCCCCAGTGACTTTAAACGACCGAGTTGTCACATTAAAAATCCATATAACATAAGCTTACAGAAGATCGAAGTTATTTGAAGGGTACAAGCAAAGAACAGGGAATGTTACTTTTTTTCTGAACTTGAAGGATTGCTTAAAGTAGTTTAGATCCCAAAAAGTAAATAGATGCCGCCAAGATGGCGCGTAGTTCCCAATTATTTTACTAATTATGATATAATTTTGCTTATGTAATCTATTTATTTATCTCTTATAAATATTATCTGTTAATATATAAGATCTGATTGACATATAACACTCGAAATATCGACCCTAGAGTCCAGAGAGCTTAAAGTCAACTAAACAAATTCCTATAGACAAAAGTGGAAGACATGGAGCGCACTACGATCGAGATAGACGAAGCTCGCGAGGGTTACGTGCCGGTCGCGAACCGAGGTCAGATCCTGTTCTTCTGCCTCTCGGGCATGGCCAACGTGGACCCCATGTACCAGTACTCGCTCGAGTGGTTTGTCAAGTTGTTTATTAGGAGCATGTCCGAGACTGAGCCTAATGGTGAGAGAACTTGTTTTTGGTTGAAGTATGTATATGTAGTTAGATTGAAGGTTTTTTGACAGATTTTTTGATCCTCTGACATCTTTCAAGTGACCTAACACCATCATATAAATTTGTGCATAAAAATCATAGATGGGACTAAGGCTATTTACTTTTAATGAGAAAATTAACCGAGTCACATAAAATATTTACAAAAAGATTAGAAAAAGTTATGTATTCAGTTAAGATCTGATTAAGTTTCTAATTTATGGGAGTTTATTTCAAAAACAATTGTAATTAAAATCCATTCAGTTTAGGCCCTAAATTGACACTTATGCTGTAGCTGCTACATAAAAAGCATTTTGGTTATTTAAACAATTTAAATAGAGACTGATAAACACTAAAACTACATTAAACACTTCGCACTTTGAGTATATGAAGGTCGAAGCTGCTGAAGCTACTACCATTTTGGTAAATAAAAAAATACTTTATTCTGTGATTAAGACTCCTTATTGCATTCGCATTTATATAAACTTTCAGAGGACATAGTGGAACGCGTAGAAATAATAATCGAGTACCTAACGTTCCTGTTATACGGCAACGTGTGCCGCAGCCTGTTCGAGCGGCACAAGCTGCTGTTCGCGTTCCTGCTGTGCGCGCGAGTACTCCTCGACGCGGGGGCCATCCGAGCTACAGAATTCAATTTCCTGCTCAACGGAGCTTCTATACAACAGGTATTCTTGCTCCATCCAACAAAATGACCTAATAAAATAAATAAACAGGCCTTCCACTCTTGCTCCATCCATAACAGCTGGTTGGCGTTGTGGTTAGTGACCCTGACTTCCAAGCCGCTGGTCGAGAAATCGAATCCCACCCAGGACAAACATTTGTATGCATGATATTTATTTATTTATCCAACATCGCTATTTCATCACATCATTCATCACATTCACTTCAGATGCTTAGCATTTT
Organism: Thyatira batis; assembly: GCA_905147785.2. Classification (NCBI taxonomy): domain Eukaryota; kingdom Metazoa; phylum Arthropoda; class Insecta; order Lepidoptera; family Drepanidae; genus Thyatira; species Thyatira batis. The sequence goes on along the minus strand of LR990504.1, from coordinate 8,755,528 downwards.
AACTCTAAAATGCAATTTATATAAGATTTTACTTTAGGAGCTAGACAATCCAGAGCCGAAGTGGATATCGGAGCGCATGTGGCTCGACATGCAGCAGCTCGCGACGCTGCCCACTATGAGCCAGTTTGTAGCGGACTTCCCCAACCAGACCAAGTTCTTTAAGACTTACTACGATTCGTACAATCCGCACAAGTGAGTTACTTCTATCCTACTAATATTATAAATGCGAAAGTGTGAAGAATGTATGTATGTTTATAAATCATTTACGCCAGAACGTCTGAAGGAATTGTAATGCGATTTGCCGCAGAGTTATAATATGATCTGGAATAAAAAGTAGGCTGCTTTTAATCCAAGGAAATTGGTCCCATTAAGTCATCCTATATTATAATAAGTGATGTTAGACGCCAAAATCATTACATAATTATGTTTCAAGAATAGAATTGTAATTTATATGAAAACTGGTGGCTCCCCGCGGCTTCGCCCGCGTTCCCGGGGGATCTTCAATTTTCCCGGGATAAAAAGTAGCCTATGTCCTTTCTCAGGCTCTGGATTAACTGTGTACCAAATATCATTTTTTATATCCTGGGACATTTTTCACACACGGCCAATCTGATTCCAAACTAAGCAGAGCTTGTGTTATGGTAACCAGATAGCTGATATACTACATATACTACTTTTAAATACATACTTATATAGATATTTACATCCAGACACAGAACAAACAGACATATTCATGCATACAAATGTTTGTCCTGGGTGGGAATCGAACCCACGACCCGCGGCTTGAGAGTCAGGGTCACTAACCACAAAGCCAACCGGGCTGTCAATTTAAATCGGTTCTGTAGTTTTAGCGTGAAAGCGTAACAGACAGACAGAGTTACTTTCGCATTTATAATATTAGTATGGATTTGTGTATACATATTAAAAACTTATCATGTCAAAGAAACTTGCTTATTGTAAGTCGATGGAGTATATAAGTAACTAAACTAAAATTAATAATGTAGTTTTATTTAGTTTTACTACATTTGGTTATTTTTATTGATCCAAAGAAATATACATTCTCTACAGATTACCGTATCCCAAGCCGTTGGACACACAGCTCGACTTGTTTCAGAAGCTACTGGTCCTCAAGTGTCTGCGACCAGATAAGCTAGTGCCGGGTCTCCAGGTATTTACGAAAGTTTTGTCGTGTTGTAAATAATATTTTGACAAAGACATAATAAATAAATATAATTTTGCTTAAATTATAGTTAAAATTAACAAAAATACCCAATTCAATACTAGAATATGTCAAAAGCAATCAATCTTAAAAAAACTAAATAATGATTATACATATTCACAATCCCTACTAACATAATACATAGCATTAATGCAAAACTAACTCAGCCTGTCCGTTATGCTTTCACGCAAACCACTGAACCGATTTTCATGAAATTTGGTACAGATATTGACTAGAGTTTGGAAAAGGACATAGGCTACCGTTCATTTATTTTATTTGGTTCTTCAACAATGTGTATATAAAGATTAAAAAAACATAAAAAAACATATATCTAAGTGTCACAATAATTATAGAGGAACACAGCATGCACTTAATGTCACTCAGGTGATTTTACACTTTTTTAACTAAATTAAAGAACTTACACTACAATATAATAATAACAGAAAATACTTTTTTGAAACTAACTTAGTACAATTTAATCAATTTTACAATTGGCTCCCCGCGGCTTCGCCCGCGTTCCCGGGGGATCTTCAATTTTACCGGGATAAAAAGTAGCCTATATCCTTTCTCAGGCTCTGGATTATCTGTGTACCAAATTTAATTTAATCGGTTCAGTAGTTTTAGCGTGAAAGCGTAACAGACAGACAGACAGAGTTACTTTTGCATTAATAATATTAGTATGGATGTGGGTGTAGGACTACGTGGTGTGGGGCCTAGGGGCGCGGTTCGTGGAACCACAACCTGCCGACCTCGCCGCGCTCTACGCCGAGTCCGACCCGCTCGCGCCGGTCATCTTTGTGCTCTCCACCGGCACTGACCCGGCTGCCGGTAACTATATACACTGTAAACTGTACATTACTAACTATACACTGCACACTAGATAATAGACACTGTACACTACTCTTTACACAGTACATACTAGAAACTGTACACTACGCTCTAAGAACTAGACACTGCAGTCTACACACTGCACAATGCACATTACACATTACACTCTGCACATTACACAATGCAACTTACACACTATACACTGCACATTGCATGCTGCACTATACACTGCACACTACAGATTGCACATTACACACTATACAACACTCACTACATACTGCACTATACACTCCAAAATGCGCACTACATACTGCATATTGCACACTACACTTATTAGTGTGCAATGTGCAGTATGTAGTGCCCCTTATATCATTTAAAAAAGCGACAACATTCAGACGTAGGTGTTTAGTGTCGTACTCATTAGCGGTGGACCATCTGACTAAAAGCTGTTTTACTATTTTAAATTCTAAATAGTCATTTTAGACTGCTGTCCCACGCTACATTTATAACAGAATTATTTTATTTTGTGACAAGTATAATATTATCATTAGTGGCTCTATGTCCTATTCACAAAGGCCGTGCTTCTTAGGCAAATTGAGCACGTAATGTGTTGGAATATCCCTAAAAAACGTAGCTTTCTATTGGTAAAAGAATTATTCAGATCGGTCCAAACAAGCAGACAAAAAATCAAATCTTTCCTTTTTGTAATAGTAGTCAAAATAATACTTTCCAATTGGCAGATTTGTTAAAGTTTGCTGATAAAATGAAGATGGGCAAGCGTTTCGAGAGCATATCCCTGGGCCAGGGGCAGGGCCCGCTCGCCGAGGCCATGATGAAGATCGGCTGTGATTTTGGCAACTGGGTGTTCTTTCAGGTTGGTAACAACATACATCCTTATCTATCAAAAACATACTGAAAAATATTATCTACACTATCTACACTAATATTATATAGAGGAAAGATTTGTATTTTTGTATGTTACGAATAAACTCAAAAAGTACTCGCCGGTTTTAATAATTATTTTTTCATTAGAAAGCTACACTATCACTGAGTAACATATTTTATCCTTGTATTCCCACGAGAACGGGAACTACGCGGGTAAAACCAGCTAGTTACCTTATAAAACCCACTCCTGAATTGTCTACCGATTCATCTTCAGAGTTCAATCGGGACAAACTAGCCAGAAGTCAAATATATATTTTCTATGTTTTTTATGTTTTATATAATACCTATATTTATTGTTTAACATCCACTGCGTCTATCATCCAAACATAGTCAAATTCAAAATAATAATAAATAAATAATTAAATATCCTGGGACATTTTTCACACACGGCCAATCTGATATCTATTACAAGTTATTTTATTTCTAAAGCGAGCAAGTATTTTTCTAGCAAACAATGCGAGCCGATTGCGATATAATGCTTTCTTCGCTAACTAATAATCACCATGACAGAACTGCCACCTCTCCCCCTCGTGGATGCCGGTCCTGGAGCTGAACGTGGAACACATCCAGCCGGAGCTGGTGCACAAGGACTTTAGGCTGTGGCTCACGTCGACCCCATCGCCTCACTTCCCCGTCGCTCTTCTACAAAATGGTATGGATTTTATCATAATTCTATGTACATAGACTATATTTCGGTACCTTAATTTGCAAACTTAATAACTCCACATTTCACGAAAATTTTATTTTGATACCCGCAGAAACTGGATGTGGATCATCTAGTTTCTGCCAGTATCTTTTTGGCTCTTTGACTACATTCTCGAGTAATGGGGAAAGAAGTAGCACATAAATGTGGAAAACGACTGACAGAAGATTTTGAAAAGTCGTGGTTAATGTACTTATTAACAGTCCAAGTAAAGACAAGTCCATAAAAACCAAATGATGATAACGAAAAATTCAATATAAATGTAAAAAGACAGTGTAATGTTGGATGTATTTAACAGTCGAAAAAACAGAAGAGGTTCTCAGCAGTCGCGCGTATATTTTTTAAAGACGATTTTAGAAGTCATGATTCATTATCTCCATAAATATAATTAGATGTTTGTTTGTCACCCAAATTACTTTTGAATGTCCAATACAACATTTATCATCACATTTTCAGGATATAAAATGACAGTGGAGCCTCCTAGAGGAATCAAAGCGAACTTACTGAAAGCTTACATTAATCAAGTGCCAGATTTCGTTGATTATATCAATTCGTCGGACAGCAAAGTTCCTAACTTTAAGGTTACATATTTCTTTGTCTGTAGGTGTATCTTGTTAGTAGTTATAATTTTGACGTGACAACGTCTTATAAATTGGTTTGCCGGGTGACACTTCAAGAAACTGCGTTACGCTCCGCTCACGTAACGTGACGTTATGTTTTAAATTGTTACTATTATTTCATCCTTCTTCCTACTATACGAATGAATATTCACATTAAAATTATTGACGTGACAACGTCTTATAAATTGGTTTGCCGGGTGACACTTCAAGAAACTGCGTTACGCTCCGCTCACGTTACGTGACGTTATGTTTTAAATTGTTACTATTATTTCATCCTTCTTCCTACTATACGAATGAATATTCACATTAATTATTTTACCACTCAAAGTCGTTGTCACGTAAAACTTTCGCCCGTATACCGACTTTACAGGCAACCAATTTTTTTAATATAATAAATATCCTGGGACATTATTTACACTACTTGCATTCTTTACTTGTCACTATAACCACTAGACGGATGATGGCGGGGTATCCATTTAGAAGTAGAATATCAGTCATCTGGTGTCAAAATTGACATTGTATAAAGTTTAAACAGAATTATTTGACTGGTTATTACAACGCTGTTTTGTCATGTGTAAATGATTGCATAGATTGACTGGCCTACACCCCCTCGATGTTAGGGGAGGCTCGAGCTCCTCGGTGGTGACGTATATGAGCTGATGATGATGAATGACCCTAAGGTCGTGTTTCCAGTGGCTCCTATTCTCCCTGTGCCTATTCCACGGCGTGGTGCTGGAACGGCGCAAGTTTGGACCCCTCGGCTTCAACATTCCCTACGAGTTCACCGACGGCGACCTAAGGATCTGCATCTCGCAACTTCACATGTTTCTGAATGAATATACTGAAGTGCCGTTGAGGGTAAGGGATTTTCTATAGTATTTGGGCTCCTACTGGAGGTAATATTTAGGTTGTTGGAACAGTATCAAAAATACTTGTATGTGAAACACGAACACGTGATATTATAAAGTTTACTCATTATATTACAATCAATGGTGGTTTTTTGAAGTTGCTACTTTTTATATTTATTTTGTCAGTATTGATGGACATAACTCTTTAAAATTGAATTTGAAGATTACACACTGGAAAAAAAATATACAATACTTGTGATAATTGTTTATGGAATTATTTAATGAAATGTCACGACAAATATATGCAGGGATGGACTGTGAATTTATTGAGTCCTGGACTACTAGGGTCTGACCATTAAAACTAAATCATAATGATCAAATAAGGACTTTAATGGGATCGGGGGCCTTCAATACTATGGGACCCAAGACTGCAGCTCAAATTACCCCCTATTTTAGTGACATGTCGTTATGTCACCAGATGCTGACATACACGGCGGGGCACATAAACTACGGCGGTCGCGTGACGGACGACTGGGACCGGCGCTGCCTGCTGTGCCTGCTCGCCGACTACTACGCCGCCGCCGTGCTCTCCGACCGCCACATGTTCGACGACTCTGGCGCTTACAAGCAGGTATTGTAGTGTAGCCTGCCGTACCGTACCGTACCCTACCCTACTAGATGCTGAGATACGTAGCCTAGCCTCCTTCTGCAAGGAGCGTGCGCGGGAGGACGACCCTCTCGCGTCACAGCTTCGTTGGCGAAGAAGGGGGGGAGACGGCGACAGTACGATCGCCATAACCTCCCCCCCTAAGCGGTGGTGACCAGCGAGAAACTCCCGCATTGCACGGTGCACCACCGTCGCCGGAGATGGCCGATCACTCGCGGTCATTCCCAGATTCCCCCCAGTGTGGGGGACATGAAGGGCCCGCCGTGAGGGCGAGCGATCGTCGGAGGGGGACTGGACGTAAAGGCTCTGCCAGTTTCCCAGTTCCCGTCCACAAAGACAAAGAAGGGTGTCGCTGGGTTGTTTAATGGGTATACCGGTTGACTAGCAACCGGGGAATCCTACATAAGTTAAATACTGAACTTACTAAACAATTTTTCAATTCAAAAAGGAAATTGAAACGCATTTTAGTACTATTTTATACGCCATTTTGTAACATCCAACATTATACTATAACTATAACTTCCAGCAATCGTCATCATCTAACATCGAGGAGTACACGCGGTACATCCGCACTCTGCCGCTCAACGACGACCCATCACTCTTCGGCCTCCACACTAACGCGAACATCAGCTACGCCATGTCTGAGACTACCACATGCCTGAGTAAGATACAACCTATTTATATTATAAATGCGAAGGTTTGAGAGTATGTATGTTTGTTTTTCGTTCACTACAGAACGTTTGAATATGTATAAAATTTGAAATATACTTTGTAACCTGGTTTAACACAGACTACTTTTTGTTACGGGAAAATTTTAGGTTCCCCGGGAATAAGGATATATGTAGATAAAGAAACTGACTGATCGATCAACGGACAGCTAAATCCGTTGGGTCTAGAAGCATTAAAAGTTGCTCACATGTTCCTTAGGTGACGTTGGTGTGCGTTAAGAAAGGATTTATAAAAAAATTGGGTTGGTAAATTTATATGATAGCTAGCTGCCGCCCCGCGGTTTCACCCGCGTAGTTCCCGTTCCCGTGATCACAGGAGTATCAAAAATAGATAATACCCGATTCTCAGACCTACCCAATATGCACACAAAATTTCATGAGAATCGGTAAAGCCGTATCGGAGGTGTTTAATCACAAACACCGCGACACAAGAACTTTATATATTAAGATAAATACAATCATAAATGCCTGGGGGGGGAGGTGGGTCCTCGGTGGAGTATATAAGGCGATGATGGTTCTTCAGACACGCTGCGCAACCTGCAGCCCAAGGAAGCGGCTGCGGGTGGAGCCCTGTCGGCCGAGGAGGCCACGCAGCTGGCCGCGCGGGACATCCTCGCCGTGCTGCCGCAGCCGCTCGACCAGCGGGCCATCGCCGACACGTAACTACACCTATATCACTAAAGAGACGGGTATCATCATCAACAGCTCATGTACGTCTCCACGCTCGGAGCTCGAGCCTCCCCTAACATCGAGGGGGTGCAGCCATAGTCCACCACGCGGGCCTAGTGCGGATTGGCGGACTTCACATGCCTTTAATTGTGACATCTCGGGCATGCCGGTTTCCTCACGATGTTTTCCTTCACCGAAAGCTAGTAGAGTGAATCCGTTCGTAAGGTTTATGAACTCAGAGGTACGGGCCAGTGATTTGAACCGGCACCCTCATGATCGTGAGTCGGTGCGTTCCCAACTGAGCCACTGCGTCTTATCAGATCTCTTCAGTCATTGTGGAATCATGCCTCCCTCCAAACATTAATGATGTGGTCACACAGAGGACGAAAACAAATTGTGTCTTAGTGTTATAGTTTTTATGTACCGCTCAAATTAACTGAAACCACAGGACAGAAGCTAGTATATAAAATGAATTTATATAATAGGCCTTCCAAGCCCAGTGTTACTAGTTCGACTATTAATGTAGGTATCTTGACGACCTATTTGAATGAAGAAATTTTCAATTTACTTGCTACTTTAAATATATTTATATCAGCCATGTGGTTACCATACAAAATTAAATAAGATTAGAATGGCTCCTTAACCGGTAGGAGCTTTTTTAGCTTTTACTTTCACAGGAGCGCACTTCTTCCTAAAATGACAAAATAATAATAAATCTTGTATATTTTCAGATATCCCGTCTCATACAAAGAGTCACTCAATACAGTGTTGATTCAAGAAGCAATTAGATACAATAAGTTGCTGACTGTCATCAATAATTCACTCAGGTAGTTATAAAAATCTAATATTTATTTTATTGATTCTTTTAATCAGTATGGTGTTATGTAATTAAATTTGACGAAGGATTTGATCGCATTTGATGTTTTAAACAAAATAATATATGAGATCACTTGATCGAGTACGTTGAATATTAAAAAAAATATTTTCAAGAGATGGAAATTAGGATAGTATTTTTAAATGACGATTAATAAAAATGCCACATGAAATTGGCGGGCGACGAACAACTTGATACCTACCTACTACCTATAAATATTTTAGTATCTATATATCACGATATATCTATACTAATATTATAAAGAGGAAAGATTTGTTTGTTTGTTTGTTTGTAATGAATAGGCTCCGAAACTACTGAACCGATTTCAAAAATTCTTTCACCTTTGGAAAGCTACATTATCCCTGAGTAACATAGGCTTATTTTATCCCTGTATTCCCACGGGAACGGGAACTACGCGGGTAAAACCACGGGGAGGCAGCTAGTTTTCAATAATTTCTGTTTATTATTTTTTTTATTGTAGTTACATAAACTTTTCCTTATATATTAACTTTGTGCCTAAATATATATTAACCATTAACCCCTTGCTCCTTAGGGATCTTCTAAAAGCCCTGAAGGGTTTGGTGGTAATGTCGGAAGCACTAGAGAACATGGCCGCCAGCCTCGCCAAGAACGCTGTTCCATTAATGTGGAGCTCTAAAGCATACCCCTCGCTGAAGCCATTGGGTAAGAGAATTACATGATAAATCATCATCCTTCCAAATGTATTTATACATTTTATTTAGCAATTTTGTCGTATCTAAAAAAAAGAGGTTTACACCAGAGTAAAATAACTCTTGAAAAATATAATAAAAAAAAGTATTGAGTCCTAAATAAAAACTTGTAACAAAAAGAACGATAATTCCGGCAGACTCAATAAATTTATTCTAAATTCTTTTCATCAAATAAAGAGAGAAAAAAAAACCATTTTCCTAGATACGACACAATTGCTTTCTATATTGGCGCGTGCTGGACAGTGCTTCCAGTCTCCTAAATACCATACTGTGGAGATGTGACTGCCCAGTTGTGAGGCACTGGAACGCCATACACATGGCGTCCAGGGTCGCACTTATTGACGTCAGGTAGTTGTTTTTATACTTTAATTATTATTATTTCTTTTGCTGTTTACTAACACCATTAATTTCATGTGCCTACTAACAAGATATGGATTTGAATCTGAAATAAATGATATTATTATTATTATGTATGTTTCCTAATGGATTTGCACGGCCCGAAGGCCGGTCCTTTTGGAAGGCGTGCGTGGGGATACAGATCCAACACGTAGAGGCCCCTTGAAGATACGTTAATGTGTTGGGATATGTACACCTAGCGGGTACTATCCCTGCCTGCACTATTGAGAAAATACAGGCAAAGACAGCACCCGCTAAGTGCAAGGACTATTATAGAAATGAAGGAAACTATATGTCTATGTTATTATTATATTATGTTTGTAGCCGCATGGGTGAAGGACCTGTGCCTCCGCGTGCAGTTCATGGCGGGCTGGGCGGGCAGCGGCATCCCGCGCGTGTTCTGGATCTCCGGCTTCTACTTCCCGCAGGCCTTCCTCACCGGCGCGCTGCAGAACTACGCCAGGAAACACGTCATCGCCATCGACACTATCGGATACGCTTTTGAGGTACCACTTGTCTATTCACTGCAACAGTTGCTCCTATAATAAACTAGCTGCCTCCCCGCGGTTTTACCCGCGTAGTTCCCGTTCCCGTGGGAAAACAGGGATAAAATATAGCCTATGTTACTCGGGGATAATGTAGCTTTCCAAAGGTGAAAGAATTTTTGAAATCGGTCCAGTAGTTTCGGAGCCTATTCATTACAAACAAACAAACAAACAAACAAATCTTTCCTCTTTATAATATTAGTATAGATATAGATATCCTGGGACATTTTACAGGGTTACAGTTTCGGCAACGCGTGAGTAATGGAGTACAGTATGAGATATGTACAGTACAAGAAGGAAGTGTAGAGATTTTTACTGGTTCGACAATGCGTGAGTGACGCGCCTGGTGTTGCAAGCGTCCATAGGTTACGGTAACCGCTTCCCATCAGGTGGGACCGTAGATGAACGTATGCCTGTTTGTTTGTATAAAAAATAATGTGGGTTCGAATGCCACCTAGGACAAACCTGAAACCTTAGGTTATACGATCGAGGTTACACGTTTAGACTTGACGGGTCGAGATTTGTGAGTAGTGGGAGGTCGTGGGTTCGAGTGCCACCCAACGTGAAACCACTGAATTGATTCCATTTAGAAACATTAGTGTTTTGATAAAGAAAAAAATGCATTTTTGTGTTTTTCTATTTGTTTTGTGTTTGTCTATACTAATATTATAAAGAGGAAAGATTTGTTTGTTTGTTTGTAATGAATAGGCTCCGAAACTACTGGACCGATTTCAAAAATTATTTTACCTTTGGAAAGCTACATTATCCCCGAGTAACATAGGCTATATTTTATCCCTATATTCCCACGGGCACGGGAACTACGCGGGTAAAACCGCGCGGAGGCAGCTAGTAATGTATAAACTGAAAAGTATTGTGCCAATTTTTAGAATTCTTTCACCATTGGAAAGCAACATTATCAGTAAGTAACATAGGCTATGTTTATCCCTGTATTCCCACGAGTGGCAGCTAGTATCTATATGTGTATATATGTGCAGGCGCTAGCGAGTACCCCGGCTAAAAAGCCCGAGGACGGGTGCTGCGTGCGCGGCTTGTACCTGGAGGGCGCGCGCTGGAACATGGGCGACATGAGCCTCGAGGAGAGCAGGGCCAAGGAGCTCTACACGGGTAAACAACGCATACTGCACACTGCATATTGCATATTGCACACTGCATATTGCACACTACACATTACACACTGCAAAACAATGCAAGCTGCACTCTAAACGCTGCATATTGCGCACTGCACAGGATATACTGCATACTACACACTGCATACTGCACAATATACACCGAAGACTGCAATCTGCATATTACACACTGGACACGACATACTGCATATTACACACTCTACACTGTACATTGTACATTGTACACGGAACACAACATACTGCACATTCCACATGTTTTTAACATTAAATTAGAGAGGGGTTACTTTTGGTGTGATTATCAAGAAAAGCATTTGTGTGTAAGAAAATGTCTTCTTAAAAAAGAGTCATCAGAAAATATCATAATACAAGCTTTGATTATTTTGGAATTAAATTGGCAATTATGGAAAGCATTTCCCATGATATTTATATATTTTATTTCTATCTATATATATTAGAATAGTTATTTGTTAGCCCTAGTACATGGCCTGCTTAGTTTGAAATCCGATTGGCCTATATAAAAATCCATTCGTTTGAATTCTACACGCCACTGACACCCATTAAACTTCCCAAACGCGATTTAATAAATATACTTAAATAGAGCGTGAAGGGAACTCTTCAAGGTCGGCAACACATCGGCGATCCCCTTGGTATTGCAAATGTCCATAGGCGGCGGTGACCACTTACCATCAGGTGGACCGTCAGCCTGTTTGTCAACATATACCCTCATTTTTAAAGCCGGTTAAAAGTCACAACAAGCATATACCTCAACTAAATATCTTGTGATCCTCAGAAATGGCGATAATATATATGAAGCCGGAGCAGAATCACAAGTTGCAGCAAGGTCTCTACGAGTGTCCAACGTACAAGACCCTGGTGAGGGCTGGGACCCTCTCCACCACGGGGCACTCCACCAACTACGTGATGACCATAGAGCTGGCAACACACAAGCCACAACCCCACTGGATTAAACGCGGTGTTGCCCTCTTCTGTGCACTCGATTATTAATAAATATAATGTTAATATTTTGTCTTTTATTTACACATCAACTGATTAAAAAAAATGTAATTGCCGGCTCTTCTCGGTAAATCCAACTTTCAGAACCGAATATCAATATTAATAATGAAGACATAAGCTTGTAAAGGTCTCTTTGAATAAAAAATATTTTGATTTAATTTAAAGGCTCTTATAAATCAGGACTATATAGGTGTAATAACTGCTGTTTTTTTATTACTTTGATTTTATATTTTTTACTGGAAAATAGCTGAAGATTTACCAGCATTTCTATCCTTATAATTTTACTAATGTACTTATTTACTTTTCCACGATTTATTTATTGCATACCTACCTATTTATTTAATTTAATAAATAATTTCCACTGACTAAAACCTTTCATTAGTTTTTGTCTTGGTCAGGTGAAAATGTGAAGTTTTGGGGGAGGGTTTGGGAACTTTTAAGTTTGCCAAGCTAAATTCTGTTTATTGCAAGCCAGTGATGAATTTATTTAACGCGACCTATGTTTCCACACTAATAGAAATCGGTTACATCTATATAAGTTACACTATTTATAACTCGAGAACGGCTGAAACGATTTGGCTGAAAATTGGTGGGTAGGTAGCTTAGTACCAGGAGACGGACATAGGATACTTTTATCCCGGTAAAATCAAAGATTCCCGGGAACGCGGGTGAAATGAAATGAAGTAGGAATATAGCTGTTAGGCGGTACGAAGCGCGCCGGGTCCACTAGTTGGCTTATGTATGCGTCACCTGTTAAATATCCTACATAATATTAATAAAAAAGTAACTCTGCTAGTTTCCGCCAAACAGACGTATAAATTAATTTATATTTCCGCCTCACTGGAAGCTAAGTAGCAACTACAAACACAATTAGCGAGACGTAGACGGCGGCCGACTGGCCAGACGTTTTTTACTATTTCCTTACCTACACTTGCAACACTTAAATGAATTACATTTTAACTGTATATACAAACGTTCCACTTCCTTAGTCTTGACATATAGTACAAATTGTCACCTTGCGGCATCGATATATATGTAGAGTATACGTCGATGCCTTGCGGTTTCACGCGTTTCTGTAGGAATACAAGGATGAAATATAGCCATGTTACTCCCCGATAATGTAGCTTTCCACCTATACTAATATTATAAAGAGGAAAGATTTGTTTGTTTGTTTGTTTGTTTGTAATGAATAGGCTCCGAAACTACTGGACCGATTTCAAAAATTCTTTCACCTTTGGAAAGCTACATTATCCCCGAGTAATATAGGCTATATTTTATCCCTGTATTCCTACGGGAACGGGAACTAGCAGCTAGTTGGTGAATAAATTTACAATTGATGTTCTGCGGGGCTATTGGCTATCTTTTTCAATGTCAGTGACCAACTGGGTTTGGTTGTACACCGAACATTGATGACAACCGAGAATATCATAACATTGGTATTACGTATCAAATCGAGTGGATATCAAGGTGCGGTGTCTAACGGTGCCTATCGGGACGGCACTCGACACCTCTATTTTTTATCGACTATTATGCGGCTAGATTAAGTGTGCCTTCTTATCGTAACAAAATGCTAGTTTCCAAAGCTCACTTTATTTTATCCGGTTTATACCAACATTACATGTAATTTTGGCGGCATACTCATTCTCGTTTCAAAACTTTCAAACTCGAGGAAGATATTGTGCTAAGTTGAGTGTAAAGTTGGTGATAATAAATGCTTAAAACTAAGTAAAACTACAAAAATAATTATTTCGTTGATGTTTTTATTATATATAATAGAGAACCGTGGCCGAGAGATCAACTAAAACTCCAATGACGCAGAGTACGTTAACATCTTAGTAAATTTACTCTGCCTACCTAAATAAATTAATCATTACTCACTTTTTCATAGAAGTCGCTTTCTCGAGCAAATATTGTTCCATTTTCTTCTCATTCCTTTTTCTTTTCATTGTTATTTTATGTTGCACTATTTAACTCGCTCATACAAATATAACCTTATCACTCTGCACTTACTTAATGAGACACTTGCTTTGTGGCTCAAGTGGGTGAGCTTTGGGTGACACAAAAAACTTAAAACAATTTTTAATCTATGTGTCAGTACAAGTACTCAAAAGGTACATATTTTTTGTAAAGCAAACCCTTTTTTTTAAGAAGGTATAATTATGTGATATTTAATAATTTATTATTATTTTGATAAGTACGATAGAATTTAAAGCCAAAGTTAAAGCAAAAGCTGCGGGTGGAGGGTCTGTCTGTCTGGTGTACCAATTGATGTTAGTTCCACATTTTGTATATTTATATTTTGAATTTAGATTATAGATAAGGGCTACCTCATCCTTCATACCAGCAATTCAGTATTCATTCAGTTTACTGCATGAAAGCTTGATAAAATGACTAAACCTTATTTTCTAAAATAATTGTTTATTAATAATAATGTAAACATATCAATACATAACTTTACTTAAGATTTATGATTCCTTTATTAAAGATTATATATTATTTAACAACACAGGCATTCACTATTTCTCCAGCAGTAACTGGGTCATAATGAAGCACTCTATGTGCTAACCATCACCGCCAACAAGCTTTTAATACACCAATGCACCGCTCCACAGTATTTCTGACACAACAATGAAGAACCGTATAAAACACTTCTCGAGACCCAGAGACAGCACCTAACATGGGTGTTATCATCCAAGGCCTTTGAGCATAACCAGAGTCACCTGAAAATAAATTGATATGATTTTTATTTATGATATGTAGAAAGGTAGGTGTCAATGTAAAAAATGTAGGAAATATACACATTTAATAAACTGGAAACCATATTTTGTTTTGGATTTACTATTACTTAGCTAAAGTACATACCATGAAGCCAACAGCACTCTCTATTCTGTAGTCTTTCTAACAGAGGTTCAATTGAGCATTGATTCCATACATAGGAATCATGTGAGGCACCTCCAAATGATGCATCAATAAATAATATATTTAGGTTCACATCACAAATCTGAAATCTAATTAATTAACACCTTATAAAATTATTGTGTATAAAATACATTGGTGAAATACATAGATACAATTGTACTCGTAATTATTTGTATTTGTATTAATTATATGAATTAGTAATTCTGTAATGTTGTTTAATTGAAAGAGGTCAATAGCACTATTGCCTAAAAATTTTATTTTGATAGAATTAGGTATTACTTACGTACATTTAATGAGTGATAATTATCAGGCGTATCAATATTTTTATAATAAATAAAGTAATAATGTTTTATTTTTAAATAACATAAGCAAATAGATCAAAGTCAGTATGTATTACTGAAATTCCTATGGATAAGAGTAGCTACAACCTACAAATTTTACAGTGATTATCACTTGCGATCTATAAAACACTGCTCTTTAGTAGTTCCTTTCACCAAATTGAGTGATCATCACTTTGTCAATTATTTGATATACACTATGCGTACGCAATCGCAATATTTCAACTATCGATACGAAAACACTTGTCAAAATGTTTACGGTGCCTATCAAGTGACTATCAACAAGATTCGGTTCTCATGACGTCATCCGCGTTGTTAACTGACGTTAGGCAATACGAAAGTGGCGTTCTGACAGTTCATAGTTGAGCACCATACAAAATGATCATCACTATGAGCTGTCAGTTGAGATACGCAATAGCCCTGCTGGCCAAACCTTCACGGTGGGGAATGTCTATGTGTAAATCATAGACACCCGCCCTGACGGTCCTTTTAGAAGAAAATACACTAGTCATTTAACTTAAAAAAAAACTTGAGAGGTGTCAAGAGACACCCCGATGGAACGAAGTTCCTTTCGATTAACAAGTGAAGGAAATGTTAATATATATTTTTTTAGTTGTAATAATATTTTTAATACAGTTGCTCAAAAATTGGTGTATTGCAGGGACGTATAACGTTCGGAAAGTGGGCTATTACATACTAGTGCTTTTTTTTTACCTTTCCCGAACTCGTGCGTAATGAATAATGTCTATTAAAAAGAAAAACCAACCATGAAGTTTTTACTAAAAAGTTTTAATGATTTATACAAATAGGTACGTTTATTTCTTAAAAGAAGCACTAATTTATTTCAATATCAGATTTAATGATTTCATTGAATGAGTTAGGTTGGGTTTCATTTCATCTCATTTAATTTAATTTTCATTTCATATCAATAAAAAAAATATACTGGAGACTAAGCTGTTAGTTATAGTTCCCTTTGCCTACCAAAATGGGTGAAGAAAAAACAACTGCTTATACTCTACGGTTGGCGCCATTTTCCAGAAAATTTCTTTGCGAGTTTAGTTTATTGTGTTTTTATTATTTTATTAAATTGCTTCATTTTTTCGCAACTGTATTATAAATCGACACCAGCTATTTACACTACGCTAACTCGAAATTTGGCAAAAACGTTTTTTTATGCCAAGCTTCTTAGAATTAGGTTTTTTATATGTAAAAAAAAAATTGTGAAGAAATATACAAAAATAACGAAGTTACAAATTTTATAAAACGCTAAGTGCAGGTACTTTTTGAAATCACTCGATTTAAACCACGCCAACTAGTGTTAGCGGAGTGTCCACTGGGAGGGGGCGCATAGATTATATTATGTATTACAAAGTATTTAAATATATATTATAGTAATACGCTACGTATTTCTTAAATTTAAGCGCTTTTATAAAAGTCCGTGTATACTACGCAAACACTAGTTAGCGTAGTTTAGAACGATCAGGTATATTTGTTCATTTGTAGAATGCGCTACTTAGCGACTTTTACTAGCTAAATACTTATGTCAAAATACAATTGTATTTATTCGTTTTCGACGTTAATTTCACCATTCATATTTTTAATGTATCGGCATGTGTTTATGATAATAAAAAACATTATTTTAATACAATATTTTACCCTTTTTGTAGAATCGTAGCCAAATAAATTACCAGCTGAAGTTAATAATCCTGAGTTCGGGATTTTTTATGAGCACGTTATGTCTGATGAGATAATTTTAAAATAATAATCATTATATAACTATCCAGTTCAGTCATTTATGAAAATTATGTGCAGACCTACAAGATACAAACTTAAACGACTTGGGGGCTCTTTATACTCCACTTAATATTTATTTACCAAAGGTTGGTACTCCGGTCCAAAAGCCTTCTCCGTTGACATTAAGTCCAACAAGCATCGACATTTTGTTTTCTGTCGTATCTGATGATCCTTCTGACAACACAGCTAATATAGTTCCTTATCTTCAACCGGTGTAGCCGATTTCTTACCAAAAAACCGAAAATACAACAATCCCACATCAAATCGGTATGTCTGCCCAGGAAAGTCTTTCAGGTTTGCACATGAATGACAGCCCCAGTAGTAATACAGATTTAGTAACGGCAATATCCACCCCCAGTAATTTTAAAACTTTCCCCTGTTTTCAATGATAGTCTCTATTCTGCGGTATCAAACTAGTAAATGCCATCGTCCTAAAAATGCTGATATCGGTCTCTAACATCTTAAGCTCGAAGATGAGTATATAAGCCCCCGCTTATATACTGTGATTACCGAACGGCTAAAAAGGCTGCTTGTTTACTATGCTGCCAGTTGCTTAAACAATATATTTAACAAATTAACATCTTAGGGAGTTCACAAAGTCAACCTATAATCAGATAACTGCGTGGGGGATAAAACAGTAACCAAACCATATCGTTTACTATATTATGAAGATACTTATTATCCGCTCATTTCTTTCAAATGAAGATAGAGAAGATGAAGAAGCAACCATTTTATGGAAAAAAGACATACGGCTTTAATAGAAAAGACTGCAAGAGGCAGAGAAGTGTATTCTCCAGTTGGATGGTATACACCAGTGCGATAGGGAATGGAACTCCTTTATTTTGATTCTTGAAACAATATTAGCTTAATTTTTATTGATGACAAAATTATCGAGAACAAAATTAATTAAAATAGTTTATATTGGTAACTACAGCCTGTTGGAAAATAAGTAACGTTTATCTTTTGATTGATAACGTAAGCAAACATGTAGCATATTTTAAAAATACTAGATTATCCCACTTTTAGAGCTTATTCCCGAAAAATACACGAAACTTGGTTAAATCAATCCAGCAAAATACAAAAACCTTAAATATTATTGTGATAACAATATTATTTCGGAAATGTATTATCGTTATTGTTATCTATTTTATTTAAGGCCTGGTCTATGGGTATCCCACTGCAGGGCAAATGCTTCCCATCTTGCTTTCCACATAAATATTATTATTTTAATAACTGAACATAATGAGGAGAGTTCATTTTCTTTTAAGAATAACAATATTAAGTACTTTATTGATTTAAATAATTATAAGGTACAAAATCGAACTGTGATTGATCTGATCTTCAGTTAATCATAAGTAAGCACTTAATTGATATTTAATTAACTGTTGATTACTAACTAGTTTTATACGTTATTAGTTTAAATTATGTATCAAAATTACAGAATATAATATTATCTGCTCTATTCTATCTAGAATCTATAAAAAATAATATATATTTTAGCTCCACGGAAAGATAAATGAGGCGTTAACTTGTGGCTCAGGTCGATGTATAGTACGTTAAGTATAATTTGGCGGCTTTTAACACGATATCCGCCAGAGACGTATATACGGGTTAACAAAAAGCTAACTTTAATAACTAGTTATTTAGCCAGTTAATTTATAATAATATATTTTACGGATATATATATAACCCTAAGGTTACAAATAATGCATGATTTATTTAAAAATTATCATCGCAACACAATAAAAATAACACATCTTTATCACTATGACATCCCGTAATACACAACGCTAACTTAAGATAGACGTGTGTAACTTGTAAAATTAATTTGAAGAATTACGTCTATATTCGGCTAACTAGCGCTAAATCGAAAAATATAAATAATTATGGAAAAATAAATATGAGATATTATAATGAAAAAAATAACCATGAAGGGTTCCAAATTTCAAATAAATATCTTAATTAATGTAAAAGTTATCACGTTTTTTCCTTTATAAGCCTCTCCTGTAAAGTACACATTTCGGACTTAGCGTAGTATAAATAGCTGGTGTCGAAATAGTCGTTCAGTACACCTGCGGAACCGTCATTGCAACTTGTTCCGACTGTCAACATTTCTCGAAACTCTGCAATGACAGCCTTTCCGCACTTGTAATGAAATATACTATTTTTGTACACACATCAAGTAGTAGGTAGTATAGTGCACGCGAAACGAAACGCCTTGGCAACGCGCCGCTCGGCAAAGCTCGGCCACGCTCGGCCCCGCTCGGAAATGTGTCTAGGCAACTTTTCTTAAGATTTTTTTCCGTCTACCTACTTTCACAACGCGCGATAAGGAACTACATTCCAATTATATACTTCTACGTCAACTACCGCATATTCTAATCCATAAAAAGTGACTGTGCAATCTCGGTTCCCGCGCGGGAAGAAGACCCCTGAAGAGGATCCCAGGGTAAGTCTGTGCATTTGTAGATAGTCATTCTTTTCCGTGTGGACGGAACCAGCACCATCCGCATCGTGGAGGGTCACTCTTAGGACATGGAGCTCTAGGTGGCCGCCACACTTAATTTATTTATTTAGGCGTGAAAGCGTAGCAAACAAACTCACTTTCGCATTTGTAATATTACCTAGTTAGGATAATTATTTTCTATAGAGATTCCAGGCAAAAAAAATCATTACGAAAAATATGTAGTAGGTAGGTAAATGTAACTTTTATTAGACATAAATGTATGTAGCTACTTACCTACCTACGTATTCTGAAGTTATATGATGAAGATCGCGAGACGTCTCAGTCTATACTAGGGACAAGATAATAGGTCACTTTTGACATTTCATCAAAATTCAACAACGTAACCTTGTAACGGCGGGCATAAAATAAGAACTGCACAATTGCTTAACTTTTTTCAATTACGTTTACATATTTATTGCAATAATGACCGATACGAGTAATTTTACGATTTGCTTTCACTAATAAACCATTCTAAACATAATAAACAATTTCTGATCTAAAGAACTGAACGTCGTTACAATGTTGCGTCAGTCAACCCTTTTTCTTTTTAAACACTAGGGATGTTACTCTAAAAATCGAAAGCTGATAGGATTGTAAGTTGAATCGAATGCAATGATTACTTGTGAAGAAAAATCACCATAAATTTATAACCACGTTGTAATTATAATAAAACCTAATTATACATATTTATTATTCTTTTAACTATTCCGATAGTTCCGATAGTTCAAGTGAATAAAAGCAATTTTTTTGTTAAATTACGTAGGTACTTGTCTTATTTTGCTCCTTTAACACGTTAAGTGCGAAGCGAGGCCTAAATCACCCCTGATGCAACTTCCCTGTGGTGCGGCAAGCAAAAAAGTGAATTTCTCTGTCGTGCGAATGGCATAGCTTTGGTTTGGTCCAGTGTAGGAAAGAGATAAATATATATTTGAGATCACTAATGGTTTCCGGACTCGATGGTGTACCTACCTTGGTACCGGATGTCTTAGGCCTCGTGCCGCACTGAATTAATATAATTTTAATGCAGTGCGGAACGAGGCTAAAACGTCCCATATCCCCCCTGACCTCGTACCGCACTCAACGCGAGCTTCCCGCGACTAGTGTTGTGCATCACGTCGATTGGAGAGCACGTCCTTTTACAGCGCCGAACATGCCTAAACGATGTCGGAAGAAGTTAACTTTAAAAAACCCAGAAACATTTTTACCATCTCGTGAAGCTGATAAAAAATCCAAAAAGATTTTGACTCAGTGCACTCAGTGCAAAAAATCTTATTGTCTACCCTGTTTCAATGAAAAACACTCATAAATAAGTACAACATATATATTGAGATTTTTATAAAAAAGTATATTGATACTGATTTTTTAATGTTAATTCAAGTTCTAATAATTGTATTTTTAAAGCCCGAGGCAGAATAAATAGGACAGTTTCTTTTCTACTTCTGGTTGCCTTTTTTTCTATTCTGTGAACCGCATTAAGATTTTCATATACAAATAGAAAGATAAACCTTATGCATAAACCGTAATCCATTATTTTCCAATAATAAGTCTGTAATAGGTGCCTCTTAATGGTATAGAATGGAACGCTTCGTGCGCGAGTCCGACTCGCACTTGGCCGGTTTTTTTTTCTTTATGGCGCCTTCAAGCACAATTTAGATTATTTAAAAAAAAATGTATCCTTTGATAGCTTTGTGTTGTTTTGCCAGGTTTTGCCCTTAAAACGATCTCCATCATCATCATCATCAACAGCTCATATACGTCTCCACCGAGGAGCTCGAGCCTCTCCTAACTACGAGGGGGTTTAGGCCATAGTCCACCACGCGGGCCCAATGCGGATTGGCGGACTTCACATGCCTTTAATTGTGACATCTCGGGCATGCAGGGTTCCTCACGATGTTTTCCTTCACCGAAAACTCTAATGAGCTAACATAAAATGATCTAATGAGATATAATTGATCAAAATCGGTCAAGTCGTTGCGTAGTTAAGACAGTTTAAAAACGTCGATATTATTTTTCCCATCACTAATCGCAGCGAAAATTTGCCCTATTTCAGTGCGTTACGAGGTGTATAAGATCCCATATTTTGTTTTGCTAATAATTCCTAAACTAGCCATCAGATCCCGGGGCGACGGTGGATTAGGGTTCATCAATTCACTGTCTATATCAATAAGGACCAAAATTCTCATTTATCTTTGATTTCGCGCCAGAAAATGGATTTTAGTCTGTAAAAGGAGGTGGGGTCTAATAGACCGCGTGTCGCCCTAACGTCTGGTCACGGTACGGGCCGATTATACCTCGTGCCGCAGGAACGGAAAGTATGCAAAAATTGGTGCCGCAGCTAACGTGTTAATTTATGAAAGAAAAAATAATAATGGGACAGGGATTCGCATGATCATTTTTAAAATTCACATATGTTTCAAGTCTGTATCGATTCATTCGATTCATTCATTTAATCGATGTTTTTAAGCAGGTCACCTCACTATGAATATAAAACTGACATCTGTCAAAAGTGACCTATTATCTTGTCCCTATTTTAACTCATTTAATTTTTAACCCGCTAAGTTTCTATAACTTCTCATATTCCAAATGTACAAACTTGCTTGTATTAATTCGTGTAAATGAACATTTCGAGTTATGCTCGACTCCCGGTAGGTTTATATGCTGGAAACTTGGAAACTCACTTTGAAGCGATTTCGTGAAAATTGTATCGCTCTTTAATTTGATTTAACATTTATATCCTACCTAAGTTATGTACTTTTTGAGGTAAAGAAATGAAATATATTTATTTATTCAATTAGGCCTTCAAAGGCACTGATGGATCGTTTACTCTAATGCTCCGGAAACCTAAGGGACCTATGCACTTCGCGCCCAAATGAAAACGCCTCGTTTAGTTCTTTCTTCAAATTAGTTTTTTTCATTAAAAATTAGTTCTCTTGTCTCTGTAGGTCTATTATATCCAAGCGCTGAAAAATATGCTTACCTACTTATAGATATTTACGTCTAGACATAACCAACAAACAATCTTTGAATGGAATACCAACTGGGCCTGTATGTCTCTTTATATCTTTTTTTGAATGCCCTATATCTACTAGTCACATTAATAACTAAGTGTTTAATTACATAATAATATGGTGGTCTAATCGTCCCGTCGCTAGCTTCATCCCTTTCTATCACAACGCAATTACGCGAAAAGTCCTGTCAAGGAAAGCCACGCCACTAAAGCTAGTTAGAAAATAACTTTGTCTACTGGAATCACCATTGTTTTAATTGTCAAGTGACTTTTAATTTAAGTTGATTTGTTACCGAGCACTTGCGAGGAGTACTCTTTGTACGTACCTACTTATTGTGCGTCTTCTGCCGACGGTTCATTGTTCAAGACTAATTAAGTTTAGATAAGGTTTTACCTACTTTGTTTATATTCCACATAACATGTCGTATATATAATATGATGTAGGTAGGTATATTTTATGTACGAACTACAATATGACGAAGTTTGTTTGGAAATATTTTTTTTTTACTGCGTAAACATCCTCATCGGCTACATTTTTGGCACATGCAACCCTGGAGTGGTATTGTCTTAAGTTAGTTTATTTCTGACTATCGGACCCGGCAGACTTCGTTCTGCCCACCAGCGCCACCTACCGTGTCCAAATTGATGTTTATACATAAAAAACCTTCCCCATGAAATACTCCGTAATTTGGTCAGCATGAAAATCTGTTCAGTAGTTTTTGTGTTCCTCGCATTCAGACAGACAGAGGCGGCGGGGACTTTGTTTTATATATATGGATTATATTATTAGTACTACTATCTAATATGAATAAGATACTTCGTTGTCCACTGTTGGGTACCTACCTAACTAATAGTACAAATAAAAAATGGTCATAAATAATGGAATATCATTATTTATTCTATTATAAAGAATGTAGATATATACATGTTTTATAGGCTATTGATATTCTGTAAGCAAATTCCAAAGCCCAATATGTAAATAAGCAACAATACCGAAGCAAGTAAATCGGCCCACTAATGATATTCAAAAAGGAATAAGGATTTTTCACCTAAGGTTCGGGATCCTGGATAATCCGGGTTCAAAGCCATTATCCTCATCAGCTGTCTGTTGTTAGGACATGTTGCGAGATGTGTGTAAATAAGTTGTCGTAAATCCACCCGTGGACTGAAATAAATAATAAATAAACCAGGGACATTTTTAACACGCCCAATCTGATTTTGAACTACGGCAAAACTTGTACTATGGTAACCCGATAGCTATATGTACTAGTTTAAAAAAAATACCAATCGAATTAAGAACCTCATCCCTTTATTTGAAGTCGTTTAAAAATACGTCGATATATAGATGACATCTAGACGCAAATCAGATATTTGAATTTTTTTTAATATATTTTTTAATATTCTTTCTTAAGTTTTCAAAACAAATGCTTAATATTAATAGGATGCCAAATATCAAAAAGTTTTATTATTTTTCCTCGGCAGTAGGTACGCAGGTCCGCTTTGACTATTGCTAAGTCAGTTCCTGTCACTTCTGACAGCTATCAAACCGTTAGTAGTGCGTTGGTGAAGCGTTATGAATATAAACGTGCGAGAGCGAGTGCGTGACTAGATAAAATTGGTGTATTCAACTTCACACCTTTAGTGACCAAGATAGTCTGGTTTCTGTAAGGGGAAAGTCATTAACAAATCCTATTATTATAATCAATGATGATATTTTTGAGTATGGATGTACGTAACAAACATACATCCATACTCAAAGCGTGAAAGCGTATAACTTACGCTTTCACACAAAGACTGGTTAACGGATTTGGATGAAATTTGGAATACGGTTTATAACCTGGATTAATACTGTTCATAGTCCGCAAAGCCAGGGTAAATGAAACGCACACATACTTCGGAACGCATAAGCAAATTTATTAAATGTGTTCAGACTACTTATATTTTCCATGGAGAATGTTGATAGCGCGATCTAAAACTACTACAACGTCAACTAGTATAAAAACTTATTACTAAGAAATACTGGCGTAAACAAATACAGAGGCTACTTTTTTCCGTGTAAAAGTTTAAAGTCCCCGGGAACGCAGGTGAAACCGCGGGGAGCCACTAGTACTATACATAGGTCAAGTTAAACGATTCCCATTATAACAAAGTTTTATATGAAAGAAAATATTACCACTTATTTAATAAAAAATATGTTACATTAATATAAGTGTTCTACTTATGTTGTAGACTAGCTGCTTCCGCGCGGTTTTACCCGCGTAATTCCCATTCCCGTAGTAATACGGGGATAAAATATAGCCTTTATATTCCTTGGTAATCTAGCTTTCTATTAGTGAAAGAATCATTCAGATCGGTCAAATACTTTTTAAGTTTATTCGTTACATACAACAATACAAATCATTCCTCTTTATAATATTAGTGTAGAATACAAGTAAGGGACACTCAACAATATACGGAGCACTCTCATCCTTGTGACAAGTGTAATTTGACATATTTTTTCATTACTACCTTTATACCATACTCATATCTCATACCCATCGAGCATGTAACCAATAGAGTAGCAATAGTGAGCCATTTGTTTAGCAACGCATCAATGATTTGTCACGTATACAAGCCACACTCGAACTAAAACAGTACCCGACCAATAAGAGACCTGTGTGTACGTCAAGTGCAACACTTGACCTTGAGTCGGCCAATCAGAACGCAGGGGTCGGCGCAGCGTTTTGGCGTATTTTTAAACGACTTCTGTTTTCTAACAAAACTGTTAACAGTTCTACTCTATTGGTTACATGCTCGATGCTCATACCTAACAGTTTAGGAGTATGTGTGTACAATGCGGAAAACACCCACAAGATTCTCACTTAAGTAAAAGGTATATATTTAGAAATATGTCCCTATTTTGGTAAATATAAGATATATTAATTGAATTAAGTAGGTTAATGGTTGAAAGAGATTTTGTGTGTGACCTATTTATGATAGAATAAATCGTAATTATATTTTAACTCGCCTCAGTCTCCCAGTTTTACTCGCATTCCCGGTAGATCGAAATTTCGTGAGAAATCCCGAAATAAAGTTAAGAATATACTTTATTGATGTCCAAAATTTCACTAAAATACCTTCAGAATAACATAAAGGCTACTTTTTGTCCCGGGATAATTTAAGATCCCCGGGATCACCGTTATTAATTATTTTTATATTTAGTCCATTTTTATTAAAACAATGGCCTTAATGAACCATCTTGTTCATTCGCTTTATTATATTATTTACAAAGGGAGACTTTAACAAAGAATGTGTATAAACTTCCGCCCCGCGATTTCACCTGCGTTCCTGGAGACCTACTTTCCCGGGATAAAAATTTGCATCCCTTTCCTAAGTTCTAGTCTATATCTGTACCATAATTGATTTATCGGGATTCACGCGTGGACTATTATCAAAATATTACAATATGCCCGTTTTTGTAACATTTTTGATTGATGCACCGCTCCTTCGTCGTAGCGTGATAATATATAGCCTATAGTCTTCCTCTATAAATGGGCTTTCTATCTCTGAATTTTTGAAATCGGACCTGTAGTTCCCGAGAGTTCCCGAGAGTTCCCTGGCGCGTTCAAGTTAACAAAGTCTTCAGCTTTAAATATTATTAGGTAGGTATATCGATCGAGTATCGATCAAGTTGCATTGATCGTGGACACGAGAAGACTGAAACAGAGGACGTGAAGACAATCATGAAGTAGGTTCGCGAATGTTTAGAAATCATCATTTTTCAACAAAACTGCTTCTGGAGTTTAGTGTAACAGACAGAAAGATACTTTCGCATTTATATTAGTAGGGATTCATCGTCTTCACAAGTGCGTGTGACATGATGATACATGGTTTCACACTGTACGATATTTATATTGACATGTACCTATTTCTAAATTAAGTTCTAAATACTAGAAATATTACTATATTAAATACCGCGACAAAAATAAACTAAGAAATCTATATGTATAAAACAAAGTCCCCGTCGCCTCTGTCTGTCTGAACGCGATGAACACAAACACTACTGAAGAGATTTTCATACGGTTTTCACCAAATTACGGAGTATTTCACGGGGAAGATTTTTATGGGGAAGGTTTTAATTTGGACCCGGCGCTGGTGGGCAGAACGAAGTCTGCTGGGTCCGCTAGTAATTATATATTATTAGAAATATAAATTCTCATTTAGGTATAATATTAATATCTACTACCTATATTATATTAGTATAGAAATAAAACAACATGCCAAAGTCGCTTTAAAAAGAAGAATAAAAAAATTACGTGAGGCACTCGGGGACTGCCGCGGTAAAGCTATTGCATAGCGTTTTTTATCAAATTATGCTATTATAATTATTTATTTATTTTATTTATGTAGTATTTTTTTTTTCTTTTATATTAATTCAAGTTTTTTTTTTCTTTTATATTAATTCAAGTTACATTTTTTGAGCGTAGTGACCGATAAGAAAACAATTTTTTTTCTTGTATTGAATAAATGAGAAGTTAATATTGTTTAAAATATTTTTATTATCTTACAATACATGTAGGTTATTCAGGAATTTTTATCATTGAAACTATAGGCTTATGGTAGCTGAAATAAGAAACATAAGTTTGAGACTTGATATCCTCTAAATATCTGGAAAATACCGCGTCAATGGTGGTCCCATATTTTGTTGTGGATTCTTGTGGATCATTATTCATTTTCAAATTAAATTTCTCGGAAAGAAAAGTTGTGAACCGCTCTGATTTTTTATCAGCGAAATTGATGTTAAAATCCCCAGCCAAGATAAGTGGAAATTTATTACCATTTGTACCAAGTATTTTCGACCCTTCTTCAGTGTACTCCAGTAAAGTGCGATGAATAAAATGCTCTACCTCGTCCAATTTTGGATTCGGAGAAATGTAAATTGCTACTATGACTATGTGTAGGCCATTTCTAAGTTTGCATAAGCACGCACAAATATCTCCAATAAGTGAGCGCCTAACATTCACATCGCTAATGTGTGCAATATTTAATTCAATATTCGGAGTCATAATATTAGTAACATTATTATTATTTTGATAAATAGCCACCCCACCTTTTGGAACAGTATCTCGTTTAAATTGAACAATACAATTGAAATTAGGTATTTCAATTGGATTATCATGCGTCATGCAAGTTTCCGTAAGAAGTAACACATTTATTTGTCTTGTTAATGAATCTTGTAAATCATATTTGTGACTATTGAGACTTTGGCAATTGAAAGTCATTATTGAAATGCCATTTCTATTACTAATGAAATCTAAGACACTTTGAGCTATCGTCTGAACACTATTTAAAGACAGTCTTTTGAATTCTTGCAACAAAGATGCAGTCGATGCAGCTTGCCTTCGATTATGATAAAACTTGAATGTAGAATTATCGTTTTTTATCGTGATATACAATTTTTCAATATTAGTCACCCGAGAGAGCGCAACATAAACGAGTTCCTGAGAATGTGCTTTACTATACTCATATACTATTTCGTCAAATGTTCCACCTTGCGACTTATGTATAGTTAGAGCAAGAGCTGAAGTTAATGGAAAATGTTTGCGTTTGGCTATACATTTTCTATCCGATGTTAATGAAATATTTGCTGTTCGTAATTCAATTGGAACAGCGAGATTGCCGATTCTATTTTGCACTGCTAGAGCGGCTGCTTTTTGCCTTTTTTTTCTACCCACTTTATCTGAACCACAAAATTCCAGCCAAACTCTAATCAATGTGTTACTTTCATCAAATTCTAGATGTACCAATTTTCCAATAGCACCATTGCATAAACCATCAGTAACGTCGATGTTGGTTGTAATAACATAATGCTTACCAACAACAAAAGTTATGTGATAAGGCAGTCCTCCAGTGTCAATAACAGATTTTTTATGTAATTTAAGTCTAAAATTAGCTTCTTGCTCAGTACTTTTAGCACCAATAATGACGTCTACGGACGTTGAAAGTACTTTGTTTTCACATTGGCTCAAAATAAAATTGTTATAGGCGGTAACATCTTCATTTTTGAAAAATAAACGAACTCCGTCAGGACATAATGTAGCAACAGCCTCTTTTTTGAAAAATCTCGATTTAATAAGTTGAAACTCATGCTCATCTAGTACATCTCCATTACCTATTTTTGTCAAAACTTGTGAAAATGCAACATTAGCTTGTCTCATTACTGTGGTAAGTTGATAAAATTTTAATTTTCTCCATAAATGCGGTCCAATCATGCTCGTTCTGATTGTCTTGTAAATTGGTGTCGATCTTACTGGCGGCAATTGTCGTAAATCTCCGATCAAAATAACATCTATACTTCCGAAATCTGTGTTTTTTCCTGTTATTTGTTTTAGACGATTATCAATTTTATGTAGAAGTTCTGCACTAACCATACTGATTTCATCAATGATCAGTACTCTGACATATCTGAAGAGAGATCTATACAATTGCAACGTTTCTGATGACAGGGGCAAAAGTTTTGAAAGAGAAATTTTGAGAGCTGTATGAACAGTTGTACCATCAATAGCCACGGCAGCTTTGCCGGTTGAAGCACATGTAATATAGGCATTGTAGTAACCATCATTATCAGTGAACCTGTTGTAAATTTCCATAATCAGTTTGATAACGAATGATTTTCCCGTACCAGCTGGTCCCGTAAAAAAAATTTGAAATGGTTCTTGAATTGAAGTTTGTAAATGATGAATTATAGTCATAAGAATATCTCTTTGTTGATCATTGGCCATTCGCATTAAATCATAGAATTGTTGATAATCCATTAAATTTTCTCTTTTTTTAGCTATAGCGCCAAGTTTATGCAGAGATGCATTTTGTAAATCAACGTTAGCAGTTGAGTTTGGATCACGTAGCAATAAGTCATAAGGATCTCTTTCATGCAATATATCAACCGCTCTTAATAATAATTCTTCATCTTCTTGTTCTTCATCATTTTCTCGGCACAACTGTCTACAAATTTCTAAAGTTTTCTCTATGTCCAAATTTGATTCAAATTCTTTTCTACGTTCTAATATCGTATCTTTGTTGTCCTCATATATTTGAATGAACTTATTTTCAGCAATAATATCATTTTCTTCACTTTGAAAAGGAACATGCAACAGAACTATCTCACGCCTATAATCGTTGTAATTGTCAGTCATATCGTAGTTCCTGTATCTTATTATTCTTGCAGTATCTCTTTTAGTGTAAGTCCCCTTTTTATTTAGGTAATATTTTGCAACAAATTGTGCTAACGTAACATCGTGGAGTTCTTCAGGTCTTTTCTCATACTTATCAAACCAATTCTCTTTCCAAACGTTTGTACAATCATCATCTAAAGCTTCAAGTTCCTTCATCGATTTTCTAATTCTTGCGCGTTCAGTAGGAAATACCGTTGGAATGTAGACTGTCACCACCGATGACTTAGCCATAGGTTCTCTTAATAAATACCAAGCAGCTTCTTGTGCCGGCATTTCAACAGACTGAAGTATGTCAATACTCATTTTTTTCGTGATATCGATAATGTCGAATTCTGGATGCTCGTCCATTATGTCAATTAATTGTCTTTGCAAATTACTAATCCCTCTATTATGCTTATTGACATATTCAACAACATATGTTGCGCAAGCATATTCATCGAGTATAATCTGAAAATCCATGTTCGATTTCAAATGATGTAATACGAATGGATTGAAAGTGTTGTGCCATTTTTCTGCTGGTGTTCTTTTATAGAATAATTTTGGTCTATTGATACCAGCACGAATAATATTGTAGTAATGATCATCAGAAATAATATCATTATGCGAGTAAAATTCATCAAAATTCGTGTAATCAAAATTTTCAAGATTATTTCTTATAAATTTAAATCGTTTTCTATATTCTTTGAAAAGTGATTCTGAGTAATCGGGATCAGTGTTTTTCATAGGTATCATATTAATAGTTTTTTTTGTTGGCATAAATGGTGCACCAAATCTACATTCTTCCTTTTTATTAGGATTCATTTTCTTATAACAAGTGAATGTGTGTTTGTGTGTTACTAGTTTTATATTTCCAGACGCCTCTGTCGCTGACACAGAAACTAATTCGTCGATTAATTTAATTACTTCAGGATCATTGCTTAATAAATCTTCGGGAACATTTTCCAACCAAAGAAGAATATGAGCATGTGGGCTACCACGATGTTGAAATTCTATTCTTTTGAAATAATTTACTACTCTATATTTTCCGAATGGACTTCTTTTCTTTGATTGCAAAACTTTTAACATACAATTTACCATTTTATTAAAATAAATAGCACAAGTTACGGCGTCTTCATTCACAAGTTGAGCTTTATGCACATAACTCATTTCTGCTAAAAATTCATCTGAAATTTCCACTCCCTCGTTTTTCAATTTGTACAATAATTTCAACAACTTTTCCCAGCCAGTTTCATTGGCGCTAAGAGTCATAAAAGCAGTTGGTGGCCCTAATTGCCTGATCATTGCAAAAAGATCTTTTTTGCGATCTGACCAAAACCAAGCAGAATTTGGTATGCAGCGAAGAAATGCGAGATTTGTTTCTAAACAATTATTTATATATTTTTCAGATTGAATGGTCTCTTTTGTAATTGAAGTACCTTGTCCAACATGCTTAAACGCAATATTGACACATCTACTAACTCGCAACCTCATGATTTTAGCAGCGATGTATAAAAGGTGTTGTGGGTCAGTAGCACGCCTATCAGTACGCCGAAGTTCACTGGTAGTTTGCATGAATGGAGTAACAATAACACCATCTCTGTATGTTCGAAACTGACCGCCGTAGATTGTCGGAAAAGATAGCTCTTCCGCATGTTCATCCATTAAAATACTGACTGGCCTGTTAAATTCACCGGGTGCTAGACTCAAAAAATAATCATCATTCCACAAAAGAGTTTGTTGCTGCGCAACTAAATTATCTTCAATTGGCACGTGTTCACTCATTTCATCGATATTCAATTGCGAAGTACGTTCATTGCCGGTGAAAAAAGATTCATCTATTTTAATGTCATGATAAATATAAAGAGGCGTAGATACTAAATACGACAACCACTCTTTAATATGGCTCTTATTAATAAGCCCGTGGACATAACTAGTTTTGTGAATCAACTTCTTTTTCAAATGCACATAAAAGCAATGGTCATCTTGAATGTTTCTTGGCAATTGTTTCACCATTGTATTAACTTCGACAGGCACATTAATTATCTGGCCATAAATACCGTACTGACCATTAACGTGTCTCAGTCTACGAATCTGCATGAACGGTATTCTCGGTGAAATCAATCGTTGCTCGATAAGGTTTAACGTTGGTAAATGTAACGGAATTTTCGGATATGCAAAACCATTGTAGGTTGACATGAGAGGAATTGTTTCTTTTTCTAAAGATGTATAACACGTAGAGCAGACTTGAACAATTTCACCAGGTGTGTAATTCTAAAAAAAATTAATTCATATTGTCAAGATATAGAAAGAAAAATACAAAGTGAATAATTAAAAAAACAACTATATAATTAAGATTACCTGCAGTATTGTTTTCAAAATACTTTCATGCTTACTGGTCGACATTTTCAAGTCTCTTTTCCACCATAGTCTGTCGCAAGTAATACAAGAATGACCAAATGAATTACTCGTAAAGTCTTTATAAAAATCAATATGACTTGTACTGTGTTTACAATAATTTATGTAAACTGGAATAGTATCATCAACAATAAAATCCATAATATTTTCACCAATTCGATTTTCTCTATCAATCTCAATTTCATTTTCATGATTGTTATGGTTATCTTCGGTAGGATCTTCATCATACTTGTCACGAAATAGTTGAATATTGGCATCAACATGAGCTTCATTATGGGCAGCGTCTTGTATTGTCTCCAATAAATCTGATACTTCATAAAAAGGTGTGTAATGTTGTTCACGAAGATGAAGATGAATCCAGTTTTGTGTATCATTCTCTTTAAAATGACAAAAGATAGTGTCTTGATTCTTTGTAGTTATGTTGTAAAAACAATAATGTACACAAACATTTTGATTGTACGTTTTTGAAAATAAGTACAAACAATCCAAATCTCCGTAATCATTAGTGCTTGATAGGATGTTATATGCTTCTTGAGGATTGTGGCAGGAGTTTAAATAGGGTGAATCGCGTAACTGATTTCTCAAGTCACAAGTCTCAATGTGAAGTTGCAAAACACTTATGAGCGAGTGGAATAGACAATTACCATCGCCAGGAATTCCTGTGTTCCTGTGTAGAACAACTTCGGGAGTAATGCATTCATTACGCTGATCATAAATTTGAAGTTGTTGGCTGTGAAATTGATTGTTTTGTAACGTTACATTTTCGATATTTTTAACGGCCCTACATTGCACGACATTCTCTTCATTTCTGTCCAATTTTTGGCTTTTCCTGCGAAAAAAATGAGGAAATCGTAAAGTTAAATAATATTGAGGCATATAATACAGTTTGTTTTTAAATATTAAATATTATTATTTAATCAAATTACCTACATATCCATGTAAGATTTTTCTGCATTACGTTGACGAAATTTCCTTTGACGTTCAGCATTTGATTTTGGTACTGTTTCTTTTATTTTTTTTTTCTTGAAATCTTTCTGACGCTGATAATATGCCCTTTGACGTTCACAATTTATTTTTCTTTTTAGCTCTTTAAGTTTTTCTTCTCTATAAAACGAAAATAGCTAGGAATAAATAGTGTAATTACACACCAAAACAATTATTCATTCAACAAATTTGAACAAAAAGAATGATATTAAAAGATTGATCATCAAATTTCGCGCGATAAACATTTATATACATATATATATATATATACATACATATTGAGAATCTAAATTGAGAATTTAAACTATATGTGTGTGTGTGTGTGTGTGTGTGTATAAAAAAGGGCTAGTTTTAAGATCGCTCATTTTAATATCAAAAATTTAGGTTATGTTTATAGCAATATTATATATAAATTTAATAAATTTAAAAATAAATTTAAAAAAAAAAGTCAAAAAGAAAGTAAAAAAATTACGTGAGGCACTCGGGGACTGCCGCGGTAAAGCTATTGCATTGCATAGCATTTTGTATCAACTTATGCAATTATAATTTTATTTATTTATTTTAATAATAAATGCACTTTGTTCATTCATATTCAAAACACTTCATACACAAATTTTACAAGTACAGCTATTCACTGTTGTACATAAATACATATACACCTATATACTTTCTCATAAGCAGCTTATGTATTCGTCCGATTTCGGAGCAGCTCGTCTCGATTCGTGCGAGTTTCGTAGAGTCGTACAATACGTCTAATCGCACACAACGCCGTGTCGACTGTCGAAGACTGCCGAACTGAAACGACGTTAGACGATGCACGGCCTTCAAGCCACACCTCCTTGCCCGTCGGAGTGGGGGGTGTTAGGTTTTTTTCGTTACGGAATTTCTTGATTCGGTCGCCGCGCTCAGAGCCCGCGATAAAAGCTATGCAATAGCTTAAAAATATATAAGTACTAGCTCATATAAATCTTAGAGAAAAGGTCTAATTTCATTGCCATGTTGGCCCAACGTACAAACATTTGTACCAATACGCCAAAATCGCGTGCTTAGAAATGCAAATGGCCGCTACATGTACTAAATAAATGATACATTTGGATTTAAACAAAGGTTAGGTTAGAAAGGACGCCTTGTACATTGTATAAATACTTGAGCATATATTTTGACGTGACAACGTCTTATAAATTGGTTGGCCGGGTGACACTTCAAGAAACTGCGTTACGCTCCGCTCACGTCACGTTAGGTTTTAAATTGTTACTATTATTTCATCCTTCTTCCTACTATACGAATGAATATTCACATTAAAATTATTTTACCACTCAAAGTCGTTGTCACGTAAAACTTTTTTTTAATAATATGCATTCTGATGTGCATACGTATTTGAATACTTAGGCTTTATGACTTGGTACCCTTGCCACGAAATAGAAACAAAATAATTACGCGCGAATACGGAAATTGAGTTTTGTTTTTTATAAATGTCAAACGCCATTTTTTCAAAACGTCAAAGAGTTAAGAAGATAGCAAACAAACACCGTGCCGAAGTCTGCCGAACTTAAACGACGTTAGACGATGTGTTAGGTTTTTTTCGTTACGGAATTTCTTGATTCGGTCGCCGCGCTCAGAGCCCGCGATAAAAGCTATGCAATAGCTTAAAAAAATACTGCATTTGTGATAATAATAAAATGTATGTATATAAAGTACTCACTCATTTTCTTTCACTATTTTTTCATCACTTTCTTTATTAATAAATGCATTTTGTTTTTTATTCATATTTAAAACACTTTATCCATAAATTTTACGCGTACAGCTATCCACTGTTGTATATTGTCACGTAGTAAATTATGGATTTAATTTATTTCATTATTTTTAAGCTTACGATCATAATTCGATTTTAAAATCGATTATTTCACCGGTTTTTAAATAATATTTTACCTCTTAGTTGGTTTTGTAGTCTTTATTTACTATATCTAGTGAGGTTTATCGATGCTTAATTAATTTCTTATTTATTAGGCATTGCATCTAACTTTTAATAAATATTTAGTTTATTAATTAGCATTTAATCGATTTAATTCATCGATACATTAAGTAGTTTCTGAACGATTGTAATCTGTACCAAATTGATTTGTTTATCTATGATCTCGTGCAATTTTTAGTGTTGACAGTTTATAAATCAATTTTGCACAATTCTTCATTGTTATTATTGTAACTAATTTGCATAACAAATTAATTGTTTCGGATGCAAATAATATTAGTTTCTATTAAATAGATCTAGTTAGATTATTTAGGATTTATTCGGGGTATATTCATACCAAATACTCGACGTTTTCTATAAATAGATTATGTTTACCTTGTCGGTCAATGACCTACGGGTCAAGGTTTTTGCACAAAATTGTGCATTTCGTGTTGCACACTGTCTCTGACGTCATAATGGAATGTCGATTGGATTTTGGTTCTTCTTTTCTAATATACGCCCGGCGCGTGAGTGTCGTCTCTTTATCAAGAGTCATTAACCCTTAATTTTGGGTGAGTATTACAACTCAAGGTGCTGTTGATTGTGTTCTTACATGGGGTTTCGTTCCCTAATATTGTGGATTTTGTGCAGGAATATATCGTTCGCCTCGTACCAAGGCGGCGATTCCGTTCCTGATGGCGTGGTGCGTGTTGTAAGGCAAATGTAACCTTACACATTACTACTACTAGGCCTCCTTGCGTCACAAACAAGGTATGTAATACGGCTTTGTACTATTTTAAACCCTTAAAACCCTATATTTCGGTATTTCTAAATACTTAGGCACATGTTCTCCATGCGGTCTGATGTATAGGCTTGGGTCGGTTTAATCTTCCATTAATCTTATGTTAGTATGTTTATTGTTTAAACCTAGTGCCTAGGGCAGATTTAATAAATAAAGTTATTAACATTTACATGATAGAATCTTGATAGGGAATGCCTATGTTCTATTGTAGTTTAGATCTGTAGTTGAGCTAATTTCAATTACAGGGGGCCCGTCAGTTCCCGTCAGTTACCTGTTCACCTACCCGTCAGTTACCGTCAGTAGAACCCGTTTGACTGTCTGGCTGACTGTCCGTCTCTCAGTCTGCCCGTTATCACCTGTCCGTGATGCCTTCCTGATGTCAGAAGGTGTTGTTAGAAGTTATCTTCCTTGAAGTTCTCTTTGCCTGAAGCTGTAAGACAGGAGGTCTTCCTGGTTTCAATGCAGGGACTCCACAACTCATATGCTGACGTCTACTAGAGTCCATACCTCAGCGACTCCAGTGGGGTTTAGCGGAGTTCTACCTACTATGAGAAGTACCAAGTAGCATGACAACATGGTATTTAATCTCTCATTTCATTGCCATGTTGGCCCAATGTACAAACATTTGTACCAATACGCCAACATCGCGTGCTTAGAAATGCAAATGGCCGCTACATGTATTAAATAAATGATACATTTGGATTTAAACAAAGGTTAGGTTAGAAAGGACGCCTTGTACATTGTAAAAATACTTGAGCATATATTTTGACGTGACAACGTCTTATAAATTGGTTTGCCGGGTGACACTTCAAGAAACTGCGTTACGCTCCGCTCACGTCACGTTAGGTTTTAAATTGTTACTATTATTTCATCCTTCTTCCTACTATACGAATGAATATTCACATTAAAATTATTTTACCACTCAAAGTCGTTGTCACGTAAAACTTTTTTTTAATAATATGCATTCTGATGTGCATACGTATTTGAATACTTAGGCTTTATGACGTGGTACCCTTGCCACGAAATAGAAACAAAATAATTACGCGCGAATACGGAAATTGAGTTTTGTTTTTTATAAATGTCAAACGCCATTTTTTCAAAACGTCAAAGAGTTCAAACACCGTGCCGAAGTCTGCCGAACTTAAACGATGTTAGACGAGTGTTAGGTTTTTTTCGTTACGGAATTTCTTGATTCGGTCGCCGCGCTCAGAGCCCGCGATAAAAGCTATGCAATAGCTTAATAAATTTTATAAAAAAAATCTATTTAAAAAACAGAATTAAAGAAAAAAATGCTTTCAGCCGTCAAAGGGAAATATAAACATTTGAAAAGATGGCCTTTTGATCTCAAACCTATCATAAAAAGGAAAACAAAAGTGTGAAGTAGATCGACCGCAATCAGAGCTTGCATATTTGATTTTTTTATAAAAACTGTTCACCAATTTATAAATATTCTGAAAAAACATTTTACTGGAAATGTTAAAATTATATGTTTAAGTATTTGCTGGCTCTTCTAAGCTATACCTACTTTCTAAACCGAGGTGTAAGACTAATTTTAAATGTTTGTAAATACCTATTTATTAAATTAAATATTATTTATTGTGATTAACATGAATTTACAAGAATATTTTAAAATTAAATATATATATAACTTAAAACTAGAATAGAAAAAAAATTGGTTGCCTGTAAAGTCGGTATACGGGCGAAAGTTTTACGTGACAACGACTTTGAGTGGTAAAATAATTTTAATGTGAATATTCATTCGTATAGTAGGAAGAAGGATGAAATAATAGTAACAATTTAAAACATAACGTCACGTAACGTGAGCGGAGCGTAACGCAGTTTCTTGAAGTGTCACCCGGCAAACCAATTTATAAGACGTTGTCACGTCAATAATTTTAATGTGAATATTCATTCGTATAGTAGGAAGAAGGATGAAATAATAGTAACAATTTAAAACATAACGTCACGTAACGTGAGCGAAGCGTAACGCAGTTTCTTGAAGTGTCACCCGGCAAACCAATTTATAAGACGTTGTCACGTCAAAATTAAAATAAATAGAAAATATGTCCAATATGTCCTGGCAGCATTACCACGCTGAATTGCTATTGCAATTCTTTGTGCAAAGTATGTGCCAGCCCTCCTGTCACGAGGCCTCCACGAGACGATGTGAGACCTCTTTAAAAAGCCGATGAGCCTCTGGTCCCCACGGCCCTAGAGTTGAATACCAATTTGAATAATATTTTCAATATTACCTTGATACGAATAAAGTAAACCGATGGAGCCTCAAATTGACGTTGATTTCTATCAGTAATAATTAAAACAAAATAAAATTTTTACCGAAAAATATCAGATGGCTGTTAATAAAAGAATAAGCTTTGGTTTGTATAAAAATCATTTACAATGCTTTATTTTTGTTTGGATTATATCATGGAGTCAATTTATTCCTTTATCTCTGACAAACAGACAAATATATTAATTAATTTATATATTTATACTTGTTTTTCCCGCGATCCCATCTCAGAAATAAACATGCATATATTTTACTAATAATATAAATGAAGCGAAAGTTTGTGAGTATGGGTGCATGCTAATTACCTTCTACTGAACTGGATTTGGATGAAATTTGGTGCACAGATAGTTCATAACCTTGAGTAACACAATTTAAGATCCTCCCCAGGTGATACCGCGGGAGCCACAAGTACCTACATACTCATAAACTTTCGCATTTATATATGTTGTAGGATGCGGAAACGTAAAAAATTATCAAAATTTAGTAGAAATAGGTATTGTTATAATAATAGGTAGGTACCTTTATTATTACACTACTCAAAAATCAAAATCTTTTTTATCAAATAGGCCTCAATAAAGCACGAATGGTCACTATTAATGCTCGGTTCTGTTCTGATAGTTGTTTTTTACTGTTTTTTACTATACTTACACCTCTTATATATACCATATACCTATATAAGTAAAATACCTATCATAGGTTACCTAGGTACTGTATCTTTTCTCCGCTTACTTCTGCACTAAGCAACCGATTTTAATAGTGTCCCCACGAATAATGAACATTTGGAAATAATTCTATAGTATTTCTATAAAACATGTCAAAAGTCGGGCCGCATCCCTAGTTAATATATAAACTACAATCATTTAGTATTCTTATTTTTATCCTGAACTAATTTACCTTCTGTATATTCTCTTAATATGACTTGACTTTGCTTACCTTTGAATGACATCTCAGCCATGGCTCCTCACACTATATTCCTTCACTAAAACCCAATAGATTCCTAAATAAGTTTAGCTTTTTGAACCCGCAACCTAATGATCGTGTGCCGGTGCGTTAACCACTGAGCTACTAGTGAAATACCTATTTTAATTCACAAATACCGTCATTACACGGTACTAATGGGGGTCACGGGTAATCGTCAGAAGTAAAGGTCTTGCCTCACCCACGCGCAGTCAGCTATAAATATTTCACTTATGTTTATTTATTTATTTATTTATTCATCTACACTGTGTACATAACAGTAGGTTATACTAAGGAATACATAATGCTATTTATTTCAGTGACTGCTCTATATACCTCACAGCGCATCTGCGAATTTCAGCCACCGAAGAATGAAGTATATCCAGATACGTGTTCTCCCTGGCCATATAGTTAAGCATTCTCAAAGGACACGTTAAAAGGCGATTTCGCATTTAATAAATATTTCATTTATGTTAAAACTAGCTAACCCGCGCAACTTCGTCTGCGTCAGATTTTCCCCTGTGCAACATTTTACGTTGACCCTCCGCGCCTATTGGTTGTAGCGTGATGATATATAACCTTCCTATCTAACACTGACTTTGTTCAATCAGATCAGTAGTACCTACCTGAGATTAGCGCAAAAAGCCTAAATTAATTTTACTGGTATTTTTTAAATATTTCAATTTGGCACCGAGTTAGAATATATAATGTAATAACACATAGTAGGCTACTTTTTATTCCGGGAAAGTAAAACCGCAGGGAGTCACTAGGTTCTAATAAAAATCACAATACCCCAGGAAATGGTAACGTCCTGACTCCAAAAATCTAATTAATCAAAGTCCCTTTGAATTTATCCATTTGTATTATATTCTAATAAATCAGTTTACTTAACTTTTGAACATTTAACAATAAGTTTTTAATGAGATCGGAAGACTTGTAACGGTATTTAAGAATTTTCCGGCATAAGGAAACTCATTTGCCATCTCCTTTCCTTAATAAAATTAACTTGAGAAGGATGCTTTGTTGTTTATAAGTAAACTAGCTCCGCGCGGTTTTACCCGTGTACCCCTGAGATCTTCCAATTTCCCGGAATAAAAAGTAGCCTATGTCATTTATAGCTCTAGACTATCTGTGTACCAAATTTCATTTAAATCGGTTCTGTAGTTTTAGCGCGAAAGCGACACAGACAGAGTTACTTTTGCATTTATTATATTACTAGTGGCTCCCCGCAGTTTCACCCGCGTACCCGGGAGATCATCCAATTTCTCGGAATAAAAAATACCCTACCTATGTCCTTTCTCAGACTCTGGACTATCTGTGTCCCATTTCATTTAAATCGGTTCTGTAATTTTAGCGCGAAAGCGAGACCGACAGAGTTAGTTTCGCATTTATAATATTAGTTAGGATTAAAAAAAACATTAGGGTTGATTCAGATTATTTATTTAACGTAAACATAAAATGACTACATATTTGACTTATTCTACACAAACTCTTTGGTAAGTCCATAAACTTTACAATACAATACAATAACTTACAATAATTGTATTTTTTTTTAAATACATAAATAACTACAAAAGGGTTTCCATATAACAATAAATTTACAAAATTAAAATCTTTTTATTTAAATTTTCTACGTAATTGTTTTTTTTTTCAATTTCCGAAGGTTTATTTCCGATTAAATTGACAATTAATTACAGATGTATCTATAACATGAAAATACTCTTAGCCATATCATCATTTTGTCTCCGAAACGCTTAATATTATAATTTTATTTTTGAATATTTTGTTTCCAGTCCAATTCTTTATTAAATTAATAACTTTATCCTATTGCTAACATTAGAACACTCGCGCGGAAACGGGAATCAAAGATAATTGTGAATTTTCTTGTGAAAAGGCTGGGTTTTTCACAAGAAAATCCTTATACAATTTGAACATAGTTTTATCAACATATAAATAAAATATTATTAACATGCGAGTACAAAGTTACAGGAAAAATTTAAAGTAAGTATCTATATTTATATAAAAAAAAAGAATTAGCTGGTATGAAGAAAGTCATATACCTATCTTTTTTTTTATTACAAACATTTTCCACGCGAGTTCCTAATCTGAAACCAAAAACAAAACGAAACACAATGCAATTTAAACATCGAAGTACGTGTCGGCCTCCTCCGATTCGTCCGCCGATCGTTTTCCCAGGCCGAAACTGAAACGGTGCATATCCCTTTCCCTCTTACCCAGTCCGAAGTTGATTTTGCTGCTCAATCGTTTGCCAAGACCGAAATTGTAGCTCCGTGCTCTTTTTCCCAAGCCAAAGTTGTACATCGGCATCCTTTTCCCGAGCCCGAAGTCGTATCGCGCTCGCTTGTCTTCGGTTGTTTCATCTTCGGTAAAACGTTTGCCGAGACCGAAACTGTAGGGGCGGGCGCGTTTTGTTTCGTACACTGTGAAATAAAGTTGATTAAATTATAAAAGGAAATGATACTTGGCTTCATTATATAGACAACTGGTGGCTCTTAAATCATTTCCGAAATAAAAGGGTGTCAGCTAACTCCATACGAAATTTTATAAAAATCGCTCTAGCCGTTTAAACATGAAGAAGTTACACTGACAAACTTTTGCCTTTACAATATTAGTGCGAATTTATTAAGTTGCATCTTGCAGGATTTACACACGTTTCACGGGCTAAATGTAGCATATGTCTTTGTACGAAAACTATGTCGATTCCATTATGGATATTTAAGACGTTTAAGGACGACAAACAAACTTATTTTACGATTTATAATATAAGAATATTTCTTTTTCAGGTCTTAAAAGTCCTTAGCAAATATAAAACCACTAACGGGTAAGTTATTGATCAACTCTTATTTTCTAGAATGAAATCATACATTTAATTTAGAGCTAAATCCTTACATATTCCTAACAATTCTTGGTATAACCTAAAAACCATTTGTTGGAAAGCAAATGTGATCTCCTAATGAGATGTAAATAAACTGTTAGATTAAAAAAGTTCTTATTTGAGTTTGAAACTCATTTATTCGACATACATATTTCATAGGCAAAAAAAAAAATACCAGACGGTAATTTTTTTTTATTTGTTTTCAGGCCTTATTCGCACGAGAGTTTATTTAACGAACGTTAAAAAACGTTCAAACAATAAATGCATTTCCAATATGCTCTATTTCCAACGCCCAACGTTGAAAATGCAACACCGCTCGATAAAAAAGCGTCGCGTTTTAAAAACGCTGTCGGGTGAACATATACATGGGAATGCATTTGTTGTATTTGAACGTCCGTTAAAAAAACTCTTGTGCGAATGAGGGCTTACACTAAGCAGGATATAACTGGTTTAGAAAAGGTATTAAAAAGAAATTTTCGGTGCAATTTGAATTCGTTGTGTGTTTTACACTTTTTTATTATTTCAAAAATTTTACAACGGATTTACATACTTGTTTTATTGTGTCTACTATATGGCTTAAAAATATTTAAAGTATACTTTGTCTACATAAGTTTTTCGACAGCCCGGTTGGCTTTGTGGTTAGTGACCCTGACTTTCAAGCCGCGGGTCGTGGGTTCGAATCCCACCCAGGACAAACATTTGTATGCATGAATATG
Source organism: Thyatira batis (assembly GCA_905147785.2). Classification (NCBI taxonomy): domain Eukaryota; kingdom Metazoa; phylum Arthropoda; class Insecta; order Lepidoptera; family Drepanidae; genus Thyatira; species Thyatira batis. Next base: position 8,712,831 of record LR990504.1, on the reverse strand, counting down.
TCTGTTTGTCCTGTGTCTGGATGTAAATATCTATATAAGTATGTATTTAAAAGTAGTATATGTAGTATATCAGCTATCTGGTTACCATAGCACAAGCTCACTATGATGCTTAGTTTGGAATCAGATTGGCCGTGTGTGAAAAGTGTCCCAGGATATTTATTTAATTTATTTTATTTATAAGTTCTATCCTACTAGTATTATAAATGTGAAAGTTTGTATGAATGTATTTGTTACTATTTTACACTAGAACGGATAAAGGGACCGGGATAAAATTTGGCACAGAGTTAGAATATGTTCTGGAATAATACATAGGCTTTTTATATTCTGGTGAAATTGAAGATCTCTGGAAGGTAGTTTGATGTTACTAAACTAAACTTGCTCGTATTTTATTATAGACTAGCTGCCTCCGCGCGGTTTTACCCGCGTAGTTCCCGTTCCCGTGAGAATACAGGGATAAAATATAGCCTATGTTACTCAGTGATAATTATATTACCATATTACTTTCTTTCTTTCTTTTCTTTCTGATAATGTAGCTTTCTAATGAAAAAAATATTATTAAAATCGGTTCAGTACTTTTTGAGTTTATTCGTTACATACAAAAATACAAATATTTCCTCTTTATAATATTAGTGTAGAAAAACTTGTCGTCTAATAATTTCGTGCCTATTAAAGCGCTCTAGTCATAATTTTAGAAAATATACTCAACAAAACTCATATAAAAATGGTCATGTAATTTCACGGTCAATTTAATTGAAACCTAACTTTGATATTTCAAGACCTATTTAAAGGTTTTATACTACCATTTGAGTATAATATTAATGTAGGTACCCAAGTAGATATCTAATATATAAAATTCTCGTGTCGCGGTGTTTGTGATTAAACTCCTCCGATACGGCTTTACTGATTCTCATGAAATTTTGTGCATATTGGGTAGGTCTGAGAATCGGCTACTATCTATTTTTGATACCACTGCGGTCACGGGAACTGGAACTACGCGGATGAAACCGCGGGGCGGCAGCTAGTTACTTATAATGTTCCTAAAATTACTTTTGACTAAGGTTAATAAGGCTATTTCGTAAACAATTTTGCAAGGAATTTAACCTTTCGATGTCTTTTAATCTATTTATATTACCTATTAGGCTTTTCAAGGTAGAAACTACTCAATTAAACCATATCTTTGTTAATTTAATTTCTCTTAGTTGATATTTTTTTTAAATTTTAGCTAAATATGCAATTTACTCATTTAGCCCCACAAATTTACTATTTTAATATTGCCTCAATTCTTATTCTAACTAATTATAAAGCGAATGTTTGTTTGTTTCCCTTGCTCTGAACCGATTTAGCTGAATCCTACTAATATTATAAATGCGAAAGTTTGTATGGATGTTTGTTACTCTTTCACGCTCCAACGGCTGAAGGGATCTGCTTGAAATTTGGCACAGAGCTAGAATATGTTCTGGAATAACACATAGGCTACTTTTTATCCCGGGAACGCGGGTGAAACCGCGGGGAGCCACTAGTAATTAAATATACCTCTATAACAATTTAGCTGAGTTTTGATATAGAATTGCTATTGAAAATTACTCTTCCCAAAAATTATCGCGGGTACTAGCCAGTCTATTTATTTATATATTTTATATCCAACAGTTACTGTTATTTTATTATTTATTAGTTACTAGTGACTCCTCGCGGCTTCGCCCGCGTTCCCGGGGATTTTTAATTTTGCCGGGATAAAAAGTGCCTATGTCCTTTCTCAGGCTCTGGATTATCTGTGTACCAAATTACAATTAAATCGGTTCAGTAGTTTTAGCGTGAAAGCGTAACAGACAGACAGAGTTATTTTCGCATTTATAATATTAGCATGGATTTTCTGGGCAAGCTTGTAAAACCTTAGGCTTCGACGTAACTCATGTCAGAGCGTCTCTGAAGCCAAACGTAAGCTCATTAGATTAAAAAAAACATCAAAGTTGAATTATGTTTTTGTATCACAAACCTGGTGCATCATCGTACTGGTCGAAGAGTTCAGCGAGGTTGGCCTGGTCAATGTCGTTGGTGAACTCTTCATCAGATGTGTCATCATCTACTGACCGCTTGCCGAGACCGAACGAGTAGGGTCGGGACCTGTCAATGATAGAGGACATAAATAAATAAGGTTTTTTAACTGTCAAACTGATGGTCGTAGGTCTGATTGCCACCCAGGACAAACATTTTTGATATGTGTCTGGGTGTGATATCGTTATAAGTAATATATGTAGTAAGAACTGTTTAATGTGGAATCGGAACCTGGAAGGTCTACTAGGACTACAATCTGTATAAATATACTGGGAAAATTTTTACACAGGCCAATCTGATTTCTAACCAAGCCGAGCTTTCGATAAAGTAACCATATATAACATACTAGTGGACCAGGCAGACTTCGTTCTGCCCACCAGCGCCACCTACCGGGTCCAAGTATATGTAAGCTATCCTATCTCTCAAGTTGGATCGAACTGCACATGGTGTGCGAATTTTATTATAATCGGTTAAGTGGTTTATGAGTCCATTGAGGACAAACATTGTGACACGAGATTTATATATATTATATATTAAGATTTTCATAGATATTTACATCCAAACACAGAACAAGCAGACATATTCATGCATACAAATGTTTGTCCTGGGTGAGATTCGAGCCCACCACCGGCGTGACAAGTCAATTTATACCGCAAGCTTACTCATAAACTTTTACACAAACCTTTTCCCCAATCCAAAGTTGTATACGGGCAGCCTCTTGTATTCGGAGACGTAACTGTAAGCTCTCTTGCCCAATCCGAAGTCGTAATGCGGGGATCTCTTCTCTAACGGTACAACATGTTCATCCTGTCGGGACATGTCGTGCTGTTCATGGGAGTCGCCCTGGACCCGTTCTGGGGCACACAGAGCCACCCCGATCATCAGCAGGCAGACGGGCAGCGATGTGTACAGCATTCTGAAACAAGTTGGGGCATTTTCAGTCGGCTATCTATATATTATAAATGCGAAAGTTTGTCAGAATGTATGTTTGTTACTCTGTCACTCCAGGATTCGTAAAGGTGTTGCAATGAAATTTGGCTTAGAATATGTTCTGGAATAAAACTCAGTCTAATTTTTATCCCGTGAAAATTTGAGATGCCCTGGGGGTGCGGGTAAGAAACCGCGGGGAGCCCCTAGTATATTATACGTGTTATTTATGGGACCCACGTCTTTGTTTGGGTAGAATGATTACCCTATAAGTAACCTTTATCTATATCCGAGGTAACTTGATATAGTAAAATTCAATCAAATTGGTTCTGTAAATTATCCACGAAAATGAGTACTTATCGCATATTTTATGTCTTAAACTTAATCTTCTTAAAGTAACTTAAAGTTAAGCCTTCTTTCATAAATAGGTGTTTTGATATTTATATGGCATGAAAACATATGTACTTCAAATATTGCGTGAGACATTCAAACAAAAGCTGCAAAGCTACCCTGCAGGAAACCTGAAAGGGTACCTAATGATTATTGTAGGTCTAGTGCTTAAGAAACAATTAGTTGAATACTAGGCTTCATATGTGTACCTACTTAAAGCCTAAACTTGACGAAGTCACACTATGAAGGTTAAGTATTTCTTTCATCTAGTTAATGCAAATCGAAATTAAATATAAATCGTGAATCCTACTAATATTATAAATACGACAGTTTGCATGTATGTTTGTTCCTCGTAAAATCTACAGAACGGATTTGGATGTAATTTAGTACCATCGAACTTGGTTACATGCTTGATGTTTAGTAGGTAGGTACATAGGTTCACTTTTTATGCCGGGAAAATTAAAGTACCCGGGAACGTGGTTGAAACTAGAATATTATAAATAAGTGAAATTTTAGTTAAGTTTTCATTTCATAAAACCTTAAAATTAAGAACTCATTCTATAGTAATTTTAACAGAAATCCAACTGTCCTTCTGAAATCTTGCATGTCCATATCCCACTTTCTCTAAGTCGTTGTGCCCCAATAGCTATTATTCACCTCACAAACTTGGCCCGACAAATCCGACCCTACACGCTAAATGGGGCCAATATAGTCTGTGCTTAAGTGAAACGAATCGCGTCTTTTCTCTTAATTTGACGACTGTTGTCTGGCGGTATTCCTTCCATTCTATCTGTCGTGCCTTAGATTTGGACTGAACATTTTGTCCCTTGTTAGTTTTGATTGAGATATAATGCTTGAGGAAATGCGCTTTGAATTTATGATATGTGGAAAAATGTGTGGTATGGGAGGTGGAAAGGTTTTTTTTTTGGTTTATTGTCATTGATTAAATAGCATAATACATAAAAAATACTTATGTTATAATTCGATTATATTTTTAGGTATAACTATCTACATAATATTATACAGATGAAAGATTTGATTGATTTTTTGTTTGTTTGTTGCATTGAAGAGGCTCCGAAACTACTTAACTGATTTGAAAGATTATTTCACCGTTGGAAAGCTACACTATCTCCGGTGAACATAGGCTATATTTTATCCCGTTTTCCCACGGGAACGGGAAGTACGCGGGTGGAACCGCGCGAATACAGCTAGTGTGGGTAAAAAATCATGTATTTATATGAGTTATTAGTATCTACATATTTAGCATAAGTGTGTAACATGCATTTAATAGGGTAAGGTAGTAAATTGCCTAAAACAATTTTGTGTGAATTACCTTCCAGATTTCGTGGGTTATTTACATTTTATTTAAGTTATGTATGAAATATTAACTGGATTACATTTAGTCCTAAAACAACATAATATTCTATGTATATATAGGTAATATATAATTTAAGGGTCCAACCGCTCGTAAAACAATATTTTTATACATTTCCTTTAAATAGGGGTGGCCCTGGTTGACGGATCTATAAAAAGGTTATGTCGGGGTCAATTACTACTTGAGAGGACTCTCAAGAATGCTTTCACTACGCACCTAGCTTGTAGTAGTTGAACTTAAGAGCTAGCTGTGTTCAAAGCTTGAATAAATCTGATTCTGACCTAAGCTTGTACTGAATAACTTGATTTAGTTTTTTATTTATTTTAATTGTGTGAAATAATATTGATATGTAAATAAATCATTGATTATACAATAAAAATTATACTTGTTCAAAAAATATTTTTATTTTTGTCTCCAAATTTAATGCTTATTAGTACCTATTCATAAGTTCCATTTTTTCTATATCCGTTTTCATTAAGTTTCCTCTAATACGATTTCGGATGTATGTCCTTCTCGTAATTCTGTTACTTGAGATTTTAACTTTGCTAATAAAGGTTGAGTGGTTTTATTAAGATGTTATAATCATTTTACTCAGTACCGGCGTTAGGGTAGGGCGCGGTTGGGCGACCGCCCAGGGGCGCCGGACTTTAAGGGGCGCCGTGAAGCGGCGCCCCTTTATATTCCCATCTCTGTAAGTGAAAAAAAAAAAACGATGTGTTGGCAACACTAGAATGGAACGCAGTGCTCAATCCGTTAAAACTGGGAATCCCCGACCACAGAGAAACACATTATCTATCTCTTTTTAACATTTTAGTTCAGAAGAGTTGACGTTATTTTTGATGGAGCGGAACACAGCTCATTCTTATTCATTCAATCGGTGCACGCACTTAAAAACAGTTATCGTAATTACATATTTTAAAACAAACAGACGCAGTAATCAGGCGGTCCACGCTAAGTTACGAAGTGCATGTTTTTTACTTTTTGTCGCCGACTACAGAGTGACATAGGTTTTATCCAAAAAGTTGAAATTCAAATAGTGTTTAAGTAGGTATTTGCTTCATGACGGATTATTTCACTAATTAGGTAAGTACAATTTTATTTTAACTATCTTTACTTATTATACTAAAGAGGTAACATTTGTTTGTTTGTTATGTTTGGAGTGGGGTAATCTATTTAAAGTAAATTATCCATACTAATATTATAAATGGAAAAGTGTGTTTGTTTGTTTGTTCGTTTGTCTTCCCTTCACGCCTAAACCACTAAACCGATTGTGATGAAATTTGACATATGTATAGTTGGAACTCATGAGACTGCTATAGGCTACTTTTTAACCGATTGCGATGCGACAAAAAAGGGTTATAGGTTTAAATAGGGATACCACGCGAGCGTAGCTGCGCGGGCAACAGCTAGTATATTATAAAATATCTCTAGAACTGACTATATAATGTTGATGAAATTTTAACACGGAGATAATAAATGAATGTCGAGGAGGTACGGTCAAGTGTAAAAGTGGATGAAGCCTGTTCATTCGTAAGCCTTTGTGTTAAAGGTGAAAAGTGTCCACCGACTTTTGCATCTGACTGTACATAGAAGTCATTTTTTCGGGAACGAGTGGATGATCGTGATTTTTTTCATACAAATCTAAGCACTATCACGTAACACAAGCTTTTAAATATAACATTTCACAATTATTCCGCTGCCATGACAATATTACCTTACCTAGATTTTTCGATCGTAGTTCACGTGTATGCTAACGCTTTCCTGTGGCCTTACCATGAGTTTGAAAAAACGTTCTCGCTATCGAAAACTATAGCTTTGTCTCTTTCACGTGCACCACAATGACAGGGACAAAGCGATAGTTTTCGATAGCGAGAAGAGAACGTTTTTACAAACTCATGGTAAGGCTACTGAATATAAAGCGTTTTTGGTCGTCCTCCCTCAATAGCGCTATATTTAATTAATTTATAGAAATGATCGGACTTACGCAGATTTAATTTGTTGCAGATTTGATTAGTACAAAATGTCTGAACACGTTGATCCTTTCAAAAGAAAACCATCTGGATCAAAATATAGAAAGCGAAAAGCAGAAAAAGAGAAGGAATTTGAAAAAACAAAAAAGTTTATGAATATAGGCAAATATATCACAACAAAAAATCAAGACCTTAATGTGGCATCTACATCTGAAATACAAGCGAATGCATCGGTAGTGGAGTCTCTGTCTGACAAGTCAGATCAGTTAGCTGTTGAAGAGATTGTGGACGAAGTTTCCCGAAGTGAGGAGACAAGTTGTGTTACAATTACAGATGCTGCTCAGGATGACACTATTGGTGATGTACAACAAATACAAATTCTAGATGACATTAGTTCTCTTGCTCCAAATATATCGGATCCAGCCACTTGGCCACTCACTCGAAATAGCAAAGTTATTGATCATATAATAACTAATGGCCCAGTGCAAACTCACATTGATAATTATCCAAAAAATGATACAGGGCGACATTTCTCAAATTCTCATTTTACAAAAAAACTTGCAAACAATGAAATAATTCAGCGTCGTTGGTTAATATACTCAGTTTCTAAAAATCGAGTTTACTGTTTTTGTTGCCGGCTATTTGATAGCAGCTCAACGTCGAATTTAGCATCTGAAGGATATAACGACTGGAAACACTTATCAGAAATGTTAAAAGTTCATGAAAGTAGCACTTTTCATAAGAAGTTTTACCTCTCATGGATTGAGGCTGAACTAAGATTAAAAACGGGAAAAACAATAGATTGTCAAGAGCAACATTTGATTAGAAAGGAAACTACAAGGTGGAATAATATTTTGTCTAGATTAATGCATATTACACTGTATTTAGCTGAAAACAATATGGCGTTTAGAGGTACTTCCGACAAACTATATACGCCAAATAATGGAAAGTTCTTGGGTTTAGTACAACTACTAGCCAAATTTGATCCAGTTATGGAGGAGCACTTGCGTTTAGCTGTAAAGGGTGATGTTTCTGACCACTACTGCGGAAAAGACATTCAAAATGAATTAATAGAGCTGATGGGTGAAAAAGTGAAGTCAGAAATCATATCACGTGCAAAGAAATCGAAATATTATTCTATTATAGCTGACTGTACTCCGGACATTAGTCATATAGAACAGCTTTCACTGACAATACGATTTGTTGATTTATCATCAGATGTCGATAAAATATCAGTAAAAGAGCATTTCATAGAATTTATACCTGTTAATGAGTCGACTGGTGAAAGGCTGACTGAAGTTATTATTGATATTTTAAATAAATACGGACTGGAATTGAACGATTGTAGAGGTCAGGGCTATGACAACGGAGCAAACATGAAAGGAAAAAATATTGGAGTTCAAAGAAGAATTCTGGACATAAATCCTTTAGCTGTATATGTGCCGTGTGGCTGTCATAGCTACAATCTCGTACTATGCGATGCCGCTAAGTCATCTGTAAAATCTGTCACTTTGTTTGGAGTACTTCAGAGGTTGTTTACGTTGTTTTCAGCTTCTGTTCATCGATGGAAAATTCTGACCGATCACTTGGGATTGTACACTATAAAAAAACTCAGTGACACGCGTTGGGAAGCAAGAATAGGCAGTGTTAAAGCAGTCCGTTATCAAATTAGCGCCGTCCATGACGCTTTAATCACTTTGGCTATCGAAACTCAGCAAACTGATGTTCAAGTCTCTCATGAGGCTACTACTCTAGCCGAACAACTAAAAGATTTCGGCTTCATAGTTTCATTGGTTGTCTGGTATGACATACTTTTTCAAATTAATGTCGTTAGTAAATCTCTACAATCAACAGACATGGATCTCGGTAAATGCACAGACATGCTGAAAAAATGCTGCAATTTCTTGGAAGAATATAGAAATACAGGCTTTAAAAGCGCCATTCTAACTGCGAAGGAATTGGCTGAAGAGTTAGAAATAGAACCTGTGTTTAGAGCGACAACAAGAATTCGACGTGTTAAGCGCCAAGCTGGTGAAATTGCCCAAGATGAGCCTATAACTTCTCCAGAAAAAAAATTTGAGGTTGAATTTTTCAACTGTCTTTTGGACACGACGTTAACTTCACTCAACGAAAGATTTGAACAGTTATGTGAGTACTCGGAATCTTGGTCTTTTTTGTACAATTTAAAACAGATTCCAGAAAAACACGACCTTATCAAACTCTGTAGTGATCTTCAATTGAAATTAAATGTAAATTCCAAATCAGATATAGATGGATGTATGTTGTGCGATGAACTCATAAGTCTGAAATCGTTTTTGCCTGATCAGAAAGTGGTTACTCCTGTTTTTGTTTTAAATTTTATTAAAGACCGCAACTTAAAAGAACTATATCCAAATGTTTGGATAGCATTACGAATATTATTAACTATTCCCGTAACGGTTGCTAGTGGAGAGAGGAGTTTTTCTAAGCTTAAGCTAATAAAAACCTATCTGCGATCGACGATATCACAATGTAGATTGACAAACTTGGCAACTTTGTCGATCGAAAATGAAATAGCTGAAAACATCGACTTTGATAACTTAATAAAAGAGTTCGCCGATAAAAAGGCTAGAAAAGTAAAATTTTATTAGTTTTTTTAATAAATGTTTATTTCTTTTCATAAATGGTTATTTCATTATTATCCTTCGCCTTTTTTCGTATGGGTTTGAATTGCAATTAGGGGGCGCCGTAGAAATCTCGCCCAGGGCGCTGTTAGTACTAAAACCGGCACTGATTTTACTTATATGTGTTTGGTGAAAAATTGTGTACTGTTTTCCGGGAATTATTTCTCTGGACACTATGTCTACGATTTGTAAAATTTTAGTTCTAAGAACAATGGAGCTATTAAATTGATAAATAGGCATTTATGTTTATTTAAATCCATATTTTGCTTAATTTAATTTATCCGTATACTTTCATCTCTTTTTATTTAGAGGAGATGAAAAGAGATAAAATGTTTTGTCAGTACCAACTTTAGTTTTCCATTTTAGGCTATAGGATATATATCTTAACGCTACAACGAATAGGGGCGATGCATTAGCCAGCAATGTTGCAGAAACGGGCAAATGACGCTAACATAGTCCGCGGGTCAACTAGTAAATAAATTAATCATTCTAGTTTCCATATATGTATAGGTACAACTATCAAAATTAATTCGGAATAAATTATTTGCTAACCAACCATAGCAGCACCTGAAAATCTGGAACTCTCGCAGTCAACGCCAATCTCGGAAACTAAATCAATTAACATATAGTTACCAACCGGTACAAACCGGTGTTATTCCACTTTTGTCCGATTTACACCGGTTCAAACCGGTACGATCAAGTTCACGACTTGGAAACTCAATCAGTTAAGCTTTATGAGAGTTTAGTGGAGTTCGCATAATATTAATAATGTATTAGGTCTCTTAGTGGTTCAAGAGATTCTAGTTTAATTTGTGACTATTCGTATGTAGGAATAAATCTTATACTCAAATAAATAAATATCCTTTGACATTCTTACACACGGCCAAACTAATTTCAAACTTTACAGAACTTGTGACATTTCAATATTTTAAAGTTGATACCTATTTAGATATGTAAATATTTACACTGAAATGTATTCAATTTGTCGTGAAAGGTTTCAAATGTGGCCAATAGCTTGATAGCTAACCACTAAGGAAACCTAATGGAGTAAAGTTAAAAGAAGTCGATAGATATAATATTTTATTTCTGGTTTAATTTGGGGTATAAATAATCGGAAATGGTTTATTAATTTCATATATCCCCGGATATTTATTTATTATTTAAATAGGCCGTTAACTGATTAAATGGATTTGACTTTTGCAGAATTCTTTTTGTTAGTAGGTAGTCTAGAAATCTAATGAAGATTCCCAGAAGTTTACATTACAGTTTGTAAGTTAATAAAATAAAAATAATTAAACTTCCCGACAGAGCGTGGTGCGGTCCGGTAGAAACCTAGAATTTTAAGATTTTTCATATTGATAAAGTTGATGGAAAATTATTGGAAAAGAAGATAAAAACTAGGAAAACTCACAGTTTTAAATGTCTTTTCTAAAGATTTGAATGGGGAGCAATATTTTTTTATATCTGGATGAGCAATTTGAATGAGTGTTTTTTCGTCTTTGATATTTTGTTTAGGCTTCGGTATTTACTTTTTTATAAGCTCCTTTTGAATGTAATTATAATATTTGATGATTGAAGAAACATCGACGGAGACTTAAAATATTTAAAATATAGAAATATAAAAATTCAAAGCTTTTTTAAAAAAGATCATAGAAGCTTTTTTGAAAGCTTTTATAAGCTCTGATGAAGAGTTCATCAGTGTCGGCTGAGTAGGTTTTCTATTTGTTACGTACAACAACTTCTTTACGGTTTTGCTCGAATGGACCAAAACACCGCCGTATTTCAGCTGTTTTGATCAAAATATTTACTAATTATATACGCACAAACTTCTCATTTATCGCTCTATCTATAGGTGAAAACCGTATTAAAATCCGTTGGTTTATTTTGAAGAGCGGAGAAACAAACAGAGGCAGATAGCGCCTCAGTTTTATACTATATATCACTACATATTATAAAACAATGTCGCTTTCCGCTGTCTGTCCCTATGTCTTAAACCTACGCAACGGATTTTGATGCGCTTTTATTAATAGATAGAGTGATTCAAGAGGAAGGTTTTTGTATACAATACATGCATAATATGTTAGAGGAACACTGACAATTTTGGAGGTTTCTAATGTGATGTATAAGCATTTCACCCGTGCGAAGCTGGGGCGGATCGCTAGTATAATATATAGATAAGAGCGGAAATAGTACAAGAATGTACTAGTAGTTCATATTAAAGCAAACGATCCCACTATGCCAATATAAAAGGACTGGAATACCACTTGTTTGTTGACAAAACCATACGATTGAATTTTAAATGAGACTTGCATTCCTTTTACACGAGCCAGCCAAGTGTTTCGAGACGGGATACAAAGGAAATTGAACCCTATCCGCTTTGCGATCAAGAGCTTTTAATAGCTCAAGTTACAGTGGGGGTTGTATAGGGTAAGGGGTGAAGAAATGAGGCGGAATACTGAATAGATTCACAATGTAGGGCTAAAATTAGAAATGCACTGTATCATATGTGCCGGAAGCAATGAAATAAAATGTAAGCACTTTGTGTTGCTTGTAAAATAGAAATATAGGTAGGTACATAATACTTGTACTAGTTTTAAGCAACTTCATCATCATCGTGTTCCGCATTTTTGCAACATTTAATTGCCTATATAACTCATATAATATCTTGCTATTATTTCAATTTGAAGATTTAGTTCTTGATATAAGCGCGTTCAAACTAACTTTCCGCCTTTATAAATAATGTTAGTATAGATTCTCAGTAAAAACCACTATCAGAACCGAGCATTAATATTGACTAGGTATTCATAAGTGCTTTATTGAGGCCTATTTGAATAAAAAAGATTTTGATTTTTGATTTTATAGGGTTTAACAACCTCTTATAAGAGTATTTTTAAAGTGACAAACTATCGAATACAGTTGGCTTTGTGGTTTCCTGACCCTGATTTCAAGCTGTTGGTCGTGGATTCGAATCTAACCCAGGACAATCATTTATGTAGATGTCTAAGTATGTCTTTAAAAGTAGTATATGAGATATCTGGTAACCAAAGCACAAGCTCTATCTAGGACTAGCATGTATTTTATCCTACACAAATTAAGACACAAATATTTTATGCCATATGTAAGCCTACATCTCACATACTAAGGCCGGAACCGCAAAGCTGTGAATGTAGCTTTTTTCCAATACGAATAGTTGTTTAACACCTACAACTACGACAATGGAAGACCGATGAAACCGCACTAGGATTGTTAATGTCGGAAACAAATGGCGTCCGCACCCACGCGTACAATATTGGAAATAAATAACTAAACTTTACGAGATTCATTTATAGTCCGTAGTAGTTAGCGAGGCTTAAAGTACCTACTGTAGGTAGGTACTAAGTACAAACCTGGCAAAATCTAGAGGAGGCCTTCACCTCAGGGGTCCTCTAATTAAACTTAAGCTTAATCATTATTTATATATGTAGTTATTACTCAAACCCTGTAAACATTGTGGAATATAAGGCTTTTTTATTTATAAAGTACTGCATACTTGTATGAAACAGAGGAATTTATACGGTTTATAGATGTCATAATTTAAGCTACGTGTAGTTTGCTAATATCCACTAGGGACGCGTGGTGAACTATGGCCTAAACTTCCTAGATGTTGTGGGAGGCTAGAGCTCCTCGGTGGAGACGTATATGAGCTGATGATGATGATAGTGGGGTAGTCACTTAGCAGAGCTTGTAGATAGCTGAAATAGTACTTTTTAAACATACTCATATAGTTATTTAAATAGAAATATACTAGTAAATTTTAGTACGATAAATATTGGAAAATATTTATTTACATTCAGACACAGACAGAAAATGTTTGTCCTAGGTATTTGAACCACCGGGTGGCAACTTGAAAGTCATGGTCACAAACCACAAAGCCAATTGGTCTGTCCAAAAACACAAATCTTATTTGAAGGTCGCGGCACTTTGATGCAAAAAACACGTTCATTGTTTATTCATTTACCCTCCTAATTACAAAATCCGTAAGACAGTTGCAATTTCGTTAATTTTCGCCAACATGAGGTACATAAATAAATAATTATTCTTAGTCGATTTGAGGGATTAACGTACATTTTTGAACATCTATAAATTCCTGAGTAAACTGCCTACCTTAGCTGGAACCCGTTTGAAGTGAATTGTAGAATCTGAGTATAAAGGCATGAACATATTTTTATTCATCCCCCGGGAACACGGGTAAAGCTGCGAGACCAACTTACTTAAGTATATTTATATACTTATCATAAACAGTGTTTTAGTTAATTAGCGCTATCCGAAAACCCTAACTATAGTAAAATAAATAAAATGTCCTTGGATATTTTTCACATACGGCCAATCTGATTCCAAACTACGCAGAGCTTGTACCTATAGTACTTTTTAAATAGCAACCTTCCGAACCGAGCATTAGAGTCGACGATTCATAAGTGCCTGTGAAGGCCTATTTGAATTAATAAATATATTTCATTTCATTTAATTTCAATATTTACATCGAGATATAGAACAGACAGACATGCAGTCAAATGTTTGTTCTAGGTGTGTTTCGAACCAACACCGGCGGCTTGAAAGTCAGGGTCACTAACCACAAAGCCAACCGGCTATATGATTAATTTATTCGCTGATTAGCTAATTAGTAAGCTAAGGTACCTGCCGTTTTTGCTGAGAAGTCTTATCATAAATTTGCTGATATTAGTAAAGCTGACTGGTTGCTTCGCTTTCGCGGCTAGAGTAATTAGTTGAATTTCGCTTTATTGCATTTTACATCTGTTTATTTAGTTTCTCTATTTTTATTTGAGACTAGAAAATCTTCTAGAATCATTGCCGACGAAGTATGCCGACAAATAGTTTGCCGTTATGTTATGCTTATATTAGTACCTACCTAGGTATATGAATAAATAAAAACAACATTTTACCATAGTATAGAAGGAAAGAAAAGAATCAAAGAAGAAATATTTATTAACACACGCAAAAGAATATACCTACACATATCTATAAAATTAAAAGCAATATGAATAATATATTATATTGTAAAGAGTAAAATAAGCTTTTGTTAACATTTGTCTTTTATGTAGTACTAGTGGCTCCCCGCGGTTTCACCCGCGTTCCCGAGAGATCTTCAATTTCCCCGGGATAAAATCAACCAATGTGTTTGTTCAATCAAGAGTGTTAGCTAACTCCATACAAAATATTATTAAAATCGCTCCAGCCGTTTAGACGTGAAGAAGTAACATACATACACACTCACAAACTGTCACCTTTATAATATTATCTAGTATGATAATAGATTGAAAATGAAAAATGTTTTTTATTCAATTAGGCCTTCACAGACACTTAAGAATAGTCAGACTCTAACGGTTGGTTCGGAAGGTTGGTTTTGCTGAGAAGAGCCGGCAATAAACTCGGCTTTCTCTTTTCAAAACCAACTTAGATTTATTTACATTGTACACTATATTAGGTATGTAGTTATAGTCCGTAGTAGGTATCACTTGAACCCTCACAAATTACAGTAAACATTTATTGCCAAAGCCTGCAACAGTAATAAAGTCCTAACTAATATTGTAAATGTGAAAGTATGTGAGTATGTTTGTCCATCGTTGATGGACTTCACATGCCTTTAATTGTGAAATCTCAGGCATGCAGGTTTCCTCACGATGTTCTCCTTCGTCATCATCAGCTCATATACCATTTAAACCATTTAAACCATTTAAACCATTTATTCTACACACAGAAAAGAGAGTACATATTAGAGAAGAGAAGCAATATGACCAACTTGTGTGTAGCTAGGTGGCCAGCTCAGTGTACGCTGCACATAAAGTACAGCACTGATTTTCAGCTGGCCCCCGTTACTATTGCGCAGCAAATTGATCATACGCACGAAAAAGAACAACACAAAAGATCACAGCAAACAGCAAACAAACATCAAACAAATACAAGCAACACAGATAAGACAAACAATAAAGGCTAATACACAAGGAAAAAATACAAAGGTATAAAATCAAAAAATCCAAAAAAAAATACACAATTAAAAACAATAAAAAAACAAGCAAAAAACGAAGACAAAGACAAAAGGCCCAAAAACATAAAAAAATAAATAAAATAAAAACTAAAACTGACTATATTTAAAACATACCCACTACACACCTGATCTATTGCACCATTAACATAAAGCAGACTTCTGTATATAAAAAGGTCTTTCTTAAGTTTACGTTTTAGCGCTGGTTGGGATGATGCTTTTCGTATTTTATACGTCTCCACTGAGGAGCACGAGCCTCTCCTAACAACGAGGGGGTTTAAGCCATAGTCCACCACGCGCGCCTAGTGCGGTGCGCTCTTCACATGCCTGTAATAGTGACATCTAGGGCATGCAGGTTTCCTCACGATGTTTTCCTTCAGCAAAAGTAAATGGTGTGAAAATATTATTATTATGATACATTAATGTCCATTTAAAAGCACTTGTGAAGTTAAACGTCTCGTTTTACTGCAAATAGACACTTTAAAGTTACGACTTAACTGAGTTGTGCTCTTTCATGCTTTAAATCATATTTATTTGCGAATATTTAACTACAAGCTACCTACGCACGATTCCGCCCGCGTCGTTCCCGTTCCCGTGGGAATATAAGGATAAAATATAACCTATGTTACTCCCTGATAATGTAGCTTTCTAATGGTGAAAGAAAAAGTTAATTATTATATATAAATAGGCAACAACAAAGTAAGTAGTTAAGTACAATTTTCCCTTCTTTTTTATGAATATTTATTAAAAAAATTACATGCAGGTACACAAACCTTTCTCTAATACTGAAAACCGTATTGCAATCCGTTGCGTAGTTTAAAAGTAAAATGAAAAAACACAGCTACTTTTACCGTATTTAAAGAAAGCAAGTCTAATTTTGCAGCATCAACAAAATAAACAAATATAAAGAATTCACGTTTGTAGGACAAGGCATTGTGCGCTCCGGACCGCGTCACTTCGCTTTGTTTAATTCACAAAAGTTTTGCATAACAACCACTAAGTATACAATGAAAATTAATGAAATATTCTTCCAAGGGGACACAGTGCAGTTGTAGAAAATGTGCAAAAAATTATATTCGTTTGTCTCTGAATGTACCTACTTGAATAGGTAGTATTATCCGCGTAGTTCCCGTTCCCGTGGGATTACAGGGATAAAATATAGCCTATGTTACGTGTGGATAATGTAGCTTTCTAATGGTGAAAGAATCTTTAAAAACGGTCCAGTAGTTTTTGAGTCTATTCATTACAAGCAAACAAGCAAAGTTTTCCTCTTTATAATATTAGTGTAGATGAAACAAACTATTTTTATCAGTTAGGCTGTGGATACTGTTCAAAGTTTATGATTGATATATAGGTATAAAGGTACGATTCGCGCGTATACGAGTATAGTTTGAATACTGATGTAAATAGTTCTAAAGTACGCGGAACAGAGCAGAAACAATTTCACACATTTACACATAAGTATATACCAATAAAATTCGTAACACACAGATAAGTTTAAAAATAAAATGCTGGAACAGTGTTTAAAACTACTAATGTACGAATTTACACTCGAAAGCATATGGCATATGGCATTAATAACTGGATATTTTCTCTAGATAAGGACGTAAGTATCAGTAGAATCTTTCCCATTAGTGCAACACACATTCTAAAATGCAGTAAAGTTCCATAGATACCAGTCTAAAATGACTATTTATCATATTATATTTTGGGAATGGAAACACAGCCTTGTTCCTGGTCTAATAAATTTGCCGTAAAAGAAAAAAAAATGCAAATCGAGTCCTCAAGTAAAAGCCTATGCAAACTCTTTTTGAAACGTATCTTTCGACAAAAACATGCAGACGACACGCTCCTAAACATAGATTTGAGTGTCGAACAAGCTAATAGTCTAGTTATCTAACTAATCTGCTGTGAAACCTGCCTTATCTCTCATCTCAGTCCATTGAAAAACAGGTGAAAATATAAGTAGACGCCCGCGCCGCGCCGCTAAGCAAATCGCTTCGCTGTGAATTTGCTATAAATGTAACCTTTTTTGGGTTCATTTTTTACCTTAAAATAAAATAAGGAACTTTTATTAATTGTATTGGCTGGTAATAATGGAGAAATATAAATTTGTTGCATTGAAAAATGTTGCTATACAAATTGTCTTTGATTAGTGAGAGTTACGTAAAAGGTTGTTATTATAAAAAAATATTGTAAGGTATTTAGAGAGTGATGAAAAGTTGGTTTTATATTTGAGAAAGATATTCTGATGCAGGATTAGTGTGCATGAAAATCATGTTTGGGTGTATTTTTAGTACCTATGTTTTAGGCAGTATAGCACACCTATAAAATATTCGAGGTATTCCACCAAGCGCACCCAAACGAAGCGCACCCAGAGGAAGCGCACCTAAAGTATTCCACGAAAAAAATTTTAAAAAATTAATTTTCTATTCAGCCACCTACCTCCTCCAACCACCCTACTCCAAGCTATGTTTATCAGATTACACGCGTGTAAAAATGACCGAAAACTTCTAACACATAATTGTACCCGCGTTCCCGGTATCTTCAATTTTTTCGAAATAAAAGAAGCTGATATTCTGCAGAACATAAGTATTCTAACTCTGTGCCAAATTTCAAGCAGATCCCTTCATCCGTTTTGGCGTGAAAGAGTAGGTAACAAACATACATCCATACTCACAAACCTTCTCATTTATAATTGCTGCTGTTCCGGCAAATTTTGTTCTGCTATATTTTCTAAAATTCATTGATTTTGGATTCAAATCTGGCCCTGGCTATAACGACCACAAAAAAAGAATGAGCGTAATTGGTCCTGCCGTTCTGAAGTTATGCGCGTACATACATTTTGCGCATTGAATTATATATATATATAGCCTCCTTATTACAGTAATAGGTAGGTACATAATATGTCAAAAACCGTTAATACCGAAAAATTATCAATTAAATTCTGAAAAATGATGATAACCGATAAAATTGATCACATTGTTAAAGAAAAACAATAATCACTAATAGCGCAGTGTAGTCACATGAGTAGATAAACGGAACAGAGGCAAAGCTTCTTAAGAACGTGCAAAATTGTTACCTATTTTAGTAGAGTTGTCACAATAAGTTAAGACAAATTAAACTAAACATTGGTTAAATAGTTTTATTATTCAGTGTGATGGAATACTTTACAAAAGAAACAATAAATTTTTGTTTTTTAACAATTTATTGTTTCTTTTAATGGTGTGGTAAATTCTGAATCTAACATATAGTTTTTTTAAGTAATCTAACGGGAAGCAGTCACATGGCATATCAAATTTACAATCTTTAATACGTTTAGGTATTTCGTTGCCAACATTAACAATATTTATTTCAAGATCGAAATATTCGCGAAACTTTTGCTCGAGCAATTCAACAAATGCGATAAAATTATAATAAAACAAACAACGTGCGTCGTGCAGACCCTGCGATTGTCAACTGGCTGTGCCGGGGCGAACCGGTTTTTGTCAGTCTCGCCGCGTACGCGACAAGCGGCCAGTGGTCACGCACACGCGCCCCGCGTGCTTGTAGTAGTGCAACCGATTCGCGCGGTTGTATGAAGCTTTGTCTCTGTTCCGTTTATCTACTCATGTGGTGTAGTTTCAGAAAATAATATAACATTTCGGTAAACAACATGGCGACCTAATTACTGGACATGTCTTATCTCTATCTGTTCGATGGAAGAACTGTGTATTGACTGAGTATCTATATCATCTATATCTACTAATATATAAAGCTGAAGAGTTTATTTGCTTGAACGCGCTAATCTCAGGAACTAGTTATCTAATTTGAAAAAATATTTCAGTGTTAGTCTTTTCTTAACACAATATTAAACTATGAGTTTAACCCTTCTTGTATCACTTTGTCTATAGATGAATACCGCATTAATATCAGTTGCGTAGTTTAAAAGATTTAAGCGTACATAACTTAGGAAGTAAGAATCAGAATAAATTTATTGCATAAACTGTACAGAATATTGGTGTTAGAATACATTTCACTAGCTGCCTCCTCGCGGTTTTACCCGCGTAGTTCCCGTTCCCGTGGGAATACAGGGATAAAATATAGCTTATGTTACTCAGTGATAATGTAGCTTTCAAATGGTGAAAGAATTATTAAAATTGGTCCAGTACTTTTTGAGTTTATTCGTTACATACAAAAATACAAATCTTTCCTCTTTATAATATTAGTGCAGAAGTGAAGATTGGTGTTAGAATACATTTCATTAGTCTCAACAATCTCGTCCATATCAAACATGCAATACTTAATTAATAGCATAAGGTTATTATTAACGTTACAATAATTTAATACTTTAAGTAAAGGTAAGTTAGGTTAGACTATTTTCCTGTACTAAAAACTTTAATGATATATTCTAAAACTCACACAACAATTTAATCCAAAAACACCTACCTACGCTTCATCAAAATATATATAAAAAGGCTTGTTGTTTTTGATGGACAATGGTCTCGTGTATTTTAAGGGGAAGATAATGCGTCATCGTACGTATATCGCAATTAATATGCAAATTATCTTGTCTCATGTTTGCAATCAGCTGTCAATGGAGGAAAAGGGGCCTTCATACAGTGTTCTGGGGTTCTACGTCCGTTTCCCGGGCTAAAGTTTGTAGCTACTCTTTCATGAGATACTTAAATATCCCGGGACATTTTTCACACACGGCCAATCTGATTCCAAACTATGCAGTTTGTGATATGGTAACCAGATAAATGATATACTACTTATACTACTTTGAAATACATACTTATATAGATAACTACATCCAGACACAAAACAAACAGATATATTCATGCATACAAATGTTTGTCCTGGGTGGGATTCGAATCCACGATGGGCGGCTTGAAAGTCAGGGTCAATAACCACAAAGCCAACCGGCTGTCAATAATATTATATAGGTAATCGAGAACAAGTTGTATGTAGGTGCGCTAAATCTGAAAATATTTTGACCATCACTTTGTCATATTCATTTTCAATTACTTTCCATGTTTGCATAATAATTAAAAATGTCGTTTTTTTATCACTGCTAAATCTAATATTGTAAAAGCGAAGATTTTTGTGGTTGTTTATAAGTCTTTCACGCCAAAGTTGCTAAAGGGATATGTATGAAATTTGAAACAGAGTTAGAATATCTTACTATAATTATTTATAAGTTCAAATTGTTTCATAATTATTACTATATCGAAGGTGACGATGACAAAGTTATTAAAATATTGAGCTTAAAGCTTGATCCTTTTGGTAAAGGAAAACTTTATAGAACTTCTCCCAATATACTAGGAACATCGTATTTCCAGTTTGAGTGTCGATATCAAAGGCGGAATTTTGAGCTGAGTTGGAAATCCTTTCGGTAGTTTTCGTGTACCTAAAAACCTATATTTTTTTTATCAAATAAGTTTACTCTTGGTTTCAGAGGCATGAGCGACGTCGAAGCCCAAGATGTTACATGCTTGCCCTATAAACTCTAGCTTTGAAAGTAACCAAATTCATAAAAATGTTAGGACGCTTTTTCCCCGCTGCGGGTCTTGGCAGTGAAATCTAGTTAATGTGGCGATCACATTACCTAGTATGGTCGCAGTGATACAAGCTCTGCAAATACTTGCAATAGCCACTTAATCCGGATAATAATAATAATAGGACGCTTTTATGAATTTAAATATTACCATAAGATAACAGTAACAATAATATTTTTGACATTTCTGTCAACTCAATGACAGTTGATTCAAAATGGCGGATTAATTTTCTTTGGGCTGTTATTTTGTTTTTTTTGTTCATCTTTGTTTTTCGTTACTGACCCTGGACGTTTTCTAATATGAAAAACAATACGGAAAATATTTTACTAACATAGATTTACGTTTGAGAACCTTTAAAATTAAGCGTCAAAGTTCTTTAAATGTCGGCACCTTCTTTGAAATAAAAACCATTCTTGTCAACGGTTCTCGACTCTAGTTTCTACTAGCTCGTATTCATGAATATATGTATTTAATAAACTTGTTTACAGCAACAGATATATATGTCTGTCTTGCTCACACACGCGACACTTTGAATGTTTGTGATCCATTCAACACTGCATGAACTTTTTTATGTATGGGGTAAATGATTATTTATTATACGAGTTTTTTGTTGGTTTGGGATCAAAATTTCCTACCAAAATTAAACTAAACTTTTTAATTTCAAGTGGATTTTGAATCCCACAGGAAATTAAAAAAAAGCTCCGATTAAAGTTCTAATGACCTTGTTTAAAGCTACCGCAATTTGCGTCATGAGCTTCGAAATGTTCTTTTTTGTATAAATAAAGCATAATTTTAAATATATCTATAAGAAATTAGGCACTAATAGCTTTTATGTACTCATTTATATCTATTTAGTTTTCGTTACTTGCATCTTTGCATTTAGAATTACCTAATAACTAACATAAAATAATATAATCTCCGTTTTTTTATAGATAACTCACTTGCACATACGGAACAAACATACATATTTATGTAAAAAAAATACCCTTGGTAAGATTCGAACCCAGAACAGATCTCTTAAGAGGCAAGATCGCTAACCACAAAGTTCGGTCAATATAATAAAATTAATAGTGATCCCTAATTAAATTAAAGTTATGAACTCTTATTTGATGAAAACCTAATTTCCCAAAAGGCAAGAACTAGAAAAGTATTTAATGTCAGAAAGTACTGGAAAAACATGAAAGTTATGACCTGAATGAACTGTTTAATTTTGCTTAAAAGATGGTCCTTCGAGACCTACTATATCTGAAAGTTTGGTAGTTAGGTATATAAACTAAATGTTGCTAAGGAAAAAAGCAGTGTAATATCTTGACTGTTAGCTGCTAGTTTAAAAAAATATAGTATTACTACTAAACTAGTTGACCCACGCAACTTAATTAGCTTCACTTGGCTGCTCTTGCAACATTTTTGATTGGTGCTCCGCTCCTATTCCTTCTACTTACTCCTATAGCCTTCCACGATAAATGGGGTATCTATTACAGAATAGTTATTCAAATCGGACCAGTAGTTCCCCAGATTAGCGCGTTCAAGCAAACAAACAAACTCTTATATATTTATCCAATGTTCCTATTTTAAACAAAAATGTTACCGATTTTGCGGTTAAGACTTAAGGCGTAAAAACAGACGGAGGTAGGTACTTTCGCTAATAATACTATTTTGAATCATACTTTCTTCGATCTTCCTCTACCTTTACTTTTGAGGGTAGACTAATTAAAACTGGTATAATAATGGCGACCGAAATAACGGAATTGCAAAAGTCGAGTTACAAACTTAGGTCGTTAAGTCTGTACATGAAGTAATTTATAATAAACACATTTAAAATTAATAAAACATCATTACTAATTAGGATTAATGTTGGGGAACAGTGAAATAAGTCTCGTTTATCAAAATTATTGGTCCCTTTAGTTAGGGTGGGTCCAAACGTCAGAGGTGACAGGTCTCGTAGGAAACGTCGCCGCCATTTTGATTAAACTGAAGGGCTTATGTTGATTATTTTAGAAGAAAACTAGCTGAACTTCCGCCATATTTTTAAGATTTTAAATGTTGTCCTGGCTATAACGAACACACAAAAAAGAAGAATTTGCGAAATCGGTCCAGCCGTTCTGAAGCTATGCGCGTACGTACATTTCGCAGATTCATTTTTATATACGAGTATTAGCTGCCGATTCTCAGACCTAGTGAATATGCATATAAAATTTCATAAATATCGGTCAAGCCGTTTCGAAGGAGTATGGTAACTAACATTGTGACACGAAAAATTTATATTTAAGATACACCTTTATAAGTGGTGAAATAGAATATCCAGCTAGAAAATATAAATATAAGAAAGAAAGAAGACAAGTGATAATATTTCTGAGATTATTTCCGGCTTGTTTTAGAAAAAGGAATGTTCCGAAACGAGCATTAGTATATTATTTTTCTTGATTAAAGTGACTAATTATAAATATTTTTTTAATTAAGTTTTTTATTTTACAATTAAAAGTAGCAGTTTTTTCGCAAATATTTTCTTGACAAACTTTCGCTTCCCGTAATATTTTTTTTTCACATTTAGTATCTCTATCTGCATAGTCAATATTTTACAGTAGTTACCTATAACTAATTACCTATTCAACTTCATAAGTTACTTATCATAATGCATAAAAAAGCTATGGGGTATGTTAATTTATGTCCATTAAAAACCCATTCGTTTATTAGAAACCGCCTACTGGTTGCTACCGAGCAAGTTTTAACTTAATTTATGACATGAACTCAGTTTATTGAAGTTTTTTATAACCCTTGTTGTATAAAGACAGAGAACTAGGCACAGAAGACCTTTTTTGTGTTCCACTTGTTTATCTCCCATAGGAGGATTTAAAAACTAAGGATTCCAAAGATAAAGTGAATACGTTTCTACTGGGCAAGCATGATCTCTGGTGTCGCTATCGCCGGGACGGGTCAGAGACCCATTGAAAGCCCATTTTAAATAAAAAAACAGGAGACATAGATATCTGACGTCAAACTAGGCTAAACTTAAACAAATATTTTTTGTTGGACATGTATAATTGTAAGATAAATTTAAAAATCTTACTAATACTATAAATATAAAAGTTTATATGTAGTACATTGCGCTTTGTCCCTTTCACTGCCTATACAGTTGCTCCGTTTTTAACAGGGTCGGCAACGCGTGAGTGACGCGTGGTGTTGCAAGCGTCCATAGGCTACGGTAACCGCTTCCCATCAGGTGAGACCGTTTGCTTATTTGCCACCCTTGTGGTATAAAAAAAATGTTACTCAATCACACAAAAATGCCACAACAGATTGTAATTTTGCATATAAATTGAATAAATTCTAGAGTAGTAAAAAACCTATTTTATAGCCTAAATAACTAGCTAACTAACCCCTTAGAGGGTAAGCCCGTAAGCAATCGCTAATAGGCTAGATGTCTTCCTCTGTGGGAAGCCAGATCGAAGAATAAACAATGATTCATCAAAGTCGTAAGTACTGATAGCTATTGATTTAACTTCCTGACTACGATTCAATTAAATTATATAACAATAGAATAGGGTAGGTTTCATGCTTTGCAAATTCGCAAAGCCCCATGCTGTGTTCACACGTGTTTAGTTAGGGGCAAGTTACTTGTACAAGTATTGTTCTCTAAGTGAATGTATTGTATTGTCGGTTATTATTATTGTATATTATATTTATAACTTGAATTTTGATACTTAGTTGTATCCGAAAATAAGGTCTCAAGTGTTTTATTCTACTTTGACAGACCGGTTGGCCTTGTTAGTGACCCTGACTCTCAGGCGGTCGTGGGTCCGAATCCTACCCAGGACAAACATTTGTATGCATGAATATGTCTGTTCTGTGTCTGGATGTAGGTAACTATCTATTTAAGTATGTATTTAAAACGTAGTATATGTTGTATATCAGCTGTCTGGTTACCATAACACAAGCTCACTTTGAAGCTTACTTTGGAATCCGATTGGCCGTGTGTGAAAAATGTCCCAGGATATTTATTAAAATGAAAGGATGGTACTATAATGTCTCGTATTTTTAGTCGTCTTCAATAAACTGCTCGGTTCTTTATGTAAAATATTGTGTTCTTGTTTGTTTGTGACGTGAAACTTGGAACGAGTTGAAACAAATTAAAGAAAAAGTCCTCGTCATACTTTTATGACAGTCACAGATTATAAAATTATACAATGAGGCTTTGTTAGATGAGATATATGTAAATGTAAAATAAAATGCATAAAACATTAAATTAAAGTAGTCTAATTTATAGTAATAAAATAATGGATAAAAGTCAGTAGAAAACAATAATTATTCAATACTAGTGGCTCTGCGCGGTTTCACCCGGGTTCCCGAGGGATCATCAATTTTTGTGGGATAAAAAGTAGTCCTCCTCGTAGATGTCCTTTCTCTGGTTATGGACTATCTGTGTATCAAATTTAATTCTTGTACATTTAGTTAAGTTTTTCTGTTATTTTGTACCTGTTTTGTCATTTGGTGTACAATAAAGTGTTATCTATCTATCTAAACCTAATAAATGGTTTTCTAAACTAATATTATAAAGAGGACAGATTTGTATTTTTGTATATAACGAATAAACTCAAAAAGTACTGGACCGATTTTAATAATTCTTTTTTCATTAGAAAGCTACATTATCACTGTGTAACATAGGCTATATTTTATCCCTGTATTCACACGGGAACGAGAACTACGCGGGTGAAACCGCGCGGAGGCAGCTAGTTTAATATAAAAAGTTGGTTTTACACATTTAATGCAAACGTAGCATTAGAGTAATTTCATAATTTGATATGATCTTTTTGAGTTTGTGATGAAAACTTATTTTACTCATTGTGTTGTTCAAGAAATAATTAATTTCTGTTTTCAATAGAATGTGGGTGTAAACTGATTTATAATGTAAGTACCTACCTAGTTCATTTAATTCAATTTTTAATTGTCACAATCAAAGGCATGTGAAGTCCGCCAATCCGCACTAGGCCCGCGTGATGGACTATGGCCTAAACCCCTCGATGTTAGGGAGGCTCGAGCTCCTCGGTGGAGACGCATAAGAGCTGTTGATGATAACCTAGTTCATAACGAATTAGATATTTAAAGGCTAATGACCTTTATCATTGAATTACTCTTTGTAACTAATTTTAGGCTTTTTATAATATTTATTTAACCAGCGAAGTACGCTTAGTGTGGATGACACTTAATAAAAAAAAATATTTATTTTTATTTGTTAACCTTAATAAGTATAGGTATCAAATGAAGGCTTGGGGAGTAAAAAAATGGAATATTAGAGTAGAGAATAAGAGCATATTCAAAATATTAAAAAAAAAACATATTAATAACTTAATGAATAATAGTATAGAGAAAGCAGATACTTTATATTAGTAATAAATATGAAATAGCGAATTTCTTTATCCTTGTATTTCTGATACACTTAGTACATTGTCTATTCATTGACAGACCGGGTGGCTTTGTGGTTAGTGACCCTGACTTTCAAGCCGACGGTCGTCGTCCCACCCAGGACATACGTTTGTATGCATGAATATGTTTGATCTGTGTCTAGATGTAAATATCTATATAAGTAGGTATGTATTTAAAAGAAGGTAGTTTGTAGTATATCAGCTATCTGGTTACCATATCACAAGCTCTGCTTAGTTTGGAAGCAGATTGGCCGTGTGTGAAAAATGTCCCAGGATATTTATTATATTATCCTCGCGAGTGAAACCGCGGTCAAAGAGTAGTTTATTGGTGTGTGGTTTAATTAGCAAATTGCTATGTAACTGTGAAACCAAGTGATAACAGACGCTAGATTTCCAATACTGATACCTACTCATATATTGTAGGGTAGGTACATCTATGTGATTGAAAATGTGTATTTTCTTAATATAAATATTGGTAACTATTTATTATTAGTGGCTCCTCGCGACTTCGCCCTATCCCGGGAGATCTTCAATTTTTCCGGGATAAAAAGTAGCCTATGTCCTTTCTCAGGCTCTGGATTATCTGTGTACCAAATTTCATTTCAATCCGTTCAGTAGTTTTAGGGTTAAAGCGTAACAGACAGACAGACATAGTTACTTTCGCATTTATTATATTAGTACTAGTGGCTCCCCGCGGTTTCACCCGCGTTCCCGGGATAAAAAGTAGCCTATGTGTTATTCCAGAACATATTCTAGCTCTGTGCCAAATTTCAAGCAGATCCCTTCAGCCGTTGGAGCGTGAAAGAGTAACAAACATCCATACAAACTTTCGCATTTATAATATTAGTAGGATGGATATGAAATAAGCTGTGAGTACCCGGCTTCACCTGGGAGTAGGTAGGTATTTCTAACTAATATTATATATGCAATAATTTGGATGTTTGTTTGTTTGGTAGGTTCTCAATCGCGACAGAACGCTTGAAGGGTTTTTGTGAATTTCATATAGTTAAGATATATTATATCTTAAGAAAATCAAGGATTTCCCGGGAATGTGCGTGACATGGAACAAACAGACATGTTCATGCAAATGTTTGTCCTGTTTAGAATTGAACTCACGAACAGCACAAAACCAAATAAGCAGTTAATAAAGCTAAAAACTAGAATTTACCGACTGCTTTTTTTCCATTTAAAAATAACTTTTATTACTACAAAGACATGGTATAAAAACCCATAACGATATCGTATTTCAGTTTAAAAGTTACGCAAAGTCACGACAAGTGATTAAATCAGGGAAGTTTACGAAAAAGTACTGAGGAGTGAGGGTACGGTACGGAAGGTCAGAGATAGGCCTTTTATTACGTTTATGTTTTTTTTTTATGCCACAAGGGTGGCAAACAGGCATACGGTCTCACCTGATGGGAAGCAGTTACCGTAGCCTATGGACGCTTGCTTGAACACTGTGAAACCGTCAACATCGGCTCTGTGTATTTCTTACGAAATTAAATATATAGAACGCGAAGTTACAGTGAAACTACTATAGAAAAAGAACTTTAGTGTGCGTTATTCAAGAACAAAGTAAAAACAGCAACAATAATCTACTAAATAGTGCAAATAACAGTGCTCGCATAATTTACGTACCCAGTGACTTCTCATGACCAAACAGTGAAAATAAGGAAGTTTGAGCAATTGTAGAACTACTAGTGGCTGTGAAACAATTAATGATTGACTAGAAAAACTGTGTACAGAGATTAAGTGAATTTTTTTTTTCAAAACAACCTAAAAACCAACAAAAAAAAAAAAAAAAAAAAAAGATTACAATTTTTCGAAGCCATCGTACACTAACACCATCTATTGTTGAGTAGTGGTATCTGTCAAAGTAGACTAAATCAACCTGCGTATAAAGTTCCGGCAATTGGCAAAAGAGGTCGCTAAAACAAAATCTATTAATCGATATTGTCTTTCTTCCAAGTTCCGAAGAGCATCAACAGGGGTCACTACCTGTATGGTAAACAAAGTACCAATATTTTTAAAATTTATTATTCATCACAATGGAGCAGGTAATGTCCGCACTTCTTTCTATTAAAAAAGAACTCGATGAACAGAAAATACTCATACACAAGAAAGGGGAAGAAGTGACAGAGAAGGTAACATTAAATATAAATAAAATATTGGAAGAAAAATTAATAATCCTAGAAGAAAAACATGAGAACCTTAAGTCGAGAGTAGATAATCAAGAACAAAGATTATACTACATAGAGAAACAACTAAGACAACGCAACCTAGTCTTCTTTGGGCTAGAGGAACACGAAAAATCCTACGCAAATTTAGAAAATATTATAGTAGATTTTGTACACAAATATTTCCCTATACAAATAGACCATAGAGACTTACAAGCGATCAGAAGAATAGGGAAGAAGACTGAAAAGCCACGGCCGATAGTCATTACGTTCACAACACTTGGTAAGAAGATCGACATCCTAAAAGGTAAAGGAGCTCTAAAAGATACATCGTACTATATAAAAGAAGACTACCCCCAATCAGTCCTCCAAAAAAGAAGAGAGCTACAGGAACAAGTAAAAGCTGAAAAAGAGAAGGGCAATACAGCCATCATTAAATACGACAAGCTTATATTACTAAATAATCCATCCAAAGAATCGAAAAACAATAAAAGAAATCTATCAAAATCTCCAGAGAATTACACAAACAACCGCAGAACTGTCGAACAGATATCTCAAGCAAACAAAAAGAACAAAACCTTGGCCGCCCACACAGTACAAAGGTCTTCAAGCTTTTCCGAAGGAGTAGTAAAACCAAGCATACTAAATTATGTAACAAACAAAAATAAAACGAACACACAAGCCAACACCACAAATATATAGCAACGAACCGGCCAGCCTCTCCCAGAAAATAACAAACAAATAGAAAAAGCTTCATTAACATATAACACACATCTTCCAAGCCGGCTGGTCACCGTGGAAGAGTACGACCACAACCCTCCAGGAAAATCACAAAAACAAAAAATCACTAAGCCGGGCAAAGACTCGAAGAACTGCATTAAAATTGGAACTTATAATGTCAGGTCTCTTTCATCAATACACCGATATTTAGAACTCAATAATGCACTGAAAGATATAAACTGCGACATACTAGGACTATCAGAAACAAGAAGAATGGGTTGCCACATTGAAGAGTATTCAGACTATGTTTTCTGCTATATAGGAGAAACAAAGGGGCTATATGGAGTCGGATTTCTAATAAAAAAGGCGTGGAAAAAAAATATAACTAACTTTACTGGCATATCGGAGCGAGTAGCGTTATTACAAATGGAATTTGACAGACTGAAGATGTCCATAATTCAGGCATACGCACCCACTGAAAAATCAGACGATACAGAAATACAAAAATTCTACAATGATCTGAAAAAAGCTCACACACTAGCAGACGAAAAAATCATAATATTAGGAGATTTCAATGCAAAAATAGGGCAACCAAAAAAAGAAGAAAAACTTATCATGGGGCAGTATGGGCTAGGCCAAAGAAATGAAAGAGGCGAACGACTGCTAGAATACGCATTTGAATATAAACTAGCAATAATTAACACTTATTACAAAAAAAGACCCAGCAGAAGATGGACTTGGAAGTCACCAGACGAAAGTGTTAAAAACGAAATCGACTACATCATGACAAATGTCCCAAAATTAGTCCAAAATTATGAAGTTCTCAATAACGTAAAGTTCCAAACAGACCACAGACTACTAAGAGCAACAGTCCTACTGAGCCAATCGAAGACAAGTAGAAAAGGCTTTAAACCACCACCAAAAATTCCGAAAACTGAAGAGGAAACAAAACACTACATAGACAACCTCAAATTGAATATTCCAAAAAAAAATAGTAGATACCAGCAACGTACAATCTTACTATGATGCTCTAGAAGTAACTATAACAAAAAGTCTAATAAGCCAGAACAATCCTAAAAAAGAAAAACGACACAAAATATTTAGCGAAGAAACAATAGCCTTAATTGACAAACGCAGTGAACTTACTACAAGAAAGAATAAAGATGCAAACACAAAGAAAGAACTAAGTAAATTATACAAGGAAACTAGCAAAGCGATCAAAGGAGATTATAGCAAACACAGACAAAGGGTAATAACAGAAAATCTAAACCAATTCAGAAGCACAAAGAAAGCATTTAAAGCATTAAACTTAAGGAAAACATGGATACAGAAATTGGAAGGCCAACAAAAAGAAACTACAACAAGACAAGAAATCATACAACAGGCAACTACTTTCTACCAAGAATTATATAAAAATAAAGACAAAACCATCGAGGAGGCCAACGGATCACACCATTATTATAACACGGAAATAATTAGACCAATAGAAGAAAAAGATATATACGCCCAGTTGAAACAACTAAAACCAGATAAAAGTCCTGGTCCCGATGGAATAACCAATGAAGCTTTGAAAATAGGCGCACCAGTTTTACTCAGACCTCTGACAGAATTATTCAACCTCATACTAGAATCTGAAATCGTACCAATCCAATGGTGCACGTCAGATATCATTCTACTATATAAAAAAGGAAACGCTCTCGATATCAACAACTACAGACCAATTAGTTTACTGGCAAACATTTACAAAATCTTCTCATCTACAATTCTTAAACGCATATCACAAGAGATTGAAAATGCACAACCTATAGAACAAGCTGGCTTTCGTTCTGGGTTTAGCACACTAGACCATATACAGACACTGGAACAAGTTATAGAAAAATACGAAGAGTTTAATAAGCCACTGTATCTAGGATTTATCGACTACAGCAAGGCATTTGACAGCATAAGCCACAACTCTATATGGAAATCGCTACAAAATCTAAACATAAACTCGAAATATATAAATATTATAAAGTACATATACAACAACAGCAAAAGTTATGTGATGCTAGAATCTCGAGGTGACGCAATTAGTATCGAAAGAGGAGTCAGACAGGGGGACCCCCTCTCACCTAAATTGTTTATTGCGGTTTTAGAAGATGTATTTCGAAACACAGACTGGAATACTAGAGGCATAAAAATAAACAACGGCTATCTAAGCCATCTCAGATTCGCGGACGACATAGTTATACTGTCTGACACAGCAACCGAATTAGAAGATATGCTCCGCTCTCTTGCACAAGCAAGCTCACAAGTAGGATTAGAGATGAATGCTACAAAAACCAAAATAATGACAAACAGTATAGAACGGCCCATCAATGTAGAAGAAAAGTATATAGAATATGTCCACAGTTACACCTACTTAGGCAAACAAATATCATTTCTGAAAACGCACAACGAAGGGGAAATTGAAAGAAGAACAAACATAGCCTGGAAGAAATTTTGGTCACTCAAAGAAATACTAAAAGGAGACTACTCGATAAACCTTAAGAAAACGGTATTAGACACCTGTATACTGCCTTGTCTACTGTATGGCTGCCAAACTTGGATATACACAACAAAAGCTAAACAAAAAATCACAACAACACAAAGAGCTATGGAGAGAAGTATCCTAAACATAAGAAAAATACATAAAGTCAGGAGCAATGTAATTAGGCAGAAAACAAACATAACAGATGCCCTCACACAAGCGCTAAAATTAAAATGGCAGTGGGCAGGCCACGTATCGAGATACACAGACAGTAGGTGGACAATCAATACTACAAGGTGGAAAGGGCCGATCGGCAAAAGACGGGTAGGAAGACCGAAAAGACGATGGGCTGACGACATAACCGAATTAGTAGGAAAGGACTGGCTAACTATCGGCAAGAACAGAGAGGAGTGGAAAGGACTGGAGGAGGCCTTCACCCGAAGAGGGGTCTATATCCAACAAAACTAACCCTTATTATACTAACATTTAGACAATAATCAAAACACAAATAACTAACTAAACACTAACAAACAAAAACCAACATTTGAAATGTACAATTGAGGATATAGAAATACAGGCTTTTTTATTTTTTTATTTTATTTTATTTATGGACGCTTGCAACACTAGAGGCGTCACTCACGTGTTGCCGACCCTATAAAAAAGGGTGCAACTGTATAGGCAGTGAAAGGGACAAAGCGCAATGTACTTTTCGTCGAAAGGCTAAACATACAGGTATCACTCCTGCACACCCCTACGACGCTACTCTATCCCTGGTCCCCCACTGCCGCTACAGCGTCTTCTCATGGAGCTCTGGCTACCTTACTCACCGCAGGAACACAACACTACATGTAGTGTTATTTGGCTGCGGTCTTCTGTAAGGTGAAGGTACTACCCCAGTCGGGCTACTCCAATTTCGAACGGACGAATCCGTTGCGCCCTACCTCCTTCGAAAAATATGTGGTAGATGAAGGCTAATTCAACTCAGTAAATAGTTATATAGATTACCTTTATATAGAATTGACAGCCCGGTTGGCTTTGTGGTTAGTGACCCTGACTAAAGCCTGTTCGTGTTCGAATCCCACCCAGGACAAACATTTGTATGCATGAATATGGCTGTTGTGTGACTAGATGTAAATAAGAAATGCATTTTTTGTGTATGAACGCTTTTTTACCGTACGTTAAAACTCTCGTGCGTATGGGGGCTATGAATCTAGCTCTGATAATATTGTAAAACTCACACAAATCAATCACTGCAATAATATTATAAGTGCTACATTAAAAACTCCTTTGAATTCCGAAGCACATCTCTTGATGCAGGCCTTTTATAAAAATAAAACCACTTGAACATTGATGCAGTCTTCTATCAATAAAGAGATTGGTTCAAGTATCTATATTATTGACTTTTTATTAGTGCGTTTGAAGAACGACTGAACGTCTTATGACTTGGAAAAAGCTTCGTCTATTTGTATGTCATTTCTTGCCTTTTATTGGGTCTGATGTTTATAAACTCCTCATTTAAAATAGTTTGAGTATGAAAGTGCATGTAATGGGAGTTGATGAATAAAATAAGCGAAAATTGCCATTTTATTTGTAGATTTAATAAGTATCATATATCGTACGACACGAATGCTAATATTATAAAGAGTAAATCTATAGGTATGTAAATGTATATCAAATCTCTTTGCATCTATCTATCTCTCAAATGATTTTTGTATTGAATAGGCTCCAAAACTACTAAACTGATAAATTCATTCACCAATAGAAAGCTACGTTATTTGTGAGTTCCATGGGCTATATTTTATCCCTATTTCTAAACATAGCCAAAAAAAACAAACGTGTAGGTACTATAGAAACCTGATAGATAAACTGTATATAATATACTAGATATTTTTATTGACCTACAATAATCTGTCATTTTTTTTTTCTAAAAGTAAAACAAAAACAGTGAAAATGAGATAAATAGTAAGTAATCATTCTATAAACAGTGATAATATACCTATATATTAATTTTTCATTGCCCATTAACATTTATGAAAGTAGAAATGAAAACAAAATGTTTGATACAGGCATTGAGACGTTACTTCAAAGGACTTAACATATAAAGTAAAATTGTATTGCCGCGAAGAAATAGACGCACAGACATATCAATGCTTGTATATATAGTTATTTTCTTCTTACTAATAGGATTTTACTTTGATATCAATGTTTTTGATTTATGTATAAAAATCGTTATCTATATAAAACAAAGTCCCCGCCGCCTCTGTCTGTCTGTCTGAACGCGATGAACACAAAAACTACGGAACAGATTTTCCTGTGGTTTACACCAAATTACGGAGTTTCATAGGGAGGGCTTTTATGTATAATAATTAATACATCAAATTGGACCCGGTAGGTGGCGCTGTTAGGCAGAACGAAGTCTGCCGGGTCCGCTAGTAGGTAATAAATTATATGTGAAAGGTTGTGGAAATTGTGGAATGAGCTCTCCGCTATGGTATTCCCAATGGAGTACAGCATGGGGTTCTTCAAGAAGGGAGCGAAGAGATTTTTAGAGTCAGCAACGCGTGAGTGACGCGTGGTGTTGCTTCCATAGGCTACGGTACGTATACCTGTTTGCCACCTTTAGAGTATACACAAAATACATAAAATATATTATCCTATATTAATGTGATCGATATAAGCTACAGATTGCAATATAAATCATAAACTACAGACCGGTGAGTACGGCCGGCGCGTGGAGTGTTAACAAGGAAATATGTTATATTGCCCGTTCAACCATTAATTTTGATTTATTTTACTTACGTTATAAAATAAGAAATAAAAGAGATTTTTTGTGTGGAAAATTTTTGAACCGACTTCAAAAAAGGAGTATATATGTATTGTACCAAAGACGTTATTCAGGATTTACCAATTTATAAATTTTAGTGAAGAATACTTTATATCAAAAGGGCTTTTATAATATATCAGATTTCTTGATAGAAAAAGACCCTTGGCAGTGAAATGCTCGCTACAAGCAATTTCACACATTTTGTAAAAATCACTATTGTAATCTAAGTTGGTTTTGACGTGACAACGTCTTATAAATTGGTTTGCCGGGTGACACTTCAAGAAACTGCGTTACGCTCCGCTCACGTTATGCGCTCACAATGAGAGCGAGTGAGAGGCACGCGTCCCTTCCACTCGGGCATGGTTAGCCCGCCTAAGAGCGAGAGAGACAGACATAAAAAGTGAAAGGCACGCGTCCCTTGCGTCGTTGTCACGTAAAACTTTCGCCCGTATACCGACTTTACAGGCAACCAATTTTTTTGAAAAGAGTAATTACTGAGTTTATTGACGGCTCTTCAAAAACAACTCTTTAAAACTTCTCTTTAAAAACAACTTTCAGAACCGAGCATTAATAGTGACTATTCATAAGTGCTTGTCAAGGCCTATTTGAATAAAAAGATTTCGATTTTAGATTTTTTGATTTTGACATTATTGCCTTTATATTGTACCTACATGAGTTACATATTTTGGTAAATACGCCTTAAAATTGTAACAGACAGAATTACTTTTGCATTTATAATGTTAGTAGATTTATAAGATGGAAAGCAGGGGATTAATTTAATCCAAAAATAATGACGCTAAGTTTATTATGTACAAATGAGATTTTAATATTCTCTTTGAGGATTTAGTCACTTCGTTAATGATATAAAAATAAAAAAATATTATGAAATACCTTACTAAGTGCCAATTTTTATACAAAGTGGGTATATGAGTGGCTGAGCTTATTTTGTCGCTTTATTTTATTAAGTATTAGATTTCTTAGAACACTTATGTGGGTCCCTGCGGTTTCGCTCGCGTACGCGTTTCGTGTACGGAGGCGTTTATTTTCCCGGGATAAAATGTTGCCTATGTCCTTTCTCAGGCTCTAGACTATCTGTGTAGGCAAATTTCATTTTAATCGGTTTTGTAGTTTTAGCGTGAAAGCGAGACAGAGTTACTTTCGCAATTAAAATATTAGTTAGGATTTTGGAATACCAATCTTATATCTTATTTACTTAGAAAAAATTGCTGGCATTTTTGCTAAGTAAAGAAAACGTAACATATAGAAAACCCCATTAAGTAGTATTTTGTATATGATATAGACTCAAGAGTTATCCATAGGCGTACCTACGCCTAAAATCATAACCCAAAACCCACCCTTTTTCGGTCGCGATCAAAACTAATTTTGATTGAAAATTATGAAATATTAATCGTAAAATTATCATGTTTATACAGAAACACGTACAACCGGACACTCTATAAACATAATTATAACTTGTTTCATAATATAACTGTTGATACAGCTAGGCCTAAGCCCTTTACGTTTCTCTTGTATTTTCTTAATTAAAGACCCTCACAATTTACTCAAGTATTCATTGAACAAATAACCTTGATAGAGAATTTATTTATTTAAATATTATAATCATACTTCAATGATTAAAAACGATTTATCAGTTAAAAAATATACTACGTTTTAAAGCTTCGTTGCCCACGTAGGTACTTTTAAACTAACGTAGGTACTTTAATATTATATAAAGAAAAGATTAGATTCTTTGTTTGTTTTATATTGAACTAGTGGCTTCCCGCGGTTTCACCCGCGTTCCCGGGAACCTTCATTTTTCTCGGGATAAAAAGTATCCTATGATATCCATATATTTTATTTATGCATGGCCTTTGCAATTTTTCTTTTAAAATTTGGAAATGGGAAAAGCTTACAAGATATTCAAAGATATTTTTCCTTTGATACTAAAAAGTTGTCGAAATGATAGTTGCTATAAGACCAGTGAGTTCTGATAGGAAAAGTCGTGAGGTAGATTCAGAATAATAATTTGCATGAATAGCGACGGGACAGCTTATGTACTGCAGCCTTTCAAAGATACTAGGTACTGAATGACATTTTATTTTATTTATTTGATACTAGCTGCCCCGGCAGACTTCGTACTGCCCCAATCTATCTATATCTATACTTATAATAAATCTGTAGAGAGGTCAATTCTGTACATGAAATACATTTTCAAAATAACTATCAGGGGGTGATTAGTGATCGATACTGATGCCAAAAATGCAATCAGTAAAATTTTTGTCTGTCTGTCTGTCTGTCGGTCTGTATGTTCCTTATAGAAACAAAAACTACTGGACGGATTTTAACGAAACTTGGTACAATTATTCTTCATACTCCTGGGCAGGTTATAGGATACTTTTCATCACGCTACAATCAATAGGAGCAGAGTAGTGAAGGGAAATTTTGGGAAAACGGGAGAAGTTACTCCATTTTTTAAGCTTCCGCCGCGTGTGCTGCCTTAATGGTTAAGGTTACATAGAAATTATTATGACGGAAATATTCTACATAAAATTTTCAAAAAAATATCCCGCAACAGCATATGTCTATCTTTTATAGTTGACTCAGAATAACACGTGTAACTCCTGATAGCTTAGCAGTTCGGAGCATTCTGATTATATTTGTTTACTCTTACGTTTATAATACTCTCACTAATCCCTAATTTAAAAAAGTTAACATTATTACCTATTCAATAAAAAAGAATCATAGAAATCGGTATAGATACACCAAAATTATAGAAGAAATAAGCCGTCGCGTCGTCACACGTGAATACTAAATCATGCTATATATAAGTAAGGATTATTTTTAAACGACTTAAAAAAAAGGAGGAGGTTCGAGGAGTTAGTAGTAAAGGAGGAAGTCGCGGGTTAAAGTTAGAGTTAGCCCAAAGAAACTATTCCACGCGAACGAAATCGCTGGCAGAAGCTAGTCTATACTAATATTATAAAGCGGTAGAGTTTGTTTGTTTGTTTGCTTGAACGCGCTAATCTCAGAAACTACTGGTCTGATTTGCTAAATTATTCCAGTATTAGAAAGTCCATTTATTGAAGGCTATAGGCTATATATTATCACGCTACGACCAAAAGGAGCGGAGTACCAATGAAGAATGTTTAAAAATCCGGAGATTTTTTTTCCTTTTGAGAGCTTCCGCTGCGTACGTACGTACGTAAACGGTTTGATGTGCACGAACACCGAAAGGCTACTCTACAGGTGCAAAAGCTGGCAGATTTCGTCCCCAGCAAGCGAGGTGTGAGGCAAGGGGATAATCTCTTGCCAAAGCTCTTTACTAATATGCTAGAAGACGTAATTAAATCTCTAGACTGGGAAGAGAGAGGAATAAATATAAATGGCACACGCATGTCGCACCTGCTTTTGCTGACGACCTTCTTCTACTATCTGCGAAAGTTGCTGATCTTCAATCTATGCTTACAGAACTACACGAAGCATCCCTGAAAGTGGGTCTATGTATGAACATGTTCAAAACCAAGCTCATGGCTAGTCATCCAATTGGAACAGCTACCAGTAATGTGGGTAACTCCCCAATAGAACATGTAGACCACTACATCTATCTTGGACGTCGTTTGACCGGGAGTCTCAGGTGAAGGAGATTGCTAGACGGGTCCAGTTAGGTTGGGCTGGATTTGGGAAACTTGATGACATGTACCGCTCTAATATTCCTCAGTATCTGAAGAAATGCTAAATGCCTTGGGCATTTAATCAGTGCATTCTGCCTATCGTCACCTATGGTGCTGAAACATGGTCGCTTACAAAAGGCAACATGTATAAAATAATGGTTGCTCAAAGAGCCATGGAGCGAACCATGCTGGGCATCTCCCTCGTGAACCGAATACCCAACGTCGAAATACGACGTAAAACGCAAGTCATGGATGTGGGTAAAGGGATCACGGGATTAAAGTGGGGTTGGGCGGGACATCTGGCAAGGCGTGATGACGGAAGATGGGCTAAAGCTATTACAGAGTGGTGGCCAAGAGAGAGACACAGGAAACCGGGTAGACCACCGCCGGCCCGGTGGGTAGACGACATTGTCCGAGCAGCGGGTAGGCAGTGGATGAGATGTAAAATGAAAGAGGCCTATGGTCAGCAGTGGGTTATTACGGGCTGATTAGATAGATACATAGAAAGAAAGTTAAATAAAAGGATGCACTCATAGATATGGTAACACAATATCGTATAACTTTTTTCCGTGTTTTGAAGTGCGACAGGATGGATTGACATAGGTATTACAGTTGCCACATTTGGTTGTCAAATCTAATGTCAAATATTATGATTGCGTTCAGAAGTTTTAATTGTGACAAAACTTAAAATGGATCAATTTAAAAACCGACCAAATTAAAAATCAGGTATTATTAGGTATTATTTTCGGAAATTAAAAATTAAATAATTAATAAATAATTTACACAAATAAAACAGTACCTGAACTTTCGAGACATTTTACAAAAAAATAATTTCTGAACGCACACATGAATAGTTGTTACAGTATTTGACAGTATTGGACAACAAATGTTTGACATGTAATAAACAAATCAGCATTTATTGAAATGATTAAGTATTTATTACAAACATCCAGTTTTCATTCTTTTTAGGATGTATTCTGCTATTCGGGGCGGAGACAAATCCAACGAATCAATAACCATGAAAATTGGTTCAGCAGATCTCGAGTTATAAGTGTTGAAACAAACCCGACTTTCTTTTATATATATAGATTAACAAAACATACATATAGTATACTAGCGGAGCCGGCCGACTTCGTTCTGCCCGCCAGCGCCACCTACCGGATCCAAATTGATGTATTATACATAAAAACCTTCCCCACGAAATACTCCGTAATTTGGTGAAAACCGCATGAAAGTGTGTATTGTAGATTTTTACGTTCATCGCGTTCACACAGACAGAGGCGGTGGGGACTTTATTTTATATACATACTAGCTGCCCCGGCAGACTTCGTACTGCCCCAATCTATCTATATCTATACTTATAATAAATCTGTAGAGAGGTCAATTCTGTACATGAAATACATTTTCAAAATAACTATCAGGGGGTGATTAGTGATCGATACTGATGCCAAAAATGCAATCAGTAAAATTTTTGTCTGTCTGTCTGTCTGTCGGTCTGTATGTTCCTTATAGAAACAAAAACTACTGGACGGATTTTAACGAAACTTGGTACAATTATTCTTCATACTCCTGGGCAGGTTATAGGATACTTTTCATCACGCTACAATCAATAGGAGCAGAGTAGTGAAGGGAAATTTTGGGAAAACGGGAGAAGTTACTCCATTTTTTAAGCTTCCGCCGCGTGTGCTGCCTTAATGGTTAAGGTTACATAGAAATTATTATGACGGAAATATTCTACATAAAATTTTCAAAAAAATATCCCGCAACAGCATATGTCTATCTTTTATAGTTGACTCAGAATAACACGTGTAACTCCTGATAGCTTAGCAGTTCGGAGCATTCTGATTATATTTGTTTACTCTTACGTTTATAATACTCTCACTAATCCCTAATTTAAAAAAGTTAACATTATTACCTATTCAATAAAAAAGAATCATAGAAATCGGTATAGATACACCAAAATTATAGAAGAAATAAGCCGTCGCGTCGTCACACGTGAATACTAAATCATGCTATATATAAGTAAGGATTATTTTTAAACGACTTAAAAAAAAGGAGGAGGTTCGAGGAGTTAGTAGTAAAGGAGGAAGTCGCGGGTTAAAGTTAGAGTTAGCCCAAAGAAACTATTCCACGCGAACGAAATCGCTGGCAGAAGCTAGTCTATACTAATATTATAAAGCGGTAGAGTTTGTTTGTTTGTTTGCTTGAACGCGCTAATCTCAGAAACTACTGGTCTGATTTGCTAAATTATTCCAGTATTAGAAAGTCCATTTATTGAAGGCTATAGGCTATATATTATCACGCTACGACCAAAAGGAGCGGAGTACCAATGAAGAATGTTTAAAAATCCGGAGATTTTTTTTCCTTTTGAGAGCTTCCGCTGCGTACGTACGTACGTAAACGGTTTGATGTGCACGAACACCGAAAGGCTACTCTACAGGTGCAAAAGCTGGCAGATTTCGTCCCCAGCAAGCGAGGTGTGAGGCAAGGGGATAATCTCTTGCCAAAGCTCTTTACTAATATGCTAGAAGACGTAATTAAATCTCTAGACTGGGAAGAGAGAGGAATAAATATAAATGGCACACGCATGTCGCACCTGCTTTTGCTGACGACCTTCTTCTACTATCTGCGAAAGTTGCTGATCTTCAATCTATGCTTACAGAACTACACGAAGCATCCCTGAAAGTGGGTCTATGTATGAACATGTTCAAAACCAAGCTCATGGCTAGTCATCCAATTGGAACAGCTACCAGTAATGTGGGTAACTCCCCAATAGAACATGTAGACCACTACATCTATCTTGGACGTCGTTTGACCGGGAGTCTCAGGTGAAGGAGATTGCTAGACGGGTCCAGTTAGGTTGGGCTGGATTTGGGAAACTTGATGACATGTACCGCTCTAATATTCCTCAGTATCTGAAGAAATGCTAAATGCCTTGGGCATTTAATCAGTGCATTCTGCCTATCGTCACCTATGGTGCTGAAACATGGTCGCTTACAAAAGGCAACATGTATAAAATAATGGTTGCTCAAAGAGCCATGGAGCGAACCATGCTGGGCATCTCCCTCGTGAACCGAATACCCAACGTCGAAATACGACGTAAAACGCAAGTCATGGATGTGGGTAAAGGGATCACGGGATTAAAGTGGGGTTGGGCGGGACATCTGGCAAGGCGTGATGACGGAAGATGGGCTAAAGCTATTACAGAGTGGTGGCCAAGAGAGAGACACAGGAAACCGGGTAGACCACCGCCGGCCCGGTGGGTAGACGACATTGTCCGAGCAGCGGGTAGGCAGTGGATGAGATGTAAAATGAAAGAGGCCTATGGTCAGCAGTGGGTTATTACGGGCTGATTAGATAGATACATAGAAAGAAAGTTAAATAAAAGGATGCACTCATAGATATGGTAACACAATATCGTATAACTTTTTTCCGTGTTTTGAAGTGCGACAGGATGGATTGACATAGGTATTACAGTTGCCACATTTGGTTGTCAAATCTAATGTCAAATATTATGATTGCGTTCAGAAGTTTTAATTGTGACAAAACTTAAAATGGATCAATTTAAAAACCGACCAAATTAAAAATCAGGTATTATTAGGTATTATTTTCGGAAATTAAAAATTAAATAATTAATAAATAATTTACACAAATAAAACAGTACCTGAACTTTCGAGACATTTTACAAAAAAATAATTTCTGAACGCACACATGAATAGTTGTTACAGTATTTGACAGTATTGGACAACAAATGTTTGACATGTAATAAACAAATCAGCATTTATTGAAATGATTAAGTATTTATTACAAACATCCAGTTTTCATTCTTTTTAGGATGTATTCTGCTATTCGGGGCGGAGACAAATCCAACGAATCAATAACCATGAAAATTGGTTCAGCAGATCTCGAGTTATAAGTGTTGAAACAAACCCGACTTTCTTTTATATATATAGATATAGATTAAGCTTATACTCATAATATTGTCATAATTTTACTATATATATACTTTTTTAATTATTTTATTGGATACACTAGTGAAATTTACTCCAATCTATCAGCAATTAGATCACAATTTAATACATCATCATCATCATCAGCACATATACCTACGTCTTCACCGAGTAGCTCGAGCCTCCCCTAACATTGAGGGGGTCTAAGCCATAGACCACCACGCGGGCCTAGTGCGGATTGGCGGACTTCACATGCCTTTGATTGTGATATCTCGGGCATGCAGGTTTCCTCACGATGATTTCCTTCACCAAAAGCCAGTGGTTTGAATCCGTACGTAAGTTTTTATAAACTCAGAGGTACGGGCCAGGGATTTGAACCTGCACCCTCATGATCGTGAGTCGGTGCGTTACCAACTGTTTCACCACGGATACACTTACTATTAAATACATACCTACATCTGAAAAATGTATGTAGGTAATTAGTCTTTATATTGAGTCTTGACATATTTATTTTAATGGCTTACATGCTCCACAAATGATCATTCTGTTACCGAGTTTTATCTCAAACTCTCGACTTCTATTTTTCGATATTTTAAGGTTAGTTAATAAATATCCCGATGCATTATTACACATCCAATTATATCTGATTACACACTGGACAGCACTTAAGTAAAGAAATAAAAAATATCCTAAGATATTCACACATCTCATAGCAAAGTAAGCAGAGCATTATGGTAACCAGATACTACATCTGAGACTACTTTAAAAGGTGTCATGAGTAAAAAGCTCATGAGTTTCCGCTAATACCTATAAAAGAGACAAATCTGCTAATACCTATAAAAGAGACAAATCTTTAATATCCTCAAAAAATTCCCAAATTAAATATTTATTAGGTACTATTGTTTATATAGTATTTTTAAGATCGTAA
Organism: Thyatira batis; assembly: GCA_905147785.2. NCBI lineage: Eukaryota > Metazoa > Arthropoda > Insecta > Lepidoptera > Drepanidae > Thyatira > Thyatira batis. The sequence goes on along the minus strand of LR990504.1, from coordinate 8,669,675 downwards.
TATTTGTCCTATCAAAATTTTATAGTCTTATTTTATAGTTTTCAGTAATATAATTATGTTAAATTTAATTATCTAGAACACATGTTTTGGGTTATAATAATAATTAAGCAGCTTTGTCTTCTATATTTCAAGCATTCGAGATTATAACCTGTTTTGTCTACATCTACACTAATATTATAAGGAGGAAAGATTTGTATTTTTGTATGTAACGAATAATCTCAAAAAGTACTGGACCGATTTAAATAATTCTTTTGTCATTAGAAAGCTACATTATCACTGAGTAACATAGGCTATTTATCTCTGTATTCCCACGGGAACGGGAACTACGCGGGTAAAACCGCGCGGAGGCAGCTTGTGTTTAATAAAATAAAATAAATAGAATAAATATAAGTTGTGGCTTATACCAATTGGTTGCATGTGGGTTGTATTGCAACCGATCACATACTGTCATTTGACGAATATTCCTCAATCTCCTATAACATGCAACTAAAGTTTCCCATATTGCTATCCTGGCAGATTTATACGTTCAAATAGTGGGAACAGCTATAAATTTCGATTTTTCCGTCGGTTATTAAAACAAAAAAACTATGTATAAAATAATGGATTGATGTTTGTTTGTCTCACTAAAACTGGAGAATGGTTGAACCGATTTGATAAAATTTGCCTTTGAAATATTTGTAGATGTCCAAGGATGGTTTAAAAGATGTTAAATATGATGAAGTTGCAAGGAAAATAGTAAAAATATCATAATTAACACATCGGCTACTTATTATTCCGGGAAATTGAAGATCCCCCGGAAATGCGGGTGAAACCGTGTGGAGACACTAGTAAATAATAAATATACTGTACCATTTTTCATACATATCCAATCTGATTCCAAACTAAGCAGATCTTGTACTATAGTAACCAGATAGCTCCCATACTACTACAAGCACGCTCTGAGTACCTATATAGATGTACACACAGACATAACTAATAGACATGTCCATGCCCACAAATGTTTGTCCGGCACGGGAATCAAACCTACGACCAATCAGTCGTGTAACAAGATTTATTCTTTGGAAGTAACTTATTATGTCATGTTTTCCTCATATAAACAAAGGTAACGGTAAAGGTATCTACTTACAGGGAAGAAAATCTGGTACATTTTTGTTTTTTTTCAAAATTTTTTTCGGCTTTTGTTTTACCTTAATAAGTCTTAATTAGAGAGCAAATATTTTTAACTGGCTTTCTTATATCGGTGCCGCTCGCATTTCACAAATATTCATTCCTTTGAAATACAAAATCTTTGGGAAAAACGTTTCCGTGAATTATCTTACAATATTCTTGGATCTTACTGATGGTTCTTTTAGAGTTGTCTTGTCTAAACATTATAGTTTGATAATTCGTTCAATGAGTCTTTCAATTTGCTTGATTCCTCTGCACTTTGCAACGGATAAATCAGTAATTTTTTTTACACATACATATTATTATATTTACAGAAAGTCGACATTATGGTAGGTATTCACACAATTTCCACCGCTTTTATTACTGAAAGGAAGGTCTATAATATGATAGAGAAGATAGAAGATTCTATCGTTCTGACACAAAATTAGTAATTTTTTTAAGCTTTGCTATAGAATAATTTTTGTTTAGCTTAGAATCAGATCGCCCGTTAGTAAAAATACCTATCTCAAACCCCAATTTTTTTAATTCCATACGTAAATATCATCTGGATGTAATTATCTACATAAGTATGTATTTAAAAGTAGTATATCAGCTTGGTTACCATATCACAAGCTCTGCTTAGTTTGGAATCAAATTGGCCGTGTGTGAAAAATGTACCAAGATCTTCTTCTTCTTCCTGCCCTTAATCCGCCTAAGCACACACACACGCACGCACAACATGTGTTTTTCTTCCATTCCTCTCTGTCAGCCGTCATTTCAGTCATCACTTTCACACAATCCGTCCATACTTTCTTCGGTATTCCTCTACTTTTACGACCATCTACCTGCACCTTTATAACTTTCCTCGTAACATGATGAGAAATGTACCAAAATATTTATTTATTTATCATAGATATTACAAAAATACTGTGTAAAATATTGTTTATTACTTTATTACTCTTTACGTTTATGTGCATAATTTATTGGTTAACTTAGCTCCACTATACGGAAATGCGTCTGACAGGTCGATACTGCAACAATATGGCCCTGAATGTCCATATTTAGAACAATAACTCATTGTACATAATAATATAGTGTATTTACATACAGTACATACAGTACATACAGTAGTATAGGCGTTAGGTGCTCTACTGAGCATCAAGCAACCAGCTGGTATCCATAATAATCTAATGTATCCTCGTTATGTAGTATGTAGGTACATCCATTTTTAAACGACTTCAAAAAGAAGGAGGTTCTCAATTCGACTGGTATTTTTTTTAATTTTTTATGTTTGTTACCTCATAATGTTCAATAAATTTATTATTCTTATTATACAGCCTACTAGCTGAGCTGATTCAGAACTTAACGTCTCGACGCTTCGAACAGTATTCCTTCCTTTATACATACGGTTGCATTTTAAATACTCACATTTCTATATTATTAACTTGGTTGCTTACTTTTTAAGGTGAAAAATTTTATTGAAAAATATACCTTAGTGAGTTTTTGATAAGGTTTGCGACATTTTTTGATCTTTAAATTGGCATACCTTTTTTATTTATGGACCGATTGACATGAAACTTTCCAAGGGATTTTCATAATAAAAATACGTAAACCAAGGATAAAATGTAGCTTTTTGCTATTGACCCGGTCGTGATTTAGTAACAGACATACAGACAAAACTTTCGCATTTAGACTAGTAGTAATTTTGTTTGTTTTATTAAAATAGAACCTTACAGCTTAATACATTTAATTACTATTCAACATAAGTTCTGATAAACATAGATAAGTACCTACCGCCGTCTCTTCGACGCCTGTCGTAAAAAAACGCTCGTTAAAAGGACTAGTAAATAAAACGCTTCCCGATTAATAACGTTTTCTTTTTATTGTAGTGGCATATGGCCCTTAGCGTTTCGATAAAAGCAAATTATGTGGAACTAGTGGTTCCCCGCGTTTTCACCCGTATTCCCCGGAGACCTTCAATTTTCTCGGGATAAAAGGTAGTCTATGTGATAATCCAGGTTATAAACTATCTGTGTACCAAATTTCACCCAAATCCATTTAGTAGTTTTTCCGTGAAACAAACATCCATACATCCATGCTCACATACTTTCGCATTTATAAATATACGAAGGATAATGTGAAAATATATTGCTACGAAGTGTCGTAGCGTTCGTAGAGATATCGTAGAGGACCCGTAGCCGTAGCACTGAGTAAATATCCTAAACCATAAAATTATGCAGCGTTATATACCTCCCTTTCTTTCATATGATGTTTTGTGTAAGAGAAAACGAGACACGCGATGTACTACCACTGTTTTGTTTAACCGTGTGTGCCGAATTCAATTATAAATCATAATGTGATTAAGAATAGAGTATATTTTTGGATGCACAATTATTAGTTATATCCTTTACTAACTGACCCACGCAACTATGTCTGCGTGATATAAGATTTTTTCCCTGTTTTGCAACATTATTTATTGTTGCTCCGCTCCTACTTATCATAGCGTGATGCTATATAGCTTGTAGCATCTTCAATAAATGGGCTATCCAACACTAAAATATTTTTCAATTTGAACCAGTAGTTCCTGAGATTAGCGTGATCAAACAAACAAACTCTTCACCTTTATCTACACTAATCTTTAAAGAGGAAAGATTTGTATTTTTAAAACTCAAAAATTACTGGAACGATTTTAATAATTTTTTTTTCATTAGAAAGCTACATTATCACTGAGTAACATAGGCTATGTTTTATCTCTGTATTCTCACGGGAACGGGAACTACGCGGGTAAAACCGCGCGGAGGCAGCTAGTTATTAGTATAAATGTAATATGAAAGTCTGGCAGGCTATATGAAGGTATGTGGTCATCGTCGCGTAATAGACATTTATAATACTATAGGGATTATGTGGCAGTAACCTTGTTGTTTACATCGATAATGAAAAAGAATAGCATAGAATACGGTTTATTTTTTATTTTATGTGTTACTAAAGAGGCTTTTTGCACAATACTAATAATAAATAATATCCTGGGACAATTTTTACACACGGTCAATCTGATTCCATAGTAAGCTTCAAAGTGAGATTGTGTTATGGTAACCAAATAGCTAATATACTACTTTTTAAATTTATGTATTTAATTTAAAAATATAAACATCCAGACACAATACAAACAGACATATTGATGCTTACAAATGTTTGTCCTGGGTTGGAGTCGAACCCACGAAAGAAAGTCACGTTCACTACCACAAATCCAGGCGGCTTTCCTGACAGCCTTTTTACAAAGTTATCATATTCAAAATCTGTCACGGTTTAAATTTAAATTTGAATTATTTTTATTTCTTTTAGCGAACTTCCGCCCCGCGGTTTTACCCTCACAGCTGTTGCCATTCACGTGGGAATACGGTAATAAAATATAGCCTATGTTACTCCCAGATAATGTAGCTTTCCACTGGTGAAATAATTATTCAGATCAATCCAATAGTTGCGGAGCCTATTCGTTACAAAGTAACAAACAATCAAATCTTGATTGTTGAGTCGCCAGTCGTGGGTTCGAATCCAACCCAGGACCAATATTTGTATATGTCTGTTTGTTCTGTGTCAATATCTATATAAGTATGTATTCTAACGTAGTATATCAGCTATCTGGTTACCATAACACAAGCTCACTTTGAAGCTTACTTTATTTTTTTTTTTTTTTTTTTATATTTGCACCTTAAAGTACTTACTTTGGAATCCGATTGGCTGTGTGTAAAAAATGTCGCCGGATATTATTTATTATTATTATAAATCTTTCCTCTTTAATATTAGTGAAAACAGTAAGTGGTATTCGCTTCCTCACACCTTTACACCCAAATTTAATATTCGACACCCAATTCCCTCATTAAGGTCAAATTAATCATCTTCACAAAGCTTTGAACGTTTATTAGGAAATTAGTTAAAATTGTTCGCGATAATCGAAGTGTACACATTAATATATACTGTCATATATTAACCACATATGAAGTAATATATTAACATTAATCTATATTGGCATATTTATGACAGGAAAATGTAGACCCACAAATTAGTTCTACCCACAACCAGGTATATTTTAAAGAGTAACCGCTGTGTTCATGAAAAATAAATATGTGCGTGTCGAACTCTATATCATCACGCTACACCGAATAGAGTAATAATCAGAAATGTTGCAGAAAAGGCTAACGCGATAATGAAGTTACGCGGGTCACTCACCCACCCATCACACAGTATCAGTAATAATTATATCTTTATTTAATTTTGATGTTAATAATAAGTTTTTAAGTCAATTATCCATAAGCCAATTGGCTTTCAGACATCTGTCAGAGGCAGATATTTAACTACTGCCCGTCCAGTATTGACAGCTCGTTTGATGTTTAACATTAATGCTGCCATTCTACAAAATGATTTAAATTTAATCTCGGAAAAAGTAAAATTAATTAATAAAAGTTACGGTAAAAAATAAATGAAAGGGGTTGAGTTTTGACATGTTCAAATATCGTGAGTGACTATAATTGGTTATTATATTAAAAAAAACTATATACCATACAATAATATTATAAATTGGTAAGAAAATGTAATGAATAAACAGAAACACAACTGGACCGATTATATTTATTTCACCAATGGAAAGCTACATTATCAGGGAGTAACATAGGCTATATTTTATTCCCGTATTCCAAGGGAACGGGAACTACGCGGGTAAAACCGTGGGGAGGCAGCTAGTATTTAAATAAATAATATTTCTAAGTACCTCCACATACATTTTAAAAATGTTTTAAATCTTAGTTAAATATACCCAAATAAGGTAGTTTGTTTGTATGTTTGCTATCCTCATTGTCCCTTCAGAACTACGAACCACGCAAAATAAATAACACAATGAAATGTAAGAAAACTTAATACATTATGTAAAACATGTTTTCACTTGGTTTCCAACGAAATTACTTGTTAAAATTTACAAAGGTCGTACGTTGTAAATGTCAATATGGCCGCCGGACGTCCGGCTTGAGTGTGGCAAAAGGCTCAAGTGACATTTCGGACACTGAAATGAATTATACTTGTTTATATCGTCATAAATCATAAACTTATGACCGTTTACGCAAAGGATAATGCTGTACGGAATTTAGGTCGTCTTTGTTTATGAGGATTGAAAATTTGAGTGTCATGGATTTGAAATATGATTGAGACAATTTTTTTTAGACACTTGCTTCTGTCTCGTGGCTTTATCCGCGTAGTTCCCGTTCCCGTAGGGATAGTGTGATAAAATAAAGCCTATGTTACTCCCTGATAATGTAGCATTCTAATGAAGAAAGTGTTGTTCAGATCGGTTGTGGTTTTGGAGCCAATTTTTGGTATCAAAACTAACAAACAAAAAAAAATATTATACTAGTGTAGGTATTTCAAAAATGCTTAGAGGAATGACCTCATTAACATTTAACACATAAAATTAATAAATATGTAATGCAGCAAAAATGTCTGCTTTCCACGCCGTCATTTAGTCCGCGATCGACCGTCATTGCCTTCGGACGTCAAAAATGACACGGTTGGTCTTCATACAAATCGAGGTACTTACGTTATCTAGTTAAATTTGGTCTGTTTTCCAACGCCCTAACAAACATTGTTTGACACATGTCCCAAAAACGAACAATGTAATTAGATACCTACAATAATAAATTAATGAAAGGGTAATGCCCTCATGGGACCAAAACAATTATCAACTAGGTAGTTTCGAAACACATTTGTCAAAACGAAATTTCCCCTGATTGTACCCACCCTTTACTATTTTAATATATCGAGTACGGTAGAGTGATGGCCAAGTTTTGACTACCTGCTTTAAATAGATTAATTTTCTATATATTAGTGCAGTGATAGAATGTGTTTAAAAGTTATATTTTTTTCAAATCAAATTCAAATTCAAATAATTTATTTAACAATAATATTTACCCATTAAGTAATAAGCAATGAAATATACGAAATATATAGATACTCGTATATTTTAAATCCTAACCCCCCTCGTTGTTAGGGGAGGCTCGTCCTCCTCTGTGGAGACGTATATAAGCTGATGATGATGATGATTTTTAGACAATATACGAGAACTATATAGGTATAATATGTATTCTTTTACGTTTTAGTTTTAATCTTTTTTACCTTCAAAAATGGTTATGCTATTATTTTGTTGTGAAAATAAATCCTTTCACTATGATAACTTTTTTTATTTAACTACGGGATAAATGGAAGGATTACTTTTTTATCAGTCCGCTTATGTAGCGACTGAACTAATCCAATTTAGATGATTGAAATGTCGAATCGTTAACATGTTGCGGACATGAGCTACTATTTTTATTTGACTAGTAGCTGCCTCCGCGCGGTTTTACCCGCGTAGTTCCCGTTCCCGTGGGAATACAGGGATAAAATATAGCCTATGTTACTCAGTGATAATGTAGCTTTCTAATGATAAAAGAATTATTAAAATCGGTCCAGTACTTGTCACATACAAAAATACAAATCTTTCCTCTTTATAATATTAGTGTAGATAACGACTGTCAATTTTCACATTTTTGTTTTCGATGCGACTAACGTTTTACGTTTTACCAATGGAGTGTTCCAATAATAGGTACAGTTGATTTTTATTCAATTCATCGACATAGCAAATGATTTCTTCAGCTTTATGTTTTCTTTTAATGTTTAAATGTATACTTTAGTAATTTTAAAGGTTTAACGATTTTTATGATAGATATTTTGTCAGTTAACTTGATAATAATAATTATTATAAAATAATAATAGTAAAATGTTTTATTTGATGTTTGGTTTGATGGGAAAAAGTAATTGTAATTATATATTGAAAAATTTGATAGATAAATAAACTTGGAAATTTATTTTTAATTACATATATTGTTGGTCTATTGTTTAAGAGTTCTCTGCACGCAAACATCGAATATAATCCATATTTATATCTTAATGATTTTAAATTCATTTTAATTCTATTTAGCTTTTACTATATAGGGTAAACATGGGATAGATGCCCCTGGAGGATAGACGCCGCACCTTAAAAAAAGATAATTTAAAACCAAGTTCACGCTCTAGTACCATGTTCCTCAGACAGATCTGGCCCCGCACAGCTCAGTCCGCGCACGCGCTTCGACAGGACTGCACGTATCGCCGCTTGAGTTAAAAAAATGTTGCAAAATTTTATCGCGCTTGCTTGATTCTTGTGACAGTGACATTTTGACGTGTTCAGAACTTTCGTTTTCGAAGGTAAGTTATAAGTGTGTATTGTTATTTAAATAGTATGTATCATTTATATTTATGGTGTGTTTATAAAATTACGAAATTATTTAAGTATTTTTATTTATTTGCTGGGGCGTCTATCCTTACTAAAAAGGATAGAGGCCCCACTATTGACTGAGTATAGACGCCCTTAGAGGCATATATCCTCTATGACTTATTCACAGGTACTTAGGCTATAGGTAAGATTTTTTTAAATAACGTAACTATCTAGTTAATATGCAACTTAGTAGGAAAATTTACTTTCCAGTTTATATATGAGCTGTTTATACCTTTACATGTCGTACTTCACTGTACTTGTAAAAAACTGTGAAAAACTTACTTTGGGTAAGTAATAGAGGAATTAATAAAATTGCCCTAATCAAATTCAAATTAGGCACTGTCTTCTTAGTTTGTTTTTTCATACTTGTCCTTTTTGAATCCTCAGTTTTTTTCTGTACCTGTTAATTTCTTCTTTTTCAGGAAAACATCCCACACTGGACGACAACGAGAAACGTCTCGTAGCGAACATACAAAAATTAGAAAAGGCAGGATTTCCCACAACACGACAGGATGTAAGAAGACACAAGAAGGATAAGAAAACCTTATAATATATTATTGCAACTAAGAAAGCAAATAAACATTTTATTTAATTTTCTACGAATTTTTTTATTATTACGGAGGCATCTATCCCATTGTAGGGCATCTATACTCATGTCAAAATTTTGCCAGGGGCAACTACCCCATACAGTAGGCGTCTATCCTCAAACAATAAGTCTTTTTTAGAGCCGAATATCTACAAATCTACGGTATGCATTGAATAATGATATGAGTAGATAGTAAGTATAAGGACTATAGTTGTTACAAATAGTTAACTCACTCGAATCAAGCTTTAAAAAAAAAGTTATAGTCAGTTTACAAAAAGTGGGGCATCTATCCCATGTTTACCCTATATATATATATATGTAATGTTTTTATACAATTATTTCTATCTGTCCATTCTACATTAAAGTTAGCTATATAAAATTTTGTGGTGGCATTATTTTTGTTTAGTATTTTTTTAGAAGAATAATTCATCAATATAATTTCCAGCTAAATATTAACTACGAAAGTGAATTTCTTACAAAATACTTAACAGTTTTACTTAAGGAAAGGCAGTATGTATGTGAAGTGCTTAAGTGGAAGAAAAGGTTGCAATCAACGTATCGGACTCATTACTTCCAAAGTACCTGAAGGGCACTCGTGAGATACATTAACAAGTAGGTACCTATAGTTTGAACTTCTATCAAGAAAAAAAATATAGGTATCTAATATATAAAATTCTCGTGTCGCGGTGTTTGTGATGAAACTCCTCCGATAAGGCTTTACCGATTCTCATGAAATTTTGTCTACATATTGGGTAGGTCTGAGAATCGGCTACTATCTATTTTTGATACCCCTGCGGTCAGGGGAACGGGAACTAAGCGGGTGAAACCGCGGGGCGGCAGCTAGTTTTTTTATAAAATCCTTATTTTTATCTATACTTATATCGAGAGGAAGAGTTTGTGAGGTAATTTCTGGGCTGATTTTAAAATTATTTTACGAATAGAATTCCTACGTATCAAGGATGGCTATGGACTATATAACGACACGCTACAACTGAGAGGAGCGGAGCAGCAATGAAAAATGATGCAAAACAAGGATTTGGCGTAGACAAAGTTGCTCGGGTCTACGTTGGTTGTTAAGCTGAAAACTCAAGAATGGTTGAACCGTTTAGGCTATTTTTGTACTTTAAAAGGGTTTTCTATAACTATACTAATATTATAAAGAGGAAAGATTTGTTTGTTTGTTTGTTTGTTTGTTTGTAATGAATAGGCTCCGAAACTACTGGACCGATTTCAAAAATTCTTTCACCTTTGGAAAGCTACATTATCCCCGAGTAACATAGGCTATATTTTATCCCTGTATTCCCACGGGAACGGGAACTACGCGGGTAAAACCGCGGGGAGGCAGCTAGTCAGTAATAATTTCCTGTTTCATAATTTATCGCTCTTTCTATGAAAACTGAATCAAAATCGCTCGCGTGGAATAAAAGTTATAAAACAGAGAAACAGACAGAGGCGAATAGCAACTTTAAACATTTTGTATAGATTTGCTAGTGACTCCCCGCGGTTTCGCCCGCGTTCCCGGGGATTTTCAATTTTCCCGGGATAAAAATCCTATGTCCGTCCCCTGGTTCTAAGCTTCCTCCCCACCAATTTTCAGCCAAATCGGTTCAGCGGTTCATGAGTTATACATAGTGTAACTAACACGACTTTCTTTTATATAAATAGATAGATAGTATAGAAAGTATTATTAGATGTTTGAAGTGGTTTGTTGCAGACACTACTCACTTATCTGTCCATGGATAATAGCGATATAGGTAGTAAAGATAAGCCGTTGGTTTAACTCTGGCTATTTATCCCGGATTTATTGGATATCCCCTGGATCTCCCCTGGACAGACTGCAGTAAAACTGTGTGTTATTATTATAGACATACAAGCTAGCGATCGTGGTTTCACTCGCGTTAATTGTAGCTTTTGTGAGTGCAGAACGTGGTTATGCCGTGTTTGATTAACAAACATACATCTTAATTATTATGGTATTAAGTATTTTTCTAAATATTGATTTTGAATGAGTAGTATATAGACACATATTGTAACTATCTCAACTTATAAATCTAGGTATTATCAGATTACAAGAAATCAAATACCTATGTAGGTAGCAATAAATGTTATCTTATATTGTATTTATGTACAATTATATATTTGTTTAAAAATGTCGGTACCTATAAGTATGTCTTTACTAGTAGTATATAACATCAGATCTGGTTACCATAACACGACTCTGCTTAGTTTGGAATCAGATTGTGCCTGAAACACAGAATATGAATTTAATTAATAAATCAAATAAAAACTACACCCGTCATATCAGCGATATAAAGCTAAATAAAGAGATAACACCATTTTGTCTCGCTCGCACAATCCAATAGAAACAGGGTGCAATCTGTAGCGGATATCGGTACAGGCCCAACAGGAAAACGAGCAGGAAAGCGCCGACAGGAAGCTCCTGTGCGCAATATCTAGCTTATAAAGTAATAACCTAGTTTTTATTGGTCATAGGTTCAATGGTAGGACGTAAATTATAAAGGTATCTGCCTTAATGTAAATATTTTACGGCAACACGTGAGTGCCGCCCCTGGTGTTGCAAGCGTCTAAAGGCTACGGTAACCGCTTCCTATCACATAGGACCGTATGCTTGATAACCGGCTATCAATGTAGCTTTCCTGCCGAACTCATTCCTGAGTTTATTGCCAGCTATTCAGCAAAAGCAACCTTCCGACCCGAGCATCTGAGTCGACGTTTCATAAGTGCCTGTGAAGGCCTATTTGAATTAATAAAAATATTTCATTGGTCAAATAATTATATATATCCCGTAGTTTCGAAGCCCATTCAATACAAACAAACAAAACATCAAATCTTTATATATTAATTACCGTAGATAACTTTCACGTTTCCATTCCATAAAAACAAATACAAAGAGATTTGTAACAAATAATTACATGATAAATATCATATACATTAGCTTTTGGTTAAAGACAAAAGCTCTCCAGATCCTATATAGAACATTCCCTTTATATTTCTAGGTAAAAGCTTTATCGACAAAGCTAATACTGAAACAGGATGGACAAAGGTTTCCATAAACATGAGATGACTGAGAAATATGTCTTTAACTATTTTTAGGGGTCTCTACAAAAATACTAGAAAAGACCTCGCGGTCATTTACCAAAAAAAATTACCATTCAAATAAATAAAAAAATATCCGAATCGGTTCATAAATGACGGAGTTCTTAGGTCATTTAAGTCAGATAAAACAGTCAAATTGACGTCTTTTTTTTTGATTAGGTTGAAATGATGTATTTTAATGCCAAAATCTGCTACATTTATAACTAGACTAGATGACCCGCGCAACTTCGTTAGTGTGACTTCCCCGTTTTTGCAACATTTTTCATTTATGCTCCTATTGTCTGCAGCGTAATGATATTGCCTATAGCCTTCCTTGATAAATGGGCTATCTAACACAGAAAAAAAAATCTAATCGGACTAGCTTAGCGCTTTCAAGCAATAAACTATTCAGCTTTATATATTAGTATAGATTAACTAGAAAATTATTATGTCCTGAGTGGAAATCGAATGTTGAAGCCACCTGCCACGTACGTACCAACCAGCTAGCTAGGTGTCAGCAATACCCCAGCAAGGTAACCCGAGGAAGACGATGGGTCGATGTGGTCTCGATCCATCGTGCGAAAGCACAGCGAGGGTGCTACCAATCGCTTCCCCCGAGACGGGCTAATAGCGTCGCGCATGGAGGGGTCCACGGTACGTGTTCCGTACGGAGAACCCTGACCCCTCTACAGCGCTGATGGCGACCACCGTGGGGTTTTAGCCGGCATAACCCGGCCGCCCTCCCACGAGGCGGCGGAGTATCCATGAGGATTTCCCCACGAAAAAAAAAAAAAAAGGTGTCGGCAATATGTGTATCAAACTAAGCGAAGGTTATCAAGCTATACTACCCCACAGAGAGTACCAACACAACTGTTTAGACACGTCGTCAACTTTAATTACAGTTCAGTTAATCGTTATACTTTAACTAGATATTACCGCTTTATATAACACGACCTTCTTGGGACATTGGGTTTCGCAAAAAAGTCCGCCATTGCTCTGAACCATTTAAAAAACTGAAAATATACTAATATTATAAATGCTAAAGTTTGTATGGATGTATGTTTGTTACTCTTTCACGTAAGACGACCCGGCAGACTTCGTTCTGCCTACCAGCGCCACCTACACGGGTCCAAATTGATGTATTACATAAATACCTTCCCCATGAAATACTCCGTAATTTGGTGAAAACCGCATGGAAATCTGTTCAGTAGTTGTGTTCATCGCGTTCAGACAGACAGACAGAGGCGGCGGGGACTTTGTTTTATATATAGATTAGTGTAGACAAAGAATAATTTGTGTTGTTGTAATATGGACAGCAATTCAATAAACCCATGTAAGTGTCAGTAAATTCACTATCGTTATAATATGCTAATTCTTATCTCAAAGGGACATAACTTAGGTTATAACTTAATTACCAAACCAACCTAAACTCGTCGCTCATGTTAACATATTAAGTTACCTACGTATGGCCCGGCATAACAATTAATGTCTAAGCTTATGTATAATTTGTATATTAACATAAATATACCTATATTTATATCAATACAAGCTATCCCCGTGGTTTCACGCGCATTTTCTACTACTCCTCAAACATTCCATTGTTTTTTTTTATAAAAACCTCATTTGGACCTAAAAATCTAACTACAACGTTAGCTCAATTTGTATGAAGACCAACCGTGTCACTTTTTCTTTGACGTCCGAAGGCAATAACGGTCGATCGCGGACTAAATGGCGGTGTAGAAAGCAGACAATTTTGCTGCTTTTTGACACGCAAAGTATATACACTCGCGATGTCTACTTAGATAATATTACCAATAAGTTTGTAACTACATATTACGAACATTTAAGACCAAAAACAGTAGTGTAAGTTCTTGCTCATTCTAACAGAAATATAAGGTAGACTAATATTGTTTCTACCAACTTTATTTGTGACCACCCTCATGTCTTGGAGAAAATAACTGTCCACTACGTCTTCAAGATAGTCTGTCAGTCTTTGGAATCCATAGAAACACTCGTGCGTTTACATTGTACCTAGGTACATGCAATTACATAGTTCTCCTATGCTCTCCCATTAACGTTTTATGGACATGTATTTTATTATTCACCGTGTGAATTGTGATCGTGACGATTAGTAGCTACTCAAAGTTTTGGATGAAGACAGGAACAAGATTTCATCATACCACGTTGGCACCGGAGGCAGAAGCAAATCAGGTTGGTGGTTTTTTTTTTTATACCACAAAGGTGGCAAACAGGCATACGGTCCGTCTGATGGGAAGCGGTCACCGTAGCCCATGGATGCTTGCAACACTAGGGGCGGTACTCACGCGTTGCCGACCCTGTAAAAATCTCTTTACACCCTTCTTGAAGAACCCCATACTGTACTCCATTGGGAATACCATGGTTTTCATTATTAGTTTACCAAATTTCTATGAGCAAGGCCTAAAAAACAATATCTAACGGTCCTTCAAATTATCTTTATCAGCACCTAAAATACAACGCCACAAAGAGAAATAGGAATTCACTTTTATATATATATAAAAATACCTACTAATATTATAAATTGCGAATGTTGGATGTATGTTTGTTTGTTGCTCAATTTCGCTAGAGGGGATGCCGATTAAATTTGGCACACAGATTATGTTCTTGAATAAATAATGAAAAGAACGATTATACAGGAATCCGGGTGAATCCGCGGGGCGGAAGCTAGAGTATTAAGTAAATAAAATATGTAGATAATATGCATATTTTTATCTACGTTTAGTTTTTCAAACGTATTTTTGTCTGAACCTATTTTTGGTAGACTTTTAACATGACATGACATATAAGTGACAGCTTGACAGGTGGGTACTACAGACCTAGGCTGTCAAAATAAATACTGAGGAAACCTAACAATGTGTCTAACCTCTGATATAAGGTGAGGTATTAGTTTATGTATGTCAAGGCATTTTAGTTCAAGGAATGAACTAATTTTGATCTTTTTTCTTTGGTAGGTACTTGAACAAAAGTATAAGTCCTTAGGTATGGCCAAGACAATCTGTTCAGGCGTTTAAAAATCGTTATATTCAAATACTAGCTTCTGCCCGCGACTCCGTCCGCGTGGAATAGTTACTTTGGGCTAACGCTAACTTTCAACCCCCTTCGTATACGTAGAAGGATGGTCTCGCAGAGCTAACTGATGACTGCACGCGCCCGGCCCGGCACATAAGGTGCGCGCAGTACTTGAACATTATTTTACTGCAATGTTATTTTAAATTTGCGATATCTCCTAAGATATTCATTGAAATCGAATGATGTAAATGGAAATTTTGTTTTAAATTAAATAATTGTGATGAATAACATATTAATTTGGATAAGGATTAATATCATCTTCATCAAAACATCTTCACAAATAATGCTTAATTTTCTAACAAATTTGATTAGCACAAAAATGGTCACAGTGAGCCAACCTTAACAGATAGACATATGCTATCGCGGACTTTTTTTTAGAACTTTTGAAGGGGACCAATTCTGTCATACATCATTTTAGCGTAACTTTAACCGTTTACGCAGCGTACGCAGCGGAAGCTCTCAACAGGAAAATAAATCTCCCGATTTTGAAACATTCTTCATTGGTGCTTCGCTCCTATTGGTCATAGCCTATAGCCTTCCTCGATAAATGGACTATCTAATGGCGAAAGAATTTTTCAAATCGGACCAGTACTTTCTGAGATTAGCGCGTTCAAGCAAACAAACAAACAAACAAACTCTACTCCTTTATAATATTAGTATAGAAGTATAGATAACCTTCGTAACCAGGTCTGTATGAAGGTATATTTATTATTGACAGACCAGTTGGCTTTGTGGTTAGTGACCCTGACTCTCAAGCCGCTGGTCGTGGGTTCAGATCCCACCCAGGACAAACATTTGTATGCATGAATATGTCTGTGTGTTCTGTGTCTGGACGCAAATATCTATATTTAGTATGTATTTAAAACGTAGTATATGTAGTATATCAGCTATCTGGTTACCATTACACAAGCTTACTTTGAAGCTTACTTTGGAATCCGATTTTCCACACCTACCTAGATAGTATACCTATTACTACATATTGTTATTTTCATTATAATTATACTGCACCAAAGACATCGCAGTAAGTACAAACTTTAAAATCTTAAATTAGATTTGAGAGTTTAGGTATATTGTCGACCCGCATACTGAACTTGGCTCAGACAGTAGTAATTTAGATAATGAAATAAGTTTCTAAGTTTAAACTTGACTTACATCCGCACCATGTGTTGTTGTATAAAAATGTTCTTTGTAACAGAAAAATTGCTAAACCGTTGCCGTTAGAGCATACGAGTCTTAAAGTGGAGACCGCGTCTCGGCTAACGTAGTGTAGGACGCCCTCCAGCCCGGGGCGCGGTGGTCCGACGACCTGCGTATGGTTGCCGGGAGGGGCTGGATGAGGAGAGCGGAGGACCGCGATAAGTGTCGCGCATTAGGGGAGGCAGCAGTCCAGCAGTGGACTGATTAGGCTGAAGACGACGACGACGACTTGTGCCTTCTCTCGCATGTCTAGGGATCTCAATTTTTCCCAAGATTCCTACGTGATATTCCAGAACATAGTCTTACTTTATGCAAAATTTCATCCGGATACCTTCAGCCGTTGTTGTGTGAAAGTGTGACAATATATACTCACAAACTTTATAATATTTAGTAGGACTTAGCTCCTAAGTTACTTAAGATTTATAAAGGGTTTAAATTCAGTGGATTTTTTGATATACATATCTTTGATAGATTTTGAATTCCACGAACGGGTTTTTTCAGTGATCAGATATTCTAAGAATGCGAACTTTTTATCTCGAAAAAGTGGGATGGAATTTATGAAATTTGTAAAGAAAAATATTAAGACAGATTATATCTTTAAATAACATAAAAGAGAAGATTAAGGTAAATGTCAGGGGTTTTTAGTGAAATAAATATTTAGCATATTTATATAAAATTGTGAATAAATATATCCTGGGACATTTTTCCCACACGGCCAATCTGATTCCAAACTAAGCAGAGATACCTACTATGGTACTAGATATCTGATATACTACTTTTGAATACCTTCATTTTTACATCTGTACTTTGTCATGTAACAAAACTAACTGAAAGTTACAGAACCCTAAAAAACTATTATGAGCATGGCATATTAAAATTAAGTCAATACTTTTAAAAACTAACCACTTTAGTTACCTAACAAATTCTTTAATTTTAACCTTCTTTATAACACTTAAGTAAAGGTTCAGAAAAAATCACATCAACTTATTAATATATCAACAAACTTCCCATGGCACTCGTAAAAAACCATCTACTGTACCAATTTACATTTTGAAACCCCTCAAATTTGGATATAAAGTACCTTTTACTGTAAATTGTTTAAGAGTTACCTAAATGTCTGCGGTTGAATGTTAAATCATCATCATCATCAACAGCTCATATACGTCTCCACCGAGGAGCTCGAGCCTCCCCTAACATCGAAAATGTTAAATAGACGAAATAAATCCCTTCTATCATATTTTCATGATGCATTTTCTAATATATGGATGAAAAAAACACATGTTGTGCCGACCCTGCTTAGACTTAGTTTTAAAGTTGTTTATGAATAAAAATGTTTCTATCTACCACGTCAGCGACACATATTCCCCGTTAATGCTCTTATTAGACATAGCGTGATGGTTTATAGCTTGCCTCGATAAATGGACTAACTAACATTAAAATATATTTTCAATTCGAATTAGTATTTTCTGAGATTATTGCAAATAAGTTCAAATAAACAGTTTTATAATATTAGTATAGTATTGTAGATAACAAATTTAGTTTTTATTTGCAACTAGATTATTTGCTATGATATTCGAAAGAGCGAAAAATTTGGGGAAAATGCCAATATTTTCCGTGTATTTTGATGGAATTTTGTTTCAAAGTTGTGAACACATTTTCAACTGTTGAAAGATTATCTTTGTAAGCGAAGTGCTTTGCAATGTATTATTGTGGAATGATAAGAATTTTATCACATCAAACAATATAGGTAGACAATATTTAATGCAGAAATAATGTTTCGTACGAGAGTGGGTGAATATATGGAATTTGATTTTCTTTATTAAGTTTTGTGGGTTGGTCGAAATCCCAAATTGGGTGTTATCTTACAAATTTTATGAATGTCAAAGTTTTTAAATATGTATACAATGTATGTATGTAAGTTTGTTATACTTTCAGGCAAAAACTATCGAACGGATTTGTATGAAATTTGAAACTTAAATTGAAAAATAGGCTCATATCTTTAATGCTCGGCCTATAATAACACAGAGGCTACGCTTTATCCCGGGTAAATTTTAGATACCTCGGGAACGCGGGTGAAACCGCGAGGAGCCACTAGTGTTTAATAATTTTAGTTAGGTATATACTTTTTATTGTAAAAATCTTGGAGTTAGGTGATACCAGTTTTAAATTATTCTATAGCTCTAACTATTTAAATAGGAACAGAACTTTTTACTTGTCAATATTTTTGTAATAAACTGTAAATGTATTTTATTTAATGGACTATTTATGCTTATATATATGTAGGTACATTGTACAGTCGGGGTCAGAAAATGTTAACTAGGTAGTTTTCTAATTACATACTTCATCACTATTATGTGCAGTAAAACCCGAAATACTATATCAAGGTACTTATTACATTTTAAAGTTGTAAAGTATGAATTTAAACATCATTTCCTAATTTAAAATTTGACATATAATTTTTAGACCATTCACAGTATTTTTATTTATTAAAATCTACCGGACCGGGCCCACTTCGTATTGGCTGCTGCAGTATTTAATACTTCTTAGAAATTATTTTATTATATAGGTATACAAACTTTTTCTCGATGTTTATGAAACATAAAATTAATGCAGCCATAAATATTTGACAATCAAAAAATATGTCATATTATTTGTCATTAAGTATTGACTGTGTCTGTCAAACATTTGAAGTTCATCACAGAAATATTATTTCTAGAATTTTTTTTGTCAATTTTCCATTGATTATAATACTTATACATAAAAATGGTTGAGTTATTAAGTTATAAATGGTGTAACTAACACGACTTTGTTTAATATATATAGATTATTAAAGTATTTATAGAAAATCAGTGTGTTTAAGATCGTAAGTAAACTTACCCGACTACATCAAAAAAGTGAGTTATTTTGAGTGTCACAGTCGGTATATAAAATTTTCTTAAATATTAGTTTTATAAGCGATAGCAAGTTTATAAAAATATATATAAAGTCATGGTCATAGAATTTTGCCGGAAAGTTTTAATAAAATTTAATAGTAGGTATTATTAATTCCGAAAAGATATTTATTAGATTTGTTAGTTGTTTGCAAATAATTTTGTATTACTTACAATGACACTTTTTAAACCTTTTATTAATACTGTAAATAGTTTCATAATATAACTACGAACAAACTTCTTTTATTAATAAATTCTATGTCAGTTAAAAATCTAACAAAACATTTAACCTTTTTTCACAAAAAATCGTTTTTGTTAATAACAAAGTCTTTACTCAAAATGAGTCAATATTTTACCCAAAAATTACCTTTTCCATAAAAAAAACTAACATAACGAACCCCCAATATAATTCTCCCAAATTATTCAAAAAGCTCAAACTAAAACTTACCTGGAAACGTTTCTGCAGACGTAAGCTATAACGCGCACTTTTGTTAAAAGTTCCGACGGCGTATTACACGCGCGCTCGCAGTAGGACAACTGTGGTGAGCTTTCGAGCTTCGAGCTTTTATAAGCGCCGCCCATAGGCGTTGGGCGGGCGGGGGCTTTTATGTTTTGCAAAAAAGTTCGCATTCCCATATGGAAACATTAGAAATGCTGCTATTCTTATGCAATAGTGATTTTAAGGATATTCAATATGATAGTTCTATATATTGTATGTTTTAGAAGTAATATATTAGGTATCTGGTTACCATATCACAAGCTCTGCTTAGTTTGGTATCAGATGGGCCGTAATTTATTTATTTTTGTTTATTAATTTTATCGTTGTTAGAGTAGGAGCTCCTCAGTGGAGATGTATATGAGCTGATGATGATGAAAATTATAGTCATATTAATAGTAGATTTGTTATTTTTTTCTTTGCTATGCCTCCCCTGTCCGTCCGTCTGTCTGTCACCGGGATATCTCATGACCCGTAGCACGTAGACACTCAAAATTTTCACAGAACGTGTATTTCTGCTGCCGTTTTATATAAATAAATAGTTTTATTTAAATAAATAAATAATAATAAATACCTACGTATATTTATTTTGAGCTGTGTATGTATTCTATGTAGCCCCTTAAATAAACCACGTAAAGCAAATAAAATCAGTATTATTTTATTTATTTGTTTATTTATTATTTTTCGGAGGTTTTACCCGCTTTAGGACATTAAACTTTCCCAGGAAAGAAAGTAGCCAATAATTGGAAAGTGTTCTTTCCCAATATTTTCAAATTACATAAAATTAGTCTAGTAGTTTAGACGTGAAAACTTAACAGACTGTAACTTTCGTATTTATAATATTAGTAGAGATTAAGTTTAGTGATGCACATCAGAATTGGGCCCACTGTTATATCCTAACAATAGTTTGCTAAAGTCCTTCTAATAACAAAGAAGATAGCGGAAATTGTACACCATAGATAAACCTAAGGAAAGATTAAACTTCTAAGTTAAAAATATTCACTTTGTTTCAGGTAGACTGCGGTCTGATGTTACATGGCCTAAGGTGAGTTTAATAAATTACTAGCGACCCGCCCCAGCTTCGCACGGATGCAATGCTTATACATCTCATTAGAAACCTCAAAATTGACAGTGTTTCTCTAACATATTATGCATGTATTGTATATAAAAACTTTCCTCTTGAATCACTCTATCTATAAAAAAACCGCATCAAAATCCGTAGCGTAATTTTAAAGATTTAAGAAGTCATAGCGACAGCGGAAAGTGACTGTTTTATAATATATAGTGATATTTTTAAATTAAATAACAACGAACACGGAGATAAAATATAGCCTATGTTCACCGGAGATAGTGTAGCTTTCCAACAGTGAAAGAATTTTTCAAATCGGTCAAGTAGTTTCGGGGAAAACAAACAAAAAACAATCAAATCTTTCCTTTTTATAAAACTAGTGGCTCCCCGCAGCTTCGCCCGCGTTCCCGGGGGATCTTCAATTTTCCCGGAATAACAAGTAGCCTATGTTCTTTCTCGGGCTCTGGATTATCTGTGTACCAAATTTCATTTAAATCGGTTCAGTAGTTTTAGCGTGAAAGCGTAACAGACAGAGAGACCGACAGAGTCACTTTCGCATTTATAATATTAGTATGGATTAGTATAAATAATGTTTCATCAAAGTGTTTTCTATCTGTATTATCCAGTATTAAGAACAAAACGTAGGCGAAGATCCAAGGAGTAAGTACACCATATTTATAACAGTAAGTTGTGAATTTAATATTCTCTGTTGGTTTTCTTATGTTATACTTGTTCCTTCCCGCGGTTTCACCCGCTTACCCAACAAATCTTAAATTTTCCCTGGATAAAAAGTAGTCTGTGTGGTATTCCAGAACTTATTTGAATTCTGTTCCAAATTTCATTGCGATCCTTGGAGCCGTTCTGGCGTGAAAGAGTAACAAACATACATACCTACAAAACTATAGTAATTCGTACTTTCGATCATGAGGTAGCAGGTCCAGGTGCAAATCCTAGGCCCGTACCACCGAGTTTTATATACGGATTCACACCACTGGCTTTCGGTGAAGGAAAACATCGTGAGGAAACCTGCATGCCCGAGATGTCACAATTAAAGGCATGTGAAGTCCGCCAATCCGCACTAGGCCCGCGTGGCGGACTATGGCCTAAGCCCCCTTTTTAGGGGAGGCTCGTGCTCCTGCAATGGAGACGTATATGAGCTGATGATAATGATAAAAAGATAAAATAGGTACCATAGCTTAGCTTGTATTGGATCAGATGCGTTATGTAAATGTTTTTCCAGGAATAATTCATAACCTTTATAAAGTAACTAGTGTAATACCTACATTAATGTTAAGATATTAATAGGGCGACATAATCGCAACAGCGACAAAGCCCTTTAAAAATGAATAAAAAAAAATGTAAGTATTTATATCCTAAAAATAAGCCCGAATTGTCGAAAAATGAAAAAAAATCACGTAAACAATATATTGTTTTCTGAATGTATTGTTTTAGTCATTGTTGTAAACTTGGTCTTAAGATTTTCTTAATACAAAGGGGTTTTTGGGTAAAGAACTGTTGGATAAATTTACTTGCGCAATGGCTGAAAATGAATAACAAAAACACCACCTACCACGTCTGGCCAGTTTGAAAGAGTTACATGATTTTTTTACGTATTTATTAATACCAAAAGCGTATTTTTTTATAGCACAAAAGCATAAAACAAAGCCGTATACTTTGACTTCATCTACACAAATTTAATACAGAGGAAAAATTTATATTTTCGTGTATATGTTTGTAACGAATACAGTCAATAACCTATTGCCGATTTATAAAAAATTCTTTCACCATTCGGAAGCTACATTATCAGGGAGTAACATAGGCTATATTTTGTTGTCCCTCGTGAATGGGAACTACGTGTGTGAGACCGCGCAGAGGTTGCTAGTATTTTAACATACTGGTACGAAAATGTATACATCTAATCTTCCGAACCGGTAGTAGCTTCAGCAACTTTGACTTTCTTCTTTCTTCTTCTTTTCTTCTTTATAAACTTAATATATAGCTTTGAATTTTGAAATAGTCGACCTCGACTTTTAAGTTTTTATGACCTTAACTTTTTGTCTCGGGAAAATTTAAGAACCCTCAGAAACATGACAGAAAACGCTGGGAGCCACTAGTCATTACATAAAAATTACAATTGGCATTTCATAGTTATTTTAGTTGCATTATAGTATTTTATAAGTTTTTTAACGTGGGCGAAGACGTCCTACGCGTAGTGTTGCAATACTAAAATATTTCCGCATATCGATATCGATAGTGTTGCAAACATTTATCCTAGATAAAATTGCTTCATTGAATATAGTACATGTACCTAATATTGAATGTACCCGGAACTAAGCTACATAAGCATAGTAATAAATTTGTTTTATTTTATCAAAATTTCTAGACTTATTGAAAAGCAATAAAAAAACACGCTTACACTAATGGCTCCACGCGGTTTCATCCGCGTACCCGGGAGATCTTACATTTTTCCTGGATAAAAAGTAGCGTATGTCCTTTCCTATGCTCTAGACTATATGTGTACCAAATTTCATTTAAATCGGTTTTGTAGTTTTAGCGTAAAAGCGAGAAAGACAGACATCGCATCATCATCACTACATATTCTAAAACAAAGTCGCTTTCCGCTGTCTGACCCTATGTCTTCTTAAATCTTCAAAACTACACAACGGATTTAGATGTGGTTTTTTTAATAGATTGAGTGATTCAAGAGGAAGGTCTTTATATACAATACATGCATAATATGTTAGAGAAACACTGTCAATTTTGGAGGTTTCTTATGTGATGTATAAGCATTGCACCCGTGCGAAGCTGGGGCGGGTCGCTAGTTTATAATATTAGTGAGAATTTTATACTAAAATATGTTCAAGAATAGCTCATAATAAACATTAATGTTACGAATATAATTTTGTGTACTAATTACTATGTTTGAGTTGAGTTACATAAATGTGATTATGTGTTGTGAGATAATTAACAAGACAAATAACACCGTCCTGTTATCCGTACAGGATCTCAAAACAATATATGAACTAGCTATCTTCCTTTATGCGGTTTTGTCCGCGTTTCCGTGAGATTTCCTATTTTCCCGCGATTAAATGTCCTTTCTCAGGCTTTAGACTATTTGTGTACCTATCCCAGTGGATCTTTTAGTTATTCAACATAAAAATAATACTATCTACTATTCTAAAATATACTTTATCTCTGTGCCAAATTTCATCCAGAACAAATAAGCCGTTGTTGAGTTGAGTTGTAACAATTATCAAAAACATCCAAACTTCTTGTCGTAGGTTTTATGTGGTAGTTAAAACTTTTGATATAATGATAAATATCTTCTATATTACAAGCTTAATCAATATTCTACCATTAAACTATTGCTAAATGTATCATATAGTACAGATGAATTACATAGTACAGTAGCGTCAAACTGACTTCCACGCAGACAGTCGTGGGTATGATTCCAACCTAGGACAAATATTTGTGAACATATTTCTTTACTGAGTGTCAATAAGTATTAAAAAAATCCGTACTATTAATATTATTAATTTTAGTAACTCTGTCTGTTCCGCTTTTAAACTACCGCTAAGCTAGTGAACTGGATTTGAAATTTATACAGCGATTGACTAGAGCTTGGGAAAGGACTTTTCTTACAAGTTGAACATCTGTAAGTATATAAATCTACTACCATTTCCATATATATCTTCTAGCTATCTAGTAATCACAGTACAAGCTCTAATTAGAATCAGTTTAGCCATGTGCGAAAAATTACCAAAAAATTAATTATATATCGATTAATTTTTTTATCGATAATGGAACATCACTACACGACCCCCTTCACTATTATCCGTTATCAATCTCATGACGAAGTATCGAGGCGAGTAAAGTCGATCGTTTCAAGTAGTGTTACTGAGAAGGGAAGCATATGATGTCATTCTGTTTGCGGTGAAATTTGTTTGGAAATGTCATGTATCCATAGGTGATGAGAATAAAGTACATATTTGTCATAAAACACAAATGCAAGATAACACTTTGACAAACATTTCTACACTAATTTATTATATAAGTATATAAAACAAAGACGGGTTTGTTACAACACGTATAACTCGAGATCTGCTGAACCAATTTTCATGGTTATTGATTCGTTGGATTTGTCTCCGCCCCGAATAGCAGAATACATCTTAAAAACTATGAAAACTCGATATGTGTAATGAATACTTAATCATTTCAATAAATGCTGATTTGTTTATTACATGTCAAACATTTGTTGTCCAATCCTGTCAAATACTGTAACAACTATTCATGTGTGCGTTCAGAAATTTATTTTTTGTAAAATGTCTCGAAAGTTCAGGTACTGTTATATTTGTTTGTTTTAGACATTAATTTGTGTAAATTATTTATTAATTATTTCATTTTTAATTTCCGAAAATAATACCTAATAATACCAGATTTTTAATTTGGTCGGTTTTTAAATTGATCAATTTTAAGTTTTGTCACAATTTAAACTTTTGAACGCAATCATAATATTTGACATTAGATTTGACAACCAACTGTAATATGTCAATCCATCCTGTCGCACTTCAAAACACGGAAAAAAAGGTATACGATATTGTGTTACCATATCTATGAGTGCATCCTTCTATTTAACTTTCTTTCTATCTATCCATCTAATCAGCCCGTATAATAACCCACTGCTGAGCATAGGCCTCCTTATTTTTACGCCACTTTATACGGTCCTGTGGCAATCTCATCCACTGCCTACTGCTGCTTCGACAATGTCGTCTATCCACCGGGCCGGTGGTCTACCCGGTTTCCTGTGTCTCTCTCTTGGCCACCACTCTATAATAGCTTTAGCCCATCTTCCGTCATCCTGCCTTGCCAGATGTCCCGCCCAACCCCACTTTAATCCCGTGATCCGTTTACCCACATCCACGACTTGCGCATTACGTCGTATTTCGTCGTTGGGTATTCGGTCCACGAGGGAGATGCCCTGAGCATGGTTCGCTCCATGGCTCTTTGAGCAACCATTATTTTATACATGTTGCCTTTTGTAAGCGACCATGTTTTAGCACCTTAGGTGACGATAGGCAGAATGCACTGGTTAAATGCCTTGGTCTTCAGACACTGAGGAATATTAGAGCGGAAGATGTCATCAAGTTTCCCAAATGCAGCCCAACCTAACTGGATCCGTCTAGCGATCTCCTTCACCTGAGACTCCCGGTCAAACGACAAACGACGTCTAAGATAGATGTAGTGGTCTACATGTTCTATTGGGGAGTTACCCACATTACTGGTAGCTGTTCCAATTGGATGACTAGCCATGAGCTTGGTCTTGAACATGTTCTCAAAAGGAAAAAAAAAACTCCCGATTTTTAAACATTCTGCATTGGTTTTCCGCTTCTATTGGTCGTAGTGTAGATAATATATAGCCTATAGCCTTCCTCAATAAATTGGACCAGTAGTTTCTGAGATCAGCACGTTCAAGCAAGCAAACAAACAAACAAACTCTACCGCTTTAAAATATTAGTACAGATGTATGGATTGGGGTAGTACGAAGTCTGCCGGGTCAGCTAGTAATATTATAAAGAGGAAAGATTTCTATTTTTGTATGTAACGAATAAATTAAAAAAGTAATGGACCGATTTTAATAATTCTTTTTTCATTAGAAAGCTACATTATCACTGAGTAGCATAGGCTATATTTTATCCCTGTATTCCTACGGGAACTACGCGAGTAAAACCTCGCGGAGGCAGCTAGTTACTGATAAAAACACTGGCCATGTGTGAGGCAGATTTGAAGGGTCCCCTACCAAAAAATCACGTTTTAGGGGGGGCCCCCAATATTTATTGTCAAAAATTTATACTGTCTAGCTTTGTAAAGTTGGTTTTGAAAACATTAATTACTGAGTTAAATGCCGGCTCTTCTCAGTAAAAGCAACTTTAAGAACCGAGCAGTAGAGTGACTGTTCGTAAGTGCTTGAAAAAGGCCTATTTGAAATTCAAATATTTTGATTTAGCCTGGTGACAACCAGACTGACGAACAGTGGGTTTGTAATAGGGTCCATTTTTACCTTTTGGGTCATCATCGTCAGCTCATATACGTCTCCACCGAGGAGCTCGAGCCTCCCCTGGCACCGAGGGGGATTTTAGGCCATAGTCCACCACGCGGGCCTAGAGCGGATTGGCGGACTTCACATGCCTTTAATTGTGACATCTCGGGCATGCAGGTTTCCTCACGATGTTATCCTTCACCGAAAGCCAGTGGTGGGAACCGTACGAAAGTTTTTAGAAGCTCAGAGGTACGGGCCAGGGATTTGAACCTGCATCCTCATGATCGTGAGTCGGTGCGTTTGTTTTAATTCAGATCGTATTCTATAGTTGTGATAAATTTCTTCTAAGTCCCACTAATTGTTTGTTTGATAAAGTTATTGTTATTTTTAAACAAGACACACGACTATATTAAATTATATTTTAAATTAACTTAAAATCTTACAAACTTTCTTCTTAATTAAATTAGAAGGTATTTAGTCAAAATTTCATCTAGATTTATTAGTTCTTTGGGTACAATAAACAACATTGCACTTTTTAAAATGAAAACAACAGCATATTAGCAAGTTAATGAACATTTTTAACTTAGATTTAATTAAAACTATTTTTGTAGTTAAAAGGTCAGAAACAGTTCACAAAAGACAGTGAACAAGTTAATATTAAGTAACTAGTGTCTCCCCCCGGTTTCACTCGTGTTCCCAGGAGATATATATTCTAACTCTGTGCCAAATTTCATCGATACATTTGCACTGCAAACGTGCAATTTCATAAGTGCTGGCCAAATATAATCTTCTTAAGTATAAATAAAATTCTCGTGTCACAATGTTAGTTACCATTCTCCTCCGAAACGGCTTGACTGATTTTTATAAAATTTTTATGTGCTTATTCAGTAGGTCTGAGCATCTGCTACGATCTATTTTGGATACCCATGTGACCATGGGAACGGGAACTACGCGGATGAAACCGCGGGGCGGCAGCTAGTATAATATAAATATATTGGGTTCCAGATAATCCTTAAAAAGAAGAATAAGAAAAATCATTATTTTTCTCGAATTTTATCTGCTTATATAGGTTACGTTTAGGAGGTAGGTTGCCAACTCAAAAAAACGACACTGAATAAACTTTGATTGAGGTAAATTGACAACCCTGAGAATGACAATATTCCTACCAAAGCTCAGTTTGTAAGCTTTACCTAAATCTAGCTACCGAACACACATACATTAGAGTCGAACTTTCATAAGTCCCTGTGAAGGACTATTTGAATGAATAAATATTTTTTTTTCCTGTCATAGGATTTATTTCTTATTTTATTGCATAACTAGCTTCCGCCCCGCGGTTTCACTCGCGTTCCCGTATCTTCAATTGTCCTAGGATCTTAATTTATACATTACATAATAGAAGCACAGTTTATATATCTGTGAGTGCGTGTGTGTGTGAGTTGTGTGTGTGTGTGTGTGCGCGTGTATGTGCGAATATTCTGAGACCCTTTCACACACGGACAAAAACTGAGCTTGTGATATGTAACCAGATAGCTGATATTCTACATACACTACTTATATAGATAATTACATCCAGACATAGAAAAAGACATATTCATGCATACAAATGTTTGGCCTGAGACCCATGATCTTGCCTTGCGGCTTGAAAGTCAGTGTCACTAACCACAAAGCCAACCGGCTGTCAAATGTATTTTTATGTTCTAGTGGCAGGTAGAATTATCTTTAGAGATGTTAGCCTTTATTTGTACTGCCAATTAGGGACTAGCCGCCGGGTGTTTGTAACCGATCCACCGGGAGTATCGATGTCTGAAACAACTAAATGTTTTTTATATAATACCTAAGAATGAATCGAAAGGTTACTAAGATATTTACAATTAATTTGTACCATGATTTATTCGGTTATATATAGCCGGACGCAACTTTATGAACCGACTTCAAAAAAGGAGGTTCTCAATTCGTCTGTATTTTTTATCACTCATACCCCTCTCATACCGTACACCGTGTCACAATATTAGTTACCATACTCCTCAGAAACGGCTTTATCCATTTTTATTAAATTTAAAATACATAAGTATTCAGTAGGTCTGAGAATCGGTTACTATCTATTTTTGATACCATGTGATCACGGGAACGGGAACCACGCGAGTGAAACCGTGAAGCGAAAACGAATACACTGTAAAGATTAAATTGCCTTACACGCAATAGTCTAAGAGAGTTCTAAAATTGGTTTGAACCAGTGCAGATAGTCAAGTGTTTAGAAGTATCTAATATAAGTATTAGTTCCATTCCATATGAGGCACCTTTATTGTTTTATTATTGAATTCCTACTTCAACCGGCGCGGGCGACATAAACTAGTTTTGCTAACTTTTAAATTGCCTCGTTATATCGATTTTGTACGGTCAGTGGGAAACTTTGAAAATCTTATATCATAGTGCCTTCAATGGATGCTCATCCTACTAATATTATGAACACGAGTTTGTGAGGAGGTGACAGTCGGTTGATCTGGTGATCCAACTGAAGGGATTGGAATGAAATTTGGAACAAATATAGTTTTATTACCAGGATTAGAACATAGGCTACTTATTATTTTGGGAAAATTAAAGATCTCCTGGGATTATTTATTACTAGTGGCTCCCCGCGGCTTCGCCCGCTTTTCCGGGGGATCTTCAATTTTCGCGGGATTAAAAGTAGCCTATGTCCTTTCTTAAGCTCTGGATTATCTGTGTACCAAATTTTATTTAAATCGGTTCAGTAGTTCTAGCGTTAAAGCGTAACAGACAGACAAAGTTACTTTCGCATTTATAATATTAGTAGGTATGGATTAAAAACCACTAATATCACCAGTTATAGTTATAGTTGAACCGCGCAACTTTGTTAGCGTCACTTGCCCGTTTTTGCAACATTTTTGATTGATACTCCGCTCCCGTTCTTCATAGCGTGATGAATAGCTTATAGCCTTCCTTAATAAATGGGCCATCAAGCACTGAAGGATTTTTTCAAATCGAAACTATTGTTCCAGAGATTATCGCGCCCAAACAAACAAACTCTTCGGTTTCTTATATTAGTATAGATATAAATATATCTATGAAACAATATTAAAAGTTCACGTCATAGCAGAGACGTCATTATGACGGATTTAGTGGGTAGACGTAAAATAATAATGAGCCACTTGATACGGCTTAGTGAGACACACGACACATCGAGTCAACCATCAATCATTTAAATAAATAAACATCTGGCGACATTTTTCATAGACGGCCTATCTTATACGAAACTAACAAAATCTTACTCAAATCAAATGAAATCAAAATATTTTTTACTAGTAGGTACTTGGGAGATTTTCCATTTTCCGGGATAAAAAGTAGCCTATGTCCCTTTCTCAGGCTTTAGACTATCTGTGTACCAAATTTCATTTTAATCGGTTCAGTGGTTTTAGCGTGAAAGCGAGACAGACAGAGTGACTATCGCATTCATAATATGTATTAGTTAGAATTTGAATAGGAACAACCACATAGGAACAGTCATTCTAACGTCGGGTCTAAGTTTCTTTCACTGAGAAGAACCGAAAATAAACAGCGATTATAACATAGTATTTATCATATCTATTAACATAGACATTTCATCATCATCAGCTCATATACCTACGTCTCCACCGAGGAGCTCGACCCTCACCTAACATCGAGGGGATCTAGGCCATAGTCTACCACGCGCGCCTAGTGCGGATTGGCGGACTGCACATGCCTTTAATTGTGAAGTCGTGGCACGGTAGTGCCCCCGCCAAGTCGAGCGCGAAGCAAACACTGCCGTACCATCCTTTACTGGAATCATTTCGCCTCATTTTTAGGTCCCTATAGATATTTACACGGAATAAACATAAGACATGTGTGTTTGTTCGCCCAATTTTTGTCTTGAGAATTGAACCGAAAAAAAGCTTGAAAGTGACGACCAAACCACGAGGCGGAAGTAGTATTTCAGAAAAGTTTGATAGTCTGTATGTCTGTATGTATAATACACGGAACAATAAGCAACTGTTTGCTCTGGTACACATTGGTTGCGCGACTATTGCAACAGGTAGGGTCTGCAATATGGTCTTTATATAAGGAATTAAATAAATAAATATCCTGAGAATTTTTTCACATTCTAAACTAATTTGGGCTAATACTATGGGAACCAGTTAGCTAATCGTATTAATTTTGAATACCGTTTTTGAAACATTTTTTATTGATACTCCGCTCCTATTCGTCGTAGCATGATGATATATAGCCCTTTCCTTCCTCGATAAATGGGCAATCTAACACTAAAATAATTTTTCAAATCGGACCGGTAGTAGTTCCTGAATTGCGTTCAAGCAAACAAACAAATAAACAAACTCTCCAGCTTTATGTACCTGCCTATATGAATAAACAACTATTTTACCAACTGTACAGACATATTCACAAGTAAAACTATGAAACAATACATTGCCGGTTTTGTTTCAACCGTCGCGCGATACTTGTGTTCTATACTGTGGGACATAGAGCTACAATAATATAGACGTAGTTTCGCCTAACTGAGGAAACCAGCAAATTTATACCATTTAGTGTAGGCCCTATGGGTTTTGGACTTCATGGGACTGAATTAAATATATAAATATTAAACCTTAAGTCCTTTTCCAAGCTTTAGTAGGTATATTATTTTATCCAAATCTGTTCAGTGGCAACGAAAGTTTGACACACAGACAGACAGAGTTACTTTCGCAATTATAATATCAGTGGTGATCTATGGACACTCTTTACACGCGACCAATTTGATTCCAAACTAAGCAGTTGAAACTATTTTATTAACACACACGTAGTACGTTCTAAACTGAAGCCGCACTTTTGACGCAGCGATGCTTCATCTAGATTTTCATTAATCTATGTAACTTACAACTTTATTAATAGTTTACAAAAAGGTGAATGTACTCCTATGCTTTTGTAAATGTTTCCATAACCTAGCTTCGTTAGTCTTGATGTTTGTTAATAAATGAATATCTTTCAATATTCGAATGCTTTTAAATTAAAGTACCTGAGCGATAGTAAATCACGATTTTGTAGATGAGATTCCTGCAATTAGCTTGCGCCCCGCGGTTTCACCCGCGTTCCAGGCGCAGCTCAACTTTCCCGACATAACTCTATCACGACAAAGCGGCTGGAGGGATCGCAATAAAATTTGGTACAGAGATAGAATATGTTCTGTAGTAATAAGTAGGTTAGTTTTATCCCGGGAAAATTTAAGATCCCCTGGGAACGCGGGAATATAAACGATAGAATATACGTTTTAGTGTTTAAGTCATGTCAAAAGCTATATAGTATACCCTTGTTTAGTATTCATACTTGGGTATTGGGTAAACTTATTTTTCGTTTAAAAAGGACAGAAATAGTATCATATTACACACTTATCAAAGTGTTTTACCGTGTTCCCCAACATGCAAATGTTTGCCAAACTGTTTGGCTTCAAATTACACGAGACAAATATTGGTTAAAGTAATATAAATCTACCCTACTAATATTATAAATGCGAATGTAATGTCTGTTACGCTTTTACGCCTAAACTACTCGGGTGGATTTTTATGAATTTTTTTGTGTATGAGTTTCATTCCATTCTTACACAATAGAAACTACTTTTTATACATGAATCTGTCTGTTTGTTGTGTCTGTATGTAAATATATATCTAAGTAGGTATGTATTTTAAAGCAGTATATTAGCTAACAGGTAGAAAGTTTGAAAAAGTCCCAGAATATTACTTTATTACATACAAAATGTTCAATCACCACATAAACTGTATAGGAAAATTCCGGAAATGTTTATTTTCTAAGAAAACTTTCCGGAAATTATTACATTTATCCATGAGTTAACTGGGGTCCTACCACTAACTGTTAAAGC
Organism: Thyatira batis; assembly: GCA_905147785.2. Taxonomy (NCBI): domain Eukaryota; kingdom Metazoa; phylum Arthropoda; class Insecta; order Lepidoptera; family Drepanidae; genus Thyatira; species Thyatira batis. Next base: position 8,636,772 of record LR990504.1, on the reverse strand, counting down.
AGTATTATTGTAATTATACTTTTACTTGGCACACCAAATTCGCATAATCATGTCAAGTGAGTCCCCACTTCCCCCAGCGCTGCCCTGAGCCGAGGCACGGTCCCGCAGGGGACACCCTCAGCGCTCCGCGTAAGGGTGTAAAAGCCATCTGAGGCTAACATCTTCTAGTGTATTAAAATTATACGTAAGGGAACTCTGAAGTAAGATTAAAATAATAATGCTGTAAAATATAGCAATAGGGATGGTCATTTTTGTTTCATAACACAAAACATATCCTGTTTATTTGGTAAATATTTTCGTTTCCTGTCAATGATAAGGCAGTGAAGCTCTGAAGGTAACCTAAGGAGTATATACCTTAAAATCAAATTATTGAAATTTTATTACTCTCGAAGCTATAGAAATCTTACAGACAGACTTTTTTGACAGCCCGGTTGGCTTGTGTGTTGTGGGTTCAAATGCCACCCAAGAAAAACATTTGTATGTATGAATATGTCTGTTTGTTCTGTGTCTGGATGTAATTATCTATAGCAGCTCACTTTGGAATCCGATTGGCCGTATTTGAAAAATGACATAAGATATGTATTATTTATTTTTCTGTGTTACTACTAATTATACTTAAATGTGGTATTTTGGTTGAATGGATGTTTGTTCCTCATTCACGCCAGAACTGAAAGATCTTGTTTAAATTAGACACATAGATAGAATATGTTCTAGTATAGCATTTTACGCGACTAAAACCGTGGGGTGGAAGCTGTTTTGTAAGATTTGAGCCAAACGGAGAAGGCTGTTCAAGTTTTATTTATTTATCATTGTCGTAAATCGTTTAAAATGAGTTTTATTCAAAACTTTTTTTAACACCTGCTAAGGACAAAGACGAATGAGGATTTAGTAGCAATAGAATATTCATTTGTTGGTTAGTATATAGGAATATATATAATACTAGCTGCCGCCCCGCGGTGTAACCCGCGTAGTTCCCGTTCCCGTGATCACAGGGGTATCAACAATAAATAGTAGCCGATTCTCAAACCTACTGAATATGCATATAAATTTTCATAAAAATCGGTCAAGCCGTTTCGGAGGAGTATGGTATAGTTACCATACTAAAATTATCACTAAAATGTATGTACATTGTGACACGAGAATTGTATATATAAGATTACACGAAAGAAAAAAAAACGAAAGATTGAAAAATATGTAAAAGAAATATCAAAAATCTAAGATAAGTTACAAAACATTAAAAAATATGGATAATTTGGTTTGTATCTTAGTACCTATAATCTATATATACATATAATGTCTGCCCCTGACTTGTCGAAATAATTAAAAGAAATTTAATATAAAATAAATTTTATTTCACCAGATCGTATGTACAAAAACATTATGTCTAATCACAGTAGGAATCCACAAGAACACAGTATTTACAATAAAGAAATACATTATCCTATATTATAGCTAAACCTTAAATTTATTTACCTCGTAAAATTCCAGATTCATATTTTTATTTTTACCTAAAAATAATTTTAAAATTTCATTTTACAAGAATTTAAAAAATTTACATTAAATTTTTAAATTAATCTTTATAAAATAATTTTTTAGTCTTCATAATTGACCGTGCTTTAAAAATTTTACAAAACAAAAAACTAAAAAGTCAATTTAATAATTAAGAGAATTTAGGTTTCCTAATAAAAACATTAAATACCTTAAAATCTAGCAATTACTCATACAATATTTAACATAGTACAACAAAATAGTGCTGTATAACTTAGTAATGAGAAAAATAACAATATTCAGCCATTAATATAAAAAACACACACAATATAAAAATTTTTTTTTCATTCGTACATCCTCAAACAATAAAAAAATATTAACACGTTCCCGTTGTAAAAAAAACTACCACAAAAATTATTTTTACGATTTCTGCAGATTAGTAAAATGTTAAATTGATTTTTTTTAGTCCTATGTCATTAAATTTAATTCCACTAATCCACAAAATCTAAGTAAGTATTTGACAATTCTATTCAAAATATAGATTGTGGGGTGTGTGTGTGACTTTTGTTCTGATGTCCTATTCCTCTCTTTTATATTTGATAGAATGAAAATGGAGACAGTTCAAAAATAAGGAAAATGAGTGAATTTTTAGATTTTTTTTAGATTAATAGATACACTAATAAAATAAATACCTACACAGGGACAATTTTCACACACAGCCAATCTGATTCTGAACTTAGCAGAGCTTGTATTACTAACCAGATAGCTTGATATACTACTTTTATAAAGATAGATAATTACATATAAGCCATAAGCCAACCGCGCGGTTTCACCCACGTATTTCCCCGATCCCGTAGGAATAGGTACGAGAATAAAATATAGCTTAAGCTACTCCCTGATAATCTAGCTTTTTATAAGTGAAAGAATTATTCAGATCAGCCCAGTAAATTTTAAGTTTATTCGTTACAAATATTTCCTCTTTATACTATTTCTCCGGGCTATCGACTACCAACAATCTATACTCCGAATACCCAAAATATTAACTCTAATATATACTGAAACTAATGACTATTCAATTATCCGAAATACTGTGGTCCATGGGCATAGTTATCAGCTCGTTTGTCAATGACTATCAGGCTGGCTGTTTTCGCCGGGTGACCATGGTGGTAGATCCACTTCTTGCCGGCGTCCCTGCCGTCTTGGTGGAAGTGCTTCTTGCCGTGGTGGTCGTGGCCATCGTGGCCTGCTGATGATTTGTGACCCTGGGAAAGAAAGATCTTTGAGTATGGAGGAATACTGATATTTTTACCCAGAGGGTTATACCTACAATATACCTACATATTATGTGCTATTATCACTGCATTTTATAAAACAAAGTCGCTTTCGGCTGTCTGTCCCTATGTCTTCTTAAATCTTTGCGGTATGTTATAATAGATAGATTGTTTCGAGAGGAAGTTTTGTATATACAATACATGCATAATATGTTAGAGAAACACTGATAATTTTGGAGGTTTCTAATGTGATGTATAAGCATTGCACCCGTGCGAAGCCGGGGCGGGTCGGGTCGCTAGTAGAATATATTCTAGGTAACTATCAGGTCTTCTAGCGTGATTACCGTACGAATACAAAAAACCGAAACAAAAATTATAATCTTTGCTCTATCATTAGTGTATAATTTTTTTTTTATCAAAACAGATTAACAAATTACAACCTTTATTTAATGGCAATAAAGTTCAAATTACCTTATGCACATGCACATGCCCTCCCTTTCCGAAGTGTCCGGAGTCGCCTTTAGCGTGGTGATGATGTCCGGCTTCAAGATTTCCTTTTTTGTAATGGCCTCCCTGTAAAAACAAAGAAAAAATATTCATAATGTACTTGCTGCCTCCGCGTAGTTTCGCCCGCGTAGATACCGCTCCCATGGGAATACAGGTATAAAATATAGCTTATGTTACTCCCTGATAATGTAGCTTTCCAACGGTGACAGAATTTTTTAAATCGGCTTAATGGTCAACGAGTTTATTCATTATAGCTGCTTCCGCGCGGTTTTACCCGCCTAGTTCCCGCTCCCATGGGAATACAGGGATAAAATATAGCCCATGTTACTCCCTGATAATGTAGCTTTCTAATGGTGAAAGAATTTTTTAAATCGGCACGGTAGTCTTTGAGTTAATTCAATATAAACATACACACAAAAATAAAATAAAATCCTCTTTATAATATTAGTGTAGATATATAAAAAAAAACATCACCTTTTCGTCGGTCAAAATGTTTTAGCATTGAAAGGGTTCCGGAAATTGAATTTGTCTTTTTTGGGTTGAAGATGGGTTACTACTTATTTTTTTGTAAATATAATTTGTATTTGATACTTTATCGGTATTTTTAGTTGACACTGCCGCCCCGCGGTTTCACCCGCACAGTTCCCGTTCCCGTGATCACTTAGGGGGATGAAAAATAGATGTTGCCCGATTCTCAGACCTACCCAATATGCACACAAAATTTCATGAGAATCGGTAAAGCCGTATCGGAGGAGTTTAATCACAAACACCGCGATACGAGAATTTTATGTATTAGATTATCGATTTATTTGTTGACTATGGTCCGTATGGCATTGTATACCTATTACTTTAGAATATAGGTAATCGACGTAATTTGAGTACGTATAGTACATATGTACCATCAACCAACCACCCACCAAGTATGTATTTAAAACGTAGTATATGTAGTATATCAGCTATCTGGTTACCATAAGTTCACTTTGCAGCTTACTTTGGAATCCGATTGGCCGTGTGTGAAAAATGTCCCAGGATATTTATTTAATTAAAGCACAGCTTGTTTAATACAAGCATGCTTAATAATCCGACTATACTTTTCATATTCAAATAGTCTTAGACTACAACGATATTATGTACCAAGGGAAACTTCGCAATCTTAAGTTCACAGCTAATTAAGAAACACCAGGGAACTATGGCTAACTAGCGTCGAGCTATAACTGGAAGTAGCTTACCATCTTATAGATAACAACTAATTATAGTATAAGTTTTAATCTTGTTATGAAAGAAACTGCAGGAAAAGCAGGTAGATATAGAATTATCCGGCGATTTTGTATGCGTTCTAGGGGAATCCATACTAATATTATATTATCAATGCGAAAGTAACTCTGTCTGTCTGTTACGCTTTCACGCTAAAACTACTAAACCGATTTAAATGAAATTTGGTACACAGATAATCCAGAGCCTGAGAAAGGACATAGGCTACTTTAAACGTGGGCGAAGCCGCGGGGAGCCACTAGTTATTATTAAAAAAACTAGCTGAATTATTAATAAAATCTGGTGGCTGGCGCGTTCCCAGGGAAGCTTCAATTATCCCGGGATAAAAGCCTATATTTTAAAAGAGGTTGTAAACTATCTGTGTTCCTAATTTCATCCAAATCCATTTAGTAGTTTTTGCGTGAAAGACTAACAAATATGGACACTATATAGATACTTTCGCGTTTATAATATTAGTAGGAAATGACTGGTAAATAGTTTATATATATCCGCTAAAGAGGCTATCTGATGGTAAGTGGTCACCGTACCTACGCCATAAAAAAATATATCCACTGGGTTTTCTTGTCAGAAATATTAACTATTTTATTTCGAAAATTTTGTGTATAAATAATTGCCTTAAAAACCAGCATTACATCACTTTGAACTAAATTCGAAATATTATTTTGAATAAAAACTCAAGTGTTAGTTATTGGCTTTAAAATCACCAGTTATGATGAAGAAACATCACAAAACGTTGCTTAACAAAAAACAACCTAAGTAATAAGTATTCTTATTTACCTTAACTTGGAAATCGCAAGAGTATTGCTCTTTAACTTTTTTACACGTATTTTGTACCGACGTCCATTGTTAATAATTGAATTGATCTAAAATAAGAATTCTAATAAAAACTGTAACGGCTCTGACAAAATCTAGACCGAGTAAGTTACGTCTAGACAATTTGCAATGTTCACGGTGATTTTGACCGTTAAATAGATCACAAAACGGATGACAAACGCCAATGAAATATCTTAAATATTACATTTATACGAGAAATAGATGATAAGCAATAATGTGCCAACCCACAAAAAGTCGATAACATGTTTTGATATATTTTTATAATGCATCGCGTTTAACATTCTACAAAAGTTTTTGAAGTCATCTAAAACATAAAAGTGCATAAAAATGGATACATCATACAAAAAGTCGTAAATCGCATATAGTCGGATTAATAATTCGAGTCAGAGAAGTGACAAGTGCAACTGTCACTGATACAAAAAAGGGTGACCCGCTACAATAGTGATGTTCGGCAGTTTTGTTCTTTCAGTATCCGATACATATTTCTAGTCGAAAATCCCAAAATTTCATTTTTTTTAAACTAAATTTTAATTTAATTGAAACCAAAATTAAATAAATAAAATCGAATAAATGTTATTAATTTAATTAACCTAACATAGGCTAATCATCCAATTGATGCCTAATTTAAAAAAAATTCATAAATGTACGAATAAATATAATTTATTTGTCCAGTACCCGTACAAATAGTCACTTCCAAAACAAAATGGGGTCCATAGCGTGACAAGTGATGACTATAGTTCTTCCAATAGCCCAAAACAAATAATATACATAAGAGTATTTTATGTAATATTTAATTACCTACCATGTATGTCTTCTGTTTTATTACCATAAATTACATATTTTTATTTATATAAAGGCAATTTGACATTGAATAAAAAAAAGGAAACTCTAGTCGAGTTTCCTTTGTCCTACGCCGACTTTTAGTTGTAAAAATTTGAATCTACCACAACACTATTTATTTGGGACTAAAAAACTGCAACACTGGAAACTTCATTTCTCTGCCTACAATGAATAATCTGAGTATAGACATTTTTGTCTTTAAACGCCATTTTCTCAAAACCAAATGTGAAATAAGTGGTTTATGAATTGCCTTTCTAAGTGTTTTAGATTTATTTTATGACCAACGATGTTTATTTGCTAATCGCAACGTGGTGTTTGAAATAACTCAGAACAAACCGTCTTAAATAAATATCTAGATATTAAGCATTGTCCCTTTCACTGCCTATACAGTTGCTCCTTTACAGAGACGGCAACGCGTGAGTGACGCCCCTGGTGTTGCAAGCGTCCATAGGCTACGGTAACCGCGCGCCATCAGGTGGGGCCGTATGCCTGTTTGCCACCCTTGTGGTATAAATATATATATATATATATATTTCACCTGTTAAACAGAATATTCTAAGCTGTGTGGGTGTTTGGTTCAGTTGTGAACAATCCTGACTTTCAAAACGCGATTCTCATGCATCTATACTAATCTATAAAGCTGGAGAGATTGTTTGTTTCAACGCGCTAATGTCAGGAACTAATGGTCCGATTTGATTCTTTCAGTATTAGATAGCCCATTTATCGAGGAAGGCTATAAGCTAAATATCATCATGCTACGATTAATTGGAGCGGAGCACCAATACTAACAGTAACTATTCCACGCGTACGAAGTTGCGGGCAGAAGCTAGTATTACATAAAGTAGATTTCTCGTAATAATGAGTTTTAATATGACAAAAGAGAAAAAAACTCATCATAATAAACTAACAAATATTTAATTAAGTTTAGCGATGCATACACAATTGGGACCAATGAGGAATGAAAGAGTAAATTAGTCAAACAAATATCAAATTACAGTTTTTTATCTCCAAATTGATTTCATTATCGCAACGTTACCTTGGATACCACAAACTTTGTAGATTGACAAATTTCTTTTTGCATCCATTGAAAAACATTTAAATTAGTTATTTTACAGTTTAATAATCGTGTAATTACGAACATTACTATTTGAAGATAGTAAAAAAATTGTTTCGTAAAATGCATCTACTTAGGAAAAAATAAATTAGTCTTTACACGTTTATAAGTCTCGCCGTTGCACTCGCGTAGTTCCCGTCCCTGTTAAAATAAGGGGATAAAATATAGCCTATATTACTCCCTAATAATGTAGCTTTCAAATGGTGAAATAATTATTTACATCGGTCTAGTAGTTTCAGAGCCGATTCATCACAAACAAAAGTACAAATCTTCTTTATATATTAGTGTAGATAATAATCAAAACGAACGATAATTTCAATAATACACTGCCAATCCGATTCCAAACAATATACATATTTATATTTACACCTAGACAAAAAACAAACATACATAATAATGTCCATTCTATTAATATTATAAAGATAAAGAAAGTTTATTTGTTTGAACGTACTAATCTCAGGAACAATCTGATTCGAATTGAATAATTATTTTAGTCTTGGATAACTCATTTATCGAGGAAGGTTATATAACATCACGCTACGACCAATAGGAGAAGAGCATGCATCAAAACACGCCATAAAATGAAGGGATGTACCGTTAACGAAGATGCGTGGGTTAGCTAGCTTACAAATATTTGTCCTAAGTGGGATTCGAACCAACGCTACCGGCTTGAAAGTCAGGGTCGCTAACTGTGAAACCAACCGGCAATTGTTCCATTGATACGGTCATGTCACGGTCCGGTCTCGGTCCCGTCATGGCTCTTTCTAATTGTTAAGACGCTAACAAGGTAGACGCTTTCTAATAAGTTTCCTTAAGAAACAGTTAATGTTTTAATTGGATCTGTATTTATAAAAACTTACATTGTAAGTTATTTTAAAAAGAGTAAATGTAGAAAGACCATCAAATTATTTAGAAGAGTATTCTGTAACAGTCTAAATGACAACTACAAGTCTCACTATTTATTTTAATATTCTTTAAACATAGTTGTTAAATATAAAAATTTTAATGGCCGGAATAAGAAAGTTATTAAAAAAAATATCACAGCTGATATTTTCTTGACGGTTCTTGTCCATCCAAAGCTTCAGAACCTGTTGTGGCTTCAACGGCTTAGACCTTCAAAAGCACCCAGTTAGAGCCTAAACTTAATTAATAACTTTGAAAGAGATACCAAATTTTTTCCCAACTTCTTGACCCTAAAAAGTCTGCCTGTTATTGTCGATAGCTGACGTGCGAAATGGTCCTTCGACCATAGTTAAGCATTTTTATCTTCTTAAACTTAAGGCCACCTTATTCGTTGACTCTTCTTTATACTTCCTACTACTATTATAAAGGCGAAAGTTTGTAAGTATGGATGTATGTATGGATGTTTGTTACTCTTTCACGCTCCAACGGCTGAAGGGATCTGCTTGAAATTTGGCACAGAGCTAGAATATGTTCTGGAATAACACATAGGCTACTTTTTATCCCGGGAACGCGGGTGAAACCGCGGGGAGCCACTAGTATACTATAAAAAACATAGTCGTAAATCTTACCTTGGCATGACCATGTTCCTCATTGAACCCGCCATGTTTTTCTTCTTCTGCCGAGTCTCCTTCTTCTTCAAAGAACTCAACATTCTTCTCGTATTCTTCCTTTTTGTGGATGTCGTGACTCCCCTTCGTGCTGTGCCCCTTTGAATGCTTTCCTGATTCCTCATACTATGGATATTGGCATAAAAAAATGTTAAATAACAGAAGAATTAGTTCTCTGTCCTCTTTATTTACAAAACTTGTATTAAATTCCCCTTTATGTAATTTAGTAATATTTGAAGGTGATTTTCAGCCCCGTCAAAACGTCAGATGAATTTAAAACTTTGTACACTTTTCATGGATCGATGACTATGCAAAATTTTTATATTGTTTTTACTTATTTTTGAAACGTGGCTTTTCAGTTATCAATAATTATCAGCTTGAAATTAATAATATAACTCTTTCCCATTAGTTTGCTTGTATGTAATAAATATACTGTGTATCGGAATTACTAGTGTCAAAGTAGTTTTAAAAGAAATTTCTACGAACAGAATGTTCTTAAACCTTCTAGATATTTATTAGCTTCATTTCGCAAAAAAAATAGCTATATTTTAAATTAAATATTCCATGAAAATAACCTCATCTGTTTAGCTGATGGACTTTCTGCAAACATCGTCACGTCAGCTTTGAGACCGCATCAATTTAGGTTTAGATACACCTTCTTCTAGAACCTTCTAGACTTGGGGGGACTAGGGGGTGGGGGAGGGGGGGTAATTACCTTGGCATTTTTCTTCCCATGCTCCTCATGGTGGTGGTCTCCGTAATGTCCAGATTCCACATGGTGCTCTTTCTCAATCCCTCCAGCGTCATTGTACTTGCCGAGGTGGTTTTCCTTGTCGTGGTAGCCCTTTGCGGTCTTCGTATCCTCATGGACCCCCTGTTGATCAGAAAAATGGTTCAGAAAACTGTGGATTCTTCTAGATGACTTTGTATCAGCTATAGACCTATCTAACTAGATAACGTTAATACTGCAATTTGTATGAAGACCAATCGTGTCACTGTATTTGACGTCCAAAGGCAGTAACGGTCGATTGCAGACTAAATGACGGCGTAGAAAGCAGACATTTTTGCTGCTTTTTGAGACGCAAAGTAGTCTCACGATGTCTAGTTACATTTATAGGTCTGTAGTATCAGCCATGCTATTCTATAACCAATTTTTTGGACTAGAAGGTATTAGCCTCTGATGGCTGTTACACCCTTACGCGGACAAGCGGTGAGCGCTGAGGGCTCTCAACCGAAGTAGTTTTATGCAACAGCGCTGAGTATCCCCTGCGGGCGTTGCTGGGGGAGGTTTGATTTATTTAAGGATTTTTTTATTCGACATTCTATTCTATAACTGATTGCTAAGTGATTATTCAGGTAAACTGATGAAAGAGAGCCTCATATCAGGCTGCAGTACGTGTGAGGGAGATAGACTATAGTTGCGTGAGAGATTGGAACTGAGAATAGCATAGCTGCAGAGTATACTATTGCGAGAAGCAAACGAACTCTGAATTTATAAAATTCGATATTTTCTCGCAACATTTGAGATATTGAGGAAATAATGTTAATATTAATTTGAATTAATATTTTTAGCTGTAATTACAAAACATAGTATTAGCAACAATAATACTTATTGATAGCTACCATGATTTAGCACAAGATATATTTTTTTAAGATAAAATATGTTAAGACAAACCTATTTATAGCAAAAAAAACTAACGCATATCCTACTAAATAATATTATTAGAATATCAGGAAAAAAAATAACGGTACAATCAGAGAGACAATTAAATAAAACCCAGTAAAATTCTCGTAAACAAACGGAAAGTTTTTGGACGAAAATTTGATCGCCCCCACAAAATGTGTCTCAGGCGTACGCATTTCAAATAGTACGACTATCACGTAACCTTAGGCCGACGACAGTTGCACAACAATTGCATTCTTTGTTTTAAGTGCAAGGGTCAATAGAATTAATGATACGGTCGATTTACTTATTAAAATGTTTCTCGCGCGAATACAAACGATTTGTCATGGTGTTTTTATTTTTTTTATGTTTTTATTATATTTAGTAAATTGTTTTATTTGTAATGTTTTCTTAGAATGGATAGTGATCTTAATAACAGATTATTTTTTATTAATGAAGGGCTTGCATTTGGTCTCTGACCTGTCTATACAGGATGTTTTCAGCTCGGCTCTTCTCAGTAAAGGCAACCGAACCGAGTGGCTGTTCATAAAGTGCTTGTCAGGGAAGGGCCTATTTGAATAAAAAATATTTGATAAATATTTAATAAGATTTGACTTACTAATCCCTAACTTGTTTTTTATTTGTTTCAGGTTAGAATAACCACGAGTAATGTAAGTATTTAAGTTAATTGATTTGCGTACTTAGACACTCTTCATATAATTTTATGACTATTTCAATGAAATTGATATACATAGCTCAAGAAATTGCTTGTGCAATCAGTTGTTATCGCAATTTACACAATCATCACACCGGTGTTTAATTAATATTACCCACAGAATCTGTCTAACGGCTGTAAACTCCAGATAACTAATTTCCTTACCGACTTTTTTAACTAACTACTATGACTTCTCACCAATAAGTCGGAACCTACCCAAAGAAGTCAGAAAGGTAGTAACGGAACTCTAATAATTTACCATCAAGGTATGCTTTATATACTTTTTACGTATCCCAATAGGTACATTATGTATTGTCGGTAAGATCAAAACCTTGAAATGTAATAAGTTGTTTTGTAAAGGGTAATTACTGAGTTTGTTGCCGGCTCTCCTCTGCAAAATCAACCTTTCGAACCGAGCATTAGAATCTGTCTATTCATATTCATGCTATAGCCTATTTCAATATATATATATATATATTAGGAAAATAATAATTATAATCTAAACTGCATTCGGGACATTAAAAAACAAACCCTATTTGTTTGGATTAAAATGCATTATGTTATGATAATAAGATTTTTAGAGAGTCAAAACAAATATATACTAGAACAATAGTCATATTGTTAGGAACAATGACTGTTTGATAATAAACAGGCGTGACAGTAAGTGTTGATCACCATCTCAAGAGCGGGTATATTTCTTTCCCACGCTGATGTTTGGGGGTTTACAAATTCGCAAGTGTTTAGAGAAAGCTAATATGATATTTTGAATGACTATTTTTGAATTTAGATTAAATAAAATCGGCGGTTAAATTCTGTAGTTTAAAAAGGTATTCACTTATTTTTCTACCAATCTTACTAATAATTAATACTTATGTTTGGATGGATGGATGATGTCACTCAATCAAGGCAAGCCCTTAAGCATTTATCTAGATGGAATGTACCATACCCTGTACTTAACGGATTCAAGAGAAACTTGGCGGACCGATAGAATACATTCAAGATTAATAGGTACATATTTATTCCCCGGATAAAAGATTCAGTCAGAGTTTTTACTCTGCATCTAAAAAATTTTCATAAAAATTTACATTGTCATATAAAATTTGTTTGTTGACATTATTGTGCTACTAATTGTCTCTCTCATTCATGTAGGTATGAATGTGTCTGTTTGTTCTGTGCTGTGTAAATAAATATATGTGTATGCATGCATTTAAAAGTCGTATGTGTTATGTGTAGTATATCAGCTATCTGGTTACCATATCACAAGCTCTGCTTAGTTTGGAATCAGATTGGCCGTGTGTGAAATATATCCCAGGATATTTATTATTACTATTATTTATTCATGTATAAAGTGACAAACAGAGATCTCCATTGTTAAAGGTTTTTTTATACCACAAAGGTGGCAAACAGACATACGGTTCCATCTGATGACAAGCGGTTACCGTAGCCTATGGAAGCTTGCAACACCAGTGGCGTCACTCGACATTGCCGAGACTAAAATCTATCTCTATGCCTATGATATTTTATAAAGGTCAAAAATATATTATTGTTGTTTATATTCGTACCCTGCATAATGATACATAACCCTGCATATTGAAAGGGGATCATTCGAAATCATATGATGAAAAGATCGAAAAATCTTTTCACAAACTTGCAAAGCTATATTTATTACAATTAACATTCATACAAGTTTCCGCACGCGGTGTCACATGCGTTTCCGGTGAATCCAAATTTTACTGGGCTAAGAAGTATCCTAATCCAGAACATACACTACTTTCATCTTAATCCCTTTAGCCGTTATCGCGGGAAAGAGTAACAAACATATCCATACTCACAAACTTTCGTATTTATAATATTAATAAGATATGAGATTTAAAATATGAATTTATTTTGACAGCCTGGTTGGCTTTGTGGTTAGTAACCCTGACTCTCAAGCCGCGGGTCGTTCGAATCCCACCCAGGACAAACATTTGCATGCATGAATGACATATTCATTGTTTGTTCTGTGTCTGGATGTATATATCTAAAATCCCTTTAGTTGTTATCGCATGAAAGAGTAACAAACATTTATCCATCCTCACAAACTTTCGTATTTATAATATTAATAAGATATAAGATTTAAAATGAGATTAGTTAGAGAGAGTGTGAGATTTAAAATGAGAATTATAACACCTGTCAATATGTCAGCCATCTTGTTTTTTCCAGCTGATTGTTTAGTCAGTGGTTAGGAGTTATATCACACACGTATATACATACACTTACGTCCATATAATTATAATACCAAGGTTTCCCCATTTTGAATTTGGATTTCGGCCTCGGTTTAATACTGGTTTGCTGCTTGGTAACCTTTATCAACAATTTTAAATATAAAATAAAAAAACTATATTGTTGTATACAGCGACCGGCCCAGCTTCGCACGGGTGAAATGCTTATACAGTGACTATTCATAAGTGCTTTATTGAGGCCTATTTGAATAAAAAAGATTTTGATTTTTTTGATTTTGACATCACATTAGAAACCTCAAAAATTTACAGTGTTTCTCTAACATATTATGCATGTAATATATATAAAGACCTCCTCCTCTTAAATCATTCTAACTATTAAAAAAAACCGCATCAAAATCCGTAGCGTAGCTTTAAAGATTTAAGAAGACATAGGGACAGACAGGGGAAAGCGACTTTGTTTTATAATATGTAGTTATTGTCATTGTCCCGTGGACATTCAAAATATATACTGGCGATCTGTGACTTGAAACGCTTTTTTAACGTCCGTTAAAAAAAGTCTCGTGCGAATGTAAGCTTAGACCTTTGCATCGGCTATAGACTAGACTACCACTAAGCTATCATCGTCTTACAAACCATATCGTGCTTAAATAAAGTACCATTTCATCAGAATTTAAAAATGACAGTTTTCATGATCCAAATGACCTTAGCCTTCTAAAAAAAATATTTTAAAAAGTTTCACGTTTAATTTTATACAAAAGAATATCGTGATTAGAAATTATGGTAAAAAAACTGTTTGTCCCGACTGGGTCAAGTTTGTTTGTTTGTTTTGTGAATGTAAACTTAGAAAAATGGTCAAGAGCAAAACGTTTAGGAATTTGTTTTATAAAAAATACTATTTAGTCGCTAAGCTATTAACAAATATAATAACCGTAGCTTAAAATTTATATAATTTCAAATTATAATATACAAGCATCTGCCCCGCGGTTATACCCCCGTAGTTCCCGTCCCCGTAGAAATACGGGTATCAACTTATGTTTTTCCTTGATAATGTAGCTTTCCAATAGTGAAAGATTTTTTTGAATCCATAATTTAGACGTGAAAGCGTAACAAATAAACAGACTTAAGTACATTCGCATTTATAATAGAATAATACTTAAATCTTAAAGACAAATAATTTGGCATGGATCCTCTCTTATCCTAAAAAATGTTTGTTCTAGATGATTCTAGCAAGTTTCAAGTGCTTTAATAAACCCTATCTTGCGTCTTCACTCTTTTAGCCTAAAAAATGATCGTTTTTAAAGATTCATGCTTTAACTAAGTATTTACCTCATAAGCTTTCTTGCCATGTTCTTCATGAGCTTCTTCACTCTCCGAATGGTACTCTTTTTCTCCACCTGGTGAATAAAAAAATATTACACTTATGTATATCATATTATTTTAGGACGAAATATTCACTGGTATTTTAGAATAACCTATAAATAAATTTAAGGAACGAGTTTAGTCAGCTTTGGTTCCTAAGGTTTTTTTTACAATAAATGATTATTTTAATGATGTTGAGCCTTGGGTATAGCGCTCGTTCTAGCAGGACAGGACTAATATTAGTATTCCTAAATGAATTATTAAAAAAAAATATTATTATTGACTCAGCGAAAGCAACCTTTCTAACCGAGCATTAGAGTCAACGTTTCATAAGTGCATGTGAAGCTTAAATTAATATTTCATTTTATTAATCACTAGCTGCCTCCGCGTGGTTTTACCCGCGTAGTTCCCGTTCCCGTGGGAATACAGGGATAAAATATAGCCTATGTTACTCGGGGATAATGTAGCTTTCCAAAGGTGAAAGAATTTTTGAAATCGGTTCAGTAGTTTCGGAGCCTATTCATTACAAACAAACAAACAAACAAATCTTTCCTCTTTATAATATTAGTATAGATTTGTTTATCTAGCGCCACACCTAGTCATAATAATTATAAAAAATAATAAAAAAATGAAATTATTATTTCAGGCAACTAAATGTTTTAAGGATTAAAGACATTACGATAAATAAATGTGTATGCGCGGATCGTCCCGTTATATAAATCATGAATTTATTTTTAATTTCCCTAGTCTACTTAATGTTGATTAAAATCGTCAACTTTAATAAAAACCCAATCAAATCACTCCTTCTGTTTAATAAAATAAAAGTAGACCACCAAGATAAATGTCAGCTTAGTAATCCTTGCAAGAGGAAGATTTCTTTTTAAACGCATCACTTGGTGAGAATGGTGTCAGATTAGATTAGATTAGATTTATCCTCGCAGATGACGAGTGTCAGGCCTGCAATTGGATTTCAGAATACAACTGGCGCCGCATGCCATCTGTGTCTGAAGTTTAAACTATATCTCGGCTTTTAAATTCCGAGAATTCAAGCAGAAAAGCACCTATTTGGTTGCCGCTTTTTCCTAGTTTGCTTGTGAAAAATCTAAATATGTGTAAAAATCTAAAATGTTAATTACAAAAACATCCAATATAGGTACGAAAAAATATTATAATAGATAGGTACTCCCTGATATTGTAGGTTTCCATTGGTGTAAGAATTATTCAGATCTGTCCAATAGTTTTGAGATGATTCGTTACATACAAAAATATAAACCTTTCCTCTTTATAATATTAGTATAAATAGAAAACAAAGTAGTACCTATGTACCTACTATAAAATCAATTATAGCAAGACAGATCTTGCAAGGTAGGTAGGTAGGTACCTAAGTGTCATGGCGTCGAGAAATTCCATAATTTTCCATGGCTTTCCATTTCACACTTTCGTTTTCTGTAGAAATAAAATTATTTGCGCCATTTTATTATCGGATTACGAAACTTCAAGGTTTAAGTTATGCAAACAAGATGAATAAAGCACAGTTATTCGTATCTCTCTCTTCAAATAAATATATCCTGGGACAAATTTTATACACGGCCGATCTGCATTTAATTATAGTTGACTAGTGGTTTCACCCGCGTTTTTCAAGATCTTAAATTTTCCCGGGATAAAAAGTAGCCAATGCGTTTTTTCAGAACATATTCTAACCCCCCGATCCCTTCGGTCGTTCTGGCGTAAAAGAGTAACAACAACATAATATTCTCAAAAACTTTCGCATTTGTAATATTAGTAGAAGAATGCAAAGGCAAAATTTGGAATGACCGGTATGTAACATTTAATATAGTAGGATTTAATTAGTAGTTAATAGAAGTTAATTTAGTAGGATTTGTGTTAATGTAAGAAAGTAACGCCCCTGGTGTAGCAAGCGTCCATAGGTTACGGTAACCAATTTCCATCAGGTGGGACCATATGCCTCTTTACCTTAGTAGGTAGGTATAAAAATAGCATGTAATATAACACCTTTAAACCAACCAAAATGTATACCTATAAATATTTATATTTGATGGACCCGAGGTAAAGTCGGGGCGTGTAGCTATTCAATTAAAGGCATACGGTCCCACCTGATGACAAACGGTTACCGTAGCCTATGGACGCTTGCAACACCACGCGACACTCACGCGTTGCCGACCCTGTAAAAATCTCTTCACTCCCTTCTTGAAGAAACCCATGCTGTACTCCATTGGTAATATCGCAGAATTATCCGTTTACGTTTCCTCCTAAATAAGATCATCATCACCAGCTCATATACGTCTCCACCAAGGAGCTCGAGCCTCCCCTAACATCGAGGGGTATTTTTAGGCCATAGTCCACCACGCGGGCCTAGTGCGGATTGGCGGACTTCACATGCCTTTAATTGTGACATTTCGGGCAAGCAGGTTTCCTCACGATGTTTTCCTTGACCGAAAGCCAGTGGTGTGAACCGTACGTAAGTTTTTATAAACGTTCCCAACTGAGCCACCACGGCACTTAAATAAGATATCGGGTTATAATTAAAAAAATAGATCAAATTACATTGAAACCTAGCAAAGTAATTGAGTTAGTTCAACAAATCTTAATTTTCTCACAAAACGGACTTTAAACAAACAATAGGATATCGTTTTCTAGATGTGATGTTTACAAACTGTTTGCGACTGGACGTTTCACGACCTCGACTTTTGTACCGGTAGTCGTGGGTTCGACTACCAGACATGATAAACAATTTAGTTTACCTAAGTACACCTTCGTTCTGTGACTTGGTATACAAATAGTAAGCTATCTGGTTACCATGGTACAAGCTCGTGAAATGGAATAGAATTGGCCGTGTATGAGAAATGTCTTAGTATGAAATAATATTCATCAAGTAAATATCTACATAATACATAATGAGGACCTTTTTAACACCTATTTCTTAATTAGATAAATTCAAACTGGCTTCGCACGGTTAGTCATTGTCATATTTCAATAAATGAACACAAAACATAAAAAATGTGCTAGAAATCTTTCTCTTGAGCCCATTGAAATCCGTTACGTAGATCTAAGCGTACAGACGGCTGGAGCGACATTTTTTTTCTCTATGTAAAGATATTATTAGAACACTAGCTTCCGCCGCGCGGCTTTAGCCACATAGTTCCCGTTCCCATAAGAATACAGGGATAGAACAACCTATGTTACTCCCTGATAATGTAGCTTTCAAATAGTGAAAGAATTATACAGATCGGTCCATTAGTTTCGGAGCCTATTCGTAACAAACAAACAAATCATAATAATATTAGTGTAGTCTTGTTTGTATCAACTTTCATAAGTTCGCACATGTCTATTCATAAAAAAATATGTTAAAAACTAGCCGTAGAAACTGTTTTGGCAAATGTATTACTTAAATATTAAGTTTTATTTGTATTATAATAGCTGTGTTTCTTTAATAAAGAAAAAAATAAAAATAGTTTATGTATATTCTATTATAGCTGCCTCCCCGCGGTTTTACCCGCGTAGTTCCCGTTCCCGTGGGAATACAGGGATAAAATATAGCCTATGTTACTCGGGGATAATGTAGCTTTCCAAAGGTGAAAGAATTTTTGAAATCGGTCCAGTAGTTTCGGAGCCTATTCATTACAAACAAACAAACAACTCTTTCCTCTTTATAATATTAGTATAGATGTATTAACTAGAAAGTTTCTCTTAGCCTATTACATTCATTGAAGATATTGTAATAAATTTCACCGCATAATAAGTAAAGAACAAAAGTATCATTACACCTGTTTCATTTACAATCAAAACAAATTGATTTCCAAACCGCAAATTCGATTCGACAGCTAGAAGTGAGAGGTTTGCCGAGGAAACGATAAATATTACTCTACAAGCTACCTTCCGTCCAGCGGTTTCACCCGCATAGTTCCAACCATTAATGGGGATAGAATATAGCCTACTAGTGGTTCCTTGCGGTTTTACCCGCGTTCCCGGGGATCTTATGTGGTAATCCCAGTTATAAATGATCTGTGTTCCAAATTTCAAACAAATCCGTTCAGGAGTTTTTTGCATGGAATAGAAACAAACATGCGTACAAACTTTTACGTTTATAATATTTGTAGGATATCGCTTTCTGGTAATGTAGCTGTTCATCGGTGAAAGAATTATATAAATCGGTCCAGTAGTTTCGGAGTTTATTCATTGTGAAATCAATAAATGAAATTTCAAAACTTAATAGATCATAAGTGCCTTTATTTCATACTAGCTGCCTCCACGCGGTTTCACCCGCGCAGTTCCCGTAGGAATACGGGGATAAAATATAGCCTATGTTCACCGGAGATAGTGTAGCAGTCCCAACAGTGACATAATATTCAAATAGGTCAAGGAGCCTAATCAATGCAAACAAACAAACAAACAAAACACGACACTGTGATCACTGAGGTTCATGCCATTATATAAATAGATTTAAGTATATACATTAAATAGTATAGTAGAACTGTTAACGAGCGCGTCTTATCAACAAGCTACATAAGCTTGGCAAGTAAAATTTTAATTGTAATTTGTTATTTTTTACTTGGAAATAAATGATTAAAAAAAATACAATCAAATATTTCCTTTTTCAATATTCATGTTGATTTTATTTTGTAAGACGATCAATCCGGTTCACTCTTGAGTCGTGAAGATGTCTAGTCCACCTTATTTCATAAGCAGCTGATTTGTCCACCAGAGCGAAATCATGTTTGACCCCAATCTGATGGTCTACGTATTTCATTTCACGGTCATTTGTCACCGCGATATATATTTCTAACTATAATATTGTAAATGCGAAAGTAACTGTGTCTGTTTGTCTGTATTGCTAAAACTACCGAACCGATTTAAATGGAATTTGGTACACAGATAGTCTAGAGCCTGAGAAAGGATATAGGCTACTTTTTATCCCGGGAAAATGGAAGGTCTCCCGGGTATGCGGATGAAACCGCGGGAAGCCACTAGTACTAATATCAAGTTGAAGAGTTTGTTTGTTTACTTGAACGCACTAATCTCAGTAACCGATAGTCTGATTTAAAAAATTCTTTCAGTGTTATATAGCCTATTTATCGAGGAAGGTTATAGGTTTTATTTTATCCCCGTATTCTTACGGGAAAGGAAACTACGCGGGTAAAACCGCGGGGCGGAAACTAGTCACTTGATAGAGCGAGGCCCCATTGGTGCGGTGCGGTGCCGTGCGTCGGGATGCGTCGACGCAGCGTCGACGCTGCGTCGTTTTCCATACATTTTTTTTGACATGCCCCATTAGACCGTTGCGGCGCCGCGCGCGATGTTTCAACGGATCGACGGACAAGAGACGAAGCGGGAGGGAGGGTGATGCGCTGCGTTGCCGGAGCTCCGTTGAGACGACGCACTGCGATCCACTGCTGGGTGGACTGAGACGCAGCTGCGACGTGTGCGTACCGCAGTTGCGGTGCGTTGCCGCAGCGTCAACGCACGGCAGGTGTGGCATACAATGCGTTGTTCCATTGCGACGACGCACCGCACCGCACCGCACCGTACCAATGGGGCCTCGCCCATACGGTATTCCAATGGTAACTTTGATTTTGATACGGTTTTAAGTTGTTGCTTTAATATTTGATGTTAGATATTTATGATGATTTATTAAAAGTATTCTATTGGTCTGCCTTTTATGTTTTTATGGGCGAATCTGTACGTATAAAGTTATTCCAGAGTAGTGGTATAAGTTAGGTTTGGAAGAGATACAGTTTGATAATTTTTAATCGATAATAATAAAACAATTATTCAATTAATCGATAAATAAATAGCTTTTTATCATGTCATATTTAAAAAATATGTACTGAAAATGGCGGAACATATTAAAAATAAACTTTTTTAAGCGATTAACATTTTACTTACCTACCTATCTTTAAATTATTGTGATTTGAACCTAGGTTTGTAAAATAAATATTAAACGCTGTTTTTTTTAAGTAAATAAAAAATTCCATTGCTTTTGGACAAGGATTTGTTAAATACCTATATGGGTTATGGATATATTGGATGATGATATGATTGAGCCTTATGATTAAGGTATATAAGGTATATATTAAGGATATTAAGGTTTATTTTTAATCATTTATAACGTCAAAACTTTTATATTTATTTGCATTTAAAATAACTTAAAATAGTAAAAGTTGTTTACTGACTCGTCTAATTTAAATCGCTTCATATTTTATTTTATTAAAACGGTTTATTATTTATTAATCATTTATAATTGATGAAATGTAAAGAATTATGTGTGACCTTTAAGACCCTTCTCACCTCATAATTTGATAATAAACTCTCGAGTTTTAGCCAATTGTTTGCTTACAAAGTGTTCTTACAAATTACAAACCAAATTCTCCCTTTGGATTCGAACCCAGATCAAACAGAGTTTTGTTTAACTACAACCGATTTGATATAAATATTAAATCCGGCTATATTTTGACCGGATATGGATCAAAGTATTATTTCAATTAGATATTTATTACTAGAGAAATCCAAAAAGTTTTTAATTATATTATGGATGTAAATATCGATGTACTTATATGGATGTAAATATCTATATAAGTATGTATTTAAAAGTAGTATATGTATGTAGTATTATCAGCTATCTGGTTACCATAACACAAGCTCACTTTGAAGCTTACTTTGGAATCAGATTGGCCGTGTGTGAAAAAAAATTAGATATATAAATATCTAATTTTTTTTTCACTTTCAATAACATAGTACCTACTTATAAAAGTAGGTACTATGTTATTTTGGTTTTACGTCATATTATAAAAGAAATGGGTCCCAATTCTTATATGAGATCAACTTAACTTCAAACTAAAACTAAAATCTATATATTCTGCAAACCGCATCGGTAGCCTTTGGTTTACATACTTAAGTATTTTGGTCCCCTTTTCGCTTGATGTATATGAAAGAGATGTTAATAGATTAAAATATGAATCATCAATTTTTTCACAATACTAACATGCGTAACAAAATAGTAGGTACTATGATAGAGGAAAATGTTCAGTTTATTGTTTGCTGTTGAAAGTTATAAACCTAAACGTCAAATCTACAATCATAACTTAAATAAAAAAAATTATATCATTATAAAAAGTATTGATCTATTGAAAATCTATCAAATAAATAAACTTAATTCTCTAGGTATAGTAAACACTTCATCGTAAAAATCGCATACCGATTCATCTCAACAACACTTCGCAAGCCAATCGTAAAAAAACAAAAAAAAGTGCAGTAACTCCTTAACTATAGTCAACATAAAGCAATACCCGGTTATGTAATAATATCAATAGATCAGAGCCATAAAGGTGGTTTGAAACTCCAATTAATTGGAGATTAGTCAGGGTTACGGAGATAATGGTAACCAACAGAACAGTCTGGCAACTGGCAACGTCAATCAATCTTATATTGGTTGTTGCAACTCTAATGCAATGGAAACTTTTTGGTCCAAAAAATCGACTTCTACTTAAGCTTAAGGCTTACAATGCTTTAAAAGATGGCCGTTCAAAAAGGACAAAGAATACTACTAAATACTAGCGGTTTCACCCGCGTACCCGGAAGATCTTCCAGTTTCCCGGGATAAAAAGTAGCCTATGTTCTTTCTCAGGCTCTAGACTATCTGTGTACCAAATTTCAATTAAATCTGTTCGGTAGTTTTAGCGTGAGAGCTAGTTACTTTCGCATTTATAATATTAGTATAGATTTTTTACATCCATTCCTATAACCTATAACCACTAAGCCAAACAAGCTTAGTGGTTTTAGACCGTAAATTTTAAGCGGATTGTCATAGATTCCATTTCCGTTTGAACGTTTTACATTGGTGTGTATAAGCATGTCTATTTGTTCTGTGTCTAAATATCTATTGGAGTGTATATAAAAACAATAAAAAGTAGTAGGTATATGTAATATATCAGCTATCTGGTTACCATAACACAAGCTCTGCTTAGTGTGGAATCAGATTAGCCGTGAGAATAGATTTGCAATAATTGTCTAAATATACTTTTTAGTAATACAGACGAACATAATCAAAAATTTACAAAACTAATTCTAACTTTAGTAAAAGTTAGCTTATAGTTTATTAAATAGAAAAGTTTATATATAATATAAACTTTTCTATTAAATCAATCCTCTATTATGAATAGCTTTTTTACATAATGTTCCGGTTGCATTCGAATCTTTTGTATTCATTTTATTTATTTATTATTTGAGACCACATCATCAAACATGACCGTATTCTACCAACAAACCGTGAAATAAAAATTTCAATTTAAAATAAATTCACGTAACGATTCAAAAGAATACCTTTCTAATACTGACTAACCTAAACATTTACATAAGTGCCTGTATTACTGTCATATTATTACTGTAATATTGATCGTAATAGTCATGACTCATGAGTCATGTTATATTTTACCTACTAGCGGACCCGGCAGACTTCGTTCCGCCCACCAGCGCCACCTACCGGGTCCAAATTGATGTATTATACATAAAAACCTTCCCCTTGAAATACTCCGTAATTTGGTGTAATCCGCAGGAAAATCTGTTCAGTAGTTTTTGTGTTCATCGTTTAGACAGACAGACAGAGGCGGCGGGGACTCTGTTTTATATATATAGATTTATTAAGAGCTGCTGTTGTCGCGTGGTTTTACCAGCATAGTTTCGAAGATTATATCATATCATAGAATTATGGGACTAAAGACAGCACACCCTTTAAAATTCTTACTTAATATTATGAATGCGAAAGTAACTCTGTCTATCTCGCTTTCACGCTAATACTACTGCACAGATTTAAATTTCATTTGGTACACCAGATACTCTAGAACCTGAGAAAAGACATAAGCTACGTTTTATCTCGGGAAAATGGAAATTCTCCAGGGTACGTGGATGAAACCGCGGGGAGACACAAGTTATAAAAAGAACATGAAATGTTTTTTTTTATAGTATGCAATTCCATATGTACCTATAATTATGTACCTAATATATATATTTATGTAAAAACGTGACTGCTTGCTGTGTTGGCCTTTAGACAAATTTCTACTAAAGATGAGTATGTAGTTTTTACCGATATCCTATAGCTTAAAGTATAATAAAATACAATCTAATACCTAAGTACTAATCTTTTCAACTAATATCAAAATTTGAAAGTGTGAAGTTGTTTGTTTGTCATCACTCAACAACAGCAATGGACAAATGAAAAAGTTTTGGACACACATAGGGTTTTTATAGTCAAGGAAAAAAATATATATTTGAAATCCTAGTAAAACCACGGTCAGAATCTAGTCTAGACTATAATATAATAATATTATAAAGAGGAAAGATTTGTTTTTTTTTGTTTATTTGTTCGTGTTGAAACTACCGAACCGGTCTGAATAATTCTTTCACCAATAGAAATCTACATTATCATAGAGTAACGAAGGCTATATTTTATCTCTGTATCCTACGAGAACGAGAACTATGCGGGAGAAACATAATATAAAATAAATATTATTTTCATTTAGGAAACTATTCTTGTACCTACTCTAACTGAGTTAGAACTTTAGCAAAAATTATGATAATTTATCAAAATAATTGATCACAAAAATATAATACACGAAGTTAACCATACTGCCTGAGCGATGTCAAATAAAAAGTATTTTTTCACCAAGTAAAATCTTTCACAGTTAATTATTGATGAAATATAAATACTTTTTTTAGCCAATAAAACTCTTGCAACCGACAGAATATAATATCAAAATTGACCTTCCGTTAAAACGAAAATCATGTCAAAGAAATTAGGGTACTTTTTGTAAATTGCCATACCTAAAAACCAATGTAGAAAATTGAATGGCATATTAAAGACACGTATTACAATGGGGGAGGGTCCAATTTTACTTTGCCGTTAAAACGTTGCTGGCAAAAAAGGTTTGCCGAAAAATTTCTCGTGTTTTCGATCCTTTAATATTTTGATATCATAAGCTGAGACATAGTTTATATAATCCGATCAGTAGGAACGTTTGAAGAATTGTTTTTAAGTAAGGCTTTAATCGAGTTTGATATAATTTTTATCTTGAAAGTTAGTGGATATTGCTTGATAAAATTTTTATCAACAATTTTTAATCGATAGCTTAGCACTTTTTTATATTAAATTTCACATCGCAATATATATCTTTTTACATAGCTAAAACTTAACTTTTTTTATTAAATAAAGTTAATCTTTAACTATCTATATAAGTAAGTATTTAAAAGTAGTATATGTAGTATATCAGCTGTCTGGTTACCATATCACAAGCTCTGCTTAGTTTGGAATCAGATTGGCCGTGTGTGAAAAGTGTCCCTGGAAATTTTTATTTATGTTTTATTTATTTAACATTTCAATATGAGTTACTGTTCTCCTCCTACTGTGACTAAGGGGAAAGGTAAAACGATTCGTGGGGTTGATGTAAATTGGATATAGGGTATAAAACGATAGTATGGCCACTGACGTCACTAAGATATATCGTAAAGTTGTTTGTGTAGGGTAGAAATGAATTTTCACCAAGATATTTCTTCTACACATATTCGCAAAATGCTTTCAGTGGCTTGTTATTGAAAATGTAACGCACGCTCTATGAATAAAATATGCTGAAAGGTTTCTATATGGCAAATTAAATATGATATATAACATCACACGATCTTGACTGCCCAATCTCATTTAGAAGATGTGTAAAGCTAGTCTGAAGTGGGAGACGTGAATTAAATTTTCTTAAAATACCTATATTCAAAATTGCATACAGAAAAATCATTTTTTGGTAAAACTAGCTGCTAAGTAGGTAAATTTATCGTAAATCAGAATTTGGATTTTGATTGCTTGGATGATTTTGATCCACCTGTTTTCAAAATTAATATCGCAAAGTTAATGCAAAAATCACTTACCCTTTTCATTATGATAACTGACAGGTTTATGCTCCTCCTTTTTATGATGTGTGGACGCTGGTACAGCATCAGTCACATCATCTGTCTTCGTGGACACGGTGTCTGTACCTGAAGGTCCACTTCCTGTAGTCGTTCCAGCAATTGTCGTGTCTGATGCTGAAGTGTCTGATGCCGTCGTGTCGACAGCAGTCGTGAATCCTTTGGCGATTTTATCAGCCATAGTCTCAGCTACGTAAGAATCTGTTACCGGTGGAGTCTTAACCTTCTTGCGTTTGTTTTTCCTCTTCTTAGGGAAGAACAATGTAGGTTCGTCTGCTTTTGAGTCATCAGCTGGCACAAGGGATATCCTCTCACTTTCTTCCGAGCTGGACACCGGTGTGGTGTACCGAGATGAAAACTTGTCTTTATACTTTCTGGATTTTGGAGATCGGGTCCTAGTAGGCTTTTCTGTCGTGGTGTATTCATCACTATCTTCGTAGACCATGTACAATTGTGGGTTCTTGAACACTGATAGTTTTCCTGGCTCTTCGAGTTTTTCCTTTTTCGTTTTGCGTTTTCTTGTTCGTTTTGGTGCTGCAGTCGTGGTCGTTCTAATTCTTAATGGACTTATTTTGTATTTGTCTTGCAATGACACATGTTTATCTTCATATTCCTCGTAATCAGGCAGCCTTTTCGGTTTCGAACGTTCGTTGTATTTGTCGTTATCTTCTTGGAATTGTATCTTATCCCTCTCCTGTTCTTCTTTGAATATTTCTTCTTCTTTAACTTTCTCTGATATGACCCTCTGTTCTTCTGCATGCCTTTCCTTTAACTCGTCAACACTGTCAAGTATTTTCGCTTTTTTCGCTTCGTTTTCACTTTTTTCTCGTTCTGCTGATTCAGATTTTTGCTTTTCTGCACTGGTTTCTTCATAATCAGCATCATCGTCGTTACTCTGTTTCTTTTCCTCTTTCTTTGCTTCTTTTGCTGATTTTGGTTCATCAACTTTTTCTTCTTTGGAAGTCTTTTCGGGATAATCTTTTTCTTCGTTTTCAGTGACTTTCTCTATTTGCGAGTCTCTCAGCTGTTTCTGTTCTTGGTCTCTTAGCTGTTTCTGTTCTTGCAATGCATTAAGTATAGGATCATTTTGAGGTTTTGTTAAAATATTAACTACTCCTTCAATATCAGATATAGCGGTGTGATTGGACTTCGGATCAACTGGTTTACCTGGTCTGTTTACGTCGGACCATTCTTTCTTTTCATAATAATCGCCGGTGTCACCTTCGCCCTGTCCTTTGTCGTAGTAGTCGTCACCTTCTGGCTCAGCCACAGCTTTGAGTACGAAGTTAACGGGATGAGCCAACCGTTTCTTCGGTTTCGCTTTGGCTACCTGTACGAATTCACCGAGCTCGTTGCCATGTTTGTTTTTAAAGGGCACCCAATCCGGGAAGAGATCACCGGCGTCCCGTTTTGTCACGTTCTTATCACTCACAGTTCCAATGCTTAAACTATTGCACGAAGCAACAACGGCTATGAGAACGTACGCTATCATATTGTCTATTTTTTTTAAAGTACAATCATAACTTAACACTTGATAAAAAAAACACGCGACGTTTTATTTGGAGCGACGCAGTCGGCTGCAGCGCGAAACGAACTGTTCCTTTCTGTTGAACCACTATTATTTATATTGTTTGTAAAACGATTCTCTCCGGTAACGACAACTATAGCGGCTAAAGATCGATGTGGATCTACCGGAGGTGTCAACTTGTTTATAAACGCGAAAGTTTGTGATTGCTATGTTTGCTATGCTTCTTTACGTTATGGCTAAAGGGATTTTAATAAAATTTGATATGGAGTTAGCTGATACCCTGGATTAACACATAAGCTACTTTTAATTCCGGGAAAATTGAAGATCCTCCGGGAATGCGGGGCAGAAGCTAGTACTTTATATGACTTTTTTGTGAATTGTTTTTCGTAATTTGATGGCGGTAACTACTTTTATCTATGTTTTAAAATTAAAAACTTTAAATAATCTTATACACGGCCTAATTAAAACATATGTATATTTAAAAATCCTCCTGTTTAAAGGTTTAAATTGATCAAATAACCAAAGATATCAAAAATGTTAAGCGTACAAATCTATCTAATGTTAGTAGATAACTGTTTTTTATTTTACATATTTAGAAATACATATATTGTAAAATGTAAAGCATACATTTTTATTAAGCCTACTCCTTAATAATAATAAAAAATGTAACTATTTTAATGCCTTTGTCTTTGAATAATAATTAAATTTATAATGAATGTCTTATCCATATTTTTCCACAACTACATCTAAAGGTGAAGACAGTAGATGGTGTGAAATCTTCAATTTTCAGTATAAGAATCGTAGTATACGAGCGTTTTGACCGTCGCGTTTTAATCTATACTATAATATTATAAAGAGGAAAGATTTGTTTGTTTGTTTGTTTGTTTGTAATGAATAGGCTCCGAAACTACTGGACCGATTTCAAAACTTCTTTCACCTTTGGAAAGCTACATTATCCCCGAGTAACATAGGCTATATTTTATCCCTGTATTCCCACGGGAACGGGAACTATGCGGGTAAAACCGCGGGGAGGCAGCTATCTAGAATAAACTTAAACTGCAACCGCTTTGCTCTGAACATATACTGGATAAGATATCATAAAAATCGGTCTAGCCGTTTCGGAGGAGTATGGTAACTAACATTGTGACACGAGAATTTTAGATATGAGAATATAAAGTGGTATTTTTACCTATTCCACGCTTCTAGCACACAATAACTTAATTCAATAGACCGCGCGTGCCGACCGCCGCGTTCCAGCCGCTCGCAAACAACGGACCAAGGCTAAATTGACGAAAGATAGTCTCGTGTGGCGATCCACTGGTGAACTCTTGCCAGAACAGTTGCCCAAGCGCAGTTTGAACCACAAAAAATGGAGTCAATGACCTAGCGGTGGAGTTGAACTGTAAAATTTATCAGTGGTATCTTCACTTCACTCACAGACTATATCATCATCTGTTCTGTTATGGTCATTAAATGAAATCTGAACAAAATAAAATCTCATCAAATCTCTCGTCAATCTCATCCTACTAATTAAATTAAAGAAATATCCTGGGACATTTTTCACACACGGCCAATCTGATTCCAAACTTACCAGAGCTTGTGATATGGTAACCAGATAGCTGATATACTACATATACTACTAATTAAAATAAACTAGTGACTCCCCGCGGTTTTACACGCGTTCCCGAGAGGCTTTAAATTTTCCCGGAATATTAAGTAGCCTATGTGTTATTCCAGAACATATTCTAACTCTGGGCCAAATTTTATTTAAATCCCTTCAGCTGTTTTTGCGTAAAAGAGGACCATACATCCATACATACATACATTCGCACACAAACATTTGTATTTACAATACTAGTAGGATATAAATATCCTGGGACATTTGCCAATCTGATTCCAAACTAAACAGAGCTTGTGATATGGTAACCAGATAGCTGATATACTACATATACTACTTCTAAATACATACTTATATAGATATTTACATCCAGACACAGAACAAACAGACATATACATGCATACAAATGTTTGTCCTGGGTGGGAATCGAACCCACGACCCGCGCCTTGAGAGTCAGGGTCACTAACCACAAAGCCAACCGGGCTGACAAACATCCATACATACATACACTTCACACAAACTTTCGCATTTTTAATACTACTAAGATATAAAGGTCAAATAACTATACCTATATTTATTGATTGCATTTCTTAAATCAATTTTCGAGTTCCACGAAGTTTTAGGTTAAGTTATAATTAATTCGGAGGTGGGTAGGTACCGGGTCAAATTACTGGCGGAATTAATTAAATATAACCTTGATTTATGACCCTTTTTTTAATTTGCCGCATTACGGATCTGTTTCCGGTCCTAAGGTCGTCTTATGCCGCACTTTCGACGTTTGTTTACCTTGTCAAGAAAAAGTGTAATTGTGTCATTACAAATAATCGATAACATTAAGTGTTTAAATGTTTTAATTCAAATAGGCTTTTGCAATTGCTGTTTGAAGGTTGCTGGCATTATCATTATTAAATCCGTTTTTCTATCTACGTAAATAATAAATATTTTGGGATATCGGATACGGCCAATCTGATTCCAAATAAAGCAGAGCTTGTGCGGTAACCAGATAGCTGATATACTACATATACTACTTTTAAATACATATTTATATGGATATTTAATATCGAGACACAGAACAAACAGACATATTCATGCATACAAATGATTGTCCTGGGTGGGATTTGAACCCACGACCGGACCGCGAACCGTGGCTTGAAAGTATAATAAGTATAAATGTGTATGTTTGTCATTAATGGCTGCAATGATCCATTGTTCCTGAAATGCTCGTTACAAGCTATTTCACAAGTTTTGTTAAAATCACTATTCTATTAGATCTAAGATGGTTTTTGAAAAGAGTAGGTAATTACTGAGTTTATTGCCGGCTCTTCTCAGTAAAAACAACATTCAGAACCGAGCATTAATAGTGACTATTCATAAGTGCTTGTGAAGGCTTATTTGAATAAAAAATATTTTGATTTGATTTACCATAGTATGCCGGAGATTATCATCATATACTAGTTAACTCCCATATTTTTTATAGCATTATATATTATATATCCTATAAATATTATTGAAATATTTTGGTTTATGAGACATTTATTTATGTTAACCACTTAATATTGTAGTAAAAATAATACCTACAAAATATAACGATGAGTCGGCAAACTACAATGGCTCCTCAAATCGCCTACGTATGCCAACCCCGTAGCACTCGTAGCGTCGTAGCGCATGACGTCATCGGCTACGACCCACCACTTCTACGAATTGTATCTATTACTAGCTGCCTCCCCGCGGTTTTACCCGCGTAGTTCCCGTTCCCGTGGGAACACAGGGATAAAATATAGCCTATGTTACTCGGGGATAATGTAGCTTTCCAAAGGTGAAAGAATTTTTGAAATCGGTCCAGTAGTTTCGGAGCCTATTCATTACAAACAAACAAACAAACAAACAAACAAATCTTTCCTCTTTATAATATTAGTATAGATATTAGTATAGATGTTACTTAGGGCTTGATAGTTTTGACTAGCTCCTTGCCCCGACTTCGCTCGGTTAGCAGAGCATTGACTTTCGAATATCTTAATCATAGTTTAATAAGTTGTAATGTAAGCCCTCATTCGCACGACAGTTTTTTTAACGTACGTTAAAAATGCGTTCAAATACAACAAATGCCCATGTATATGTTCACACGACAGCGTTTTTAAAACGCGATGCTTTTTTATCTAACGGTGTTGCATTTTCAACTTTGGCCGTTGGAAATAGAGCGTATGATGGTACTTGGAAATGCATTTGTTGTGTTCGAACGCTTTTTTAACGTCCGTTAAAAAATCTCTCGTGCGAATAAGGGCTAACAATTCAACTATCATTTTCTCATTTAAAATTTGACCTATAATAGTCATTCCATCCATAGAATTTGACATTCATTGAAAATAATTTATTTGAAAATATTTTCTAGTGACAAGTGTAATATAGTATAGGCTACTTTTTATCCCGGGAAAATGGTGGACTCTCGGGGACGCGGGTAAAACCACGGGGAGCCACTAGTTATATTATATTGAGGTAAGGAAATGTGTTACAATGCGTCGAAACCAGCGGTATAAGCCTAGCGTGGGTTGATAACAAGACATTGTTTTTGTATTAAAATAAAGGTACTCTATAAATAAATTATTTCAGTGTTAATGTTTTGAATATTGTTCTCGAAGAGTTTCCCTGAAATTAATTTCGACTAGCTTCCGCCTCAGGTTTCACCCGCGTTTCCGGGGATCTTTAATTTTCCTGGCATAATAAGTAGCCGATGTGTTATGCCAAAATATATTCTAACTCTGTGCCAAACTGCATCGCATACCCTTCAGCCGTTAGGCGTGATAGAGTAACTGACATCTACCCATTTCTTAGAAACTTTTACATTTATAATATGACTAGCTGCCTCCGCGTGGTTTTACCCGCGTAGTTCCCGTTCCCGTGGGAATACAGGGATACTATATAGCTTGTGTTACTCAGTGATAATGTAGCTTTCTAATAAAAAAAGAATTATTAAAATCGGTCCAGTACTTTTTGAGTTTATTCGTTACATACAAAAATAGAAATCTTTCCTCTTTATAATATTAGCGTAGACTAGCAACCGCCCCAGCTTCACACGGGTGCAATGCTTATATATCACATTAGAAACCTCTAAAATTTACAGTGTTTCTCTAACATATTATGCACGTATTAAGTATATATAAAAACCTTCCTCTTGAATCACTCTATCTAACAAAAAAACCGGACCAAAATCCGTAGCGTATTTTTAAAGATTTAAGAAGACAGGGACAGACGGAGGAAAGTGACTTTGTTTTATAATATGTAGTGATAATATAAGTGAGTATTTTTTTTTAATTGTATTTTATTTGTACATACTTCATCCACTTTCCACGCTGCATTAGTCAGAGCGAGAAAGCAATAAGGTTAAACCCTTTCAACTAAAAACAACGTTATTTAAGCTGACTTCCACAAAAACTAAACTCATAATATGTTTAAGTAAATAAAATGACGATAGATTTAAAAAAATACCATTACTTAAGGTGAATTACGCCGGTTTCGGCTATTTCAATATCCATACATAATCGTTCAATTAAATTAGTATTGAGAACAAGATTGCAAGAGACGTTTCAACATTTGTATAGTCCACGGCTTTGCCTGTACCCATTGTATGGGCGACTAGGTGACCCGCGCTACTTCGTCTGTATCACAACGTCCAGTTTTTGCAACATTATTCATTACTGCTCCGCTCCTATTGGTCGTAGCGTAATGTTTTTTAGCTCGGAAAATACGTCGATAAATGGGCTATAAAATACTATAAGAATTGTTTAATTCGAACAAGTAGTTTTTGAGATTGACGCGTTCAAACAAACAAACGGTTGAGTTTTATATTTATTAGTATAGATGGCAAATTAGAATGTATTATTTTTGTATTCCTTTTCTATTCTATTACCAATAAAATGGCTATAGTATCGCAATTGCTGCGGTTTTACGCAAAATTGACGATTTACCCACGTTAGTAAATGTAACCGGATTAACAAATATGTTTACAAAATGTTTGTTTTGATATTTTGGCGGCTTTTTTTGCAAAAAAGAAAGAAAAACAAAACTGAAGTACTTAAAATAAAAAAACTAAATGTTTTTTTTTACTTAACAGTACTTATTTGGTTAAAGTATTAAAATGAAGTAGGGAATTTTCCTGGTAAAAAAATCTGCTCTTTATTGAACTAGTAGACAAATGAGCAGTTGGGACTCATGGATTTAAAACTTACTACAAAATCTTACATAGGTACGGATTAACACCACTGGCTTTCGGTGAAGGAAAACATCGTGAGGAAACCTGCATGTCCGAGATGTCACAATTCAAGGCATGTAAAGTCCGCCTATCCTCACTAGGCCCACGTGGTCGACTATGGCCTAAACCCCCTCGATGTTAGGGGAGGCTCGAACTCCTCGGTGGAGACGTATATGAGCTGATGATAATGATGATGATTATGATGATGATGAAGTCCCCAATCCGCACTAGGTTGGCGTGGTAGACTACGGCCTACACCCCCTCGTTATTAGAGGAGGCTCGAGCTCCTCGGTGGAGACGTATATGAGCTGATGATGATGAAGATAACTAACATTTTTATTCAAAAACAAATATTTTAATTTCTGTAAATACAACGTCGAAATAGTAAATGTTAATTCTCTTTTATGAGCGAAAATTATTTGTTTTCACTGTGGTTAGTTTTAACGGTTGGCTACGCTGACCCACAAACAGCTGGTCGTCGATTCGATTTCCGCACAGAACAAACATGTGCATGAATATGTTTTTTTGTATGACTGCCTTTATAAGTTTATTTTTTCTTACTACCTACCTTGTTTATTGGATTATTTCTTGGGTATCTTACTGTTGTGTAAAATTCTATGTATACTCAGATTATTCATTGTAGGCAGAGAAATGACATTTCCAGTGTTGCAGGTTTTTAGTCCCAAATAAATAGTGTTGTGGTAGATTCGAATTTTTACAACTAAAAGTCGGCTAAGGACAAAGGAAACTCGACTAGAGTTTCCTTTTTTTTTATTCAATGTCAGAATGCCTTTATATAAATAAAAATATGTAATTTATGGTAATAAAACAGAAGACATACACATACAGGTAGGTAATTAAATATTACATTAAATACTCTTATGTATATTATTTGTTTTTGGCTATTGGAAGAACTATAGTCATCACTTGTCACGCTATGGACCCCATTTTGTTTTGGAAGTGACTATTTGTACGGGTACTGGACAAATAAATTATATTTATTCGTTCATTTATTCATTTTTTTTAATTAAACATGAATTGGATGATTAGCCTATGTTAGGTTAATTAAATTAATAACATTTATTCGATTTTATTTATTTAATTTTGGTTTCAATTAAATTCAAATTTAGTTTAAAAAAAAATGAAATTTTGGGATTTTCGACTAGATTTATGTATCGGATACTGAAAGAACAAAACTGCCGAACATCACTATTGTAGCGGGTCACTCTTTTTTGTATCAGTGACAGTTGCACTTGTCATTCTTCTGACTCGAATTATTAATCCGACTTTAGGTATAATTTATTTTATGATTTGTATTTTTTTGTAAGTAGGTAACTAAAAAGACTTTTTCTGTGTACTATTTTTTAAATCTAAGTATGTAGGTTGGTTCGTATTTAATAATCCGTAGTCAGCAATATTGGTTTCACAATTATATACTTTTACTAGCTGCCGCCCCGCGGTTTCACCGGCGTAGTTCCCGTTCTCGTGATCACTTAGGGGTATCAAAATAGATATTAACCGATTCTCAGACCTACTGAAGATGTATACTTCTATAATAATAAGTTCAAATGTGTTACTGTTTGTGATTCTGTAAATAAAATAAAAAATAAAATGTTAGTTATCATAAGTATTTCAGATTTAATAGACTACCTAAAAAAAGGGTTTAATTACCATAAACTAAGGCAAATAGATATTAGTTATTGCAAATGAATCGTTTTGAAATAGTGATGTAGGTATGGCAACAAATTTCTGTAAATAATCGATTAAATCAACTAAAATCGGACCGTGTCGCGAGACTCGCGAGGTCATATATAATCGGATTCACGATTTTCACCAAATTATCGATTCTAAACTCTATTTATTATTGTACAAGATTTTTAGCTTACGCAATAAACAATGGGATCGTATCCCCTTTTTAATTTTCAGGTATTTAAAAAAACCGGTTAAGACCGAGTTGGACCTGTACCCAAAATCCACAAAAATCCTATTAATATTAAAATGCGAAAGTTTGTGAGGATGTATAGATGTGTGTTACTCTTTCACGCAATACCAGCAGAAGGGATCTGGATGAAAGGAATTAGTTCTGGGATAGCACATACCTAAGCTTTTTATAATATGAAAGTTAAAGATGAGACGCGGGTGTAGCCGCGGGGAGCCACTAGTAATGAATATTCTTGTTTTGGAAATCGGTAGGCAAATATGTTTTAATAAAGCGGAGTTTTAAGAAAGAGTAACGTAAAACTATTGCTATATCACTATTACAGTAGGTATGTTATTATTTTATAATTTTTTTGTTGTTTTTTATGGTTGGTAAGTATTAATAAAATTTTGAACCTACCTAAGCCGAAAATGACGTCGTATTTTATTGATTTTTTTATGCAAACATTTTTTGGTTTTTTACATTTTTATAGGGACCCCTAATACTACTAACCGATCGGACACACATTTTCCTACAATTTGTAATGCATCAATATTTTGTATTTTACTCATAGTTGTAAATTAATGTTCTGTTAACTTGCTGCCATTTTAATTGAAATCTTATAACATTCGAATAAGGTTTGGTTTAGGAAATCGATTGTTACAGATGTCGGTTTTTTTTAAATAATTGTTTCACCTTGAGACGTGCTTTTGTGGCTTTTGTTAACTTTTTTTTTAAATTTTTACGACACCTGGATTTAGTAGAATTGAAAATTGCCACTTTTAGAAGGTAAACGATTCTTGGAAAATTACAGCTGTTTCAATATTGGTACGACTTTTTATAGTTCTATAATAAAAAAAAAACATTTTGGTAGGGTAACTATTATTAACTATTATTTTTAAAAGTTGCACTATAAGCAACCCTACGAATCTACAGTTTTTATGCTTATCAAATTTAAAATAGCAAATAAAATATAATAGCAAATTTATGCTTAAAATTATTTGTAAGATATTTTGCTTTAAGCTTTTTAAGGGCTACAAACGTATTAGTTGACATTATTTCCTGTAAAGCTAGTAGCTCTAGTCTATCTTTGTATCAAATTTCAGCCTAACCAGATTTGTGGTTTAGCTGTAAAAGCGTAACAGACAGACAGATCTTCCTATTCATAATATTAGTAAAGGTTATAGGTATTTAAACTCTATTTTAGTTATCTCCGTAGAACGAGTTTGGTTTCGTCTGGCAACAGATAGTTAAGGATTATTAACATTCTGACACCTAAAATACAATGTAGCTTCGAGTTACATTGTATTTCAGGTTTATGACTATACTAGCGACCCGCCCCAGCTTCGCACGGGTGCAACGCTTAAAAATC
Organism: Thyatira batis; assembly: GCA_905147785.2. Lineage (NCBI taxonomy): Eukaryota > Metazoa > Arthropoda > Insecta > Lepidoptera > Drepanidae > Thyatira > Thyatira batis. The sequence continues at coordinate 8,600,269 of LR990504.1, read as the reverse complement.
ACTAGAAACCTTCAAAATCGTCAGTGTTTCTCTAACATATTATGCATGTATTGTATATAAAAACCTTCCTCTTGAATCACTCTATCTATTTATAAAACCGCATCAAAATCCATTGCGTAGTTTAAAGTTTACAGAAGACATAGAGGCAGACAGCGGAAAGTGACTTTGCTTTATAATATTGTAGTGATACTTAAATAATATCCTGAGACTTTTGGCACGTCATTCTTATTCAAATCTGATGGCTTCCTGCGGTCTCACCCGCGTTCCCGGGAAATACACTTTTTAAACTGTCCAATGTGCCAAATTTCATCCAAATCCGTTCAGTAGTTTTTGCGTGAAAGAGTAACAAACATATTATTTTATAAATTTATTATTTTTTTATAAATTTAATACTAGATCTATTGTTTAGTAACGGTTTCGAATTAAAGATGCAATTTTGTCAACAAAATATTTACCGTTATAACAAATTTGTTCAAAAGAGAATAGCTTTGTTAGGATGGATTAAATTTTGAATAATAAATACATTACATGTTTAATACTTCATACCTAGAAAACCTGAATATTATATTTTAAGATAGGCTTTAGTAAAATCCTTAGGGAAATTAAGAAAGGATTAAAAACCGAGTCAGATTTTTATAAGGTTTTTTCTTCGTCTTTGCTTTCACTTCTAAAGGACGCTTAAGTTTTTTTATGTAAGTATTAAGTCTCTTTATCGCTCATTTCTAAAACCTGTGTTTTGTGTTAAGTGACCCTGCCTTTCAAGCCGCCGGTCGTGGGTTCGTATCACATCCAGGACAAACATTTGTATTAATGACGATCATGCCAAGTGAGTCCCTACTTCCCCCAGTGACGCCCTGAGCCGAGGCACGGTCCCGCAGGGGACACCCTCAGCGCTGTCGCTTCAATTCTCCTTCGGTTGAGAGCCCTCTGCGCTCACCGAAACAGTCCGCGTAACGGTGTAAATGCCATCTGAGGCTAATCCGTCTAGTTCTTTAAAATCACAATAACTCCATCTCTAACACAAAATATCAGAGAATCTATAATAATATCAATATACTATAACCCCTGTAACATCGTAAGCGTCTCTCTCTTTGATGCTCCGCTCTCTTTGCCCGTAGCCTAATGATATATATAGCCTATAGCCTTCCTCGATAGATGGGGTATCTAAGGAAGAAGGAAATCGGATCAGTATCTGAGATTAGCGCGTTCAAGTAAACAAACTCTATATTAGTATAGATTTTATTGCTTTTTGATATTAGAAAATTATTATAGAACATCGAGTGGTGCAGATAAACAGATAGATGGATATTGTAGCTTTATATATATCCTTTATCGTGTTTATTATGGGTGTAGTAAAAGTCGCCACTTGTCTGTAATGCATGGTAGTCGTAAAGATTATATTTCATTTATTAATTGATAAAAAAATATATGGTAAATATTCGACGATGATAGTGCACCTGTTTATTTTGTAGCGGGAATTTTTGTCGCGTCCATCACGCGGTTTCACCCACTTTTGCTCGAAAATTTTTAAGTTATTAAATATGCTATTCCGTAGTAGTAGGTATATAGATCTGAGTCGAAGTTAGTTATTATGTGAATAATAAACGTTTTCATCCCACCATCTCGGAAAGAGTATTTTTAATCTTCAATATCTGAGTGGAAAGGCCGTTTTTATTCTCTAGAGGATAAAGTAAATTGAATTTGGAACATCGTGTACACTAAGTTTGTGAATAAAAAAAAAACATTAAACCTATTTACTGCTACCTCTATGGTGCCGAATATATCATACAACTTTTTTTTTTTTGCATTTAGTCATTTCCTCGCTGAGGTGGAATGAAAAGTTACGTGTTGCACTCGAGTGCAAAGATTTCCCTCGCTAATGCTCAGGATTCTAATTTTAGAATCCTTCGCTTGCTCGGTCATCAAAATTGAACACGCGGTTAAAAAGCAACTTTGCACTCTTGTATAACAAATAACTATTGTTGGATATTTTTATATACCACAAAAGTGTCAAACAGGCCCACCTGATGGCGCGCGGTTACCGTAGCCTATGGACGCTTGCAACACCAGGGGGGTCACTCACGCGTTGCCTACTCTTCTCAAGTACTTATAAATAGTCAGACTCTATCGCTCGGTTCAAAAGGTTGTTTTTGCTGAAAAGAGCTGGCCTATATCTGTTTGTTCTGTCATCCTCATCATCATCATCAGCTCATATAGGTACGTCTCCATCATGGAGCTCGAGCCTCCTCTAGCATCGAGGGGGTTTAGGCCATAGTCCACCACGCGGGCCCAGTGCGGTTTGTTCTGTGTCTGTATTTAAATGTGTCTATATAAATATGAATTAAAAAGAGTATATCAGTTATCTGCTAACCATATCACTAGCTCTGCTTAGTTTGGAATCAGATTGGCCGTGTGTGAAAAATGTCCCAGGAGATTTATTATTATTATCCGTCAAATATTTGTACCAATTGGATATCAAACCCGAACGAGCCCCTAACCAACACGCCAACTACCCGATCGTAGCTAATAACTAACATAACAGCTCTAACAAAGATTCAATAAAGTTTTATGGTACAATGTAAGTGAGACTCCTAGCAGAATGCACTAGTACTAGCAATAGCAGCTCTAGGATAGTGTTACTATAGTCTCAGTTATCTGACGCTAAGCCGATAAACAAGATAACATTTTACTGGTCAAGTTCATAAGATATGGAGCCAAGAAACGAATGTATTAACTATTTATCAAACATGTTGGCTTTGTGGTTAGTGACCCTGACTTTCAAGCCGCTGTTCGTGGGCTGACCCATCCAAGACAATATGCATGAATATATCTGCTTGTTCTATGTCTGGATGTAAATATCTATATAAGTAGGTATGCATTTAAAAGTAATATATTACCTAACGATCTGGTAGCATAGCAGAAGCTCTGCTTAGCTTAGAATGAGATTAGCCGTGTGTGGATATTTGTTTATTATAATATTCGTGGTATAAAAAACGAAAATGATTGGACAGGTTTTGGATTTTGGTTTTAATTTGTTCGTGACGGATGTTATCAGGGAACCCAGGTATAACCGTAAGATATCGCTGTTTATTTTTTTTTTTTTTTACCACTGCAGCACTGGAGCAAAAAAAAATACCTGCTTGTTTAGGTTAGAGTTTACAATAGTTTTTTTAATCTACATATTAAGCGCTATTTACCTACATTAAAAAAAATAAAAAAAATACTCTGATCCTTAAAGTTTTTTGCTACTTTTATGTTCTCTCAATAAAAGTACAGCAAAAGAAAGATCAATAAACATAATCCTTATTATTCTTCAATATTATTGTTCCTATATGTTCCACGTTTATGATACTTATCGGTCTGTTATACTCATATCTATCTATCTTATCTCATTTGTCATCTATACATGTGTTAAATTTTATAACTTTTTTATACTATCATGAGATTACCAGTTAATGGTATGGTATTTCCTTTTCATCCAAAACTTCATCGCCGACATATCTTTCCAGTTTTTGCAACATCTTTCATTAATACTTCGCTCCTATTCGTCGTAGCGTGATGTTATAGTCTATAACCTTCCTCGATAAAAGGGCTATCAAACACTCAAAGAATTTTTCAAATCAGACAAGTAGTTTCTGAGATTAACGCAATCATACAAACCCTTCAGTTTTGTAGTCAGTATAGATTTTTACGTTAGTCTTTACGCTTAAAAACAGACATAAATAAATAATCGATTTTTCCGTTACCCAGATTGTATATAGGTTTTCATTTTGAATGCGTTTTAATACATTTTCTTCCTATATACCAAGATATTTGTAATGATTTTATCAAAAGCATCTCGAACCGATTCCCATAATGGTGACATTTCCACAAAAGATTAGATACAGTACATTTTTAGACTAACAATGTACCTACAGTTAGCAACATAAGTAGGTTAAGAATGCTTTTACTTACATTAAATAAATGTATAATACAAAAATAAAAGGAATTCGGAATAATGGTAGTTTATAATTTCATATTTAATTTTTAGGTAAATTGGAATATGTAGGTATATAAATAAAGATCTCTAAAGATCATGCAAAATAACTCTCATTGTTTTATCTAAGTTTAACGTTAAAATTATTATAATAGGTCTTTTTTAACCAATATCATCATCATCAGCTCATATACGTCTCCGCCGAAGAACACGAGCCTCCGGAGGTTTAGGCCATAGTCCATCACCAATATACTTAATGAAAATATTATTATTATAACCCATCTGAATATTTGGGTTAAAAAATTACTAATTTTACTAATATTTAAATACAAAACTAACCCAAACGGGGAGACGGTGTAAGAGAATATTATTATCACTTTAATTTCATGATGTTATATTAATTATTAAAAAACTATATATATCTATTATATTTTTATATTATTCTATTCAATCTAGTATAACCTTATTATGTGGGTCAATATTTCTAATTTCGTTAACTTAGAATGAAAAGAAAAATCATATTAATATATTTTTACCTTCGTATATTGCTAGCTGTACTACTTTTGGGGGCAGGTGTATTATACTTTGCCAATTTCACTTCCGCTCTTATTTATTGTACGTAACGGCGCCAGATTCCAACAAATAATTCCTTAAATAACTCAATTTTATGGTTGTTAGTGATAGCATTCGTTTATTTACAATTTTTAATAGTTTTTTCCCATTTTTTGTACTTTTTAAAGTCGTTATTAAGTAGAATAAAATTGATGCGCATTAAAAATGTAATTGAGCTGTCAGATTGGAAATAAAAATGTTATTAGAAACTAGATTCCGAATGTTAACTCGAACTATGTACCTACTAAGTTCGTTAATGTTTTAGCAATTTTTTTTTATATTTGAACAAGTGAGTCCCCGCGGTTACACCTGCGTTCCCAGGGGTTGGATTTTCTCGGGGTAAAAGGTAGCCCATGTATTATTCCAAAATATGTTCTGACTATCTATCTATCCCTTCAGCCGTTCTTGCGTGAAAGAATAAAAAACATGCATCTTGAAAGAGGTAGGGCGCAACGGATTCGTCCGTTCGAAATTGGAGCAGCCCGACTGGGGTAGTACCTCCACCTTACAGAAGACCGCAGCCAAATAACACTACATGTAGTGTTGTGTTCCTGCGGTGAGTAAGGTAGCCAGAGCTCCATGAGGAGACCCTGTAGCGGCAGTGGTTGGACCAGGGATGTCCCTTTCACTGCCTATACAGTTGCTCCCTTTTTTATAGGGTCGGCAACGCGTGAGTGACGCCTCTGGTGTTGCAAGCGTCCATAGGCTACGGTAACCGCTTCCCATCAGGTGGGACCGTATGCCTGTTTGCCACCCTTGTAGTATAAAAAAAAAAAAAAAAAAATCTTTACATAAATTCTCACAAACTAACGCATTTATAATATTAGTAGGATAACATTTCTATTAGCTCTTATAAATTGTCTAAGTATAGTTTAAAGGGAAACATATTTCAATTTAAATTAAATAGACACCTAATTCCCTAGTAGTAAAAGTTCCCTAAAAAAAATCGATATCTACGTCCAAATTCAATATTCTTCTATCCTGTGTTAGAACAAAATCATTTTTTCTTTCTCATATAGACATAAATAATAATACTATTGATTCTTGGCTATGTTTTGCATAACACTGTCCTCGAGACAGCCAGACGTAAAGAGCAAAATAGATGCTGCGAAACTTGAGTTTATTTCCGCATAGACCTTTAGTGGTTGAACTTTCAATTGAAAAGCTTATAAGACATATTTTAAGTTTCAATAAGCTTATATTATAAAGTCTAGATACACAAATATAGCCCCGTCGCTGTTAGGGGAAGCTCGAGCTCCTCGGTGGAGACGTATATGAGCTGATGATGACACAAATATAAGTTACTAACGGCTCCCCGCGGTTTTACCCGCGTTCCCGGGGGATCCTTTCTCAGGCTCCAGACTATCAGTGTAGGTACTAAATTTCATTTAAATCGGTTCTGTAGTTTTAGCGTGAAAGCGAGGCAGACAGAGTTACTTTCGCATTTATAATATAAGGATCTGGGACCTCTATACCTACGGAATACGGATGTACCAGTTTTAATTCATTTTGTATGCATCTCAAAGGAATTAAATAAGTTAAGGTAGGTATTGTATATTAAAGTATTTGACTCATTAATTGTTAAAACTAGGTATTTTACTTTCACGGTAAATTATCGAATTTAATTCGGGCATTTGGTAACGGTAGTTGATAAAGAATTTTGGTATTTTTTTGTCTTGACATTCAATTTATTAATTTTTTGGGTCAAGTTTATTTTGAGTAATATTTTTACTTAATAGTATAAATGGGAATGTGAATTTGTTTGTAACGCTTTAACGACTTAATCAATAAACCGATTTTAAGTAATGTATCTAAGCTATATTTTATCCCTGTATTCTTACGGGAACGGGAACTACACGGGTGAAACACCGCGGGGCAGACGCTAGTATGTAATGTTATAAAGTAGGTATGTGATAGGTAATTTAGAAAAAAGTGGCTGAGTGTTAGTAATGCATTATAGTCATTTATGTTGATTTAATTTAATTTTTAGCATTGATTTTATTTTTTATTATTATTTTATGAGTCTTGTGTAAATTTAGGGTAAGTAAGTTATTTATGTTTAAATTTTATCTTTAGTTTTAATTATTTCTCTCATTTTTGGTTCTGTTGTGTGTCCTTTATTAGTGCTTGTAGTCGTCACCTGTAATTGGGACACCATTTACGATTTATATCATTTTTACTTGTCTTCTTTAATGTATTGATGTGTGTCTTGTTGGTGATCTAATAAATAAATAAATAAATAAATAAATTTAAAAAAAATATTTAATAAAAGTACTTAATAAATTATTTCCTACTTAATTAAGTAATTAATTAATTAACTAGTAATAATACTTCAGTAATCGGTTGTTATAAGTTATTTTATTAGGTAAATGCAAACAAAACCGCGGGTACAAATTTAATTAATAATAACTTTATTTGTGCCAATAATTTGTCGTCGTTACTTGATAATATGTTGCTTTCATGTTTTATAGGTTTTGTATATATCACGTATTAATAATAAAGATTTCAAGAAATGAATATTGTTTTTTTAAACTATGAGTTCCGTAGGTACTTATATTTTATTACCTATACATAAAAGTGACACACCTATAACTAGAAACATTTTAATAGATACGAGAATGAATCATACAAAATCATTCATAGTTTCATGAATGCGTTAATGCACATATTCGACCTATCCCTAGAACAAAGTTCTCTCTGCCAAATCCCTACCTTAAAGAAGAGCGATTTGAAGTTTGTTTTGCACATATTTTACCATTTTTACCCAAACTTTTTCTTAATCGGTTTAAAGAATTGATACTTTTACTAACGTATTAAAACATTACCTACTATCCGTTTATTAAATATGTAAACATAAACCTACAATAAAAGTGGTTTGGGTTCATAGTCACATAGAACTTTGACGCTACTCTATTCCTGATCCCCCCACTGCCGATACAGCATCTCCTCATGGAGCTCTAGCTACCTTGCTCACCGCAGGAACACAACACTACATGTAGTGTTACTTGGCTGCGGTCTTCTGTAAGGTGGAGGTACTACTCGTCGTCTACAGTCGGGCTGCTCCAAATTCGGACCGGACGAGTCCGTTGCGCCCTACCTCATAACAAAACTAACTAATAAAATAAAAACTACTGGACCAAACTGAAAGAAATTTATATGGGACCATCTGGCAGCTATTTAACGTCGAACAAAAAAATAATCACGCGAATCGGTCTATTAACCGCGACGTACCTTATCGATGTACATACATAGAAGAAAAAAAAATACCGGCTGAATTGAGAACCTCCTCCTCCTTTTTAGGAAGTCGGTTAAAAACTAGATATTAGTGATGGGGTGTAGCTTGCAACTTTGACGATTAGTGGATTGCGTTTGTTATCGAAAAAACAACGAGAGGCACGTTTTATGAGGTAGCCATATCAAGATTGTCCGTCTAAATTCGAAGGTCGGATGACGCATTGTTTGTGTCCCTATGACGAAACGATCACGCCTCCAAGTGTTAAAGAGATGCAATAAACTATGTACCCACGAATGAGGGATTTGTTATAATCAACATGACAATCAAATTTACCTGTATTTTATTGAAGATTCATTGTACAGGATGTTTTTGTTTACGCCATTTTTATGTTTCAATATTTTTTTATTTTAACCAGTTTATGATACCCCTCGGTTGAGAGTCCTCACCGAAACAGTCCGCGTAAGGGTGTAAAAGCCATCTGAGGCTAATACCTTCCCAAAAAACCTATGGATGTGTAAAGCATGGGATTTGAACCTTTACCTTTCTTACGGAAAAATTAATATAAAAACGCACAATTACTGTCTTTCAGGTTAGTAACCCTGACTTTCAAGCCGTTGGTTGTGGGTTTGAATCCCACCTAGGACAAACATTTTGTACGCGTGAATATGTTTGTTCTGTGTATGGATGTAAATATTCATAAAATAATGTATTTTAAAGTAGTATATCGGTTAGGTAAGATAGCACGACTGCTTAGTTTGGAATCAGATTGGCCGTGTGTTAAAAATGTCCCAGGATATTTTTATTTACTTTACTATGGAGTAGTTAACTATGTTAATAAAATATACTGTTATGGTATATACGAATGATTCACAGAAAAATACTACAGTGAATTATTTTACACAATTTTTTATAGGTATTCTTTTGAAATAAAATTGTTTGTGAAATAAAAAATCTGTGCGCAATAACGATTTCTAAAAGCTTATGAAATTGTCTAAGGATATTTATTGTTAAAAAACGTCTATTAATCATAAAATTCGCTAAAAAAATATGATGTAATAATGTTAACGTTTTAAATAAATCTTCCACGTTTCTATTTTAATTGACATTAAAGTAAGTACTTATAAAAATTCTATCTGTCCTCTTAAGTGTTTCTCTGGACGTAAAGTACCTAATTTGCATTTCTTTTACTTGAAAAATCTGTTTATTGATGTGCAAAATATTTTATAATATCTATTTTGAATAATAAACAGCTTTTGGCCCGCAGTTTTACTTCTATTTCCTTAAAATAAATAAATAAATAAATATCCTGGGACATTTTTCACACACGGCCAATCTGATTCCAAATTAAGCATCAAAGTGAGCTTGTGTTATGGTAACCAGATAGCTGATATACTACATATACTACTATTAAATACATACTAATATAGATGTTTACATCCAGACACAGGACATACAGACATATTCATGCATACAAATGTTTGTCCTGGGTGGGAATCGAACCCACGACCCGCGGCTTGAAAGTCAGGGTCACTAACCACAAAGCCAACCGGGCTGTAAAATGTGGTGCTTATTTTGTCTAATTGATAAATTTGCCGCGGTTTCACCTAAGGTTTTGTAATATTCCCCAAGATATAAATATGTGGGTAGATATAGCTGAGGTATTATCAGTGAAATAATATTTTTAATCGGTAGAAGTATATTGATTACTAACAAACATACAAATTTTTGTTTAAATAGTGTAGTAGATTAATAAAAACTAAGTCTTTATATTTAAGTTTTATTTTTTATTATAATACTAGTGGCTCTCCGCGGTTTCCCCTTCGTTCCCGAAAGATCTTCCAATTGTCCGGGATAAAAAGTAACCTACGTGTTTATCCTTGTTTATCATTCTATCTTTGTTTATCACCGTAGTTATTTCATCCAAATCTGTTTAGGAGTTTTTGCGTGAAAATAATATTTCTTTAACAATATCCTGGGACATTTTTCACACACGGCCAATCTGATTCCAAAGCGAGTTTGTGTTATGGTAACCAGATAGCTGATATACTACATATAATACTTTTAAATACATACATACATATTATAGATATTTACATCCAGACACAGGACAAACAGACATATTCATGCATACAAATGTTTGTCCTGGGTTTCTATTCTATTCGGTTCTATTCGAACCCACGACCCGCGGCTTGAAAGTCAGGGTCTCTAGGTTACAGGGTACCACAAAGCCAACCGTGCTGTCAAAGCTTTAAACTTTATAAGAACCACCTGTATAATAAAAGCTGTAATCAAACCCGCGTGAACGCTTCATGGGAGATGCGTGCGTCCAGCGTTAAACGCATATCTCCTAAACAGCACCATAAATCAATAGTACACAATTAAACGATAAAAAAATTTATTATGAAATTGTCATATCATTGTTCCGTATCTTTGTATTCTATAGTAAAGTACTAGCTTATGCCCCGCGGTTTTACCCATTTTCCCGGACATATACATTCAGCTTTCCCGGGATAAAAGGTAGCCTATGTCCTTTCCTAAGCTAGAGCTAATATGTTCATATATGTACTAATTTTCGTTCTGTTGTATATTGTAACGGACAGAGTTATTTTTGCATTTATAATATTATTAACGATTAATTCAAATTAAAGTTTTTTAATCCAGGTTACAAACTATCTGTGTTTCAAATTTTATCCAAATCCGTTCAGAGGATTTTGCGTAAAAGAGTAAAAATCATCCATTGATACAGACAGATAGGTATAGGTACGGATTTATAATATTAGTAAAATATTAAAAAAATGTGATAGAATAAATTAATAAAATTAATAAGTAAATATTTTTTATTAACATTATTTGCGTTTTTTTTAAGCTATTGCATAGCTTTTATCGCGGGCTCTGAGCGCGGCGACCGAATCAAGAAATTCCGTAACGAAAAAAACCTAACACATCGTCTAACATCGTTTCAGTTCGGACTTCGGCACGGTGTTTGTTTGCTATCTTCTTAACTCTTTGACGTTTTGAAAAAATGGCGTTTGACATTTAAAAAAAACAAAACTCAATTTCCGTATTCGCGCGTAATTATTTTGTTTCTATTTCGTGGCAAGGGTACCACGTCATAAAGCCTAAGTATTCAAATACGTATGCACATCAGAATGCATATTATTAAAAAAAATATATGCTCAAGTATTTTTACAATGTACAAGGCGTCCTTTCTAACCTAACCTTTGTTTAAATCCAAATGTATCATTTATTTAGTACATGTAGCGGCCATTTGCATTTCTAAGCACGCGATGTTGGCGTATTGGTACAAATGTTTGTACGTTGGGCCAACATGGCAATGAAATTAGACCTTTTCTCTAAGATTTATATGAGCTAGTACTTATATATTTTTAAGCTATTGCATAGCTTTTAACGCGGGCTCTGAGCGCGGCGACCGAATCAAGAAATTCCGTAACGAAAAAAACCTAACACCCCCCACTCCGACGGGCAAGGAGGTGTGGCTTGAAGGCCGTGCATCGTCTAACGTCGTTTCAGTTCGGCAGTCTTCGACACGGCGTTGTGTGCGATTAGACGTATTGTACGACTCTACGAAACTCGCACGAATCGAGATGTGCTGCTCCGAAATCGGACGAATACATAAGCTGCTTATGAGAAAGTATATAGGTGTATATGTATTTATGTACAACAGTGAATAGCTGTACTTGTAAAATTTGTGTATGAAGTGTTTTGAATATGAATGAACAATAGTTATTTGTTATACAAGAGTGCAAAGTTGCTTTTTAACCGCGTGTTCAATTTTGAAGACCGAGCAAGCGAAGGATTCTAAAATTGAATCACGAGCGCAGCGAGTGATTCAAAATTAGAATCCTGAGCGTTAGCGAGGGAATCAAAAGAGCACGAGGTGAAAAATCTTTGCACTCGAGTGCAACACGTAACTTTTCATTCCACCTCAGCGAGGAAATGAATACTTCTCGCGTGATTGTTGAGGGAGAAAGCTCATTTGCGCATTATTAACAGTTTCAGTCAATTCTGTTGGCGTCAAGCAAACTTCCTCGTCGCTAGAATCACTCATTTTAGTTTTTTCACTTGTTTTCAAGTTTCTTGTTTTTAATATAAGGTTTAACAATGACGTGAAAAAATGCCGCGTAAAGAACCGCGTACAAAGCAAATTGAAAAAAGAACACCAAGAAGGTGCCGAGTCTGAGTTTTTAACAAATTAAAAAAAAGTTGTATGATATATTCGGCACCATATAGGTAGCAGTAAATAGGTTTAATGTTTTTTTTTAATTCACAAACTTAGTGCACACGATGTTCCAAATTCAATTTACTTTATCCTCTAGAGAATAATAACGGCTTTTCCACTCAGATATTGAAGATTAAAAATACTCTTTCCGAGATGGTGGGATGAAAAGTGCATTTATTATTAAAATAAATAAATAAAATTATAATTGCATAAGTTGATACAAAATGCTATGCAATGCAATAGCTTTACCGCGGCAGTCCCCGAGTGCCTCACGTAATTTTTTTTTCTTTTACAACAAAGGTGGCAAACAGGCATACGGTCCCACCTGATGGGAAGCGGTTACCGTAGCTTATGGACGCGCGCAACACCAGAGGCGTCACTCACGCGTTGCCGACCCTGTAAGCCACACGAGAGTTTTTTCAACGGACGTTAAAAAAGCGTTTTAAAAAAATCGCATGTTTGTTTCCGTAAAATGGTTCATTTATTGATATAATAGTAGTTCGTATATTTATAATCTAAACTGAATTTATCTCGCGAGATTGTAAACTCTTCAAAGATTATGTTACTGTACTTTTGATAGTTTAGATTAGGTTAGTGTTATTTTTTATTTGTATCTGCCTATTGCTTAGATTAGGCTTTACAATTTTTTTATAAAAAACCGAAATCGAAAAAAATCATGTAAAATTAAAAAAAAAAAAAATTTACTGTTACAATTTCGCAAGATATAAACGGTTTTAATAATTTTACGGTGACACAAACACTATTAAAGAGTGATATAGGGTGTGTTTCTATCCCGGGAAACATTTAATCCCCCGGGAATGCAGGCGATACCTGTAAATATTCTCTAAATTTGAGATTAACTGCGTGAGTATTCATCAATAAATTACTATTAAATTAAAAACCTTTGCTCCCGTAATAAGAACGTATTTAGAATCCAATTTCATGGGATTTGATAACTTTTTGAAGCCATACAAATATACATTTTATTATTCTACTTGCCGTGGGTGAAAATGTAATAATAAAACAAGCTTATTATAATTCTATTTCTGTTGTGATAAAATTTTGATCCTTCTATAAATATATATTGTACCTACTAGCCTCCTCCGCACGGTTTCACCCGCATAGTAAGGGAAAGTATTACCTATATAGTCAAAGTCCTTTTCTTATAACGTTCCTATAAGTATATTGGTGAAATAATTATTCAGATCGGAGCTTTACAAACAAACATAAATCAAATCTTTCTTCTTTATAATATTAGTTTAAACTATATTTTATTACTTAGACAAAGGCTTTACTGTATATAGCTTGTTTGTAAATGTTTAAGCCTATTAAAATTACTTCACTAACAGCTACATAGAAATAAAATTTCAATAATATTTTCAAAGCGTTTTACAAATGATTTAAACGATTCCTAAAAATACCTAATCACTGTATAATCTTGTCTAGGTATCATGCTCATAAAATTGGCAGTATATATTTGCAAAGAATCGCTTCAGTTGTGTTGTCATCAGTAAGTAGTCATTTTAACAGTATACTTAGTAAAGGCATTTGATAAAAATGTTTAAAATTACTGCTTTGCTTCTGTTGGCTACCGCGCAGTTTAGTTTGGGAGATGACTCAGTTACTACTGGTACGGAGTTGGCTCTGACTTTGTTGGTAAGTAACATTGTAACAAAAAAAAAATTTTATTTAAATAGGCCTCCACAAGCACTTAAGAATAGTCAGACTCTAACGTTCGGTTCGGAAGGTTTGTTTTGCTGAGAAGAGCCGGCAATAAACTCAGCAATTACTCTGATTACCTGATAGAATAGGCCGAAAAATAGGCTAGGATAGGCCCAATAATAGAGAGAGAACGGTCCACTTGACGGCTTAGCTTGGTAGTTTGAATTCTCGCTAGGACATGCATAAACTAGGCCCTTAGGTACGTTAAAAAAGCGATCAAATACCTACAACAAATGCATTCCCATGTATATGTTCACACGACAGCGTTTTTAAAACGCGACGCATTTTTATCGAGCGGTGTTGCATTTTCAACTTTGGGCGTTGGAAATAGAGCATATTATGGTGCTTGGAAATGCATTTGTTGTGTTTGAACGCTTTTTTAACGTCCGGTAAAAAAACTCTCGTGCGAATGAGGGTTTACATACAGTTAGTGTCACTTATTTTGAGTTTCCGGTAATCGCGTTAAAGTGCATGTTTTAATCGTAAACGTGTTTGTTTGTTCCATTATATTTTAAACTAGCTTCCGCCCCGCGGTTTCACCCACATTCCAGCTAACTTGTAAATTATAACTACGAACATTCAAGACCAAACAAGCCAAATTCAATGTTGTTTATAAATTATACTTAAACATTACAAGCCGATCCGTACAACTTCATTAGCGTCACATATTATCTTCCCCGTTTTTGCAACGTTGTTGATTGATGCGTCGCTACTATAGGTCGTAGCGTGATGATATATAGCCTACTAGTAGCATTCCAGGGATCTTCCTTTTTCCCGGGATAAAAAGAGTAGCCCATGTCCTTTCTCAGGCTCTGGACTATGTGTACAAATGCTCTGTGTACAAACAGACAGACAAACCAATAGACAGACAGCGTTACTTTCGCATTTATAATATTACGGATAGATATAAATAGTCATTCCCGATAAATGGGCTATCCTATACTAAAATATTTTGTTCCTGGGATAAGCGTCGTACAAGCAAACTTTTTATACCACTAAGCAGGCAAACAGGCATACGGTCCCACCTGATGACAAGCGGTTACCGTAGCCTATGGACGCTTGCAACACCACGCGTCACTCACGCGTTGCCGACCCTGTAAAACATCTCTTCACTCCTTTCTTGGAGAACCCCATGCTGTACTCCATTGGGAAACTGTTCAGCTTTATAACATGCTTTAATATATATTGTTATTATAATTTCAGATCCATCGTCATGGTGACAGAACACCAGTGGAGGTCACACTGGCCTACAGTGACCAGCCCGAAGAGTTGGAGCTGTTGTCCCAGCCATATGGATATGGTCAGCTCACTGATGTAAGTTTTTCAGTCAATATCATTCTCATAAACGCTCACTAGTGGCTCCCCGCGTTTCCGGGGGATCTTCAATTTTCCCGGGATAAAAAGTAGCCTATGTGTTTATCTAGGTTATAAACTATTTGTGTTCCAAATTTCATCCAAATCCGTTTAGTAGTTTTTGCGTGAAAGAGTAACAAACATCTCACAAACATTTGCATATAGAATAACAGTAGGATGTAAGTCCAAACGTAGGGGGCCCTCCCCTCTTTTAACAACTAGTGGTTGTAGGTCTAAACCCTTGGGATTAGTATGGAGGGGTCTTCAGGACATTTTGGACATTATAGGTTTTTCACCACGTTAGGTTTCCAGGAATAAAATTTGGTGAAAGCCTAACGACGAACTATTTAATTTAAAGAAAAATAGATTTCAGCGTATTAAATTTCCAAGTCAGTTTTTTTTATTATTAGATATTATTACAGGTACAAAATAAGAATTAAATAATAATACCATAGTAGCATTTAAAAAACCATTTAAATTTATTTATTTGTTTAAAACCGACATAGATAAAGAAAATTACTAATTTCAATCTTCGCCCATGACTTTAACCTAGTTTAAAGATAATGACCGATTATTCATATGATACACAAACTATATTTAAGCTTATATCTAATCTGTTAACAATTTTACTAGTTATTTTTAATAGTCATCGAAGAAGTATCATTATCTAATACTGACTATCTATACTTTATATATAGGAGTTTTATAGGTAGTAGTTTTCGATTTAATTCATACCTACCTTTTCAATATTAATAAAAATGTTTGTTTTATATTAAAATCTATGTAATGCTAAAATTAGTTACCTACTAAAGTTAACGAATTCTGATGACTTTTTTTGTTTGGTTGAGTATGCCTTAGAAATGGGATATTTTTGGAAAATAGACAGTTATCAGTATTAACGTAAAATTTTCCCACATGAATATAATATGACTAAAACTCTTGGGGCATTTTTCAATCAAATCTGTTTCTAAACTAAGCGGAGTATGTGTTTTCCAGATAGCTGCAATATGACTTTTAAATACACATACAGAAGAACATAATCAAAAATGCACACAAATGTTTATCCTTTGTGGGATTCGAACTTACGACTGACGGCTTGAGAGTCAGAGTCACTAACAAAGCCAACCGGCCAGTTTACTTATTTTATCTATTGGTTGCACCCTGTATTTCCATTCCCCGATTTTTTCAAATAATACCACTTGTTCTTGAGATTAGCGAGTTCAAGCAAACAAACAAACTCTTCAGCTTTATATATTAGTACTGTTATCTGATAAACAAAATTACCAAATCCATCAAACATTTTTACAACTACCAATTTCTTCGCAGGTCGGTAAACGCCGCGGTTACCAACTAGGAAAATACATTAGAGAGAGATACAACGATCTTCTGTCGCCTCAGTACAACCGTTCCGAGATATACATTCGTTCCACCGACTCCACTCGCACCAAGATGACTGTGCTTGCCGCCATGGCTGCGGTATACCCGGCTGGTGAAGACAACTGGAGCGATGATATCAACTGGACCCCAGTGCCTTTTACCACTGTTCCCGCTAAATATGACTATGTAAGTTTACTGTTCTGCCCACTAGGAGGGAGAGCCTCCCTTAAAAAGAGGGGGTTTAGTTTAGTCTGGCCTAGTGCGGAATAATTAATAAATATTCTAGGACATGATTCACACACGGCCAATCTGATTACAAACTGAGCAGAGCTTGTAATATGGTAATCAGATAGCTGATATACTACATTTAAATACATACTTATATAGATAATTACATCCGGACACAGAACAAACAGACGTATTCATGCATGCAAATGTTTGTGCTGGGTGGGATTCGAATCCAAGACCAGCGGCTTGAAAGTCAGGGCCACTAAGCCAAGCGGCTTGAGAGTCAAGGTCACTAACCACAAAGCCAACAGGGCTGTCAAGATAGACTGTCCTGCCCACTAGAACTATCTGGGAGCACGAGCCATCTCTAACAACGAGGGGGTTTAGGCTTCCACGCGGGCCTGTTGCGGATTGGCGGATTTAAATGCCTTAAATTGTGACATCTCGGGCATGGAGGTTTCCTCACGATGTTTTCCTTCACCGAAAGCCAGTGGCGTGAATCTGTTCGTAAGTTGTTACTCAGAGGTGCGGGTCAGGTGTTTGAACCTGCACGCTCATGATCGTGAGTCGGTCCGTTTCCACTGAAACCACGGCTTCTAATTTAATCGCATTGTAACGGGAGACAATTAAAACTTTTATATTAAAATATGTAAATCAAAAGAAATATAATATAGATATTAAATGAATAACATTGTGATGAGTTTGCTGACTCTTTCAGATTTTCAAATATTTCGTCTGAAATTAATATGTGTACATAATTAAAGTTTGTAGTTCAGTACCTAGGTATATGTTTTGTCAAAACTTTTATATTGAAATTATTAAACAGTATGTATTGTGTATAAAAGCTTATATAAAATGTGTTTGACGATACTCAAAATGATTTAGTCATTAAAAAGTTAGAGGGACAAAATGTCAGACGGGTTCTACATTAAGATCGGCTTTATTGAAAGCATAGCTAAACAGAAAACACTTGCTTCCTCTTTTTATCATAACTAAACTACACGAGACAAACAAGGTTTAATGAAACAACAAAAACAGCACTAAGCTTGCACAGTTCTTTTAATTCAATAACCTTTTCTTCCAGAACCTTGCGTTGCTGAACTGCCCCAACTACATGACGGGCTACTACTCCCTGTTCCTCAGCAATCCCTCATCATTCGCCAAGTACACTGACGCCCTGAACACCTGGTCTGAAATCCTCGGCGCCAACATCACCCAAATGCCAGCCCTGTCCTACGCCGTTTACGATATTTATACTGCTCAGGTAATTCAGGCTTTTTATTTTTAAGGAGTTCCAATCTGATTCCACACTAAGAAGAACCTGTGCTATGATAACTAGATAGCTGATATACTACTACTAATTATATTTACATCCAGACACAAAAAAACAGACATGTTAATGCATACAAATGTTTGTCTTAAGTGGGATTTCAACCCACGACAGTCTGCTTGAAAGTCGGGATCACTAATCACAAAGCATAACTGTTCTGGCCAAAAACCATACTTTTGATTTACCTTCTTTTATATAAATGGACTAGCAAGTGTTAGCCTGAGACGGCTTTTACACCGTTACGCGTTACTGATAACATACTCATATACACGTTAACATGCAGACACACCAGACGTTACTCACTTTTATTTTCTAAAGGTTAATGATTTCCACAGATAAGTTTGGGTCTACCACTAACGGAAGCTTTGGAGGAAATCTTTCCAGAAATTCAAGCTATTGCTGACGATTCTATAGACGTGGTTTTCGGCAACGACGCTTATATTCCGATGCAAGCTGGTTAGTAAAACATTGATTAGTATTTATCTAGCGATACCTGACCCTGTAGTGTACCCTGAACTTACCATTCTCAGCACTGGCTAAGCGTAGCTAAGCTGCATAGATAGCTATATAGCTTTTTACATCCATGGACATATATAATGTTTACCAAATAAAAAATTTCATGCGCAAGAATGTTTGTCCTGGGTGGAAATCGAATCTACGACGACGGCTTGAAAGTAAGGGTCACTCAACCATATCAACCCGTTCAACTCAGTTCAATTGCTAGATCTAATTGTCAGTTGCTATCCTAGATCTTTAAATAGTAGGCTTTTTAATGTATTTAAAGTTTTAAACACAAAAACTGACGAATAAATTGGGAATATTAGTCAATCTCAGGTTTCTTATAAAATGTTATATTCCTATTAAATGTTTTGTGAGAGAAAAATACATATATAGGATGATATTTTATTCTGATTCGAGTAGATATTTTCCCTGAACTAATACTATCTATACTAATATTATAAAGAGGAAAGATTTGTTTGTTTGTTTGTTTGTAATGAATAGGCTCCGAAACTACTGGACCGATTTCAAAAATTCTTTCACTTTTGGAAAGCTACATTATCCCCGAGTAACATAGGCTATATTTTATCCCTGTATTCCCACGGGAACGGGAACTACGCGGGTAAAACCGCGGGGAGGCAGCTAGTATTAAATAAAATGAAATATATTTATTCATCCTAATAGGCCTTCTCAGGCACTAATGAAACATTGACTCTAATGCTTGAACTATTAAGAACTAAGACTAATAATTTCTACTTCTCCCGTTCCAGGTGTCCTACTGAACGAATACTATGGTTTAGTAGATGATGTTATTGCCGGAGAAGACGTGAAAAGGGTACAGATATATTCTGCTCACGATTTCAACGTGTTCTCTCTAATGGCCGTCTCCCAAATCACCCCCAGGCAAGGAGTTCCGGAGTACGCATCAGCATTCTCATTGGAACTGAGAAAAGTTACTGCAACCGGAGAATATGTTGTCCTGGTATGTTCTATACTTACTAGTACTTCCCCGTGGTTTCACCCGCGTACCCGGGAGTACTTCCAATAACCCGGGATAAAAGTAGCCTATGCCCTTTCTCAGGCTCTAGACTAGACTAAATGTGTACCAAATTCTATTTAAATCGGTTCTGTAGTTTAGCGTGAAAACGAGATAGACATAGTTACTTTCATATTTATAATATTAGTATAGACTAGCTTCCGCACCGCGGTTTCACCTGTTTGTTCCCGTTAATATAGGGATTAATATAGGCTGCGTTACTCCATGATAATGAAGCTAAAACTAGACGTATTAAAATTGTAGTGAAAAATAAACACTAAATTGTTAATTTAATTTTACAGCCAGTCTACTTGAAATCTCCGGGTGAAGAGCCGATATACCTCCAAGTCGATGGTTGCAGCGACCTGCTCTGCCCCATTGACGAGTTCAAGAACATAACCTCAAAATACACCCTGGACATCGACGGCTGGAGGACCCAGTGCGGGTGGTCTGAAGACATCACCGTGGATGACTCCAGCATTGCATAAACCATAGAACTATTATATAACTGAATGCCAAAGATAAATAAACTTGACTGGATACTGTTATTCTATTTATTTATTTATCAAGAAAAAAGAAGCCGTACGTAAGTTTTTTAAATCGGAGGTACGGGGTAGGGGTTTGACCTGCTCTCATGATCGTGAGTCGGTGCGTTCCCAACTGAGCCACCTCGGTTATGTAGTTTAGTATTGCTTTGTATTAATGTAGTTATATGTAACTAGCTGCTCTCGCGTAGTTCCCGTTCCCATGGGAATACGGGTATATAATAGCCTGTGACACTCCACAATAACGTAGCTTTCTATTGGTGAAATAATTTTGAATATCGGTTCAGTAGATACAGAGATTACCCATTACAACGTTAGTCTAGATTATCTATATAAGTACCTATGCATTTAGTAAACCTATGCAGAAGTAAAGTAATATTTTATGTAGTATATCAGCTATCTGATTACCATATCACAAGCTCTGCTTAGTTTGGAATTAGATTGTCCGTGTGTGAAAAATGTCCCAGGATATTTATTTCACATTTATGACAATGCAATTTGCTAATGTTTCAATTCTTTGTGAAATTAAGCTGAGAAACAGGTAGAGCCAGATAGGGACTTTGTTTCATACCATTTAGTAATTCACATTTCATACTTTAAGGATGGAAATAAAAGTATATTATTATGTTTATATCAGTATTCAATGTTACATTAGGGACGTATTCCGCAGCATGTATCGTCTTTAATTTCCTAAGGGATACTATTTGTGTTTGCGCGCTTGATAGAAAGAACACTGCACTTTGATATTTTGAAAGAAAATAATATTTTTACACTCTATAAAAATTATCAAAAGTCAGATTTTAACTCTCTAAAATTCGTCTAATAGCTTCCCCCGTCGTTTCACCCGTTCCCCGGGAGACCGGGTCCGGGACCTTCATCCTTCCCGGGATAGAAGATAGCCTACGCTAGAGCCTTTACTTTTTGGGATCCCTGTACGAAATTTAATCAAAATCTGTTATGCTTAGGGCTGAAAGTATAACAAACAGATAGAAAGAAAGAAAGAAAGAAAGAAAAATATTTATTGACAGCACACATTATAAGGATTACACAAAAACAAATTACATAAAATTAAACATAATAAAAACAAAAACAATATCAAATAAGCGGAAGGAGTGCTGTCAAAGGGGGACCAGCTCAGCATGTGCTGCTGAAGACAACAGCGCTGATTTTCAGCTGGCACCTTAAGTGAGTACGGACATAAATACAGTTTAACATAAGTAAATAAATAATGTAGGATAAACTAGTAATAACATCATAAAAATAAACTGATAAAGAAATAAGTAAAATAAAAAATATTACATAGACTAATGACACTGAGATTCACCCGCGCACGACACGGCGACTAATGAGCAGGTGGGATTTGTCCCATAGGACAGACCATAGTCATTCGTTCGCATGGCGTCATGGCGCGCGCATGGCGAAAGCCAGTGTCGCAGGGATATTGCACAAATTAAAATTATTATAGGTATATAAATAAACTAGAGGAATAGTTTAAACAGTGTGAGCCTAGATAATATATTGTGAAAAGTGTATGTTATGTGTGTGAGATAGAGTTAGGTACACCTTTCACGCTAAAACTAGTAAACCGATTTAAATGAAATTTGGTACACATATAGTCTAGAGCCTGAGAAAGGACATAGGCTTCTTTTTATCCTGGTAAAATGGAAGACCTCCCGGGTACGCGGGTGAATTACGGGGCTATATAAATATGACTTTAGAATTTTAACGTATTTAGGCTTTAATTATATCTAAGGGTTTTAAGTGAAGTCACAGCCAAAGACTAGCTTTTAATATAATCAAAATGGTTCTGTATAAATAATATGGGGGTTACCTTTGAAATGTCATCAAGTTGTCTACTCTTGACCATGATAGAGGTAGATCTGAGAATGAAACAGTTGGGTATGAATTATTCAAATCGAGACTGATTAATGGACAGTTCTAAACGTAATGTTGCCAGCTTCTGAGCGATTAGTTCTACCAAATAAATTTTCGAAGTAAAATTTGGTATATAAAATTTACACTCTTGTTTAGTTTAAGCTAAATAGTTAAGTAATACTATATGGTGTATGAATTTTATGAATATCTTGTAATAATTTACTTAAAATAATTTAAGTTAGATAGTGGCTAGTTATGGCTAATCAGATTCCAAACTAAGCAGACCTTATACTTTGATAAATTTACTTAATATTTTTTAAATATTTTTGACAAATAATACCTATACTTAACTAGATCATGACATATTTCTAGGTAATCATCATCAGCTCATATACGTCTCCACCGAGAAGCATCACCCTCAACATCGAGGGGGTTAGGCCATAGTCCACCACGTGGGCCTAGTGCGAATTGGCGGACTAGGACATATTTCAAGGTATATTACAATTTCACGATCAATTTGATTTTTATTTATACTTTATTAGCTATGTATGTACCTTTTTTAAAGTGTTACTATTCATAGTTATCGTTATAGAAAATTCAGAACTAAAAGACACATCTTATCAGAGTCAAGTAAGTCCTCAGTGAGACAAAAATATACTATTCCCTTTCTATACACCCAAGTTGAAAAACATCAAGATTTGTTTTTAAGTCGAGACAAATTTGATACAAATGTGACGCTCCTCCGGGAGGCACGTGTCACGCCGGCACGTGCCCCACCGTGACTGCAATAAGTGATTACCTACCCTCATATTTTTGTGATTTTCATTTTTATTCCATTCGTAATTTTACGTGCTTTAAAATTTTAACCAAAATAATTTTGAAATGATTTTCTTTTTCAGTTTCGTCTCTCGACCCGTTTTCACGACAGGAACTGTCACTTTTATTTTTGTACCGTGATCATTGAAAACTCTTATATAATTTAACTAGCGACCCGCCTAAGCTTCGCACGGGTGCAATGCTTATACATCACATTAGAAACCTCCAAAATTGACAGTGTATCTCTAACATATGCATGTATTGTACCTATATAAAAACTTTCCTCTTGCATCACTCTTCTATTTAAAAACCGCATCAAAATCCGTTGCGTAGTTTTAAAGATTTAAGAAGAAAGGGACAGACAGTGGAAAGCGACTTTGTTTTATAATTTATGTACTTAGTGATGAATTGAATAAGTCGTCAATACACCATAGGGCTTAATTTCCACCAGCAATACAGTGTAATGCAGTTCTTTTTTCGGGCTAATATTCAGTTTGTTTTCATTAAATATTAGATCTTATAGCAAAATTAAGTTTGGCGTTTTTGCCTTAAGATTTGACATTGTTTAATTTACAATATCTTTAGTGAAATATAGGCTTTATTTTTTAGACATCTGCTTAACTCTTTAAGGATTTTATTTAGATAGTATGTTTATTTTTTTTTCAGTAATTCTTTTATGTTAAAACATGTTCATGGCAAGATATATGTATGTCTGTCAACTTCAGAACTTAAACAAGGAACTATTTTTAAAAGAAATCCCCTTTTAAAATGCATAGTTAACACA
Source organism: Thyatira batis (assembly GCA_905147785.2). Classification (NCBI taxonomy): domain Eukaryota; kingdom Metazoa; phylum Arthropoda; class Insecta; order Lepidoptera; family Drepanidae; genus Thyatira; species Thyatira batis. The sequence continues at coordinate 8,576,642 of LR990504.1, read as the reverse complement.
TAACTGTACAATTTCCCCGTTGAGATGAAATTCTTAACTCGTAATGAGCAGACTTGAATGACAATTACTTTGATATAAAATATACTAGATGGTTTGAGCGTAGTAGAATATGCTGAACTAGCTTTCGCCCTGCGGTTTCACCTGCGTTTAATTTCCCCGGGATAAAAGATAGCCTGTCATTTGCCACGCTCTAGTTTATGTTTGTACCAAATCCCATTAAATTTGACTAATGTCTTTTTTTATCTGTGTCTGGATGTAATCTTATAAATAAAATTCTCGGTCACAATGTTAGTTACCATACTCTTCCGAAACGGCTTGACCAATTTTTATGAAATTGTATATGCATATTGAGTAGGTCTGACAATCGGCTATCTATTTTTGATAGCCCTGTGATCACGGAAACAGGAACTACGCGGTGGGGCAGCTAGTTATCTTCATATTTAAATTTATATTATAAAGAAGTATATCAGCTATCTGATTACCATAGCACAAGCTCTGCTTAGTTTGGAATCAGATTGGCCGTGTGTGAAAAATGACCCAGGATATTTATTTATTTTTCATTTTAAATGTTCTATTACAGAGGATCATCAGTAAAGATACTTTAAACTTTTCCATTTACTAGACATCTATGTGTACAGTGTTGAAGAAAAAGGAATGACGGGACGGTTAGGAAATTACCCTTTGATAGCTTAGCCACGTTGGTACCGCGTCCATCCGGCGTTACGTGGAAGATATGACTTATATCCCGGTTTTGCTCGCAAGATAAGGTATTTCAGTGCAACTTTTTATATGATAATTTTACTAGTTGACTTTTTATGATGTAGTACATAGATACATATTGATGATTCGTGGTTCGACATTATGTTGAAAAGAAAACATATAAATATATATAAAACAAAGTGCCCGCCGCCTCTATCTGTCTGTCTGAACGCGATAAACACAAAAACTACTGAACAGATTTTTTATGCAGTTTTCACCGTATGTATTTCATGGGGAAGGTTTTTATGTATAATACCTACATCAATTTGGACCCTGGTGGCGCCGGTGGACAGAACGAAGTCAGCCGGGTCCACTAGTGTTTTTATAATGTTGGTATAGATGAGGGGTAACTTAATTACTTCTATTTTAGGAAGTTAATCCACACTCATATAAAAGCGAAAGTAACAGTCTGTCTGTAAAGCTTTCTCAGATAAAACATTCAAGGGATTTTGACGAAATTTGGTACAGAGATAAAAAAGACCTTGACCTTGGGAAAGGATATATATAGGAAAGTCGAAAGATTCCCGGGATTGTGGGGGAAAGCTAGTGGTCGATAAAATAAAAGCAAATATCAAATTTAAATAATTTTATTCGCTTATTTTATTATAAATACATTAACATGCATTCACGTATGACTAACACGTAAAAGTAAGCGTACCTTATACACTAGAACAACACAACATCGTCACAAAGGTAAAAATAAATCAAAATATAACATCATATCAAAATACAATGAATTATAAATGTGTGCACTATTCTGAAACCTACGCCATTGAAGTCTTGAGTAAGAAAAATATAATATTTAATAGTTATCCCATAGACCAACCAAAATGTAGATGTATAAATAAATTAATATCCTGGGACATTTTTCACACACGGCCAATCTGATTCCAAACTAAGCAGAGCTTGTAATATGGTAACCAGATAGCTGATATACTACATATAATACTTTTAAATACATACTTATATAGATAATTACATCCAGACACAGAACGATGTAAACTTAATTTTCGATTGAAGAAACTTCACAAAGTCAAACAATCAATGAATTCAAAATCAATGAAAAAATTGATAAAATCCAGTCAATCAGTTATGCGTCAATATTTACCTCATCATCATCATCATCATCAACAGCTCATATACGTCTCCACCGAGAAGCTCGAGCCTCCCCTAACATCGAGGGGGTTTAGGCCATAGTCCACCACGCGCGCGGGCCTAGTGCGGATTGGCGGACTTCACATGCCTTTAATTGTGATATCTCAGGCATGCAGGTTTCCTCGCGCTGTTTTCCTTCACCGAAAGTCAGTGGTGTGAATCCGTACGTAAGTTTTTTTTAAAACTCAGAGGTACGGGCCAGGGATTTGAACCGGCACCCTCAAGATCGTGAGTCGGTGCGTTCCCAACTGAGCCACCACGGCTAATGCAATATTTACCTAAAGAAGTTTTATTTAATGTGCCTAATACATACGTAAAAAACTGCATAACATTCTTATAGGTAATTCATTCATGTAGATTTTTGTAGGTCTATGGGTTCTGAAATAATGGTCGAAAGATCGATGGATAAAAAATAAAAGACCTTTTTCTAGAGACGAAACTTCTTAAAGCAGAGGCTTATAAATCTCTTTGATATCTATTAAACAAATAAAATAATACATCGACGGTTCAATGTCCTAAAAAATTGTAAAAAGACAAAAATGGCGACATTTTTTTTACATGAAAAACATTTTTCATTTCTAAAAACGTAGTATCTTCAAGGGAATATTGACAATAAAAAAACTATGAGTTATTGTGAGAGGACATCTGTGTAACTAGTTTCTTTACAAAACATAATAATATCAGTTTATGGCACATTATTAAAATTAAACCTTAGTTTAAGATTTGAGTCAGAAATATTAAAAAATACATTTTCAAACAAAAAATTAAATATTGTTTTTGCAGATCAAAGTACATAAATTATTCGAAATTAAGTATCACTTTCTATTCATGAGTTAACATTTAAAAACGTAATTGTTTAATTTAAATGAATTTTAATATTTTTTAAATTAAATTGTTTAGTCATGTTAACTAAAAATCTACTTTAAAAATTGAGTATTTGAGTCGAAAATCATTTGGCTGCATTTCCAATGCGCTCTATATGGAACAAAAACAATAAAATCTCAATCTAATCTAAGTATATATGATTATAACTTTTACATAATAATTACATATTATATATAAATCATGTTTACATTTTAGTGCAGTTTTGTGCCATTAGTGAGTAATTATAAATAATAATTAAAACGAGTATAATATATTGCACGAATGTTCGATTGTAGGCCATATAATAATAATTAATACGTTAAATTAACCTTAATACTTGTGTCATGAAAACTATATAAGTAGACAGTCATTCCATTTAGCAAAAAAAGTACTTAATCTGATTATAATTAGGTATCATTTCAATTGGTAGAAAAAAAAAACAAAATATACCGAACAAATTTAAAAGTACATGATCTGTAATAAAATTACAGCTGGTTAATGTAATTTAAGGTTTTCATAATCTGAAATACCTGAAATGGGATAGAAATTAAATAATAATAATTAATTAAAGTATTAAATACTAAAAAAGCTATCGTTAATAAACAAATGGCAAGAATCATTACAAATCACAAATATATTACAATTATAATAATTAATGTAAATAAATATAATACAATCGAGTATTTTAGTGGAATGAAAACAACTTTTCAACAAAATAATATGTCCCATGTCTTTTTTAAACTTAATTGCAAATAAAACTATACACAAGCCGGGTAATATTAAATATATTAACATCTAAAATACATAGCCATTTATTTACACGTTTCTTATATGAGTTTTATCTTTTGTCTCATTCTAAAATCAATTTTCAATTAATACTAATCGTGCATTAAAAATGGTTACTAGCCCGAGCCTATAGTACGTTTAAGATCGCTCTTAAAGTGGTATGAACATAACTTAACCATTTGGCAACGATCTCAAGAGCCATCTCAAACTTAAGCATATGCTATAGATAACGTGAATCACAACTTAAGTAAATAAAGCTTATTTTGTGACACAAAAAATGAGTAAATTAAACTTTTTGTTTTCCAAAAAATATCACTGGTTTTTGAAAATAACTGTACTTTTTTATAGATTTCTAATACTTTCAAAATTGTGGACTTATAAACTGATTAACACAAAACATCGATTTTAATTAGTAAATTTATTAAAAATCTGTGTGTCACACTTATTATAATTTAAAATAGTGAAAATAGCGAATATACTAACGCGTACAATATGATTATTATAAACCCAACGGCTACGAACAACGATCACCTATAACATTATCATTTCATCATAAATTTTAAAATAATCATCACTCTAATAGATTTATACAATGATAATGCCTTAAATTTAAATCTACAAGTGATATATGAGTAACTTAGCCGTTAAAGTGACTTAAATCTAAATTTTCTGTCAAAAATAACCACTCGGTGCGTCCTATATGATATTACGCGTTATTTCATAATCCGTATTTATGCACTGGTCGAATTAAAGTATGTTTGTAGAAAAAAAATTGTAAAAAAATTACACTTTTATTCGGCCACGAGTGTATAAGTACATTAGATTTAACTATGAGTATTTTTGTGTTAGTAGAAAAAATATTAACAGCTATATATTATGAGTTTTTTTTTTCAATAGCTTTCTAGGCCTAGACACTACCTATCCGCGCTTAAACCGACCTCCGGCATGGGTCTTAAAAACTCGCATCCGAAAAAGAACTTTACAAAGACGCCGTAAAGTCCAATTTAATCCATGCAATCCACGCTAAGCACTAATTTATTAATCAATACGACAATTCTCTCGAAATTTCCCGAAAACTACACACAAATATAAAAGGATCAAGTATCTCGGTGTGTTTAGCGCTTACTGTGGTACGGCGGTTCGCATATACGTGCGCGATTTAAAAATGTTTCCCAAATTTTCAAATTTCATTCTTTGTCACACTGTGTGCAGTAAAGCCCAAAATACTATATTAGAGTACTTATTACATTTTAAAGTTGTAAAGTATCAATTCAAACATCATTTCCTTATTTAAAATGTGACAAATATAACTGTGAGAATGGTAACAGATATTGACGTTTATTAAAAAATATTTTGTTTGAAAATAATTTCTTGTAACAAGTTTCCATAGGTTTATGCCCTGTTTGATTATCCGTATAATTTTTGTTATCATCTCTGTGGTTAGTTTAGCTAGTCCAATGACATATCGACTTTGTGACATAGACATGCGCAGGCAATTAGGGTCCAGGGGGGGGAGGCGGCGACAGTACGATCGCCGTCACCTCCCCCCCTAGGCGGTGGTGACCAGCGGGAGAAAGGGCGCGGGGGCGCCCACTCCCGCATTGCACGGTGCACCACCGTAGCGGGAGGGAATGGCCGAGCACTCGCGGTCATTCCCAGATCCCCCTCCCAGCACGGGAGGGGGACGAGAAGGGCTCGCGGTCGCCGGGGGGGACTGGACGCAAGGGCTGTGCCAGATTCCCAGTCCCCCCCCCACAAAGGCGAGGAAGGAATGCCGCTGGGTCGTTTAGTGGGTATACCGGTTGACTAGCAACCGGGGAGTCCCACATAACCCTTCCTGTCCCCCGACAGGGAGGGTATGCGTAACGCATTTTTCCCAGCGTAAAAAAAAAAAAAAAAAAAAAAGGCAATTAGGGTCCGTCCATTAATCGCGTGATGGTTTTTTTTTGTATTTTTTTAATCCGCTCTTCCCCATGGTAAGGTTCTAGACTACTATTTTAGTCCTCTCCCTCCTCCATTAGGTTGCCATTTTTAAAATTTGAAAACCAGGACAAGACGTGTGAAAACCCCGAATTTTCGAGTCGAGAACCCTGACAGGTTTTTTAAGTTGACCTTTTTGGCTCATCGCAGGGACCACCGTTTTCTTAAATTTTTGCTGCCACCTGCTACTAAAACCTGAACTACAATTGAGGCCATGAGAACCATAGTGGCCCAACATTTTGTTTACAATATTGAGTTCGTGATTTTTTCCAGATAAGGGTGCGTTTCCACCAGAGATGTGCGAGGATGCGTTGCGAGGAATGTGTTTTTTAAGAACCAATAGAATCGCTTCATTGAGCTATACTAAGCGAGGCTTGGTCAATGAAGCGATTCTATTGGTTCTTAAAAAACACATTCCTCGCAACGCATCCTCGCACATCTCTGGTGGAAACGCACCCTAATACTGAATTCTTTCATAGAACCAGGTTGGCCTATAAGTGATACAACGAATTCACTAGATGTCAGCATTATCACTATTATGGTCTTTAGTCTGTGATCTAATCTAATTTGAGGTGCCAGGCCTGAATAAGATAGACCTCTATAGTTCCCGCCTCAATTGAAGTTTATAGTCCGGACGCCCTCTAAACTAAGAAAAATCCAGGAAAACCCTATAAATGGACACTTAATAAACCTAAAAGTGGGGTATCTGACCTCGCAAGAGTTGAGACTAAGTGATGGTTCGAGGTGCGTGCAGGCCATGTAGTCTAGGCGGTAGCGGAGGCCTGTGGCGAGGTTCTGCGTCGGCGTGGGGCGCCCAGTCCTGCAGGCGAGCCCCGGCCGCCAGCCGGTGCGTCAGCCGGTGAGCGATGCTGAACCCCCCACTGCCTTCCAACTGGGTCAGCACTATTATCACTTGTCTGACGGAGAAAACATAAAAATTATTATTTTCCTTCATCATTTCATTACTGTCTTCCCCCAAGAGAATTTATCGCGCCTTCATCTTTCCCGGGATATAAGGTAGCCTATGTACTTTCTCAAACCTTATATTTCACTTGTCTGTAAGGGAGAAAACATCATTATAATAGCTAGAATCCACCTAAGCGGATTTACAGGGGAACCTTAATCTTTCCCGGGATAAAAGGTAGCTTATAAATAAATATCCTGGGACATTTTTCACACACGGTCAATCGGATTCCAAAGTAAGCTTGTGTTATGGAAACCAGATAGCTGATATACTACATTTATTATAGATATTTACATCCAGACACAGAACAAACAGACATTTTCATGCATACAAATGTTTGTCGTATGTGGGATTCGAACCCACGACCAGCGGCTTGAAAGTCAGGGCCACTAACTACAAAGCCGACCGGTCTGTTAATATGTACTTTCCCAAGCCTTATATCATAACAAATTTCATTAAAATTGCTTCAGTAGTAAAGGCGTGACAGACAGACTAAATGACTTTGCATAAATTATGAATTTGGCAGAATTTTAATTTCACTTATACACTTATACCTTACTGCTACTATAACCAATACACGAAAATCAAACTTATCCCAAAAGATTTAGATATATTTTAGGTAATACCTATCTTCTACAAAACATATTTGATTTAGTTTTTTTTTGTTTAATTCCACTCCTGTTTACACCCCCGTTCTCAATTTTTTTAGTTCCTCTCCATCCTAAGGTTGCCTGGAAGAGATCACTATAAGTGATAAGGCCGCCCATTATAACACTTGTGGTTCTTGTATTTTTATGTTTTATATGTGGTGTAACAATAAAGTATTATCTATCTATCAATCTATTTAATTATAATAAATACCTAAAATCCTTAAAACTGCGAACTACTATTCAAATGACGAGTGATCTATTTTAAGAAACGACAAATATACCAGCATGTACGTTTGAGGAAAATGCCCGTGTGACAATTAAACGTTTGTCATCCTAGAATAGTACCTACTTGAAAATATGAATCAACTCACAAACATGGGAAGACCTCAAACTAATAAAATTTACTCATCTATATTTATAAAATTCTCGTGTCACAATGTTAGTTACCATACTTTTTTTTTAAAAGAGTAATTACTGAGTTTATTGCCAGTTTTTTTCAGTAAAAAACTACTTTCACCGAACCGAGCATTAAAGTTCTCGTGCGTATGCTCTCGGCGCGCGGACGAATCTACTTTTTAAGTGAAATATTTTATTAGCAAAATGGTGCAGTGTAAAAAATGTAAATTGTTCATCTCGAAAACAAAAGGGGATACATTGGTTTGCAGGGGACAGTGCGAGGGTGTATTCCATAAAGCTTGTGTACCAAATATAGAAAGATTCATTCAAAATGAAATGTGTGACAGCTGTATGGATAAGAAACAGGTTCGGTCGCCCGTAATCCGACAGGACCCCAAAAAGATGACAATTGAGTCTTTGTTACAAGAAGTTAATTCAAAAATGGAAATGATGGTAGAAATAAAGGAAAAAATGGAAGAAATAAGAAACATAGTAGACTTCTATTCTGAAATGTACGAAAAGCTGATAGAAACTAATAAAGAGCAAGCAGAGAAAATAAAGAAACATGAAAATAAGCTACAGGATTTAGCAAACAAAAACATCTACTTTGAAAAATGCAATAAGGCACTAGAAGAGCGTATAGAGTATCTGGAGCAGAAGCAGATGGAAAAGCAGGTTGAATTGGTTGGAGTGCAAGTAAATGAAAATGAAACATTAACAAATACAATTACAAAAATTGCCACACAGCTAAAATTAAACCCTGAGCATATAAATGATATATGGAGGGTAGGTGGTGAGACAAAAAACAAAAGTAATGATCAAAAGCGCCCTGTGATTGTAAGCCTACGAACTCGCGAAGCTCGTCAATCTTGGCTTCATTGTCGTAAGCAAAATCTGACGAATGCACGATTCTTTCCATACGGTGATAATACTCGCATATTTATTAATGAGCACGTAACCAAGGAAATACGACAACTATTCTGGCAAGCTAAAACTAGATTAAAAAATATATACAAATTTGTGTGGATTCAGAACTCAAAAATATTGGCACGTAAGGACGAGGGAGAAGCAAAAATTAAACAAATCCGCCAAATGTCTGACATTGAAGCTCTGTTGTCTTAGTTGTATCACTCACGTATGCACGGTATGCACAACCCTGCCTATATACTAAACTATAAGCATTCGATCTCACAAGCGATGTACGCTACACAAAGTATACGAGCATACATGATTGGTCTCAAGATATTAACAATGAAAATTCACTACATATGGTTCATATGAATATTTGCTCATTAAGGAAACATTTTAACGAATTATGCGTTCTATTAAACACCTGCCTCCACAATCTAGACATAATCATACTAACGGAAATAAATCTAAAAAGGGATGAATTATGTATGTACAACATTAACGGATTTAATATGAACTATCTCACAAGAAATAATCAGAGAGGTGGGGGAATCTTAATTTACTCAAAAAGCCAAATAGATTTAAATATAAAACATATGTATCAGTCATCGTGTGAAATGATTCATGCGCAATTCACATTCCACTCCGATAATTATAACGCGCATTTACTTGCGATATATAGACCTCCACATAAAAACAAATCACAGTTTACTTTGGATATCGAAGAAATACTACGTAATATACCCGCGGCACAAGATATTATATTAATGGGTGATTGTAATCTCAATATTATGAACGACGAAATGCAACCGGTGACTTCCTACTTAAATATGCTGGCGAAATATGGACTACAGTGCGGCGTGCAAGACGTTACAAGAGAGGTTATTGCGGCGGAGCGGCGAGTGGCATCCTGCCTCGATCATGTGTTTGTGCGAACTGCGCCGGCCCGGCTGCCGCGCGCTTACACACTCACGAGTCGAGTAGCCGATCACTACCTAACCGGTTTGAGCTTGGACGCAACGATACAGGATTGTCCTAAGAATAAAATTATAATGAATAATAAAATAATTAAGGACAAGTTAAGTGATATCGATTGGCAACAATTTATGCTTATGAATTGTCCACATGAAATGTTTCATAGATTATATAAGGTTTTTAATGAGATTTACGATTCAGCGAGGCAATCAGTACAGTTAAACAAAAAACGGGAGAATAAATCGTGGGTTGATGGTTCTCTACGAAAGTTACTAGATGAACGCGATTTGTTATTTAAGGAATGGAAGTCTAATCCAAAAAATAACAATCTAAGACTAAAATATACTAAGTTTAGGAATAAAGCAAGTAAACTGATAAATACCGCCAAGAATAAATATAGACAAGATTCGGTTGTTGCCTGTAAAGGTGATCTGAGGAAGGTTTGGTCGTGTATAAACACTTGGTTAGGAAGAGGTAAATTAAATGTAGACGATATCATTGAAAAATATATGCTTAAGAATAACGAGTCTGTGGAAATGGTATGTAGTAATTTTTGTAAAACTTTTACCGGTGAGATAGATACTGTTAAACATAAATGTACTCAACTCTTTATGGATAGAAATACGTATGTCAATAGAAATTTAGTTAGTTTTAGGTACAATAAAGTAACTGCAGCCCAGGTATCTAAAATCATTGATAAACTTGATTGCAACAAGTCACCAGGTGTTGATAATATTAGAGTTTGCGATCTAAAACAAATAAACCGCAGCATAAGTCCAGTTCTCGCCCATTTTATAAATATGTGTGTGGAGAGAGGTGATTACCCGGAAAAACTTAAAATATCAATCATTCGACCAATATTTAAACAGGGCTCTCATACAGAGTACACTAACTACAGGCCCATAGCAATTTTGAGTACTATCAACAAAATAGTTGAAAAAGCAATAGTCCCACAAATTTACAATTTCTTAGAAACCAATCAGATACTAGGCAATGTACAGCACGGGTTTAGACCTCATAGAAGCACCGCCACAGTTTTGGCAAATTTTAACGATGATGTAAATAACAGTTTAAATGATAGACAAATGGTAGTAGCTGTATTTATAGATTTCAGGAAAGCATTCGACACCTTGGATCATGGTGGCTTGTTGCAAGCAATGCATGAATGTGGAATCCAAGGTCCTATGAATAACTGGTTTAAAGCATACTTAAAAAATAGATACTTAAAGGTTCGCATTAGAGAAATAGAGAGTGAGTGTAAAAAAGTAAAATATGGTGTTCCTACCGGTTCAGTATATGGTCCTTTGGGCTATATAATGCACGTTAATAGCATGCAAAATGTTATAAAACACTGTCGTATGTATATGTACGCAGACGATACTTGTCTTATATATAGTAATAGTGATATTAAAATTTTACAGGAAAAAATACAAGAAGATTTTGATAGAATTGTTATGTGGGCTCATGATAACGGTTTAATTATAAATATTACTAAAACTAAATACATGACAATATGTTCACCATATAGTCATTATAAAAACATTAGAATAAGTGTAAAAGGTCACACGTATGAATGTTTCCACAATAAAAATATATATTGTAATTGTGATAATTTAGAGTCTGTAACTTCATATCGATATCTAGGATTAACCATTGACAGCACTTTTAATTGGAAACTGCATATAACAAATTTGTGTAATAGATTAAGATCAATATTAGGAAAATTTTATCAACTAAAAAATATACTTAATAAAAAGATGATGTATACATTGTACTATGCGATGGTTGATTCTTTGGTTAGTTACGGACTGGGAAGCTATGGACTGACATTTAATACATACCTAGATAAAGTCAAAACATTGCAAATCAGATTCTTAAAATATTTAATTAATAAAAAAACTAAAGTGTCATTAAATAAAAACTACAATAAGTTGTTCAAGATATGCAATATTTTAAGTATTCAAAATAAAATTAAAACACAAATCTTACTGGAACAGTACAACATAGACGACAATAAAATAGAGAAAGAATATAGATCCCTAGCCCGTAGCTCAGCCAGGCCGAAATATGTAATACCCAGGGTGCGTAACTACTATGGCGAGAGAACGCGGCGTTGGTTAACTCCAACACTGCACAACCAGTTACCTCACGACTTATTAGATAATGTTCAATCTAGGCCTCAGCTTAAGCGAAAATTAAAAATGTATTTTTTGGCTTTAGAAGAATAATTAGATAAATAAATAAGTTTGAATTGTAAATTAATTAAGTGCTAGTTAAATATAGTTAAATAAGAGAGTTTTTCTGTCGACAAACCGTATTGCGGTTTGACGGAATGTTATTTTATGTTATTACTTTTTATTGTTTTGGTTAAATAAATAAAAAAAAAAAAAAGAGTCCTATTTGCATAAAAAAGATTTAGATTTTTTTTTATTACTCTGAAACGGCTTAACCGATTTTTATGAAATTTTATATGCATATTCAGTAGGTCTGAGAATCGGCTACTATCTATTTTTCATACCCCTAAGTGATCACGGGTACGGGAATTATGCGGGTGAAACCGCGGGGCGGCAGCGCTAGTACTCATATAAAATCTGAACTCATATTATGTGAAAGTGAGTTTGGTACGCTTTCACGCCTAAACTTCTAAGACGGTTCTAAGAATTTGTTTACCAATAGAAAGCTAGATTATCAGGTAACAGAGGCTATATTTTATTCCCATATTCCTAATGCACCTATTGGTCATCCTAGGACAATCCTGGGACATATTCTGTAAATGGCCAATCTGATTCCAAACTAAACAGAGCTTGCACTGTGACAACCTAATATTACTTTTAAATACGTACTTATATAGTCAATTAAATCTAGACAGAGAATATATGGACGTAAAATATATATATATATATATATAGGATGTAAATATATATAATATGTATGTATTTAAAAGTATCATATGTAGTATATCAGCTATCCGGTTCACATACGCTCTTTGGTATCAACGCGAAAAATGTAAACTGTAGTAACACACACATCACTGATAAATTAATTCCACAAATCCAAATGTAGTCCCGGCTAAGACAGTCCACTGTTGAGTTTGTTGAGTTTTTTAAGCAAAACATTTTTCTTTATGTGCTTTTTTGTTCAGTACGTGCAAGCGAATGATGTTTTAGTTATCTAAAGGTAAGGTTCAAAGTTAGGTGTAAAAACGTCATTACCACACCAAAAATATACCTAAAGTGGTTCTAATATGGTCACTAGTGAGTGTGTACTCCAAAATGTGGTAAGGGATAGTGTTTTTCCTTGAAATGACATTTGTTTTTTTAAGTTCCTTATTTGTAGAATAATAGGTATCTACTTCCTTGTAAGAAAAAGTTTAAGATTCATTGATTCTATTTTTACCAATGACAACATTCGTGTGCATGAACATGTGTGCTTAATTATATTATATCTCGGATATCTCTCACACTACATAGAATACCTACTTTTAACTACATACTTATAAATAAATATCCTGGGACATTTTTCACACACGGCCAATCTGATTCCAAAGTAAGCTTCAAATGAAGCTTGTGTTATGGTAACCAGATAGCTGATATACTACATATAATACTTTTAAATACATACATATTATAGATATTTACATCCAGACACAGGACAAACAGACATATTCATGCATACAAATGTTTGTCCTGGGTGGGATACGAACCCACGACCCGCGGCTTGAGAGTCAGGGTCACTAACCACAAAGCCAACCGGGCTGTCAAAAGTTAGTAAATATTTATAAAATTACTTATTTTTTGTCCTTACCTATGCAATGGCGGCACAGAGTCTATAGTCTTCAACTCCCCTCTGGTCGACACGACGTTGTAGCTCTCCTGGCAGTCGCATTTCACGTGGATCCACTTGTCTGTGTGTCTGTTCTCCACCATCACCACTAGGCCGGCCCAACCCTGAAATAAGAGATAAATCTGTATCTATATAAACATATACATAAAACAAAGTCCCTGCCGCCTCTGTCAGTATGAACGCGATGAACACAAAAACTATTGAACAGATTTTCATGTGGTTTTCACCAAATTACGGAGTATTTCATGGGGAAGGTTTTTATGTATAATACATCAATTTGGAGCCGGTAGGTGGCGCTGGTGGGCAGAACGAAGTCTGCCGGGTCCGCTAGTATAGAATATGTGAACTAAACTACCATTAAAAAACACAACATTAGATTAAAATCACATCCTACCTTAGTTAAATAGTACGCAGTCATCCCCTGCCTGCCTTCGTGTCTTTGGCCTCTCGCGAGCGTTAGGCCTATTATCGCATCGGCCAATATATGTGGGTGAAGGGAAGGCCTCTCAACAGCAAGAGGCTTGGACGAGTGGGCCGCTAACACGTGCCTAGGCCAGGCAGAACTGTCGGCTAGTTCTAGACCAGTATGCCAATGGTTGAACGCTAGACATACGACTAGGTAGAAACCCTTTTCTAACATCTTATGGCAGCCGACGAAGCCTCGAACCTGGAAATTAAGAGAAATTGTTATTAATTTAGTTACATACAATATACATATATTTATAAATATACATAGGCATGCGACCCACCCGATGGAAAGCGGTTACCGCAGTCTATGGACACCAGCAACACCAGGGGCATCACGGGTGCGTTGCCGACCCTTTAAAAACCTATTGACTCCTTTTTTGAAGAACCCCATACTGTATTCCCCGGCGGTATATAATTTACGGAGTTCTTAAAATGCTTTAAGATATTGATATTCTTTTGAAATGGCAACCTGACACTAAATTAAGATTGGTATTCGGCAATATAGGAACTAAATAGTTTTTAATTAATAAAAATATATAAATGTATTTAAAATCACACAAGTATTATAAAGGCGAAACTTTATGAGTGTGTGTGTTTGTTACTTCTTCACGTCTAAATGGCAAGAGCGATTTTTAAAAAAATTGTATGGAGTTAGCTGGCATCCTGGATTAATACATAGGCTACTTTTATCCCGGGAACGTGGGTGAAACTGCAGAGCAGAAGCTAGTATCTCATAAATTTAAACATATAATGACATAATATGAGAGGGTAATATATACCTGTCTTTTACTGTGTGCAACAAGTTTTCCAACTTGCGCGGTGGGTCCAGACTTTGTCCTAAACACCACGACGCACAGATCTAGCTGTGAACGTTGACTTTTGGCTGAGTTTCTGAAAAAAATAAAATGTTAAAATTTTAATAATATATAAACATAGTTAGATATACCTAGGTATTTTTTGTCGAATAAATCTTAGTCTTATATATAAAATTATCGTGTCACAATGTTAGTTACCATACTCCTCCGAAACGGCTTGACCAATTTTTATGAAATTTTATATGCATATTCAGTAGATCTGAGAATCGGCTACTATCTATTTTTCATACCCCTAAGTGATCACGGGAACGGGAACTACGCGGATGAAACCACGGGGCGGCAGCTAGTAATATTATAGACGCTAAAACTAGACGTATGTAACTTAATAACGCCAGAATGGCTCAATGTACCTGGTGGAAATTTGTCATAGAGTTAGACTATGTTCTAGAACAGCACAAAAGCTAATTTTATTTTAGATCCCCAGGAATGCAGATGTAATTGTGGGGCGGAACTTTGTTTGCATTTGGCCAAACGACGCTTTACCCTTTCAACCGAAACATAGTAGACAAAATTATATATTTTTTTATTCAAATAGGCAAGCACTTATAAATAGTCAGATTTACCGCTCGGTTCGTAATCGGTTTTGTTGATAGCCAGCAATAAACTCAGCAAACTTTTCAGAACAAACTTAGATCTATCCCTATATCATAGTCAACATACCTCTGTCCCTCTTGGAACAATGTAAAATCAACTTCGGTGGGTTGTGTGGCGGTGAGCAGGAGACACGTCAGGTGCCTCGTGGAGGACATCGGCGGCAGGATGCCGGCCAGCCGGACCTCGTGCCATCCCACTCGCACCTTGCATATGTCTATACAGTCGAAGTATCTGGGAGAGAGAGACAGATAGTTTGTAAGCACCTTCAATTATAAGGCCGTTTCAGCTACATTGAATGTTGTTTTTTGTAAATTAATATGTGCTACAGCTACTTCCTTAATTGTTAAATTATAGTGAAGAGTTCATTATTATTTTACTAGGTTTACTAACCTATATATATACAAAAGCTACAATTATAGTCAATTAAAGTTATACAAAACATACACTGAATCGTTGGAAAAAGTAAAATAAACATAGTCAGATCAAAAAATATTAAGATTTCTAAGCTTTTGCCAATGTAACTCGGTTGAAAGCTGACTTTCCAACGGGAATTAGCTTAAGTAGTTTAGGGATTAGGATTAACTGAATAAATGCCTATGACACTTTGACTTTTATACGTATTTATTTCCTATCTTAATCATCGTTAAAAAATTATAGCTTTAGTTAAATTAGCTGTAACAAATTATTTTTTGGGCTGAAACTTAATATATTTATTTGGCTACTCTATAAAGTGACTTTGAACAAAAAAAACATAGTTTACTTCAAATAAATAGTATACTAACTTGAGCACATCATCAAAGCTGATCCAGAACACAGCCTGGTCAGCATCAGCATCTGCACTGGGTGCACTAGCGTGGAGTGCGGCCAGGGCCTCTCTAGTCCAACGGCCACACCCAGCCGCCCATGCACCTCGCCATGTGTAGTGGCCCCAGGGGTTGCGGAGACGGACTAGCCGAGTGGGGCCTACTCCCCCTCCACCAGCCGGGGACAGTTCCACCACGTCTAGTACTGAGTACGCGTGACGGGGGCGGAGGCCTAGGCGCTGGTACTCCTCCTCGTCTACCTGCGAGGGTGTGGAGGTAGCTATGTGAGGAGTGCGAAATCGGCAGTGGAATTATGCCAATGGCAAACCTTAGAGGTGTATGTGGTTTTTAGTATAATCGAACTAAAAGGGGAGGGAGATAACACTAATAGATCTATCTAGAAAGGGTACATGAGAGCGCTCCACCCCAGATGAGAACATCTTCTCTAATAATAAACTAAAATGGTCTTAAATCAAAAAACACACGTTCCCAGATTCTATGAGGGTCTTCAGGAGTTTCTACAATAATCTATGTAGTATCACCTAATATTAAGCTACACTAAAATACTATACAATAATTTTAACAAACAATCTTTAACATACACAATTTTGGCTAAACTTGCTCCTCAGTGAACATTTCCCCATTGTGGGTGTACCACCAAAAATTACTATTTCCCCATAGATAAAGTAGCCAGCCCCATAAAACCACCAATAATAAAGGTAAATCCTAATAAAAAAAGGAGCCAGTCCCCTCACCTTCATGTTCCCCCACCTCCCCTTCATGACCTCACGTCCATGAGGAAGCTGGAAACTTTACTTAACATAATTTCGCGATCAACTTTGCTAGAGATCCATCTCACCTTCATGTTCCATCACAACTGGCGCCCATAAGGAAGCTAAACATAATTTCAAGGTCATATTTGCTACCCATCCATCTCTGCCATACAGCCAAGCCCCCTTACCTTCATATTCCCCCCACCACATTTAGCACCCAAACATAATTATAAGGTCACATTTCCAATCCGTCCATCTCTTACCTTCATATTCCCCCCTCCACAACTAGCACCCATGGGGAAACTAACATAACTTCAAGGTCATATTTGCTAGCAATTCATCTTACCTTCATGTTCCCCCTACCACAACTAGCACCCAAACATAATTTCAAGGTCAAATTTCCTACCCATCCATCCCTTACCTTCATATTCCCCCCACCACAGCTAGCCCCCATGAGGAAGCTGGCTTGCCTCGAGGACAGCAGCTGCGCCCACACCAGATCACGGTCCAGCGGTTCAAGAGGGGCGCCTCCAGCCCCACCCGCACCCCCCGCTTGTAGGGACACCGACTCGCAAGGAGCCCCCGTTAGAGTGCACAACCCTGGTGTACAAGGGGATAAGAACCTTATGTAGGTTAAGAATGAGGTTTAGTTTTATTTGGGGAGTTCATTTAATATCCTGAGACAAGTAGTTTGGGGATGAGATTTAGTTTCATTTGGGGAGATACGGGGAGTTCATTTAATGTACTGAGAAAATGATAAACACATTTTTATTACTGTGATGTGTTTTAACTGCGTTCAATCCTAGGGAATGTAGTCCATTTGAATATAGACCCTTATTTTGTTTCGGAATAAAGCTTACTCTTATTTGTGAAGTTTTGGGAACTTTTGATTTTATAATAGATGTACATTTTTCTAAAATTATGAATTTGTTTTATTTATTTAGGGTTTTTTCCTCCAAACTCAATGTTTATATTATTTTAGTATAATCGGTTGAGGACTTAAAAATTTAGTTGGATGATTTGACCAAACATTAATTGCAAATTAATTAGCCAGGAAGAGAAATTAGAAATTGACTTCGGCTCGCAAATAAGTGATAAATTATTATTATAACCAAAATCACTAGCAAGAGAATCTTTTTCTTATTATGTCTTAAAGTTTAAATTTCAAAAACAATATTCTACCAAAGTCTAGCTCTAAACATACCTTCGATGGCCCTCCCAGACACCAGCGCTTCATAACAACCATGCAGCTTAGCTACCGCCTTCTCTATGAGCGGTACCCATAACTGTTTCCTTTTTGCCTGAAAAAACAAAAACGAAATGTTATAGAAAAAATACCTCTTAAGGAAACAACCGGCAAGAAACTCTTCAAGCACAATATTTTAAATAATAAGCCTATGTTTCTCCATGATAATGTAGCTTCCCATTACAAGAATTATTCAAATCGGTCAACAAGTTTTGGTAGCTATTCAATACAAGCAAACAAAGAAAATATGACCTTTCCAGTTTATAATATTAATGTAGATATGTATCTTACGTACTTCACACTACTGGCTTTCGGTGAAGGAAAACATCGTGAGGAATCCTGCATGCCCGAGATGTCACAATTAAAGGCATGTGACGTCCGCCAATCCGCACTAGGCCCGTGTGGACTATGGCCTACACCCCCTCGATGTTAGGGGAGGCTCTAGCTCCTCGATGGAGACGTATATGAGCTGATGGTGATGATGAAGTCCGCCAATGCGCACTAGGCCCGTGTGGTGGACCTAAGCCCCTTAGATGTTAGGCTCGGCTCGAACTCCTCAGTGGAGACGTATATGAGCTGATGATGATGATGAAGTCCACCACTCCGCACTAGGCCTTATAGGGACATATGGCCTAAACCCCCACGATGTTAGGGGAGGCTCGAATTCCTCGATGGAGACGTATATGAGCTGATGGTGATGATGATGAAGTACGCCAATCCTAGGCCCGTGTAGACTACCTAAACCCCCTCGATGTTAGGGAAGGCTCGAACTCCTCCGTGGAGACGTATATGAGAGACTATGGCCTGAACCCCCTCGATGTTAGGGGAGGCTCGAGCTTTGGTTGAGACCTATATGAGCTGATGGTTACCTGCGAGTAGACAAGGTGTCCCTTCTTGTTGGCTGGCAGCAGGTCGTCGAGGGTGACGGTGAGCCAGCGGCCGTCCTTGCACAGGCGGAGCTGGTAGGCGCCAACACTGGGTTCACCGCGGACCACTACCCCCCGGACTAGAGCCGACCGCTCCGCTAGCACGGCTAATGCCGATAATAGCCAGCAATTGCCCAGTACCCCTGCACACATACAATATGATGATGATATATATATTTTTTTTATTGCTGCAACTACATCATACAACTTTACTAACCTTAAGGAATATTTAAATTATAAATCTATATTTATAACTTTAAGGTGCAAATATTAAATAAATAAATAATAATAATAATAATAATAATGATTTATTGATGCAAGACCTTACAAAATACTTAAAATGAGGTGTACAAGATTATTTATTTAAGGCGCACAAAAGTTTAAACCCTGACTCCTAAACTAGGACAACCTGTGACTTAGGAGTCAGAGAATAAAATAATATGATGATGATATGATGATGATAAAGTCCCTTAGCTTACAACACCGCTCAAGTCGAAAATTGGCAGTTTCTACATTTTAATGCCATTGGATAGAGCTGCTCATTGCGCGTCGTCACAATATGAGATAGATTTCAGTCAATAAGAGGCTTTAATTCAAAAAGAAGTAACAGCGCGTCAGTCGGCTGGCCTCTTTAAAATAAACAGTTTTTTTCGTCTCCTGAAAAGTTGGTAAAAATGACTTATGCGGTGTTGTAAGCTAAGGGACGATGTGATGATGACAGGGTCGACAACGCGTGCGACGCCCCTGGTGTTGCAAGCGTCGATAGGCTACGGTAACTGCTTTCCATCAGGGCGGCCGTATGTCTGTTTGCCACTTTAGTGGTACAAAAAATATATATTACCCCCAAGGTGTATAATATTGGGGTCTGACACATTTTGAAGTTTCTTTTTAAGACTTTTGGTTGGTTCAAAATTGACTTTTGAATGTTGCGTGCAGGTAATTTGATGAATAAACTGTTTAAGTACCGAGAGAATATCAGTAATATCGTAATATCAGGCTCTGCCAGAATACCAGCATTGCTTTACGCATGCGCAGTGCAAAATCATGCTGAGTCAGGGTCCTTTAGACCCTTTATGAGATGCCACGTTGTTCTTGTAAAGATGTGTATATTTTTTTGGGTGAGTTAATAAATGATTATTCTTTCTTTCTAATATTAAAAAATGTCGTTTTTCCCTTACCCTGCGATATATCCGAGGGTCGTGGATCCCGGAACACGACCCAGGGCAAGCGGTGGTCGTCCACGTGCATGTGGTGGGGCCGGAGCCACCGCGCCGCCGCACCGCTTTCTGAACTACCCGCGTAGTAGAGGGAACGGGATGACGCTGGGAACGATTCGTCCACGTATGGGGAACCAGTCTGGAAATTGAGAAACATATTGATATCATTAGTCATCATCCGTGGTGGCTCAGTTGGGAACGCACCGACTCACGATCATGAGGGTGCAAGTTCAATTACGTACGGATACACACCACTGGCTTTCGGTGAAGGAAAACATCCTGAGGAAACCTGCATGCCCGAGATGTCACAATTAAAGGCATGTGAAGTCCGCAAACCGCACTAGGCCCGCGTGGTGGACTAAAGCCTACACCCCCTCATTGTTAGGGGAGGCTCGAGCTCCTCGGTGGAGACGTATATGAGCTAATGATGATGAGCCATCATCAAAAAATAGTGACTTGCACACCATTAATACAAGAAATAATCATAAATTTGTGACATCTGCTTATAGGCTACAGATAGTGCATGGATCATTAGTGGATTAGTAGTTGTTAAAAGAGTTACAGTCTTCGTGATACTCTTCATACACGAGTACATACGAGACAAAGGGCAGATCAATCTTAAGTTGGTACGACTGTTATAATTAGAATAGAATATTATTAGCGGACCCGGCAGACTTCGTTCTGCCCACCAGCGCCACCTACCGGGTACAAATTGATGTTTTATACATAAAAACCTTCCCCATGACATACTCCGAAATTTGGTGAATACCGCATGAAAATCTGTTCAGTAGTTTTAGTGTTCAACGCGTTCAGACAGACAGACAGAGGCGGCGGGGACTTTGTTATATATATATAGATAGATATTATAAGAATTACTATAGATATAGTTTAAACTCATGAAGGGTAGTTATAAATATAGGATACTAACCGCGGCACACTGCGCTAGTACTTCTTGCCACTGCGTCCACGCGTGACTCTCCTCGCCGAGGCGCAAGATCTCCATGGGTGTGCTCTCCTGTCGCTCAACATCGGAACCCTCCGCTGAAATGAATGAATGAAGAAATGAATAAATAAATTAATTAATACTATTACTTATTAATCGTGACATATAACAACAACAGTTTTTATTCAGTAGCTTTTGAAAAAAACTACACAAATTACAAATAACTACTAGTGAAGAAGATTAAAATAAAAACCGGCTAGAAAGTCATCAGAATTAAGTGTTTTTTTATATATATATAAATTAATCATTGCCGTTCCCGTAGAAATACCAAATCCCGTAGGAATAAAATATAGCCTATGCTACTAACTTAGGCAATTTTTTTTTGCGTTTATTGATTGAGTGCTTTAGTCCGCCGACCCTAGTTATGTATACATACGTGAATCCTCATCGTCCAAGCTGGGCTGGTCTGGCGCGGCGGGTAGTAACCTCGTTTTTGGCGACTGGCACATCTCGCACGACGCACTATTGGCTCTATTCGTGTATGTACACTCGCTGCACGACCATTCCGATGGCTCTGGCCTGAAAGTGACAATATATAATAATAACTAGCTGCCTCCCCGCGGTTTTACCCGCGTAGTTCCCGTTCCCGTGGGAACACAGGGATAAAATATAGCCTATGTTACTCGGGGATAATGTAGCTTTCCAAAGGTGAAAGAATTTTTGAAATCGGTCCAGTAGTTTCGGAGCCTATTCATTACAAACAAACAAACAAACAAATCTTTCCTCTTTATAATATTAGTATAGATAAAATAAAAATAAAAATAAAAAGCCTTTTATTTCTTGCTTACAATAGTGGATGAAAGTAACAATATATGATGAGTAAAATCCGTGGCGTGTATGTTCTGAAATAACACGCTACTTTTTATCCCGGAAAAATTTAAGATTGATTGAGGATTGAAAATAGTAATTCTGTTTTATTTATTTACTGGGACATATTTCACACACGGCCAATCGGATTCCAAAGTAAGCTTCAAAGTGAGCTTGTGTTATGGTAACCAGATAGCTGATATACTACGTTTTAAATATATACTTATTTAGATATTTACATCGAGACACAGAACAGACATATTCATGAATAAATATGATTATCCTACATACTTCTTTTAAATACATAATTTAGTTCTGCCACAGTTCGAGCTCTAATCTGATATACAAGATTACATATAGATATTTTTTACTAAGCTAATAAGTCAGAACAAACAGACATTCCTACACACAAATGTTTGTCATGGATGGGCATCGAATCCAGAACCAGCGGCTAGTCAGAACCTTGTCAGTAAGATAGATAATGCACATTATCACCATATAAAAATTATAAATTTTTGTCCCGGTCTAGTAATCGAACCCCATAACCTTTAGTATCAATACTTACTTGTGTTCAGGTGGTGGTGTTTTGTGCCTGGCAACACGACGGGGCAGCGCCGGAGTGTGTTTAGTATTGCGGCGAGGCGAGGGACTGCGACCGACTGGAAATAATATAATATAAGTATAAAAAATACATACAAAATCATTTTTTACACACATCTTACCAGTATCCATCATAAGCATATTAGTTATGATAACCAGATAGCTGATATACTACATATAATACTTTTAAATTTTTTTTTTTTTTTTTTTTTTTTTTTATACCACAAAGGTGGCAAACAGGCATACGGTCCGCCTGATGGGAAGCGGTCACCGCAGCCTATGGACGCTTGCAACACTAGGGGCGTCACTCACGCGTTGCCGACCCTGTAAAAATCTCTTCACTCCCTTCTTGAAGAACCCCATACTGTACTCCATTGGGAATACCATGGCGGGGAGCTCATTCCACAACCTGAGTGTACGTGGCAGGAAACTCCTCTGAAAGCGCAGGGTTCGAGACCAATTCGGCTCCAGAGTGTGGGGATGAGCTCCCCGTCGATGGCGAGAAGTGCGATGGTAGAAGGTAGCTGTTGGCATTATGTCAAACAGTTCTTCAGAACACAGTCCGTTATACATGCGGTAGAACACACAGAGGGAGGCGAAGTCTCTCCTCAGACTAAGGGGCTCTAGACCGCTTGTGAGCTCGGGATCGTCGACAATTCTAACCGCTCGCCTCTGTACCGCGTCAAAAGGCCCAAGCTGGTATCCAGGCGCTCCCGCCCATAGATGGCAGCAGTACTCCATGTGGGGTCGGACCTGCGACTTGTAAAGTTGCAGCCTTTGCCCAGATGTGAAGTACCGCTTAGCTCTATTGAGCACACCAAGTTTTTTCGATGCCAGCTTGACCTTGTCTTCCAAGTGACTACGGTACTGAACGTCACTAGAAATGTCGACGCCGAGGATCCCGATGCTCTTCGATATGTTAAGGGACGTGTTCTGAAACTGTGGAGCTACAGTAAATGGGGTTTTTTTAGCGGTGAACGCGCAGACTTGTGTCTTAGCGGGGTTGAAGTGAACTAAGTTCATTCGACCCCAATCGGAGACACTACTAAGTGTACTCTCGACTTCAGACACAAGTCGTTCGCGACTTTCCTCTACCACGGATCGAGGGATATTTGCACGTCCCGTGTAGTGTGCATCCCCCGTACTGTCATCGGCATAACAATGAATGCCGCCAATTGATAGCATATCATTGATATGTATCAAGAACAGTGTAGGGGATAGCACAGAACCCTGGGGGACGCCAGCATTAATGTCCATACTTTCGGAGCAACTGCCGTCAACGACGGCTCTTATGCATCTGTTGGACAAAAAGCTGGCAATCCATTGGCACAATCCCTCGGGAAGCCCGTATGCTGGCAACTTCGTGAGAAGACCCCTGTGCCAGACCCGATCGAACGCCTTCGCCACATCTAGGCTCACCGCCAATGCCTCACCTTGACTCTCGATGGCAAGTGACCAACGGTGCGTGAGATACGCTAGAAGATCACCCGTCGAACGACCGTGACGGAACCCGTATTGTCGGTCGCTTAATAAGTCGTGATCTTCTAGGTATCCCAGGAGCTGCAAGTTGATCACTCGCTCCATCACTTTGGAGAGTAGGGAGGTGATTGCGATAGGCCTGTAATTCGACGGGTCTGATCTGTCACCCTTTTTGGGCACTGGGTGCACATAGGCAGTCTTCCACGAAGACGGGACTTGCCTTTTGTGGTAGGAAAGCGCAAAAAGACGCGTTAATACTGGACACAATTCAGGAGCACACTGCTTTAGAACCACTGCCGGTATGCCGTCTGGTCCACTCGACTTATGGACGTCCAATGAAAGCAGCTCCTGCCGGACTTTCCGCTGAGTAATACGGATCTCCGGCATAGAGCTGCCACACCGCTGGATGGATGGTGGTGTAGCGCCTCCATCATCCAAAGTCGAGTTCGAGGCAAAGAGAGAGCCTAAAAGATCGGCCTTCTCTTTGGCACTATGGACCAAGTTTCCATCCGGCTTACGGAGTGGTGGTAAGGACGACTGGCAAAAGTTTCCTTCAGCAGCTTTGGCAAGAGACCAGAAAGCGCGACTCCCAGAGGGTAGGCTCGAAAGCCTCTCGCCAATTCTGCTGATGAACTCGAACTTAGCCTTGGCAATTGTTCGCTTACTGAACCTCGAGGCAGCGTTGAGTTTACGTCTCGCATTGGATACATCCGGATCCTGATTAGAACGGGCCGTGGTCCAAGCCTCAAACAAGGTTTGCTTGATACGTCTAGCCTCTTTGCAGGGCCGATTAAACCACGGTCGTTTTTTCACCCCCGCAGCCACTAGCGGGTTGGGAATATAACATTCCATTCCCGCCAGTATTGCCTCAGCGACGGCAGCTGCGCAGGTGTCAGGATCATCCGATGCGAAACATAGCTGCCTCCACGGGTACGATGCGAAGAAATCTCGCAATCCATCCCAGTCTGCTGACTTGTAGTGCCACACACGACGACGGCCACTCGGTCGGGGCGAAGTAAGCCGTGCACAAGGCACTTGCGCCCGGACGAGGCAGTGGTCTGATGAGCCGAGAGGCGCATCCACTGTGACCGAATAACCGTCTGGTCGCGTAGTCAACAGAAGGTCCAGTAAGGAGCTGGTATGGCTCTCAATGTCTGGTATTCTCGTAGGAGAAAGAACCAGTTGTGAGAAGCCATAGGCCAAGGCAAAGTTATGAGCAGCTCTCCCCGCGCAGTCAGTGGAACGAGAACCAAGCCATTCAACATGGTGAGCGTTGAAGTCTCCAAGTATCACTAACTCCGCAGTGGGGAACTGCTCAAGAACTTTGTCAGTCGTCGATTGCAGGTGCTCAAACAAATGAAATGTGTCCAGGTCACCGCTGTGGGACCTGTAAAGGCACGCGTAAATTCTGGAGTGGCCGCCGTGATCTACGCGCGCCCACAATACCGACAGGTCCCGGTCTTCAAGGCCGTGAAGACGGCGACAGAAAATATCCTCCCTGACGAACATACATACCCCGGCACGGCGCACAAAATTGTGCTCCAACTTGTACCCGGGGTAGTGCAAATAAGATGTATCGTCAGGACAGGATATTTGTGTCTCCGTGAGGAAAAGTAGGGTCGGCTGTGCAGTCTCTAGATGCTGGTGGACTGCATTGATGTTAGCGTGAAGGCCCCTAATGTTACAAAAGTCCACTGTAAGTGTGGACAACGGGGTGGCCGCTGAGTGTCGGTTTCCTTTTTTTTTTCTGGCCATGATTATTTGAGAGTTAGAGATTAAAAGAGGAGCTACCGTATAGGCAGTAAGAGGACAAAGCGTAATGAATTTTCGTCGGAGGGCTAGACAGGTAGGCAGTTTGCCGAGGCGGCGGCTGGAAGGGCCCCCAGTCCCCCCGTGGCACAATCGGTCGGGTCCACTCCGGTCTCCTCCTCCGGCAGGACAGACTGTGCTACGGATTATGCGCGAGGCGGCGGGTCAGCCTCCCTGGGCGGAGATTAAGTAATCCCAGGGGTCGGGACCCCTACAACCTGCGGGCGGCCAGCGGACAGCCGTTTCACTGGGTCTCCCTAACCGCCGCACCCACACGCTACTCCTGCACAGCCCTACGACGCTACTCCATCACTGGTCCCCCTTACTGCCTCTACAGCGTCTCCTCATGGAGCTCTGGCTACCTTACTCACCGCAGGAACACAACACTACAAGGTAGTGTTATTTGGCTGCGGTCTTCTGTAAGGTGGAGGTACTACCCCAGTCGGGCTGCTCCAAATTCGGAACGGACGAGTCCGTTGCGCCCTACCTCCCTATAGATTGACATGAAATAAATACTAAATGTTAAGTGAAACATACTAGTATATAATAATGAAAACATTAGCTCAATCCGATAAGCCGTTTCTGAGATTAGCCTGCACAAACGCACAGACAAAAAATCTAACAATTATTGTTTTGGGTTCTATTTGCATTAATAAGGTCTTTGCGTCATTAATCTTTGTAATGATGTACACATTGTTGAAGAACCAAATACCTAAATATTTTCGGACATTTATCACACACCGCCAATGGGATTTCTAAGCAAGCTTCAAAGTGAGCTTGGGTTATGGTAACCAGATAGCTGATATACTACATTATACTACTTCAAATACATACTTATATAGATATATACATCCAGACACAGAACAAACAGACGTATTTGTTCTGGGTAGGATTCGAGACCACGACTGCCTTAAATGTCAGGGTCGTTAACCATAAAGCCAACCGTCTGTTAAATATATATGTGTTATGTATTAATATTGACTGATAGAAGAACAAGTATAGCTTGGAAAAAATACTGGGCCCAGAAGGAAATTTTAAAAGGAAACTATAGCCTTCATATAAAAAAGGAGGAGGCTTTTACCCATAGGGGGCCATATAACAAATAAAACTTATAGGAAATAATAAAATTGTATGTAAATATAAATATGTATATTTGTAGTGTTATGTGGAAATAAATAAAGACTGACTGATAGATGATATGTATTAATATTATTATCACTTACTGGCTGATGTGTTCTTCTCTGTGTTCGTGGTGGTGGTGTTGGAAGTGGATGCATGTCTCGGAACAGGTGGAGTCTTACAGGCGAGGCAGAGCTGCGCCGACGCAGGGTTGCGAAGGGTACACGAACTGCATGACCTGTGAAACACAAGACATGAGACTTTATATCCTCGGATAATCCACAATTTGATCTTATTAGAGGTTCGATATGAATATTAGTACTGGCTCTAATCCAAAAATGTATTAAGAGTAAGTGTTGACGTCTCAACAGTCTCTTGTTAGAATATTATATTATACGCTGTTGCAACGTCCCGAAGAAAAGTGTGTTTTATTGAATTTTCAAGTAGCCTCCACTGATATCCATTCTCTAACAGACCAGAGCTAACACTAGTCAAATCAAAATCAATAGCTCTTATGAATAAGTCGTTATTAATACTCGGTCAGTCATACTAGGGTAGGGATTTATAAACTTTCGCAAACTAAACTCATCAACACTAATCCTTTATAAGATCAGTATGCATTATAAAGACGAAAATTTTGTATTTTTTCTTTGTGCGGGTTTATAATGTAACTCAAAAACTACGATTTCTAAAATTATTTCATTATTGGAAAGCTAACAGGGAAATGGGCGTAAATCACTACCTCTTAGTCTTCTATTTTTTCCGTTCTCTCCTAAACCAAGCAACAAATTTTGATATGGTTTTCACTAATAGTTTTTTTTATCTTAATAAGTAAAATGAGTTAGTTCTAGTATATTTACCAATAGCTATGCGGAGGCGGTTTGGAAGCTGCACAAGCTGCGCACGCGGCTGCACCCGCCTCGTTCAACAAAGTGCAGCGGGAACACGACCATGTGGCACTAGGACTCGGCTGTCTGCTGCCTGTTGATTCTGAAAGACCAATTATCACTGTTATGTACTTTGCTTTTTATTCCAAGTATCGAATTTGACAAGCCGTGATGGCTCAGTCCGCACTAAGCCCGCGTGGTGGGCTCTGGCCTAAACCCCCTCATTGTTAGGGGAGACTCGAGCTCCTCTGTGGAGACGTTTATGAGCTGGTGATGATGATGATCGATGTGCCTTGGTGGGCCAGTCATTAAGATAGGTATCTAGGTCATCTTCCCTAAGAGACCAGGATGGGAGGTCTTTACCCTGCAGTAGGACAACCCAGGCTTTAAATAATGAATCCTACAAATATTATAAATGTGAAAGTTTTTGAGTATGGATGTTAGTTATTCTTTCACGCAAATAGGATTTGGATTAAATTTGGATCACACAATAGTTTATAACCTGGATTAACACATAAGAACCTAAAAAGTAGTTTTTATCCCGGGAAAAATGAAGATCCCGGAACGCGAGTGAAACCGCAGGGAGACACTTGTTTATAATATTAGCAGGAATGTATATATTATGGTAATATCAAGGAATACAAGTTTAACTTACCAACAGCAAATAGCAGTTCGTCGCTGTTTAAATCATGGTCCAGGGAGGCGATGGGCACCATCAACTTCTTGACAGGCTCGTTTCTATTCACCTCCAGGGGTTTACTGCCACTGGCTTCAGGTGGATTTGGTTGTCTGGAACTGGTAAAACAATAAATAAATATCTCAAGACATAATTTACAAAAGCCATGATGATTCCCGACTATGCAGTTATCAATTTAATAATTACTGGATATTATAACACAGCACTACAAAAAAATATGTTTTTAACTGCCCAGAATACGAATATATCAATGAACGAACTGAGTGTGATAATGTTTTATATGATTGTTGCATATCTTATTACTTAGGTTTAAACTTACTTTTTAATACAAATATACAAATTTTGTATGACATTAATGAGATATAATATGAAATTAAAAAAGCACTGCTATGAGAGGGTTTGGAGCCCCTTTGATAAATAATAATAAATACTGTATTTGCCGGCTCTTTGCATTAAATGAGCCAGGCTTTAGAGTTATCGATTTCTACTCATAAACAAACATAATGTCATAGCATAAAATAAAAATGAATCAATTCTTGAATTTAACCAATTTCCCCCATTTTTGTTATCAAAATCATCGTTAGAAGTGAAAAATTATAGTTTTTTTTTATCATACAATGCACCAAAAATCAGAAACAAAGTATTAACTCAATTCTTGAATATGACCAATTCTCCCATTTTTGTTATCAAAATCACCGTTAAAACTGAAATTTTATTTTTCTGTCTTTCTTTCTATCATTAAGCGCACCAAAAACTCAATTCTTGAATTTCACCATTTTCGTTCTTAAAATGGCTGTTAAAAGTGAAGAATTATGGGTTTTTTCTGCATGTTAGTTACCTATGAGCTGCGAGCGTGACCTGCGCGTGCGGCGGGCGGCCGCTGCGGCACACGTCGCACCAGCGCGCCCACCACGCGTTGTACGCGAACCAACACTCGCTGCACTGCCACATGCGGTTCTCGCGTCTGTTGTACCGAATATGGTTCAAAATCGGTCTATTTTAAAATATAACTAGTGGACCAGGCAGACTTCGTTCTGCCCACCAGCGCCACCTACCGGGTCCAAGTATATGTAAGCTATCCTATCTCTCAAGTTGGATCGAACTGCACATGGTGTGCGAATTTTATTATAATCGGTTAAGTGGTTTATGAGTCCATTGAGGACAAACATTGTGACACGAGATTTATATATATTAAGATATACTAGCTGCCTCCGCGCGGTTTTACCCGCGTAGTTCCCGTTCCCGTGGGAATACAGGGATAAAATATAGCCTATGTCACTCAGTGATAATGTAGCTTTCTAATGAAAAAAGAATTATTAAAATCGGTCGAGTACTTTTTGAGTTTATTGTGTACAAAAATACAAATCTTTCCTCTTTATAGTATTAGTGTAGATGTAGACTAGCGACCCCCCCCCGGCTTTCCACGGGTGCAGTGTTTATAAGCATGTGCCGCAAAATATGTGACAACGCGTTAGAAACAACCAGTGATGGATTAACCCTTAAACAAATTAAGCATTTGCCTAGGGCATCACGTCTGGGGTCACGGGTAACGTCAAAAAAAAATTATGCTTTATTGTTGTTGCACCTCTTCCATTTCTAAGGTACGTTAGATCTCATAATCTAAATTATAAAAAAATAGGTTTTCAGACCGATTCCAGTTGAAACGAAGATAGGTCTAGAAGTCACTAACAAAATCAGAGCCAATTTCTATTTAAATCATCACCATTCATGACCTCACCGATCTAAATTCGAGAAGCTAAAGAAAGTTACAAAAAGACATTAAGTACTTACGTGGCAAGCTGCGAAGAAGGCACTTTAGACGGCTCCCGCGGATTATGCGACACTTTCCCCACAGATGGCAGCATGTTGAACACTTTTGGGTCTTTGGCGGCGCCGATATGCGATGTCCTTATATTACTCGCACCAACTGCCTCACTCACGGGCGAAATACAATTCTCGGCACCCAACAACTCATCGATCCTCGCATAATCACCATCCCCAATATCGTTGGAGTACAACGCTTCGTTCTGTGAATTGCTCATCACGTTTTTCGTGTCCTGCACCGAAACATAAGAGTACCTGGTCCCATTATTGTTCACCTGTAGCTGAAGATTCAGATCCTTATACTTTCCCTTGTTTGGAAGCGCGTAAATAACCCCTTCGGCGTTAGTGTCCCAACTGCATTCCTTATCGATCAATTCCACATTATTTTCTTCAATTTTTCTATCAGTTTTTGGGAGGGTGCCGCAATAACTCGCTAAAGACTTCTGATAGTCGTTCAGGCTTCTTCTACTCGATATGACTTTACCGACTGGGCGCTCTACGTTGGTTTGTTCGGAGAACGATCTGCGGTACGTAGGTCTGATCTCTGGTGAGTTTTGAGCGCTGATGGACCTACGGAATGAGGGGCCTAATGTCGTGCTACCTGTTTGTGGCCAATCAGGAACCGTTATCATTACCCCACCAGAAGTAGGTAACGATGTGGCACCATCTCTCGACGCTGTCTCGTGTCTGCCCAAGGTTGTGACACTTAGACCTCTAGCGTTGGGGATCCGAGCTAGAGGCGACACTCTTGGAGACAGACAAGCCTCACAATGGGTTCTGATGCCAGAATTTTCGAGGGTACACTTGCTGCAGGCCCACTTTTTTAGGTGCAAAGCTCTGCTCTGCTCCCTCTGGTACTCTTTGACGTAATTTAATTCCCAATTCGATTTGCTCTCGTTGCACTTTTTGGGCCTTCGTGTGACAGTGTGGAGGCTCCTGAGGAATGATTCCCTTGGGTTATGCTGTGCAGTATTGTAGCCGTATCTTTCAGAGACCATTAAACTGGTGGGTCTGTTGATTGTGCCTCGTGTTTCGTCCACTTTCCACCACTTTTGCTGGGAATTTATGACCGATCCATGGGACAGGGATCTGGTGACACCATGGGCGTGGTCCGAGAGCTGTGTGGGAGAGAGACGGAGAGATTGGAGGTCGAGATTCAGCCGGCGGCCGTCCGAGTAACTAGTGCTGGGCTTGTAAGATGGGACAGCTAGGGTGTTGGATCTTATCATAGTGTTGTCTGAAAGAATATAGAAAATAAAAGTTTTATTTATTTATTTATAAGGTACATCAACAGCAAGTGTATAGGTAAATCATGACAAGGATATACTAAATAACATAAGACAGTATAGATTTCCATTGGTAAAAAATGAATTACCTTTAGCAGACTTATCTTTGTCCATCATCCCTGAAGCTTGATCCTCATCATCAGACAACCTGTAAGATATGACATAATTGTAAGCTTTTGTATAGATTTAATATTGAATACATACACGTTAGAAAGTAACTAGCATGTTGTTATAAATATAAGCTTTATATATTAGCATAGATAGACAACACATTACATAAACGTAGAATATAATACTATGAGACCGAATGAAATGGAGGGACATGACGTACAAAGCCGTTCCTAAATAGGATAAGGCAAGGAGAATTACCTACATTGTTTAAAAAAAAAATGTTTTACTTTTAATTTTTACTAACATAATTATAATTTTAAACGCTTTGTTTATAACTTTCGTTGTTCCGTTATATCCATGAATGATCAATAAAAATTTTAACTTGTATTTCTCATAATAAGTGAATTGTATTCTGTTTTTGGGAAATAAATGTCTTAAACCATAAAATGAGTTGATAATACTATGTGTACTCACCGGTATACAGGCGCATGGGGTGCGAGGGTGTCGCAAGCGGCGCAACGCCACGCGGCAGACACATTCCGCAGGCCGCACGCGCACCGCCATGATCGAGACGCCTCCGGGGCTGAGCCCACGCAGGACCATCCGCTGCACACAATTAAAAAAAAAACAATAAATATCTTGAAACGTATTTCAAACATATAGTACAGAACCCCATGTGAAGAGAGTCCAGGATCAAGTGATGGAAGTGTCTATAGGGTTTGGTGACCGCTTCCCATCAGATGGGACCATATGCCTGTTTGTCACCTTTGCAGTAAAAGAAACATCCAAATTGGTCACAAATGAAGAAGGGCATCCAGTATTGTAACCAGATAAGTAGCTGATATACATACTAGTTAGCAAACAAAAAGACATGTTTATTATACTATACAAATTTGAAAATTAAGATGGTGATAGAGCTGTATTCAAATAAACAAGAACATTCAAGCTAGATAGCAAGACAATGATTATTGTATATCTACCCTACATAAGCTTACTTGTTTAAAAGAGCAAAATGCGAGTACTTTGTTACTCTGACAAACAAAGTCATATAGTCATGCAAAATGTCTATATAAGTACTTCTTTATACTATGTTAGACAAATGAGCCAAAAAGGAGACTCAGTTACAGAGGTAAGAAGTCAACAAACTGTCCAAAGTAATGTAAAAGTCTGACAACTCATATGTTTTTGTTAAAACAATTTGATAAAAATATTTCAATGAATATTAAATTACAGGCAGTAAACCAAAAAAATCTAAGTGCAATACTGGTTTACAGTTAAATCTACGTTCAAAATAAAACTTTGAAGTTTCATTCTATCTAAGATATATTTATTCTAGCTCAGGCTACATTTTATCCAGGAAAAGTTGATAGCCCCCCGCATGTAGTTGGGGTAGGAAACTAGGTCTTTATATAACTAGGCCATGGCAAGAATTAATGAATAGCCAGACTATAAATACTGGTTTGAAAACAATAAACTAAGCTAATTATAGTCTTTCCTGTGACATAGATTAATATAAAATGTGTTTGAGTTCACATACAAAGTATTTCAATGTTATGGGGTTAAGTAGAAATAAAACTTAGGTACTTAGTGGTAATCATAGGGATTAGATGATATGCTCCACATAAATGATAAAAAATAAGCGACTTGGTTGAAGAAAGTAGAGAATTCTAACATTTTTCCTAAGCAACTGTTTGTTGTTTGATTAGCTATTTTTAAATTCAGTTCTCATTCAATTAAAAACTTAACGTATTGAAAGAACATAATATTTTTTTCTGCATCGTTATTGATTTGTTGTTGTAGGGTATTTTTTACTGTTACAATATTATTTAGACACAAAATGGATACATTTTCTTTGTCAGTCCTTTATATAATACTAAATACCTAAAGAGATTCAAATAAATACACACAGGATAGGGTTGAACCACAAATTAGTACAGATCAAATATCACATAACTATTATATGAATGATCAATAATAATCACACAAAACACACCTACCATCGCAATAACTAGGCACAAACTAAATAACCATGGACATTTATAGATTCAATCACGATAATATTTCGTTCCAACGAAATAAAGGGCTGTAAGTCAAGAATCTATATACCTACCTACACACATAATAGACTTCAACAAAACCACATTTTCCACACAAAAACTAACACACATCGATAGAATAAAGCGTGTCAATCAGTAATTACATTATTGAACTACATTTACGTACGCGCAACAATAAAATACAATGGTAGTAATAACCTTAAATACGGGTCAGTAAAATCGATAATTTACTTCTGACATATAACAATAGAATGGAATATTGGCGTACCTTTTGAACTTGTTTTCTGTGGGTATAACAATTGGTTCGGAGCCGGGTGTAGTTCCCTCGCTTTTACCAGTCCGCGAAGTATATTCCGGCGAAGAATCTCTGTTAAATTCTTTTGATACTCCAATGTCATGATTCGAAACTCTCTTTATGCCACATTTTATACACTTCACACTCTCCGTAGGGTTGATTTGGCCGCACGTTTGACAATGCCATTGCAGCACAGACGCGATTGAGCCCATTTTAATTCACACATGGCTATGTGACCATAACAGTGCGTCTTTTTAGAAAAATAAATTTCGTATTGAGAAAATTGAAAACAGCTGATCCACCATGTTGTTTGTGTATAACTTTTTTTTTCTAGGGTAGTGATCCCTGCGGGAAAACAGCGCGACGTTAGTCGGTTTTGTTTTACCGATATTTTTTTTAAATAATATTATGTAAGTAATAATGTAATATTTATTTCATTACATTAATGGTTACATAATGTAACATTGAAAAAGATATTTATTGAATATACCCCAGACTTTAATTAAAATCCTTGTCATTGCCAATAAGTGACATCTATGATTTAACTTCTGTACCTGAATGTTGTCATTCAATGCAGTACCCATGTATGTCAATAGATGTCACTAAAATTATAAAACGTTTCATTGCTTTCCGAAATATTATCGTTTAAATAAATATGGATTTTACTTTTTTGAGAAAACTTTACTTTTGCCTAATCATTATTATAGTAATTTTTTTTATAATGCTTTAATTTGTATATAGCTGTTGGTTAGATATATTCATAAACAATAATGTGCATGTTGCTCTCACAATGTAAAGTAATACATTAGCTCCATTATTTTGACACCTTATTACACTAAAAAGATTTGTCTTGAGTAAGTCTATTAATAATTAACAGAGCAGCAACAATACAAACGTAAGACATATTAGAGACTAAAAACACTGGCAAGTAACCTAGAATTCCTCAAATAACTACTTCAGTTATAATCATTTAATTACTACATAGGTATGTATCTAGGTTCAGATTAAATAAATAAGCGCAGGTTAACTTTGTTTTCCAACAATAAAGTTCCATAAATGATATGTTGATATTAAAGCATTAATAATTACGATATGGATCATTCGAGATGATTAAAAACCCACGAAATTGCGAATCGCAGTCATTCATATCAATTCAACAGCAATAATATCCAAAAATTCGCCGTAAATTCTGTCCCTGATAATGTTTGAGTTATGGTTTTATGCAATGCAACTGTAGGGCGGTAATGATAAGGAAATATCGTTTTATAGCCTGCTTATGTGATCGTGAGAAGTTTGTTTTAAAATAGTGTTCTAGGTTCAATTTCCCCATGACTTGAAAGGCATAATAATTATAAAAAGCCCAAAAAGATACGTAAATTTTTTGAACTGTGCATTAAAAAAAAACTTCGTTGAAAAATTACAACAATAGTGAAGTGACATAACCGATAAAAAAATATCGATTCGAAATTTAATTTCGACAAATTATGCGTCCAATAAACCGACAACGTTCCGGTTTAAAGCGGTAATTGCGGACAATGTCCATTGTGGCGTAGCTAAGTGGCCTCAAGTGGCTATTGCGCGCAGCAACGGCAATGTAACGTTAAATTATGATCTGCATCTGTCAAATACATGAACTGTGTACGCCCGCGCCGCCAGAGATGTCATGTCACGAACCGTTGCACTGTAGTGTGTATACTGTATAACCATCGGCATTGTAGCTAGTAGACTCCTAATCCAAATTTTTTCTATGCCTATGCCGCGACTGTCCGTGGCACTGAACAGCCCTATCATAATACCTGCGCTGGGGCATCCACGGCCGCAGCATATGCTGAGATAGGTGCTTTTTTGGCCTCACAGTGTACAGTACATTGTTATTGTTTTTGTACCTGTGTATGTTTTTTTGTTAATTAATTTTGCTCTGTTGATGATAACAAAACCAAAAATATTTATTCAGCCCAAAATATATATTTTTCTTCTTTCTTTAATCCCTTCTTCCCTACTATTACGAACGCGAAAGTCACTCGTGTCTGTTAGGTTTTCATGGCTAAACCACTGAACGGAGTTGGATGAAATTTGGCATACCTTCATATGACACACTAGAGGTTGGGAATGGAAATCCGGGAAAGTTGAAGGTCTCCGGTAACGCGGGATGGAAGCTAGTAATAAAATATTTTAAACCGGCTATCTTCGGCCTATGTTAGGAGTCGATTGATTAATATGTCAATGATATAAATGGATTAAGTTTCGATGACATTATGATATTTGAATTAGGTATTTGCTGGTGTTGTCAAACTGTTCAGCGGTTTAGATTTGGTTTCGATTATTGAATAGTGGTTTATTTTAGGAGAATGCTTTACAATAATGTACAAATCTCTTCAATCTCATTTCGATTTTGATTCTATAATGGTTTTGTTAACTTAACTAGATACTTATAATACAAATTTTATATACTAAATATTCTTTAATATATCATAATTTGGTAGAGTCATAGAACTTACTCGTTCGAATTTATTACAAAAATATCATTAAATGAGTCTA
Source organism: Thyatira batis (assembly GCA_905147785.2). Classification (NCBI taxonomy): domain Eukaryota; kingdom Metazoa; phylum Arthropoda; class Insecta; order Lepidoptera; family Drepanidae; genus Thyatira; species Thyatira batis. The sequence goes on along the minus strand of LR990504.1, from coordinate 8,539,947 downwards.
AACAGTAATATAAGTATTATTACATGTAACCAAGGAATCCTTTTTAGTTAAAAATTTGAATCGATATTTAACGGTTAATTTGACATCTGTTACATCCCTAGTGATCATCCGAAACATCGAGCATGTAACCAATAGAGTAGCAATAGTGAGCCATTTGTTTAGCAACGCATCAATGATTTGTCACGTATAACTGGTATAACTAACAAATCACGCTCGAACTAAAACAGTACCCGGCCAATAAGAGACCTGTGTGTACGACTTGACCTTCAGTCGGCCAATCAGAATACAGGGGCCGGCGCAGCGTTTTGGCGTATTTTGTTTTCTAACAAAACTGTTAACAGTTCTACTCTATTGGTTACATGCTCGATGATCCGAAATGACTGATTTTATACATTAGATACCTATTCAAAATGTTTATTTCAATCTAGATATTAATTTTTTTTTTAAAACATCTGTATCTACCTACTCTTTTCGTCAACGAAATAAAACCATGTATTGATGAAGATTGATATCGTAACAAAAACTTACAAAATCGCATTCCTTTTTGAGCCTTGTGTCTTTAGTAATAGAGTTCAAATCATAAATCAATAATCCATATGTATTTTTACAGGTGCTTTTCATGTTTCGTTCTTGTGAACTGGATCATCTGGAACACGGAGAAGAAAAAAGGAAGAGGTGCGATGTTGACGAGTCTCGCTTAGATTTATTATGGGGTTAGGATACGCATAATAAAATAATGTCCTGCGATTATAGATATACATGGCTAATCTGAGAAACTATGGTAATTATATACCTACATATATCGTAAGTGTACCAGTGGTGGCCACGGTACCAGTAATGGCCAATAATTGAAAGAAACATCTAGAATTCGGACATGAGCGAATGTTTTTACATTGGGATCACTGTGACATAGACTTTAGACATCAAACTATCTAAGTTTAACGTTTTATTCAGTTCAGTCAGTTGTATGTACAAATTTGCGAGAATACAAAGTGTAAAGTGATTTGAAATTGACAACGACGGCTTTTCTTAAGGAAATCGTTAAGGCGGTGAGCAGCAAGTTTCACTTGTAAAATAGGATTGCTTAATTAAAATCTAAATTAGTTTTGTTTGATGTGTTAGCCATTAAATAAAGATAAACTAAGACTAAGACTGGGATATCCATTAATGGATTTTCCCTGTCCAAGACTGGGTCACAAAACTACAACTTTTATTTGTTAAATTAATTCTATCCAGCTTTGCCGTATCTCACGCGTAACACATTACAAATATTAAATAAGGACTGGACTTTACAGTTTCACTATATTCAGTGCTGAAACTTTCACAATTTTGGTAATGTTTCACAAAAACCAGTTTTATTCTTTCTTAAACTGGCCACCATTGGGTCATTTACCATATTATTATATAAACACAAACAGATATGTTGTTGGTTATTGTATAACAGCGCTTAGGTAGGTACACTTTTTAATTTTTTATCAGTAGTAGATATTGCAATCTTTTGTACACATTTTCATATAAGTATCTCTTGTTATGTTCATAAAAACAGATTTCATAATTGAGAGTTCATTGCCCTCCCCAAACAAGGTGCCGCATGCCACTTCCACTTATTCCTCTCTTCCATGATCCGGTTAGATTAGTTGGAGGAAAAAGGAGAATTATTATGTTCCAGTAGAAAAGATCGATTGCTGAGCGATTGTTTTCATTCGGCAAGTGTTTTCGAAGTTTTTATTGTATTGACTTGTTCTACTTTAACTTGTTGCTATTACTGACTTATAATTAGGTAAATTGTAACTTATTTTACGTAAATTGTAATTATGTACTATTTACATATAGATAGGTACGTGGAGTATCCATATTTAATGCCAATTAAGCAAAGCTTGTGAGTAAAACTATGAGTAAAGACATAAGGTGCATAGAAAGATTTGTTTTTAAAACAATAAGAATATCTACACATTTGGTTCCTCTCCTCCGCGCGGTATCCACCGCGTTGATCCCGGTAGGAAAATATAGCTTAAGACACTTAGGTACCAGCTTTTAATTGGTTAAGTAAATGTTATTTTATTCAAAGCGGTCTAGTAGTTTCGGAGCCTATTTATAACATACTTAAATCAAATGTTTCCTCTTTATAATATTAGTATCTACCTATAGATATAAAATACAAAATTACATATCTTCTAAAGCTATACAAATCATGTGACATTTATAGAAAGTAAGATACTTAGAACAAGTTATATCTATCTATCTATATATATAAAAGAAAGTCGTGTTAGTTACACTATTTATAACTCAAGAACGGCTGAACCGATTTGGTCAGCCACGGACATAGGATACTTTTTATCCTGGGAAAATTGAAGATCCCCGGGAACGCGGGTGAAACCGCGGGGAGCTACTAGTATAATTATAAAAATAAATAAAACGCAAAGAATATAATAAGAAATCCAACAAATACTCAATTATATTTTGTTAGGTAGGTACGTGACGAAATTCGTGTTATATTTTAATCCTTCGCCTTTCAGCCCACCCGCAGACAGACGCCTTTTATTCGTTTTTTTCAATCAATTTCCAATTGTATAACACAATGCAGCGGAAAATGTGGAATTTCATTCTGTTAAAAACCGTTTCGTTTCTTCTTTATTGTGTTGCGAGACGTGATTCTTGTATTTATATAATACTAGATGACACCGCGCGGTTTAACCCGCGTAGCTCCCGTTCGCGTAATAATAAGGGGGTAAAATATAGCTTACGTTTCCGGAGGACGAGTTTCCTGGGTGTAACGTAGCCTCATGTCAATATTCTAGAATAAAGGTATTCTAACTCTATACAAAATTTCAAGTAGATCCCTTCAGCCATTTTGGCTTGAAAGAGCAACTCCATCCATCTATCCATCCATACAATCTTATACGCATAATATTAGAATAGAGGGATTTTTACTTTTCTTGGTCACAAATTTATCTCTAAAAATGTCACAAAACACTATACATTATTATACCTACATAATTTATATATACATATAGTTAGAACATGTATATGTATATAGTGGTCATTATACCCTAAATCCCTTGCATATCCGGGTATTTGCCTCGAGGAGCCCATACATCACGGTGGTTAGGGGGTGGTTCGTAAGGGTTTGTTGAAAACAAATATAATTGTGGGGGAAAAAATGATGTATATTTCTTTTTACCCGACTTCCAAAAAGGAGGCAATTCGACTGTCTTTTTTGTTCAGAGATTTGTTTTTAGGTGAAGTGAAAGCTTAATATGTGATTTTATTTAGTAAAAAGAGTTTGCATTGCTTTTTATTTAATTGATTGTGTTTTGCTAATTAATATATATCACTAACATTCCCGGAATAAAAGGTAGCCTATATCCTTTCCTAAGCTCTAGTCTATCTATGTAGCAAATTTCATAAAATCGCTTTTGTGGTTTAGGCGTGTAAGCGTACCTATCAGATATACAGAGTTCCATATTATTAGCTGAGAAATCAGTTTTTCGACCACTAGACAAGTGCAAACAAAAATTATCACATTTGATCTAGATTTTACCGAATTACATAATCATGTAAAATCAAAATTAAACTTCCAGGAAACGGGAAGCATGTATGAAACAACAATAGTAAACGGGTAACGGAATAACACATGTGGGAAAGAGATAACAACATCGTACAGGTAATGAAAACATTTACATTGCGATCCGAATTGAATCCCTGGATATTACGACGCCATTTTGATTTCGGTACTGAATTAATTATCTATGTAGTTGAGACTACCCGCTATATAATCTGTGGATGTTAATATATAAAGCTGAACAGTTTGTTTGCTTGAGCGCGCTAATCTCAGAAACTATAAGTCCGACTTGAAATTTTTTTTCAGTGTTAGATAGCCCATGTATCGAGGAAGGCTATAGGCTATATATCATTAAGTTACGACTAATAGGAGCGGAGCATCAATCAAAAATGTTGCAAAAACGGGCAAGTGACGCTTATGGCGTTGCGCGGGTCAACTACTTTATTTTAAAGAGGAAAGAATTGTATTTTTATATGTAACGAATAAACCTAAAAACTACTTTACCGATCTGAATAATTATTTCACCAATGAAAAGGTGAAAAGGGTGAAACCACGGGGGACTACTAGTTTGAAATACATTTAAGATAATAAATTTTGTATCTTTTGTACTAAACTTCATAGGGAATGCAGCATACAATTAACTAACATATTTTTGTTTTCCTTGATTTTTTTAATTTTTTCCTTTATCTTTGTTTAATGTTCGTAAGTGTACGTCAATTTTTTATAAATAAATGCTATTCCGTCTATTCTTCTATTCTACCCATAGCAGGCTCTAATTTTTTTTACCCGACTGCCAAAGATGACTTACATTTTTTTTTCAATTCATCTATCTACGACTATTTTATTCCAAAGTCACGTCAAACAAAGATAACAAGTCAAACCTGTACAAAAAAGGCTTTATCGAATACCGAATAAATATTTAATTACACATAAGGCCTCAGTGAAGGCCTCAATAAAGGCCATCGGACACCGAACTGTCCTAATCCATTCCCTTGGGCCCACCAGACATCTGTCAAAGCTGTACAGCAGTAATCCTATGTACTAGTACATGTATATCGATACAATATAAGCCTTACTTGATTTACATAAGGTACTTAATTGGACACTGTTATTTTTGCGTCAATTTCAGTTAGGCAGGTTGTTTTGTGGTCGCTGGTTGACGGTTCGATTCCAACCCGGGACAAACGTTTGTGTGTATGAATATGACTGTTTTGGGTCTGGATTTAAATAAACTTTAAGCCAAATCCTATAAGAAGTCAAATAACAAAGATATCTAAAGTTACATATAAATAATAAATAAATACAGGATCCAGGACATTTTTCACACACGGCCAAACTAATTTAACACTAAGCAGAGCTTGTGATATGGTAAACACTTTTACTTTTAAATACATACATACTTATATAGATATTTACATCCAGACATAGAACAATCAGACATAGACAATGTTTGTCCTGTGTGGGATTGGAACCCACGACCGGCACCTTGAAAGTCAGGGTCACTATTAACCACAAAGCCAACCGGTCTGTCAATAACCCTCAAAATAGCGTCAGAACCGCTCAGGATGTTCAGAGGCAGTGTAGGAAATACATTCCGTACAATTCCATCGGATAAACTCAATTCTGAAACGAACGAGACGTAGAAAATTGCTTCTACTTGCTAGTATTACAAATAAATACGACATAAAACCAGCCGCTGGCTTCATATATCTACACTAATGTTATAACGAGGAAAACTTTGTTTGTTTGGTTGTAATGTATTCATTAAACTACTGAACTGTTTTAAAAAATTCTTTCATCATTCAAAAGCTACATTATCCACGAGTAACATAGGCTATATTTTATTCCTGTATACCCACGGGAACGAGAACTACGCGGGTGAAACCGCGCGGAGGCAGCTAGTCGATTTATATGAATGCTACTCAGATGTACTGTTTGTAACAGAATAGCTAAATGGTTTTGTCGACTCTAATTATTATTAATTCTATCTAATGAATATTATGCCTGGCCGATAGGCTTTGAAATGAAATATATTTTAAACTAAATTTACATAACATTTGGCTTTAAAATGAAATATATTTAGTTTATTGCCAGCTCTTAACAAAAGCAACCTTCCGAACCGAGCATTAGAGTCGATGTATCATACGTGCACGTGAAGACCTATTTGATTGAATAAATATATTTACATTTCATCATCAGCTCTCTAGTTACTATAACACAATCTATGCTTAGGATATTTATCCCAGGATATTTGCCCCAGGATATAAATATTATTAAATAAAGTTTGTTAAGAGATAAATCGGAAACTACACTATGAATCTCAAAAATCTATTGCAGGTGCAGTCAGTATTCCCAAATGTTTTCTTGAAATCAAACATTAAAGGCGAGAGAAACCAGAGAACGGTTGCTAGTGCTAATAACATATTGTGACATGTAAGCATAAAACTGAACGGCCAATATGTATTGAGGGTAGGCTGGGGTCGCGAGGGAAATGCAGGTAATGCACTTCCAAAACAGGAGAGTGGGGATGCACAAATTTATTGCCTCGTAAATGTCTACTGTAATCCTCTTAAATTGCATCAGGGGTGCAACTTTAGGGTAAGCAGGGGTAGATTGGACCGTTATCTGTGTTGGCATCGGGGCTATGTGAAGGAATTAGACAAAGGTTCGATTGTGGAAGGCTATTTCTACACTAAACTGAGTTTAAAGTCGGTATATAGCCTGACATTTAAGAATATAGACCTACTTTCTACTCTATACTGATCCATTATACTTAACTACCCAAGTATTGCTCATGTCCACTTGCATCGTTGAATTTGAAAATCAAAAGTGGACTTAAGGTGTAAAAGAAAAGAGTCAGAAATACTCTATACCGTTTTTTTTCCAATATTATAACAAAAACAGCATTCCACCAAAAAAATACAACAGCAACGTGCAATGTGCATAATAACACAACATCAATAAGCCAAATACCGTAAAAATTCCATTTGAAATTCGAATAAAACGGTTAAAAAACATGGCGGCGAGTGTAACTGGCGCCCAACGTGGGCCTGCGATTAGCAACATCTGCCGTTGGAATTTATCCCACTCAACGCTTTGATAGATCGCGTTTAGCTTTCCAACAAGGACAACCGAATTTGAACTCTATGTCCAAGCAATAAGGAACCCGGATATAACCGGTTAACAATAAATCTCGCTTTGCTTCGTCTTGTCAGTTAGAATTGGATTTTGAGGTTATGTAATAAGATTTTGATATGTTAATTCTGTTTCGGTAGGGTTTGGATTTTGTGGGTTGGTATCACTTTTTAATTTATTATAATGCGGTTGTTTTATGTTTTAACTGTGACCGAGTAACTTATTGTTGGCAACATTTTATTTTCTTTTTGTGTAACTAAAATGGCGTTGAGTTATAGCAACTTTGTTGGAAATGGGGATAGGCGAAAACCAATTTGCGTTCGCGTGGAAAGTTTTTTTCTATAGGAAATGAACATTACATAAGGAAGATTAAACCCACGATATATTAAAAGAAAAACTCAGCAATATCTTTGTACATATAACAGTGGAAATTGGCTAGTATCTCACTACTTCATATATTATTATGTTTCATTCAGTTCAGTTAATTATCAGTAGGTCCTCATCACATTTTTTACTTGTCGTTTTCTGTGAATTCTATCTTTATTTACTTAGTGAGCGTTACTCCCTACTTAATAAATATTATAAATTCGAAATTTACTCTGTCTCGCTTTCACGCCAAATACCATTGAATCTATTTTGATAAAATTTGGTACACTAGATTAGAGCTTAGAGAACATAGGCTACATTTTATCTCAGGAATATTAAAGATTGGACCTTTAACTTGACCTGAAGACGAACAACGCAGGTAACACCACTTTTATAATAAATCTTTATCCTTCGGTTGAGAGCCCTCTGCGCTCACCGAAAAAGTCCGCGTAACGGTGTAAAAGCCATCTGAGGCTGTCACCTTCTAGTCCATTAAAAAAAAAAAAATCTTTAATATTTTCTATGCATTTTCAAAAAAAATGGGTGTCTATCCGCCGGAAGAATGTTTGTTGTTAAAACATTCTTCCATTAATAACTAAATCCACTTAAACATTAAATATTCAAAGTTAATATTTCATAAGTTGAGTCAAAGGGAAAATTATAAAACGGGGCACGCTTGACGGTGAAAAAAAATTTTGATTAGAATTTTCTAGAAGCTTACTTTACGACCGCGTCCGCCATATTTGATCCCAGTTACAATAAGTTCCTTATCAAGTTTGAATCCCCGGAGATTTTGAAAAGGTGCTTTTTTATACTTTTACTATGTTTAGAGGAGCTTTAAGATCTATACCTATTTCCTTTACTTAATGTGAAATAGTGACCTCCTTTTTTATTGAGAAAACTAAAGTTACTATATACTATTAACCTACACCTTCTTTATTTACATAAATTACGAAATTTATTGATGAGAAATTTGAAAATAAATTTATTTGTAACAAAAATACAAGAGGACCGATTATTTTCATGAAAAAAACTATAATACTCATGCAACTTATTTGGAGATAGTTTATTATCATCAAATATTTGTCGTGTGCAAACAAATAAGGTTGATCTTACTAACAATATTGTGTTGCCTGAATAAATAAATTTAATTATTATAGTTTTATGTTCACTGTTTGTACTGTATATGTGGTGTTAGCCTATAAGAAATTGTTGCACTTATATACTTAGCTATTACTGAAATTATGCATGTAGTGTGTAAAAGTGTGTTGGCTGACCTAATAAAATAAATAAATAGTTACCATGTTACAAGCTTTGCTTAGTTTCGAAACAGATTGGTGTATGAAAAATGTCTTAGGGTAAGTATTATTCTTTTAATAATAATTCTTTTAGATCTCATTCGTTAGAGAGTTTCTTTAACGGACGGAAAAAAAGCGTTCAAATACAACAAATACATTCCCATGTATTTGTTCACACGACAGCGTTTTTAAAACGCGACGCTTTTTTATCGAGCGGTGTTGCATTTTCAACTTTGGGCGTTGGAAATAGAGCATATTATGGACGCTTTTTTTCCGCCCGGTAAAAAAACTCTCGTGTGAATGAGGGCTTACTGTAATTAAAGTAGGGACAAGATAATAGGTCACTTTTGACAGATGTCAGTTTTATATTCATAGTGAGGTGACCTGCTTAAAAACATCGATTAAATGAATGAATCGAATGAATCGATACAGACTTGAAACATATGTGAATTTTAAAAATGATCATGCGAATCCCTGTCCCATTATTATTTTTTCTTTCATAAATTAAAGGAGCAAAATAAGACAAGTACCTACGTAATTTAACAAAAAAATTGCTTTTATTCACTTGAACTATCAGAACTATCGGAATAGTTAAAAGAATAATAAATATGTATAATTAGGTTTTATTATAATCACAACGTGGTTATAAATTTATGGTGATTTTTCTTCACAAGTAATCATTGCATTCGATTCAACTTACAATCCTATCAGCTTTCGATTTTTAGAGTAACATCCCTAGTGTTTAAAAAGAAAAAGGGTTGACTGACGCAACATTGTAACGACGTTCAGTTCTTTAGATCAGAAATTGTTTATTATGTTTAGAATGGTTTATTAGTGAAAGCAAATCGTAAAATTACTCGTATCGGTCATTATTACAATAAATATGTAAACGTAATTGAAAAAAGTTAAGCAATTGTGCAGTTCTTATTTTATGCCCACCGTTACAAGGTTACGTTGTTGAATTTTGATAAAATGTCAAAAGTGACCTATTATCTTGTCCCTACTATAGTACAGCTGCATTGTGATGTGTTTATTCAAAATGGCGCAAGCACCTGTAATCCAGAATCCGTCTCGAGCTGGGAACACTGCAGGTGGACTGGCTGGTTCAATGTTGCATGACAAACGTTCAGTTGCTGGCAACACTCCAACACTCATTGCTCACTATTACTCTATTAATTCATGCCACGATTTAATTAGCTGGCTTAATTTATTTTGGCAGTGTTGTTTATTTAATTATTAGTGGCTCCTCGTTGTTTTACTAGCGTTCCCGGGGATCTTCGATTTTCCCGGGATCAAAAGTATCCTATGTCCGTCTCCTAGTTTTAACCTACTTCCCCACCAATTTTCAGCCAAATCGGTTCAGCCGTTCTTGAATTATAAATAGTGTAACTAACACGACTTTCTTTTATATACATATATAGATAGATATAGATTTGTGGCTCCTCGTTGTTTTACCAGCGTACCTGGGAGATTTTCAATCCCGGGATAAAAGAAAGTAGCCTATGTCCTTTCTAAGGCTTTAGACTATCTGTCTTCCAAATTTAATTTAAATCGCTTATGTAGTTTTAGCGTGAAATCGAGACAGACAGACAGCGTTACTTTCGCATTTACAATATTAATTAGGATTAGTAGCTCCTCTGTGTTTTACCCGCGTTCCCAGGGATCTTCCATTTTCCCGGGATATAAAGTAGTCTATGTCAATCACAGACCACACGGCGTGATTCTAAAACCGTTTGCTTCTCGCAACAATTCACCCTAGAGGCACTATATGATGAAATTGTTCCAGCTAAGGTAAAAATCTGTGTTGGTCAGAAATGTCCGCGTTTCACATTGTTATAATAAATACAAAAATACCGGGAACACAACGTAAATACCATCCGTTTGTTCTCGACGGAAGACGGGGTTAAACTGCGAGCGATTAGCGATTATCCTACTTATTATTATGAAAGTATATAAATGTAGAAGCATTAAATTATCGTATAGATACTAAGCATTAAAAGAAACAAAGTGATCTAATGGTTTCTCAATATAAAAAAGTTTTTTTTGTTGCAAAAATTACATTAAACTGTGTTTTTTAACACCTTATTAAATCTAGGTTTGTCTCGGGTGTTACATTTCTCTTATAAAACGTTGGGCTTATATCTTAATAAGGTTTTTAATAAAATAATGATAAATATATAAATATAGAAGCATTAAATTATCGTATAGACACAAAGCATTCAAAGAAACAAAGTGATCGAATGGTTTAAAATAAATAAATAACTTATGGCACAAGTTGAAACAAAATAATAAGATTGAAACAATTTTAAATCTTATAAAGTACCTACTAGTGGCTCCCCTCGGTTTCACCCGCGTAGTTCCCGTTCCCGTTCCCGTGATCACTTAGGGATATGAAAAATAGATGTTGTCCGATTCTCAGACCTACTGAATATGCACACAAAATTTCATAAAAATCAGTAAAACCGTTTCGGAGGAGTATGGCAACGAAAACTGTGACACGAGAATTTTATATATTAGATAAGTTTTATTTTGTTTTATCTTGTGTCATACTCCCAAATCGCTATCCTATGGAAGCGTGATTAATTAATCAAATTATGTTTAACAAACTACACAATTATATTACTAGATAATCCGTCAAACGTAGTTTTGACATGTAAAAAATTCAAAAAATCAGGAGGAGGGTGAAAACGGTAGAGTCGTTTCGGCAGATTATATTCTCGATTTCCGCTCGCAGTGTAACCGCAGCCTTTTCCACCCAAAAATGTATATTTTCCGCTCAATTATTCGCGAGGGGTCGTCACGCGAAACCATTAATCCAAGAGTAGGGGCGAACGGAAAATTTGTCAAATGCAAATCTCTCTCAACAACTCCGTACATCAAAATATAAACATTAATGTTTGTTTATGTGCACAAATAAACAAATAATGGGTACCAATCCGTAATTATTATAATAGAAATATTACCCAGGATATATTTATCATTTTGACAGCCCGGTTGGCTTTGTGGTTAGTGACCCTGACTCTCAAGCCGCGGGTCGTGGGTTCGAATCCCACCCAGGACAAACTTTTGTATGCATGAATACCTATGTCTGTTTGTCCTGTGTCTGGATGTAAATATCAATAATATGTAGGTATGCATTTAAGAGTATTATATGTAGTATATCAGCTATCTGGTTACCATAACACAAGCTTCACTTGAAGCTTACTTTGGAATGTCCCAGGATATTTATTTATGTCTCTGGATATTAAAATCTCTCCTAAGTGCAAAGTGTAAAGTAAATATAGTTTTTTTTAAATCGTAGCTGGTCTCCCGTTCATTTGAAATGATCAAAGTAGATTCATTAAGTTTATTTCACCGCACTGTGAGTGCAGTAATAAGTTTAAAAGGTTACGGTTTGGTCAAAGATTAAAGACAGTTTTTTTAGAGTTTTAGCCCTCATTCGCACGAAAGCTTTTTTACCGGACGGTATAAAAACGTTCATACACAAAAAATGCATTCCCAAGTACCATAATATGCTCTATTTCCTACGCCCAAAGTTGTAAAGGCAACACCGCTCGATAAAAAAGCGTCGCGTTTTAAAAACGCTGTCGTGTGAACATATACATGGGAATGCATTTGTTGTATTTCAACGGTTTTCTACCGTCCGGTAAAAAAGCTCTTGTGCAAATGAGGGCTAAGAGATACCTTTTACCCGCCTGCGCGACAGGCAGAAGCTAGTAGAAACAAAACATTCATAAAGCCTCATCAAACAAGAAATTAACGTTTATTTGACACTAGAGACCCGCCCCAACTTCGCACGGGCGCAATGCTTATACATCACATTAGAAATCTCCAAAATTGGCAGTGTTTCTCTAACATATTATGCATGTATTGTATATAAAAACCGCATATTATGCATGTATTGTATATTGAATCACTCTATCTATTAAAAAAACCGCATCAAAATCCGCTGCGTAGTTTTAAAGATTTAAGAAGACATAGGAACAGACAGCGGAAAGCGACTTTGTTTTATAGTATGTAGTGATATTGAAACATGGACGATGTTTTTTTTATTTATTTGCTGTGTCTATTCTTCTACATTTTAATACTTACTCTATGAACTAAATTAAAAAAGCTAAAAATAAAGCCACAACCACATAAAAGGTGCAGATCATTTACACAACACAGCATGCGTGTGTCGAAACGTAAACATGATGTCCATTGACGTTTGGAGTTTAATCCCGGGATCCCGGGATTCTGAAATCCCGGATGTTTTTAATGTATACTCACAAATTTATCTGAATAATAGAGTGAAAAATTTACATTATTTATTATGTATTTCTTTACAATAATTTACTGGTGTATAAATAATATTCTACGGATGAGGATTTGCAGTCGTGTTTTAATGGGTTCTTCAGTACTTCAATGGTAATGTATGTATGCGTGAATGATGTAGTGTAATATCAGAAACTGCATATCAAATAATAAGAAAAGAAACACTATTAATATTTCCAATGAACCTTCAAGGTGATGGTATAATAGGCAGATTATAAAGTGTAGGTATTTCACGCGGGCAAACCTACGAGTACAGCTAGTATAATAATGAAAGTAACAATAGTAAAAAATTATAGTTATTTCGATATAATTATGAATTATTTTACTGTCATTTCTTCAATGTTATCAGAGTTTACAATTTTATTTAAAGTACAATGAATGAGTACAGGAAATCAAAGACAAAATTATTATTGAAGTTTAAAAGTTACTTGTAATAAAATATTTCCATATTTTCAAAGCAGGATTATTTTAATTTACATACGATTCAATCCCGGGACTGGCAACGGTAACTCCCTGAAATCCCGGGTAAAAATTCGGTATTCCAATCCCTAGAGAAAAGGAATTAAAGCTATTTCAGATTATGTCTTTGTCTACCGTGTTTATTGCGGAAGTTTGTGTACTTTTGTCGGTTTGTTCATTATTTTTTTAAAGGGCTATGTCGGTTATTTATTTAAAGTCTTCCTTATTCTATACTAGTAGCGTTCCCGGGATTTTCCCGGGATACAAAGTAGCCTATGCCCTTTCTCAGGCTCTAGATTCTCGATACCATATTGCATTTAAATCGGTTCTGTAGTTTTAGCGTGAAAGCGAGACAGACGGACAGATACGTTCGCATTTATAACATTAGTTGGGATATCACTTATGCTTCAAAATTAAACACAAGAAGTTCTGCTAAGTTCCGAATTTAATTACTAGCTGTGTAATATCCTAGGTATCTATTTTGATGATTTATTTCTCATTAACGAAACTGAAAAACCTTTTAATTTATTTTCTTTTTACTTAAGAGTTCAATAAACTACAGACCAATAAACATCGCTTAATTATTTAGTGTCACAGTACAGTCAGCATGTCCCTAATTAGTCTTGACAGGTAATTAGTTATTCTATATTAAATGGCAGTCGGACTGTACCGATCAGACGTGCTTTGGGTAAAAAGAGAAACTTAATAATAGGGTCCCGCATTTTTTTAGGGTTACTTAAATAGATATATCCTGGGACATTATCTTGTGTGCATGAACATGTCTATTTGTTCTGTGTCTGAACGTAAATGCTAACTTAATATAATAAATCTGAATCTGAGTTTGTTACTTTCTTACGCCTAAACTACTAAACCGATTTTAAAAAAATTATCAGGAATATGTATTCCGACGAGAACGGGGACTATGCGAGTGAAACTGAGGGGCGGAAGTTAGTACTTATATAAGTACCACCACGAGGGTCTAGTCCGGTGCGGCGGATTATGTTCCTCAATTCCTACTAATATTATAAATGCGAAAGTTTGTCAGGATGGATGGATAGATGAATCGTTCCAAAATGGTAACTTTCCAATTCAATTTAAGCGAGTGCCACTGATCTTTTGTACAAAAGTTTCAATTTGTTTTTATAATTTCAGTTTTGTTCCGGGATCACTTTCAATGATTTGGTTTGTGATTGAAAAGTAAATCTGTTTTATATTGTTTGTTAAATGTAAAAGAATGTTATCATAAAGTAAAATTTATGATTCAGAGCTATGGTAAGAATTTAGATGATATAAAGGCGTAAGTTTGTGAGTGTGTATATTTGTTACTTCTTCACGTCTTAACGGCTGAAGCGATTTTAACAAAATTTGGTATATTATAAAGCAGCTGACAAACTGGATTAACACATAGGCTACTTTTTATCTTGAGAAAATTTTAGATCCGCCGAGAACGCGGGTGAAACCGCAGGGCAGAAGCTAGTATTATAAATGCGAAAGTTTGTGAGTATAGATGGATGGATGTTTGTTACTCTTTCACTCCAAAACGGATTAACGCATCTGCTTGAAATTTGGTACAGTGTTCATATTTTCTGTAATAACAACAACTTTTTATCCTGGAAAATTTAAGGTCACGTAACATGGGTGAAACCACGGGGAGACACTAGTTGTATATTAAAGACTCAAAAGACCATACCACGTGCGATCCAGATTTAATTGAGATGGGTTTAATTAAGGTCGAAATTGTGATTATGACGGTAGATGTAAATGACTCGGGCAGTGGTCGGTGTGTAGACGTGAGTCGTAGTCATTAGTCCGCGCTAATTAACTTCGCCCCAGCATGCCCCAGAATGCCCCAGAACGCCCCAGATTTGGGGCAACGAGATATGACCATTTCCGCATCAGATGGAGTGATGAATTCTAACTTCACTACATATTATAAAACAAAGTCGCTTTCCGCTGTCTGTCCCTATATCTTTAAAAGTAGGCAACGGATTTTGATGCTGTTTTTTTTAATAGATAGAGTGATTCAAGAGGAAGGTTTTTATATTAAACACTATAAATTTTGGAGGTTTCTAATGTCATGTAAATTTCCATTTCTAATACAGTATTATTCACAATATTTACAAACTAAAATTTTCATAAGCGATCCCACCTCCCCCCGCGTGTTTCGTGGCCCACCAACAGTGGAACCGCAAATTTAATTCCTTCATGGACATACAAGTTACAAAATATGTTAAATTAACGCTACATCTCCATGCCTTTAGACTCAGTGATTACGCTCTGCCGCGTAATAATTAAAATTGGCAAACAAACTTTAAATTTTACTAATAATATTGCTAATACATATATATTCATAAATATAAAATTCTCGTGTCACAATGTTAGTTACTATACTCCTCTCAATTTTTTTTGAATTTTTATATGCATATTCAGTAGGTCTGAGAATCGGCTACTATCTATTTTTGATACCCCTGTGATCACAGAAACAGGAACTACGCGGGCGAAACTCCGCGGAGGCAACTAGTACTATGGCTTTCCAATGGTGAAATTTTTGAAATCGACACAGTAGTTTTTATGTTTATTCATTTCAAACATACACACACACACACACAAAAATATTTTTTTTTCCTCTTTTTAATATTAGTGTAGATAATTAATATATGTACCTTTATTTTAATTAAGGTGAAGATTAATAAGTAACCTAGTCACAACATATTCTAGGTCATTACATAGTCTACTAGACTAATAACTAGTTGCAATACCTAGGAAATAGGTCGTGCAGTTATTCCATTGTTTTACATGTAAGGTAGCATAGTCCTAACGGTCCTAACATATTCATAGGTCGGCAGAAGTCCCTATAGGTTTTACACGATGAGAAACCTAATTAGCATGTTAACCGTAGTGGTTTAGTGGTGAAAGCACCGACTCACAGTTATTAGGGTGGTGGTTCAAATGATTGAGTTTTAATTGATTTTTTTCTGATTTTGTTGCGTCGCAATGACGGAATTATTTTAAATTTTGCACTTATAAAGGACAATGCAATTTAAACAGTATTTTTTAAGTTTCAGTTCGGTTATTTTATTTTATTCATAATACAAACTAACATAAATTAATTATTAGAAATGAAAATTAAAAGGCTTATCCCTGTAGGTACTTGACTGTTTACATTTGAATCTAAAAATAAGATTACATAATTATATATTGATTGTTAAGTAGGTGCATCATTTATTATGTTTGTTAATGATTTTCTTTAGAAATAAATTTCAACTATGCGAAACCGGAGCAGGTCTCTCTTTAGTCTCTATCAAGAAATTTACGATTCATTGCCCTATCTACAACTTGAGTTAAATATAAAAAAAACTGCTTAATTAACATAAAGTCAAGTCAGTTAAGTTACTACATTTATGCAACTCAATATAATTCATCTAGTTAGGTAGGTATGGTCATCGGTTCCTTATCTATTAGAGAGTTAAAATTCGTAACTCTATTTCTGTCTATTAAAATTGGAATTTTTCAAAAAGATGTATTTAATCCATTTAGAACCTTTCTCAATAATATTATTGTCTTAATCAATAAATTTTACCCATATAAAGCAGGGCGGATCGCTAGTCTATCAAAATAAATTAAATACTAATCAGTGCTCTATCTACTACTAAGAGAGTCAAGTCAAGTTAGTCAAGTCAGTTACTGTCAGTTAAGCAACCCATCCCATTGACCCATACATATATGCATTTTATCTAGATCCCCACCCAAGACTGCAAGTTAGGTAGGTATTAATACTATTATTTAGGTAGGCAGATCGCTTCACCCGAGCCGCGAGCAAAGTAGGCTCACAACTCAAGGGGACGACCTGTACCCTTCAAAAATACAAGCGCCCTGTGCAGGGCATAGCCGAGAGTTACCAAGGCCCAATAATTTCCTTACTCATTAGATTGAGGCACGATGCACATTTGGCTTCCGAACTGACTAGTATTATCGGTGAGAACGTAACCATAGCGCGATTTAGGATACACGCAACGCCATCTGTTGATGGTTTTTGGAACTATTTGGTAAATATTTTTTTCAGTAGTATAAAAACTTCTTGCTAAGTATTCTTTATTTATAAGGCTTCATAGAGTAGGTATCAATAAGCTATATTACAGAAGCAATCGGTATAAAAAATGTATCTGCAAAGATATTTCAATTTACCTTAAACTAGCTTCTGCCGCGCGGTTTTACCTGCGAAGCTCCCGTTCCCGTAGGAATACGGGGACAAAATATACCTTATGTTACTCCCAAGTAATGTAACTTCCCATTGGTAAAAGAGTTTCTAAAATAGATGGAGTCGTTTTTGCGTAAATAATAACAAACAACCAAAGAATCAAATCTTTCCACTTTGTAATACAATACTTATACTCGTATATTTATTTCCTAACTTAAATCACTGTTTATCTATACTAATATTATAAAGAGGAAAGATTTGTTTGTTTGTTTGTTTGTTTGTTTGTTTGTTTGTAATGAATAGGCTCCGAAACTACTGGACCGATTTCAAAAATTATTTCACCTTTGGAAAGCTACATTATCCCCGAGTAACATAGGCTATATTTTATCCCTGTATTCCCACGGGAACGGGAACTACGCGGGTAAAACCACGGGGAGGCAGCTAGTATATAGATAAATTACGTTAGAAATACGTAAAGTGGTCAATAAATATCAATTACTGACATTTGATTGGACGGTTAACTTTGTTGTTGACTCTGACTTTCAAACCGATCCTGGGTTTAAAACTCAGCGAAAAGTCCTAGGACAAACATTTGTATGCATGAATATGTCTGTTCTGTGTCTATCTGTAAATATCTATATAAGTATGTATTTAAAAGTAGTATGTCAGCTATCTGGTTACCATATCGCAAGCTCTGCTTAGTTTGGAATCAGATTGGCCGTGTGTGAAAAATGTCCCAAGATTTAAACGGATTAATGTAAAACAGAATGTCCATAAGAAAGGGTTTAATCCAGACTTAAGTACATTTCAGCCCCTTCCTATAATTCCCCCTTCGCCACCAAATGCATTTAAACAAAACTGATGTAGGGAATTAGATAGGGTCCCTCAGGAACTACTGGGACTACTTGCAGTTAGATTAGATTTCAAATTACAATGAAAAAGGGAGAAACCCCAAATTAAATTGTTAAATAGGTATAATGCAGGTTTTACATATATCTATAGGAATGAATAATTGAATTTGAATTGGTTATTCTTAAGGTTTTTTACCCTAAGCTACTATTATCTGTCTTTATTTAAAGATTAGGTATATTTAACAGTTAATTAAATCATATCTGTATACGAAATTGTCAGTTTTAGTATTAGCGTAAAAATATGTCGTTTAACATATCCAAGAATAAGAAAACTCCTCAAAGACAATCTTATGTATTTACTATCCGAAAGCATTATATTGAAAACATATTTGAGTTTAGGAATGGACATAGGCTAGTTTTATCCCGGGAGAGTTGAAGGCGGGAACGAGAGGCGCCACTAGTATTACATATTACGAAAACTGGAAATTAAGGGCCATAAAATTATCGACATACGGGCTTATCGATAATTTAATCAACACTAGTTTGCTCGCCTTACTTCGTACACTTCACACTTTGGGATTACGAAAGTCTAGCTGGTCAAGTGTGTGTTGTAACTCATGTTTAGGAATTTTATTTGTTTTGCAGAAAATAGTATTTGTAACATGTTTTTAGCAGTATTAAAAATATTATATTTAAGTTATTCTTGGACCACGTTTTTAGATAAAAGAAAATTATAGGAACGATTGAACACCACCCCACGGTTATATTATATAATAGTTTATTAAATAAAAAATAGGGAGTTGTTATATAGATTTTAATACTGCTTTTATCATTCTATCGCTAACATTATTATTAGCTAGATAAGAAATCTAGCTCCATTTTTTATTTATAAAATGGAGCTTAGGAAAATATGTAACGACTTAGGTATTTTCCTTTATTCCCTTTCACTTTTCTAGCCTACCAGATAATTTTTTAATTACCTATATAATGTTAATATATTTCTCTAGTTTTATGTTGTATATAATAAATGGATTATTTAGAAATAAAATTGGTATAATAATAAAAAAAAAAGAAATCACCTACTATTTAAAAAATCATACTTTTTATAGAATCTCAGCTCAATTTGGAAACAAAATGGCCATTAATGAAGTCACGCTTCAAAATATTCATTTAAATTTCAAACCACTGCGGAACCCTAACCGTGGTTCTAACAAATCCGTTCACAGTGGCTCGAGGTTAAAATTAACTGGGATCCGAACAGATGGAACGTTAGTTTAACTAAACTAACTAACCTGTGATACTAATTAGACGTTGACTGATTAGAAACATCTTTAACGTGGTTTTTTTCAAGTTATTTTAAACTAGCTTCTAGCTGCGACATCGTCCGTGTGGAATAGTTATTATTACCCGCGATTTCGTTTAAGTAAGATTTTGAAACATTATTTATTGGTGCTCCGCTGCTATTGGTCGAAGCGTGATGATATATAGCCAATAGCCTTCCTCGATAAATGGGGTATCTAACACTGAAACAAATTTCTTAAACGCATAAGTAATCTCTGAGATTAGCGCTCTCAAGAAACTTTATAATTTACTGTACATTTAACTGTGACAATAAATTAATTTGTATGTTATATATTAAGTATAGATAGATATACATAGATAGAAAAGCTGCCTCCCTATGGCGACATGTAAAAATCTCTTCACTAACTTCTTGAAGAACCCCATGCTGTTCTCCATTGGGAATACCATTCATAAACACAAATATTTAACCTGTTCACCAATCGAATCTACGACAGACAGTTAAAAAGTCAGGGCTACTAACTACTAAGCCGGTCGTTCAATGTTACATTATGGTTATCTGACTGGCAAATGTTGACTTAGGGTTGGAAGATGTATTTAATGGGTTATAGGTATATGACGTAGGTATAACACTTAACGACGGAGCGACGGATCGACGGATCGACGGATCGACGTGGCGACTCGTAACTTTGAATATTAGGTCGTGATAACAATGTTAGAGGAGGTTTATATGCCTATGAACGTATTGATCATCATCATCATTAAATAAATAAATGCATTGATATGATGATGATTTATCAGCCCTTTGCAGGAGAATAAGTACATTACGCTTTGTCCCTTTCACTGCCCATACAGTTGCTCCCTTTTTACAGGGTCGGCAACGCGTGAGTTACGCCTTATGGTAACCGCTTTCCATCAGGTGGGACCGTATACCTGTTTGCCACCCTTGTGGTATAAAAAAGAGATGTTAAAATAAACAGGTAAAGAAATAAGTATAAACCAAAAATGATAATAATAATGTCTTGACGTAGTCAATCACGCGGGCCTAGTGTGGTGCGGAGGGAATATGCCTTTGAATGTAACATCTCGGGAATGCAGGTTTTCTCACAATATTTTCCTTCACCTTCTTAGTTCCTCCTCCTACTTCCTTCCTAGTTTTATATTTAACTAGTTGACCCGCGCAACATCGTTAGCGTCACATGCCAGTTTTTGCAACATTTTGATTGATGCTCCGCTCCTATTCGTCGTAGCGTGATGATATATAGCTTTTAGCCTTCCTCGATAAATATGCTATCTAACAGTGATATAATTTTTCAGATCGGACCAGTACTTCGTAAGAAACAAAAAGGCTATGTCCCAAGCTCCAATCTAGGTAAATCTGTAGGTATCTTTCATCATAATCGGTTTATGCATCAAAGCCTGATAGACAATTACTAACGCATTTATAATATTAGTTTGGATTTATTCAATCCATTTACGCCCGATGTCAATAATCAATCCTGATCCATTTTTTGCTATCTAAGATTGATATATCAATCCATTTTCTGGGTGAAGCTTTAAAATCAATCTATCTTCGATCTACGATCGATCGAATCTGTTCGGAAATGATAGTTTTTGCTTGCGAATAAGCTATCCGTCCATTTTGGCAACTCGTTGGTTTTAATTACGGATTGGAGATAGATTATTAACATCGGGCGTTAGCCATGTAAACCCAGCACAATTTAAACAAACCATAAAGTCCATAACAGGTTTGATTCGAAACACAAATATTAGACAATGTTATTGACTTAACTAACTCGTTAATTATTATATTACTATTTAACTTTACGGTGGCCGGTCGCGGTTAAATCGAACTTAATTATGACTATCTTAAGACATCATTTATATGTAAATCTTATATTACTTATATAGTTTAGAATTTAGATCAATCTTTATGTAATTTTATGAACTAAAGTTTCCGAAATGGAATCTGATATGTAGTACCTTCCGTCTCCCTGTTTTATTCGCGTTCCCAACGTTTTTGCGATAAAAGGTAGCAAATGTCTTTTTCTAAGTTTTAAATTATCTCTGCAGGTACTAAATTTCGTAAAAATTCTAAAGTGGTTTAGCTATGAAAGTGAAAACTGACAGAGCTACTTTCGCATTATTTAAATATTAATAGGTATTACTGAAACAATAAAATAAATTAGTTATATAGATGAACTAGTTAGAATAGTTCCTGTGATAAGCGCTTTCAAGCAAACAAACTTATAAGCTTTATATATTAGTATAAATACATAAATATAAATACTCCACTTAGTTTGTTATCAGATTGGCCGTACATGTGAAAAATTACCCACGATATTTTTAAGCAAACTAGTGGCTCCCTGCGGTTTCACCCGCGTTCTCAAGAATCATCAATGTGTTATTCCAGAACATATTCTGACTCGCCAAATTTCATCGCGATCCCTACAGCAATTTTGGCGTAAAAGAGTAACAAACACACATCCATACATGCTCATAAACTTTCGCACTTATAATACCTATATCATTAAGCACGATAGCACTACAACGGAGGACCTACTTTTAAAAAAACCGGTTGAAAACGAGCCTTTAAATATGAAATTAAAACGTGTTTAAAAACTCAGTGTCGTGTTCCCGCCGTGATTTAGCGTGTGAATAAAAATGATTTAACATTTAATTACGTCATGTCCCCTGATTTATGACGTCACTCCTTATTATACTCCCCTGGCGAGCGTGACACATTGCTCCAAACGATACGCGACAATTAAATTGAATGAAATTACTGAGTTTATTGCTGGCTCTTCTCAGTAAAATACAACTATCAGAACCGAGCATTAATAGTGACTATTCATAAGTGGTTTATTGAGGCCTATTTGAATAAATAAGATTTTGATTTTGAATGAAATCAAACATGGCCGCCATTCGTTATTTTTAAGCTAATGGAGGTAAGTAAATATAAGATATATTATAAAATATGTATTTGTAAGTGTTAACAGAATAAATGGTAATATTTTAGTACAAATATGTTTATTATTATGTGCATTAAGTATAACCTCAGTTTATTTAACTTAATTATTAAATGGGAAATAAATATAAAAGTAATAACGATAAAACAAGGGTTTAACAACTTTAAATATCAGATATTTTTACATTCAAATGAAAGATCGCTTAATTTTTTGCAGTTTCGTGCGTATGTTTCAAGAAAACAAGAAATCTATCGATATGTAAGTACATTATCGATGGCCCTAAGTAAGTACTGAAAAAAACCAAATAACAGACAAAGTTCAGAATAATTTTTTGTTGGGCAATCTAGTTAACAATGTGTCACATAAATAACGTAATATATCATCATATCACTTATT
This sequence comes from Thyatira batis, assembly GCA_905147785.2. Taxonomy (NCBI): domain Eukaryota; kingdom Metazoa; phylum Arthropoda; class Insecta; order Lepidoptera; family Drepanidae; genus Thyatira; species Thyatira batis. The sequence goes on along the minus strand of LR990504.1, from coordinate 8,517,100 downwards.
CTTAATATAATGTATCATAAATTAATAATAAGGAAACAAATCTTCATTTCTTAAACCCTTTTTCTATCTCTTACTATTAATCCATTAAAATGATTTAATAGATGCATCGTAAAACTTAACTAACTGAAGAGTGGGGGTATTTTTTTTTGTTGGTCCCAATTTCGTTATCACTAAACTTAATTTATTATTAGTCACCGACCGAAGTTTCGGTTTCGGCCAGTTTCGGCCATAAAATCTAGATTCGGTTTCGGTTTCGACCGAAAAAGGGAGCATGGCCGAAGTTTCTGTTACGGTTTCGGTTTCGGCCGAAAAACCAGTTTCAGTCGGACACTATTTATTATCTTAACAAAATCTCGTTAGTTTATTTTAATAACTAATATTCAAATACGTTTTCACGCCTGAAACGCTATAACATTATTGCGGAGTTTTGACATAGAGTTAGATTGGATTTTAGAAAAGACATGGACAATATATTAAAGGATTTTAACGTAGTAGTTCCCTCTGTCGATTACTCCTTCACGCTTAAACCACTGAACCAATTTAAATTTAATTTGGAACACAGATAGTCTAGAGCCTGGCTAGAAGAAAAGACCTAGGCTATCATTTATCCCAGGAAAATTGGAGGTCCCCCGAGACCGCGAGGTGGAAGCTAATATGAGTATAAAAGTATATTTTTAAATCTTTTAATAATATACTCTATATATCATAATAATTATGTCGCTTAGTGCTTATATGCTATATCTATACTAATATTATAAAGAGGAAAGATTTATTTGTTTGTTTGTTTGTTTGTAATGAATAGGCTCCGAAACTACTGGACCGATTTCAATAATTCTTTCACCTTTGGAAAGCTACATTATCCCCGAGTAACATAGGCTATATTTTATCCCTGTATTCCCACGGGAACGGGAACTACGCGGGTAAAACCGCGCGGAGGCAGCTAGTCTTTATTAATTTCCATAGGTTAATGACCAACCTAATATATTATTTCTGTACTAACACTATTACTTGAATATTTAATCAATCATACCTTTTAGTAGAAATTATAGCTATCCTTTAGTGATAGAATATTAGATCAAAGGGCAGTAAGGGCATAGAGAATTACAAAAGGAATTTTCTATATGAAGCATAGATTGCTAGGGTTATTAAGTAAGGTAATATTAAACTCACAAGACTTTGTTGTGTCTCTCTCTTTAAGTAAGCCTTCGAGTGAGAGGTCCGAGTTCAAAAGGAGTTTGCTTAGAGGAGTTTGTGTTATAAAATACTAAAGTAGTTAATGCTTTGATAAAATCGGAACGTATCATCGTAAATATTCACATTATAGGTTCGGCTTTGTCAATAAATAAATACAGGTATTAGGTTTGATATCCGGGTATTGTAATGAGGCTTCATTTATGAAAATCCCGAAATCGATTGATGACAGGGGGTTGAGACTGAAATATGTATAAATATGTATACCTAGTAAAGCTATATCTTCTTTGTAGTGGCCACCTAGGGCTTCGTGTCCTGAGAGTGACCCTCCACGATGCGGATGCTGCTGGTTCAGGTCAACCCCACACGGAAAAGAATGCCTATCTATAAATGCACAGACTTACCCTGGGATCCTCTTCAGGGGGGCTTCTCCCGCGCGGGAACCGAGTTGCACAGTTGTTATTTTGCGGAATATTAATAAAATATAAATGCGGAGAAATATTAATGCGGTTGATACAAGTAATATGATTTGAAGTGACAAGTGAAGTGATAATGTAGTTTTCTTCTTAAAGAGGACCGTCAGGGCGGGTGTCTATGTCTTACACATAGACATTCCCCACCGTGCAGGTTTGGCCCGAACATTCTTATATAAAAAATACTGCTCCGAAACGGCTTGACCGATTTTTACTGACCGGCTACTATCTATTTTTGATACCCTTGTGATCACAGGAACGGGAACTACGCGGGTGAAACTGCGAGGCGGCAGCTAGTAATATTATAGATCTGTAGTTAGGAATTCAACTAATATTACAAATGCGAAAGTTTGTATGTATATCGTACCATTTGTACCTCTGTCAAGCAAAAACTACCGAACGGATTTGGATGCAATTTAAAACACACATAGTATGATAACCTACTAGTGGCTCCCCGCGGTTTCACCCGCGTTCCCGGGATAAAAAGTAGCCTATGTGTTATTCCAGAACATATTCTAGCTCTGTGCCAAATTTCAAGCAGATCCCTTCAGCCGTTGGAGCGTGAAAGAGTAACAAACATCCATACAAACTTTCGCATTTATAATATTAGTAGGATAACCAGCCTGAGGTTGGCTTTGTGGTTAGTGACCCTGACTTTCAAGCCGCCGATCGTAGGTTCGAATCCCACCCAGGACAAACATTTGTATGCATGAATATGTCTGTTTTGTGTCTGGATGTAAATATCTATTATATGTAGGTATGTATTTAAAAGTAGTATATCAGCTATTTGGTTACCTTAACACAAGCTCACTTTGAAGCTTACTTTGGAATCAGATTGGCCGTGTGTGAAAAATGCTCCAGGATAAAAAAAAATAGGCTACTTATCCTGGGAAATTTGTAGATCTCACAGGAACGCGGGTGAAACCGCGGGGAGCTACGGCTCCCCGCTCGTACATAAGGATAACAATGAGTAAGCAGCTTTTCTAATCAAGGATGCTCCTTTCAGTGAGAATAATAGCATATTACCTGTTCTATTTACTAGCTAATGTCTGTCTGGGATTGTAGTGTGCCCGACGCAGTGCAGAGGTTGTAGGGACGCTCGGGTATTTATATCGATATCGATAGATGACTATATGGTTGAAAGTGTTTGAGAAAAATCAAGGTGAAAATTTGCAAGGTTTGAAATAGGTACAAATTTATATAATAAAATATTTGTGTAAAGATTTTGCTTAATGACATATATTCTATTTAATAGAATTCTATTTATGTGAGTATTTGAGTGTAACAAGCATAGGTAATAAGTCTATTCTAACATTATATGGATACCTGTATCTGATTTAAAATAAAATAAATAAATATGCTCTGTGACTTTCTTTATATGTACGTTTCAGTAACTCTTAATTAGTTAACGAAAGATATCCATAATTCCAATCCCTTCAAACTATTTTTTAGCTATTTATTTGGTAATAAAATCACTATCTTCTAGTTTTAGCAATTGCCCACCACGGTCCGTCTGTCTGCCACCGGGCTGTATCTCACGATGTATCGTACGATAGTACGCAAGTTTGACCTCCCAAATTTTTCATTTACAACTTTTGTTGTTCTATCGATATATTTTTATCGACACAAGCACATCACTATGGGCGTATTTACAATGCTTGCGTGTTCAATCGGGATGCACCGGCCGCGGCGATCTCTAGAGAAATCCACCTGGAAAATTTCGACGTCGAACATTTGCCAAACAATTTGGACTATTACTAGCTGCCTTGATTGAAGTCCGCAGCTTCAGGTTTGGTGGAGCTTTATTGAGCTTTTTTAAGATAGTACGAGCTAAGTACAGATGAAACACTAGAATTTATTAAGTGAATTATTCCGTATCGTTTAATAGCAACTAAGTAAGTACACACTATTTTTATTAAATAAGCCAATACTGTAATTGTAAATAAAAATTCGTAATTCCCGCCGACAAACTGCCACGCAGTTTGGTGGGCTTAATTTTTATTTTATGTACATATTATGTTGGTCTGCAATAAATACATTTTTATTATTGTATTATTATTATTACACGGTTTAGGTTCCCCAAGGTCTGTTCGTTCGGAAATAGACTAAAAATATTGATTGAATAAAACATGTTTTTAATAAATAAATAAAAGTTAAGGGACGACCATTTTGAAGGGACTATTATAAAAGTATAAAAAGTAATATGTAAATATTTTAAATCATGGATAGATAGATAGATAACACTTGTTTGTATCGCAAAAGACAAACAGATAAAAATATCAGTAAAACTTAACTTAATGCACAAGGGACGTTATTATTGCTAAAAGCGATTTCTTCCGGACCGTTTTGGGTGGAAAGAATTTTAGGTCACTATATAAGACTATGAAATTATTTTAAAATTCTTGTTTTAAAATCTCATATTAAATTTAAACTGATCGAAATATATACAGTACAGCATACATTTATATTTTATACACTTTCATGTAGAATTCCAACACGAAAAGCTATATATTATGTATGTATGAAATACACTGAAAAAGCCGCGAGGCATTCTATTACAGCGCATCAAACAAGAAATTCAGCTTAGACGCGTCTAGTCTAGATTTTGGCTTATGTTCTAGAATAAAGCAGAGGCTTAAACCTCTGAATAATTCAAGCTACTCTTTTTTATGTATTTAGTAGGAGAAGATCTCTAGGGAGTAGTACATAATGTAATAAATATCCTGGGACATTTTTCACACACGGCTAATCTGATTCTAAAGTAAGCTACAAAGTGACCTTGTGTTATGGTAACCAGATAGCTGATATACCTACTACATATAATACTTTTTTAAATCTATACATATTATAGATATTTCCATCCAGACAGAACAAAGAGAAATGTTTATGCATATAAATGTTTGTCCTGGGTGGGATTCGAACCCAAGACCCGCGGCTTGAAAGTCAGGGTCACTAACCACAAAGCCAACCGGGCTGTCAAAAAAGGACTTCAGTCATTAGGAAGTCTGCCTTTATCAGAATTCTTGTAGGCACAGTTTGCTAGATACCCTGACTGACTGCTCTACTAATGTCCCAAGATATTTATTGTTTATTTACATCGACGTATAGCGATAGACAAGAACGTTCATGTAAAACATTTGTTTAAAAACTGGTAAGAGTTAGAACTAAAGTTCGCTGCAGCGCTGTATAAAGCTGTGTCAACTAACCAAACTATTTTAAAAGATACAGCGCTAGATTGCTTAGAGTATAGTTTTCTCGCGACCAAAACGTCGTAAGCGCCGCAAATTTCATGGCGCTTACGCGTTTCGTTCAGTTAACTACACTAAGATGTCGTCCCTATAGAGTTCACACCGCAGATGTGACACATCTTTTTTACCTTCTAAACTTCATTAGAATAAAACTCGATTTCAAAATGTATTATATTAATATTAGGGGGGCCTAGTGCGGATTGGCGGACTTCACATGGCTTAAATGAGTACTCAGAGGTACGGGCCAGGGCTTGAATTAACATAAAACAATTATTCAAAATATCAAACTATCACTACTAATTAAAAACTCATTAACAATTAATCAAATTAAAACCTTTCTAAAAAAACATATCAAGTCTGTGTTCAGTTACATATTTTTACCTACAACCAGTTTTAAGGGAACATCTGCACGTTTTAGTATATGATTGTAGAATGGCGTGGTATTTAAATAGATAAATTGTTTTTCTACTCTGTAATTACGGAATTATCACCTATTAATTCACTTAAACAGGTAGTAATTTTACTTAGTTGACTACTGACTAGTTATTTTCGTCCAGGGTCTACTTTGATTCGGATTATCGTTGTTATTAACGCTGCTCCGTGCGCACCCGCACTGAATGAATGTCGAAGCCACACTAAAGTCGGGTGTGGGGACTGCAGTTCAGTTGAGTTGATAAAAGCGAGTGTTCGGAACGCCCTATCTAGTACGTAGTACATATATATCGATGTTTATTTACTAGTCGTTAATACGATTACGACAAATATTTTACAGCACGAATATGTCTGTTTGTTCTGTGGCTAGAAGTATAGGTACGTATATGTATATATTATTTTGGAATCCGATTGGTTAGGTGTAAATAAATGTAGTGCCTTTAAAAATATGTCCATAATTATATAAGTCACTAGCTTCCGCCTCGCGGTTTTACCCGCTTAGTTCCAGTTCCCACTCACAAATAACATAGCTTTCTATTGGTGAAAGAATTATTGAGATCGGTTCAGTAGTTTTGGAGTCTTATTCATAACCAAAAATCTAATATTTCCCATTTATTTTATTAGTACCTACAGACAAAATAAATCTCTCAGAACATCATTAAAAATATCTTTTTACCTTAGATTCCAAGCCAATTAGGACCTAATAGGACCCACGAAGGTCAAAGCCACGGAAGTCACCCAATATTTTAAAAGTTCAGTAGTTAGGCTCGAATCATTTGACCTTATCGAGTGAGATTTCAAAAGATTTAACGCTAGATTGGCCGCTGGCCCAGACTAATGGACTAGATGTCTATCCCCTTTATATCCCTAGTAAAAGAGCGGGATAGCGTGGAAAAATCGCCGGGATCCATCAGCCATTAAGAGGATGAGTTACTGAGTGATTTGGCCATAAAATGCTGCTAAAAGATGCTTCAGATAGCGTATTGATTGACCGTTAGGTCACATTCTATGGATAAGTGATTAGTTCTAAAAGTCGTGTAGTTACGTTTTATAACTACTGAGCAGTTTTTGATTCGCGAGAAGTATATTATGGCCTTCTATGATTATAAAATCGCCAAATCGCTTACCTAGAGAAATATAATAAAGAGGTAACGTTTGTGACGCTGTAAGGGGTAAAATAACTAACAAATAACCCAGTACTGCGATTGAGTTTAGTCTTCAGTATTATTATATATAGGAAAGATTAGACTGTTTGTAACTTTATACAATGTAATAATTATGATTTCACCTACAGAATGCTACAGTATTCCGGAGTAATATAAGCTTTATTTTCATTCTGAAAGGTATTTTAATGTTAAACAATATTAAGACGTAATATAGGTAATTCGCGGGACTATGTACATAGTTGTTTTGGGATAAAAGCAGCATGTGTTATTCCAAAACATACGCTATATCTATACTAAATTTCATCTAGAGCTGTTCTAGCGGGATTTAATTACCAACAGACATACAAACTTTCACATTTATGATACTTAGAAGTAATTATTAGTTTATTACTGTTTATTTGCAGCCATTTTAAGATAATATATACATACTATAATACCACAACTTTATAATTAGTATACTAATCGGTAGAATAGGATTGAAACCACAGTTTTGCTAACAGTAAAACAGTTTGTGGTCGTCAATGGTACTATTATAGATATACTAGTGGCTCCCCGCGGTTTCACCCGCGTACCCGGGAGGTCTTCCATTTTCCCGGGATAAAAAGTAGCCTATATGTTAATCCAGGTTATAAGCTATCTTTATTCCAAATTTCATTCAAATCCATTCAGTAGTTTTTACGTGAAAGAGTAACAAACATCCATACATCCATACATACAAACTTTCGCCTTTATAATATTAGTAGGATTAAATGCAATCTAACGATCTAACATGCATACATATAAATAAGTCAGTAGAAAGGTTGTATTACTAATTAATTTTGCTTTGTTTTTTCATAATATTGTATTTTTAGCATTTAAAGACTAGGTAATATTGTAAGTTAGATTAATATAATAAATAAATGAGAGTAATAAGTAAGTTGAATCATGAGATTGCAAAGTTAATTCTTTCGTTAAAAATCAAATAATAAATTCATATTCTGGAACAAACTAATCAGATATACATTACTTGTAAATATGTACTTACATACTTGTTTAGATATTTACTTCGAGACACAGAACAAACAAACATTGTCATGGGCGAGATCTGAATCCACAACCAGCCTATCGAATATGTTTTCATTTTGGGTGACTAAGCTAGAATATCTGAACTATAAACTTTTTCTATATTATAACCATATCATTGCAAGTTCTATCTATTTATACGGAGTTCATGAATAATGCGTGCACATATCTATTCTTGACCGATTTCCGAAAAATAAGAGAAGGTTCTAAATTTCACAGACATTTTAATTCGATTATACCTATTTGATATCTCAAAATTCCGTCGTTTATAAACCGATTCTTTTTCCTAATTGCGTGTCTTCCTAAAATGACGGGGACTATTTTTTTGTTGATATTTTACCGGTTATTTTGTGTACTGCAAGCGAAGCTAGAGGTTGTAACTAGTGTTATGAATGGTAGCCTTTTTTTTTTTTTTTTTTTTTTTTTTTTTTTTTTTTTTTTTATCGCTGGGAAAAATGCGTTACGCATACCCTCCCCGTCGGGGGACAGGGAGGGTTATGTGGGACTCCCCGGTTGCTAGTCAACCGGTATACCCACTAAACGACCCAGCGGCACTCCTTCCTCGCCTTTGTGGGGGGGGGGGACTGGGAATCTGGCACAGCCCTTGCGTCCAGTCCCCCCCGGCGACCGCCCGCCCTTTCGGCGAGCCCTTCTCGTCCCCCTCCCGTTCTGGGAGGGGGATCTGGGAATGACCGCGAGTGCTCGGCCATTCCCTCCCGCTACGGTGGTGCACCGTGCAATGCGGGAGTGGGCGCCCCCGCGCCCTTTCTCCCGCTGGTCACCACCGCCTAGGGGGGGAGGTGACGGCGATCGTACTGTCGCCGCCTCCCCCCCCTCCTCCGCCGGCGGAGCTGTGACGCGAGGGGATCGTCCTCCCGCGCACGCTCCGCCGCCTCCTTCTGCGATATCACCTCTTCGCAGAAGGAGGCTACCGCCGCCCAGGCGCTCTCGCTTCCCAGCATGCCCCTAATCACGCTGGGAAGCGAGAGATCCGGCCCAACCACCGCCGTCAGACCGCGGCGCAGCTCCGACCAAGCCGGGCACACCTCGAGGGTGTGCTGCGCCGTGTCCTCTGCCGCGCCGCAGTCGTGGCACGCCGGGGATTCCTCCCTCTGAATCCGGTGCAGGTACGACCCGAAGCACCCATGCCCGGACAATACCTGCACCAGACGGAACGAGAGGAATCCGTGGGACCGCTCGAGCCACTCCCGCAGGACCGGCCCCAGCGCGTCCAGGGTCCGGCGGCCGAAGGCGGCGGTGGCGAGGTCCTCCGCCCAATGGTGGACGATGGCGTCCCCTGCCTCCCGCCGGACGGCCTCCCGCTCTTCCGCGGCGGGGCGCTCCTCAAGAGCTCTGCGCCGTGCCGTCCACTCATACACTCTGGCGAGCACCCACGCCTCGAGCTCCCAAGGAGGGGTGCCCGCCAGAGCGCACGCCGCAGAGAAGCCCACTGAGCGGTAGGCCCTCACCACCCGCAGTGCAATGGCCCTTTGGGGCCTACGGATGGCGGTGGCATTCTCCCTCCTTTGGAGGGAGTCCGCCCAGATGGGTGCCCCGTAAAGGGCCATGCTCCTGAGGATGCCGGCATACAAGCGCCGGCATCGCGCCCCGGGCCCCCCCAGATTTGGGAGGAGCCACGCCAAAGCGCCCGCGGTTTTCAGCAGGCGCGACGACAGCCCGCTAAAATGCGGGCCGAAGCGCCACCTGCTGTCGAGGACAAGACCCAGATACTTCATCTGGGTCTTGACCCCGATCCGGACGCCCGCCACGGTTATGTGGCCGTCCAGCGGGATGCGCTGCCGAGGCCCGTGAAAGAACACGGCCTCGGTCTTATGCAACGCCACCGTCAACCCTAGGCGGCGGATCCTCCCCGCAACCAGGGAACCCCCTGCCGAGGCCAAGTTGGCCGCCTCCCTGAAGTCCCCCCCCCGGGCAGTAAGAAGAGTGTCATCCGCGTAGCAGATGACACTCGTGCCACGGAGGAGGGCCCCGCGCAACAGCCAGTCGAATCCGATGTTCCACAGGAGCGGTCCTAGGACGGATCCCTGTGGAACACCGGACTCGGCGCTGTATCGCCTTACCCTGGCCGTCTTGTCTACCAGGAGGACCGATCGGTCCTCCAGGTAGCTGGCCAGGAGCGTGCGCAGGTACTGAGGCACTCCGTGATACCGGAGTGCCTCCAGGATCGTCGAGTGGGGGACGGAGTTAAATGCGTTGGCAATGTCGAACGACACTGCCAGCACTCCGCCCCCCTCTTCCACGGCCTCCTTGACTTGGCGCTTGAGTCGGGCCAACGCGTCCACTGTCGAACGCTCCCGTCGGAACCCGAACTGAGCGTCCGACAGGTCCGGCCCCATCTCCCGCAGGTGCCCGTTGAGCCGGTCGGCGATGACCCCCTCGAACATTTTACCGACCTCATCGAGCAGAACGATGGGCCGGTACGCCGAGGGGGAATCCGCCGGGCGTCCCTCTTTATGTAGGAGGCATAGCTGCCCCTCCTTCCAAGGCTTCGGGAACCTTCCAGTCGCGAGACACGCGCTGAACAGGTCCCGAAGCCTCTCCCCCATGTGAGCGGCAGCTATGGCCACCACACGTGCAGGGACGCCGTCCGGCCCAGGGGCCGTCCTCTTCGCGCGGAGGCGAAGTAGGCCCGACTCAAGCTCCACCTCGGACACCGGGGGAACCTCTTCATTTGGCGGAGCCGCCCCCCGCGGGGGGTTCATTGCTGGTGGGGTGAAGTCCGTCCCCGATGACGGGAACAACGCCCGCACCACCCCATCCAGCAATGTCGGCTCGAGGGTCTGCGTCAGGGGGGGACCAAAGGGGCGCAGTTTATTCCGCGCCGCCTTGTATGGTCTCCCATAGGGGTCCCTGTCGAGACCCTCCAGCATCTCAGCCCGGGCCGAGTCGTTGGCGGCGATCATCGCCGCCTTGAGGACCTCCTTTGCCTCCAGGTAGGAGGCGTAGAGGAGGTCCTCCTCGGCCGGGCTTCGACGGCTGCGCCGTCGGCTCCGCGCGTAGGCCCTCCGGCGCGCCACGCAGGCGGCTCGGAGCCCCGTCAGCTCCTCCGACCACCAATAGACGGCGCGTCGGGGAGGCCGACGGCGTGACCGAGGCATGCAAAAGTCGCACACCTCGGTCAGGGACTCCCTAAGTTGGCCCGCGGCGGCGTCCACGTCCGCGCCTTGGACTGGGGGCGCCAGCCAGTCCTGCAAGAACGCCGCCTCCTCGGCGGCCTCTCTGTCCAGGCGGGTGAGAGCCCAGCGTGGAAAGGGAGAACGACCCGAGCGGGCCGTCCCCCGTGGGCTCTGGGTGGAGACGTCGAACCGCACATAGCGGTGGTCCGAATAGGTCTCCACCATCTCCACCCGCCAGTTCACGATGCGTGCGGCCAGAACGGGGGTGGCGAACGAAACGTCCACCACTGACCCTCCCCGTTGCCGCACGCACGTGTGGACCGTCCCTCTATTCAAGAGGGACACACCGGTCGAGGCCGCCCAGTGCTCGACGACGCGGCCCCGGGCGTTACAAGTGGCGGCCTGGTTGCCCCAGGCCGTCGACTTGGCATTGAGGTCGCCGATTACGGCGACCTGACGCGGCACCGCCCTCCCAATCACCGCGGTGAGGATTCCGAGAAAGTTCTCGAAATCCGGGAGAGGGCGGTTAGGGGAGAAATAGACCCCCACCAGGGCTATATCTCCCCACGCGGCGATGAATGGTAGCCTACGCAGCTGTACAAATGCGGTTACTGCGGTTGCATATCATTCGATATTAATTACATATCAAGTATTCAATGATGGGTTAGGTTATCTTCAGTATAAATATCCTGGGACATTCCTTTGTCCGTCCATCCGACATACTAAGACTAGTTATCCGCCCCGGCTTCACACGTTTTGAAGAGCATCATTGACCTTTCTCTAGAATTACTCTATCTATAATGAAATTCATTGCAAAGTATAAAACACTAGCTGCCTCCCCGCGGTTTTACCCGCGTAGTTCCCGTTCCCGTGGGAATACAGGGATAAAATATAGCCTATGCTACTCGGGGATAATGTAGCTTTCCAAAGGTGAAAGAATTTTTGAAATCGGTCCAGTAGTTTCGGAGCCTATTCATTACAAACAAACAAACAAACAAACAAACAAACAAACAAACAAATCTTTCCTCTTTATAATATTAGTATAGATTTAAGCGTACAGACGGCAGGAAGGGACTTTGTTTTAAACCATTTAAAGATACCTAATTATTATGAATGAAATACGTTAGACATTTAAACACCTATTTACTAATAGTCCTCACAGATGTTACTGCTTTATAATTTTTGAAAAACAAAGTAAGTTTTTTTTGTCTCAGTCATAAAAATAAAATGTATCATAAATTCATAAGTTTTAATTACTTTAACTTAATATACCAATGCCTTGAATGAACAATACCCTCTCATTTCGTATTTTACAACCCAATTCTTTACGGTTGCCATAAAGAATAAATGAAACGTGGGTTTTTTTCGTCGTTTTTAAACTTTTTTTCAATTTTGATGGCCGAAAACAATGGCGGTAGTGTGGAACTGAATTCTGTGGCCGAATATTTCAGCCTATTGTTATTCGAAACTAAAAATTTGCTTTTTTAGTGTTCCGTACCAAAATTGTAAAGAAAATCCTTATGAGAGTTTTACTGTGTATATAAAAAACTTACAACTCGTTTAATATATTTGTTTTAAATGGTTTTTAAGCCCGAACTAAATTTATGATTGATACATATTATCTATATGACGAGAAGATTCACGCGTGGACTATTATCAAAATATTTTATTTTTATTGACCTCGACGTTTCAATAGAGTTAAATTGATCGTGGTCACGAGGAGACTCTTGATTAAATCGTTTTTATTTACATAAAGACACAAAACTTACATTAGGCTTAATCTAGCCAGTTTGGCCGATTCATATACATAATAAATTATGAATAGGCTCCGATCGATCGATATTCGATTTGTCAAATGTGAGAAAAATTTAAATGCCCATATTATTTCTTTACCATTTTATATATAATTCGAAAAAAGCCCAATTAGCCCTCAAGTTACAAATGAATCCTAAAAATATTGGTGAAAAATGAAAAGCACATTACTGAAATATAGCTTTAATCAGTTTTTTAATAGTCTGTATGTACATAGCTCTTATTATCTACATACAACTGGACTGCTTACAGTAAACATTGTAAAAATACCGTACATTGTACAAATCGCAAGAGAAATAACATAAACAAGCATAAAGGTAACATTCGCAGTAACAATTGAGTATTAAAAAAAATTTTTTTCAAAAATAAAATTTTCAAAAAACTAAGCTGAAAAATTTAAAAAAAGTTTAAATATGATTACGATATGATTCATTAAGAAAAATTTTAGAAAAATGCATTAAAAAATGATATTAAAGACCTCAATATTACTAACGAAGAAAGTTACCTTACTCGTTAAAAGTTGTCATGTACTATCAACTTAATAGTTAAAACTTAGTACGATTACATAAAATAAATAGTCAAGTTAATGTTTATAAAATAAGCACCAGAGTTGATTATAAAAACACATTAACCACTACATTACGTGGGCATGAACAAATTAAAGATTTAGGAACTATTGTGGTAATTATCTGATCTTATACATGACATAAAAGCCTCAGCGGATACTAAAAACTAAAATGGTGTTAACTTAGAGGAGACAAAGTTAAATATTTTAGTAAATGTTATAAAACTTAATATGAATATCCTGATAAAATTGCAAATTCCCCATTAAGAAATGCCTTTATAGTAATTAAACTCTGAATTTGGAATGCACAGTGCTAGAATGATTAAGAGGAAATTTCCAATAGTTAAGGATATAAAACACAGATATTGTTAAAATATAACCAATTACATAAGCTTTTTACAAATTATTGACGTCATCAACAATTAAAAAGCTGCTCAAATCGCGTCTCAGTCTTCCAAAATATCCTCTATTTTAACATAGGCCCTTCTAGCTAATCTATTGGTGTGAAAGCACGACAAGTTACAAAAAAATCTCGCTGCGAATGCTTCAAGGAATGTCACATAAGATGTTAGTCAATTTAGAATAATCAGTCTTGGAACGGATTAATAAAACATTACGGTACCCAAGCGATTTCATTATAAACAAAATAGTACCACAAACAATAAATACTTAATATAATGTAACATAGTTGTACAGTGGAAATGTTTTAAAACGTTTATTTATTTCATGGCATTAAAACGCTAATTACAATAAAAACTCTTAAAAAATGGTCCATAAGAACTTGTACGCAATAGGTAAAAAATCTAGCACAAACATTATATACACGAGCACCGCGAAACAAATTATCCATTATTCTTTGTCTTTCTACACTGATATCACCCATTCACACGCCAGATGGAATGGCATTGTCCATATCAAACCACCCCATAGCGACGTATTCACTAAAAAGCTCATTGGCACTTTGGTCAGAAAACTTTGAAGTCTTTCACTCCTAAACTTCCGTGCCATCTTCACCCTCGTCTTCGAACAGCGGCTCGTTAGGGTTCACTTCTGAGACAGGCTTTTTCTTAGGCTTCGGCGGTGGTCGCGGAGGGATCTTGCCACTCCTACCCAGAGTCCCCGAAAGATTCAGAGAAACGTTGCTCTCGTTCTTCCGAGGATCTTCCTTGGATGGAGAACTGATCTCCTCCTTATTCTCCACCCTTGGTCGTCTCAGTGACCCGGTTTCTGGTTTCCCTTTCCTGTTCAACGTGCTGTTGTCTGACGCTTGTGATTGGGAATCAGCGCTTCTGTTATCTGAGAATAAAGCCTTCCTCGGTTCAGGTTGTGGTGTAGAAGTGTTCTTCGCTGTCCAACTCATTCTCGGACTTAATGGTTCTTGGGGTCCGGGTGACGAGTGTAGCGGGGATAATTGGGAGCTGATGCTATTACGTTGGTTGTAATGGGATGGAACTGGTGAGGGTGCAGGTTCCTGCTCTTCAATAGGTGCACAGAATACTGGATGGGGATTCTGGTATACTGTAGGTGTCGCTGGTAACGGTCTGTTTCTCATCGGGGAGAATTGCACTTCCAACCCGGCTTTGTTTAGTGATAACACTGAGCTGCCGTCAGCTGTGGTTCTCAATCCTAAGTTATCGTACAGGGGTTCTTGTGCTTCGGCGCTAGGTAGTATTTGTGTGCTCGCTGTGCTTGACCAGCTCGGGACTCTTGGTCGTCGCGGGATAGTCACGTATCCTTGCCTTGGGGTGACTACAGGGGGAGTGATTGGGGCTGTAAAAGGGGATTGAGAGCGGGAGTAAGGAAGGGTTCGGAAGAGGTTCTGATTTGTAGTCATGCCGTATATTGGAGAGTGTATAGGGCTTGTTGGGTTGAGCTGTGGTGGTAGTCGAGTTGTGTCGGGGACGGTGGAAGCGTTGCTTGCTGCTGGTGAGATCTGAACAGCCCTCGGTGGGAAGGACAGAAGGTCAGGAGGGTATGCTCGTCCGTCTGTACGTGCGTACTCTATGTTAAGCGCGTCTTGCGACCGTTTTAGGTGGTCGAAACCTAATGAGCGTTTTTCATCTTCGTTATGTGCTGCAACAAAGAAAGGGATAGCATATCAACAACACGTCATATATTTTGTAATAATTCACTTTCATGTATTTATTCAAAAATATCAGGTTATATAAGATTATACGATTTTATATAGTAACAAAATTCATATAAAGAAATTAAGATTGAATAGAAAATTTAAAGGATCAAACAACTACTAGACACTGCGTAGTTTAGATTGCTCGTTTACTTTTACAAACAAATTTATGTAAGAATATTTGACCTTTAAGTAAATAAATAAAATACACTCACCGAATACAGAATCATTGTCCAGCAATGTTTTATTCAATTCCGACATCTCTGTCCCTCCACTGGTGATGGATGGTGGCACGTCGTACCTCCTCGGTGGTTTGGTCACCGGATTAACGGCTGTTATCAAACTCTTCTCCATCTCAGGAATCACTGAACCCTCAATTAAAGCTTCACCATTTGACGTATCAGCTTTCTTTTTTTCCGATCCGCGTCTTTTACAGCAACAGTAGCATAGTATGACCAGTATTATCAGCAGTATAGCAGCAGTACAAGATACTCCAATGAGGACTGGTAGCATATTGTTATCCATGCTCGGTGGGACAGCATCTTTTCCTGGTACACTATTAGTCACTGCTAAAGTGAGGCTTCTTTCTTCAGCACCTCCCGTATTCTTGGCCACGCATAGATATTCTCCAT
Organism: Thyatira batis; assembly: GCA_905147785.2. Taxonomy (NCBI): domain Eukaryota; kingdom Metazoa; phylum Arthropoda; class Insecta; order Lepidoptera; family Drepanidae; genus Thyatira; species Thyatira batis. Next base: position 8,501,254 of record LR990504.1, on the reverse strand, counting down.
TATCGGTATCGCTGGCTTCGACGATGGTTAAATTTACCCATTTGCTATTCTCATTGTTGCTTTGTGAGACGAAATATTTGAGGTCACCTTGATATTTGTTGGAACCGTCGATTATTTGGGAGTGTAACACCCAGTGCACTTCGGGCAATGGATTCCCATCCACCTGACAGGATAGGGTTATGTTGGTATCTGATGATCTCAGGGTTGTGCTGGTTGAAGGGTATACTATGGTTGGTCGACATGCGAAGTCACTGGAATCGAGTTCTTTCCATAGTTTCCCGTTAACTTTAGGTGGTTCCACGCAAGCTGTGGGAGAGGTGTACAGGTTCTTGCTGATCACCCAGTTCCTGAATGGTTGTAAATAACAATCGCATCGCCATGGGTTGTCGTGGACATCCAAATTCAATAGTGACGTAAGAGCACCAAGGGTATCTATCTTCAAATGTTCCAATTTATTACCGTCCAGTCTCAAATAATTCAATTTGGGCACATTCATAAATGTCTTCATACCTATCTGGAATATTTTATTGTTACTCAACTCAACTCTCTGCAGACTAAGTAAATTGTTGAAGAGTCCATCCTCTAATTTCTCCAGTTGATTATCGTTCAGTAGAATCCTTCTAATTTTCTTCGCCTCCTTGAAAGTGTCGGCGTGCAATACTTTCAAGTCGTTTTTCGATAAATCCAATTCTATCATAATGGCCAGACCGCTCAATCCATTCCTCTGAATCGTAATCAGTTTGCATTCCCTTAGGAGGAGCTTCTTTAGATTTACCAAATTGATATCTTGAAAAGCGTGCCTCGTTATTTCGTACAAATCATTTCCCGTTAAGTCGAGATTTTGTATATCGGTGCTGAGTGTTTTTGGAATGTCGCTTAGGTGTGCATTAGCGCAGTCTGCGTGTTTGTTGCCGCTGGCCCAAACGCATTTGCACTCTTGGGGGCAGTTACTCGTGAAGTCACCGAAGGCCGTCGCCAGGACGAGGTTCAGGATGATGTACTTGGGTAGAGCTCCGCCCATCGTATATTATTTTGTCGCATGCGCTGTAACCTGTAACAAAGATAGAATGTTAAAGCGTGGAAGTTTAATGTGGATCGAAATATGCGTCGCGGGGCGCACAGTAGTTTTAATGGGGGCATAAAAAATGCAGACGTATCGTTTTATGAACTCTCGAGGGTTGTAAACTTAAGCACACAAATGTTGGAAGATGTTTTATGTATGTCGGTTTTTGTAGGTTTCCTGTGAAGGGAAACATCAGTTAATTGATTGATGATTGTGGAAAAGCATCAATCATACGTCTTATTGATAGGCCTATAATTAAGAGGACCTAGGTCTCGGCATCAACGTAGGTTATAAAGATTTATGGGTTCGTATATTTATCTGTATTTATAATGTAAGATGAGCTATATGGGACTAGCTTCCGTCCCGGGGGAACAAATTTCCCGGAATAAATAGTACCCTATGCGCAATTCCAGAACATATTCTAACTCTGTGCCAAATTTCATCGCAATCTCATCAGCCGTTGTTTCATGAAACAGTGACAAACATCCATATAAACATTCTCCATCGTTCGCATATATAATATTAGTAGGATAATAAGTACTTAATGTTTAAAGTGCCATTATTTGTCAATTGGTCGATGATGCAAACCAATTGAAATCCAATTGATGTATGGTACTAACAATTATGGGTACATGAGTATCAATATAGGCAACAATATTTCAATTGCCAAAGAATAACATATTAATAAAACTTGTTATTATAAACTTATTGTAATAAATGTAAGACTCTTGGTGGTAAAAAAAAATTTTCATGTAGGCAGAGGAAGCTCCATAGATCTACACTAATATAATAAAGAGCAAAGATTAAATTGTTTGTTTGTTACGAATAGGCTCCGAAACTTTGAACTAATCTGAATGCTTCGATTGCCATTAAAATAATTGCATTATTAGGGAGTGATATAGGCTATATTTTATCTCCGTATTTCCATAGGAACGGGAATTAAGCGAGTGAAACCGCGTGGAAGATAGACTAGTCTATACAAATATTATAAAGAGGAAAGATTTGTTTGTTTGTTTGTAATGAATAGGCTCCGAAACTACTGGACCGATTTCAAAAATTATTTCACCTTTGGAAAGCTACATTATCCCCGAGTAACATAGGCTATATTTTATCCCTGTATTCCCATGGGAACGGGAACTACGCGGGTAAAACCGCGGGGAGGCAGCTAGTGTAAAATAAATGACAGCTTAAATGAAGTATATTATATTACGTAGATCTCTTTTGGACGATAATTAAGATTTTAATGGTGGAACGAGTGAAAACATTCCTAAAATTCAATTTAGCCTGTGATCAAGTTATTTGAATGAGTGAATGAATGAATATATCCCCATTAGCCGTCTAATTGAACTGCGTGAGATAATTATTCTGTGACGAGAGTAAGGGTGAGCATAAACTGTGAGCAATTTGGGACTAAGTGCGTTCCGCTGTGTGATCTGTGCCTTATGATTTCACGCAATTTGGTGGTTCAAATGTATGTCGAATGGCGATTTTGAATAAAAAACCACTGACTTACAATCATGTATGATGGTGCAGAACTAAATCATCTGCACGTACCTCTGAAATTTTCCTTACGTACCTACGGATTCACACTGGCTTTCGGTGAAGGAAAACATCGTGAGGAAACCTGCATGCCCGAGATGTCACAATTAAAGACGTGTATAAAGGTGGGTTTCCCCATTTGAATTATAAACATATTTTCTCTGCTTTTTAATACATAGTTTCATAACTAATTGTCTACATTATTTTTCGCTCATCTACTAAACTCAACGTACTAGAGACAGCCATAACTCTTAGTTATGACATATATGTAGGTACCTAGGTATATATACCTATACATATCACTGTACATTACGTTTTTGTTTAAATATTCTGACTTTGTGAAATTTTTATACATATGTGTATACTAGTGGCTCAACGTGGTTTCACCCGCGTTCCTGGGGAATCTTTAATTTTACCGGGATAAATAGCAGCCTATGTCCTTTCTCAGGCTCTAGACTATCTGAACCAAGTTTAGTAGTTTTAGCGTGAAAGCTAGACATGACATTAGTATGATGCAGCTTTTTTTTCAAATCGCTTCCTTTCACAACTTGAACCAGCAATAATATACTGAGTATAATGCTCTCCAGTAATGTCCCGAGACGCGTGAAACAATGATCTCTTTCTTACGCCCTTTGATGTATATTTATACATTTTATGTTCTGGAACTCACAAAACTACTTCAGTACATAAAAAGTTAAAATAATTAAGTGAGATTCTTATCCTGATCTTAACTAATATTATAAATGCGAAAGTTACTGTCTCGCATTTACGCTAAAACTACTGAACCTATTTAGATAATTAAGAGCCTGAGATTTGGCATTGGCTACTTTTTATCCCGGGAAAATGAAAGATCTCCCGGGTACGCGGTTGAAACCGCGGGGAGCCACTAGTACTGATATAAATAGGAAAAGTTTGTAAGTTTGTAGTAGTTAATTTCCAAATCTACTGAATCGATTTTCAAAATTATTTGTGGGTAAAACCGCGCGGGGGAAGCTAGTAATATTATAATAGCCCGGGAGGTGGCGTTGCATTTTAGGTAGTGATTTTACGCCGATCGGTTGCTATCTTATACGATAGACTTCGATTGACTGATATATAATCCAAGAGTCAGCTGGCGCACCCGCGGTGGGTGCGCATATGGTTGGTTCCGGAAGTGGTAAAAAAAAAAAAAAAATTAAGTCATAGTACGCCGGCTGAAACTTTTTTTATAAATAATTTTGATCATACTGAGCTTAAAAAAAATAGTCAGCTGCGTGGTGGAGGGGGGATTATGCGTCAGCCGCTCGCCTAAACTTGTAAACGAAACACGTAAAATAAAGTTATAGTACGCCGGATGAAATTTAACAAAATGATTGTTAATACTATGAAAAATACGAAAACAACAATCAGCTGCGTGGGTAGCGGTGGAAAGACCGTCAGCTGACGCAGTAAAGATACAGATTATTCGAGTAATGCACAGTTTTATTCAGGGTCTAGCTGACAGAACTTCCCTCTTCCCACCCAGCTGATCGATGGTTCTTGCACCCGTAACTTATTTAACATAGTTTTATCAAATTTCAATCGACATAGTGATAATTATGATAATTTCGAAAAGTTTTTAGTATGTATAAAACAATAAATATTGTTCCAAAGTATTTTTTTTTCTTGTTTTGTTTTAACGTAAAAGAAATGCATAATAGCGAGCTTAAATAATATAAATGTAATAATAATTTGCATTCATGGAAATAACATAAATTAAAATACAAAGGAAATATAAAAAATATAAATGTTATCTGCCGTATATTTTTAGGGCTACATATGTTTACTAACGAACTAAGACAAAATTTAAAAAACAGTTTTAAGTTCCACCAAATTACAACCATTGTTCTTTTTAATAAAGCTACAAATGGTCAAAATATTATCTTAAACTTACGACCATTCATCATAAACCAATTAACTATTCCCGTTATTTAAGCAATAAAAATTAAGTACCTTGGTGTGATCGTCGACGAAAATCTATCGTTTAAAAACCACATTACCCACCTTGCTAAGCGCATCCGTAAGTCAATCCACATCATGAAAAGTCTTCAACACTCAGCCGATAAACACACCCTAAAATTAGTATATAAAGCCATATGCCAATCTGCCTTAATGTATTGCATCACTGTTTGGGGCGGCGCCGCTAAGACTAACATGATATGTTTGGAGAGAGCACAACGAGCCGTTCTTAAGGTGATGCTGCGAAAACCGTATAGATACAGTACTGACGAACTGTACGCTGAGTGCAAAGTCCTACGCGTACGACAGCTGTTCATACTGAGATCTGCCTTAAAGATGCACAAGACAGCCTTAACATCGCCTGACTTCGACTGCCTAACGAAACGCAGAATCTACAGAATACCGGTTCCCTTGGCTCGTACTGCCTTCGCCAAGCGACTTCCCAAATTCCTACATCCATTCATGTATAACATCGTATGTAGTAAAGTTCAAAACGTTTTTAAACTCACATTACAGAAGGCTAAACAGGAAATCGAAGACTGGCTAATGAAACTGGATTATCTCCAAACCGAAAATATTTTGCTGACAGGGATATGAAACCTTCAGTTATACACACACATAACATACACACACACACACACACACACACACACACAAATATCACTATCCAAATACACACTACACATTCACACAATTTTCACACCCCCAAAATCACCACAAGCACAAAATACGGCCAATCATAAATTTTATTTTATTTTAATTTTATTTTTAGTCTGTAGTTAAATAATATAACCACACTGTATCTTTTTATTTATTTATATTTTTGAAATTTTATCGAACTGAGTACTGTAAATAAATATTGGTAACCGGTTATTGGTCTCCTGCGATACAAGCTGTGCTTAGTGCAGGGACCGCAGTAATTTGTATACGTGCTAAAAACTTTTTATGCAAATAAATGATTATTATTATTATTATTATTATTATAAAAGACAAATTTTTAATAACAACAATAATAACATTAAGTGTAAAATCAACCATAACGTGCAACAAATAAAGCACTATTTTCCCATCATTGCTTTTTCAACTATCGTAAGTGCACCAGTCTTGGACAAGGTACCAGTAATGAATAAAAAATAAAAGAAATATCTAGAATGCGGACATGAGCGTTTTTACATTGGAATCACTGTGACATAGACTTTAGACATCGAACTATCTAAGTTTAACGTTTTAGTCAATTCAGTCTGTTACATGTACAAATTTGCGCGAATACAAAGTGTAAAGTCATTTGAAATTGACAACGACGGCTTTTCTTAAGGAAATCGTTACTGCGGTGAGTAGAAAGTTTCAGTTATGTTTTTTAGTATCTAAAGACGTGTCCATAACTGGCACGCTGAAATTGAATAATTCCATTCGTGGACAAATGTCGAAAGTTAATATAAAGAAGTAATAAAAAAAAATTAACAAAAATTAATGATATAAAAAACAAATAGTAAAAAAACTAGATAAATATAAAAATTATTATTAGCTATAATTAATATTTATTAAATTAAATAAAAAATTAAAATCAAAGAAAAAATTAAATTAAAAAAATATATTAATAAAAAATAATTAAAAAAAATTTATAAGAAATTAATTAAAAAAAAAATGTTTAATTGTATAAAAAAAGAGCTACTAAAGTAATATTTCACAAAAACCAGTTTTTTTCTTAAACTGGCCATCATTGGGGCACTTACCTTACTTTGTTTTGTTTTGATTCTATTTACTTCTTAGAAGTTTACTACAGGAGGTATAGAGTCGCGTTGCACGTTAAAATAATTTATAAAATGAAAGCAGGTATGAGATCGTTGAAATTAGGTATTTATCATGATATTATGTCTTGGGCATCTATGTTTGTTAGTATATCTAATATTTATTATTTTATTAGTGTTTTGTTTTCGCGTATAATATTGTATGAGAGAACAAAACACTAATAATATTTATTTACTTAATCAGAGTTTTACACTTGTTGTACGCTTTTTGTTTTTCAAATGTAGGTACTTCGGTGGGTGGCCAAGGTGTCACAATTAAATGGCACAAATAAAAATATTACTTAGCTCCACATTGTTATATTCATGTTTACAATCTTCAGAATACAAATACAATTAATAAATCCTAGTGTTGTAATTTAGTGATTATGCCCATCTTCTCCAGAAATTCATTTTTTTTATAACAGAATTCTTAGCTCGCGTATAAGACTCCACTTTTCTTTCTCTGGCGATAATCAAAATCCATTCGGCACACGTAAACGGATTACTAGGAAAGCTAATATATATAAATAATAATAATGTAATTCCAACGAAAAGACACAAAGGAAGCATTCACCATCTTTTAACTTCTGGTAATAAATATTACACAATTATACTCCATGTATCTCTTATTCTTTTTCACAAAAGTTTGCACGTGCGTGTATATGTGCGGATCATATCATGTCATATCATGTTCTTGCAAATAAAACATTTTATTATTTACTTATTATTCTTATATAAACATTTTGAGTGATGGTTTAACATTGGTAGTTTGGTTCAAACAATTATATTATTTGTAAGTAGCTTAAAATATTACTTATCGAAAGTAAGATACTCACCCCGTTTAATTGCTTTTCCGGGCATTATTTTTGACAATTTTGAATTCAAGACGCATATATGTTCGTTAAAATTTTAGGGGGATAGGCTTAGGTAGCCCGAAAATCGTGTTATGGGCTGAAGCGGCTCTACAAACTCTCTTGAAATATGTGTTTGTGAGGAGACAGCGTAGTAGCAAAACTCAATATTTTAAATTTTCACTTCATCAGCTGACGGTCTTTCCACCGCTACTCACGCAGCTGATTAATGTTTTTGTACTTTTGATAATATTAACAATCACTGTGTTAAATTTCATCTGGCGTACTATGACTTTATTGAACGTGTTTTTTTTACAAGTTTGTACGAGTGACTGACGCAGAATCCCCCCTCCACCATGCAGCTGAAAATTTTTTTTAAGCTCAGTATAACGTAAATTATATATGATGAAAGTTTCAGCCGGCGTACTATGTTTTTTTTTTTTTTTTTTTTTTACCACTTTCAGAACTACTCACACTCACATCCACCGCTACTTGAGCAGCTGACTGTCGGTTTTCTTATTGGTCATATAAGATCAACCATCGATCACAATATCAGCCGGCATACTATCGTTCATTCATTTGCAACGCCACCTCCAGTACTATAAAGAGGAATGATTAGATTTTTTAATTGTTGTGAATAGGCTCCGAAACTACTGGACCGATTTGAATAAAACTTTCACCAATAAAAAGCTAATTTATCCTTATATTCCTACAGGAACGGGAACTACGCGGGTGAAACCGCGGTGGAAACAAGTTTAATAAACATAAGACTTCATTGATTGATAACAAGACAAAGAGCCAATGATTTGTCAATGACATACTCTTGTTCAATAATAACAAACGTTATGTCTGTCTGTCTGTATCTATTCTGTCTCTGTCTGTATATATATAGATAGTAAGTGAAGCCCATTGCTCATTGAGCTTGTTCTTAAGGTCAAACTTTATTGACCTCAAATTTATGCGATGGTGTTTAAAGGTGGATATAGTGTGGATATGACTATTAAAATATTTTGTATTGACTTAATATGGTTGGTGGGGTTTGTGGTTAGTTTTAAGTCCCCGGTTGTGGTTCGAATCAAGCCCGGGATAAACATTAGTGTGCATAGATCACTGAGTTTATTTTGTGTCTGGATGTAAAAAGTATTTCAGCTATCTCATACAATCATAAACTAACAAGGAAATGAATATGAATCAAATAAAGCTCTGAATTTTTCTTTGCCACAGCGATCTATTAAGCGAAAATACCTTCACACGTTGTCGGCAAGAAACGTTTCGAAGCTCAACGACTTAGAAGTCTATTTAAGTCACTTAGAAGTCTCTAAGCCGGCGTATCCATAACATTCCAATGGAAATTTTGATAGTCCCATACCATTTAACAACTGGGCGATTTAAACGAATCAAATTCTTACTCATTGCTCCTTTGATATACTTGATTAGATCAAAAAGAACCCTTCACAGTCCTTATGAAAGAGCAATGACCTAGAATTATCATATACTAGCTGCCTCCGCGCGGTTTTACCCGCGTAGTTCCCGTTCCCGTGGGAATACAAGGATAAAATATAGCCTATGTTACTCGGGGATAATGTAGCTTTCCAAAGGTGAAAGAATTTTTGAAATCGGTCCAGTAGTTTCGGAGCCATTCATTACAAACAAACAAACAAACAAACAAATCTTTCCTCTTTATAATATTAGTACATATACTAGCTAACACCTTGGGTTTCGAGTTTCTTAGCGATGAAACATTTAAGTTGTGCTGCAAGCATCCATAGGGTACGGTAACCGCTCCCCATCAGGTGGGACCGTATGCCTGTTTGCCACCCTTGTGGTATAAAAAAATGAATAAATAAAAGGACAATAATGTATGTGTTCGGAAAGATTTTTTTTTATCTTTATGTGATGTTTTGTAGTGATCAGCTGTTCAGAGAAGTCATGACAATTAATACATTAATTGAGAAATAACAAAGAAATTAATTAATATCCTGAGACCTTATTACACGCGGCCAATCAGATGACAAACTAAGCAGAGCTCTGTCTGTCTGTCTCGCTTCCACGCCAAACTACTGAACCGATTTAAATAAAATTTGGTACACAGTCTGGAGCCTGAGCTCGTAGGCCTTTATCCTGGGGAAATGAAGGATCTTCCGGGTACGCGGGTAAATTCGCGGGGAGCCACTAGTATATTATTAACAAAGCATATCTCATTGAATAACGCTTAGATAACTCCAACCATCGATCATAAGCACTTGAACACTCACATAGGAATAACCAATTTCCTCTTACACAATCCGTGGAATTCAGAAATGATTCATTAATTAGCCTTCAAAGTGAAGCGTACATTTACTCTGCCATAGAAATGTAATACATCAGAAGGACTCAGCTAAAAATCGCGCTATGGAGTACATGGCTTTGAGAACTGACTTAATTTACGATACTTTTTTTATTTCTGATCTATATTTTCTTGTTTTTTTTTAATACTTTTATAGTGGTTTTAATGCATCTTCTTTAATATTACTAGTTCATTAGTTACTAGTTGAAGAGTGCTATCATCGAAAGTACGGTCATTCTCTATCTATATAATTTTGAAGGTTTTTTTTCTGTCAAATAATATGTTTTACGCAAAATTATCTCACATAATCTTAAAGTCAAATTGGATACTTTGCACTCAAAGGCCCAAGATATGCTTCTCTCGCGTCTGATACCTCTTCTAACACTTTTATTTAGATTTCTATGCTACCATTCACATTTCTAAGGAATCAGCTAATCATTGAGGCAACGGCGCGTGTGAATAGTCAGATAATTATACTAAATGATCTATGCTCTGTTTGCCCTTAATTGTATATTTACTGAACGAACGCTATTATAGTACAACTAGTGGCACCCCGCGAGTTCACCCGCGTTACGGGGATCTTCAATTTTCTCGGGTTAAAAAAGAGCCTTTATGTTAAGCTAACTCCATATCAAATTTTAATAAAATCGCTCAAGTCGTTTAGACGTGAGCAAGTAACAAACTCACACACTCACAAACTTTCGCCTTTATGTGATTGCTTTAGCCAAACAAATTTACTTGATGTTTTTAAGTAAAAGTAACCATAAATGATAATGAACTACCGGTCGGTTACCATGGTTACCTGACTATCAATCTGCTAGTCGTGGGTTCTATTAAAGGATAATTATTTCTGTGCATAAGCATTATGAGTCTTTTGTTTTTAAGTATGTACGTACGTAGTAGTAGAGTCCCTGGGAACAGAGGTGAAACTACCAGTTATTAAAAAAGGTCTTATTTGAAATTTTTGCCTATATCGTCCCAAATATTCACTAGTCCAAAGTCCCATCGATTCACACTCCAATATTTATATAGGTAACAACCTCTCCTTATCATTTAAATCGGTAATTGTTTATTTCTGCACCCTACACTTAGTAGGTACCTACTCATCTGACATTTCCCTTGCTCATAATCATCCTCGCCCGTTATATTTAATAGTAACAGTTTACTTGTTTAGTAGGTTAATAGATCGGAAACGAACGGATAATGCCCAGCCCCATTAGTGAGCTTTGTTCTAAATTGTGTCTAATGTACATTATTATAATTTCCTTATTCCTCTGCGCTTTGTTTTTAAGAATAAATTGCTTGAATTGATTTCGTTTCTTATGTTACTAGCTTCCGCCCCGAGGTTATGCCTTTGCTAGCACCTTCAATATTCCCGGGATAGATAGCCTATGTTCTTTCCCAAGCTGTGGACTATCTTTGTACAATATTTCAATTAAATTAGGTACAGTGGTTTAGGCGTGAAAGCGTAACACAGTTATATTCGTATTTATATAGTTAATAGGGATTTTTCTGTTTCAAGTGTTCTTCAGAACTCTTAGCACTGGAACTATGTTTGATCTATTGTGAACAATGCCCTTGGTATTTAAAAGGTCTGAAGGCAAAAGATAAATAAGATAGAAAGAGTAATCGTGGATGAAGGCAATGACATGATGACTAGTAGACTACTAAAACCAAGCTGAGTCAACTGATGTTTTGCGCAGTGCGTTCTCCATAGGACTCTAGTATCAAGTCAATGGATAAGAGAGACCATTCGAAATAGCATGTAAAATACAAGAATCTCGTACAACAGAAATTCAGTAGTTGTTCCAAGATGGGCACACTTCCAAATACTCTATAATCATTGTCACACAATATCTAACGCAATAAATGCAATAGCTATACCAAATCTTATCTGTCAATAAATAAGGTCCATAACCGGGTAAAGCCTATTGAATGAACTTTAAGTACAGCAGTTGCCTTAAGGACTCGTTTCCAGTCCATAGGACTGTTCTGGCCATAGACCTATAGTCCAAATAGACAGCCCGGTTGGCTTTGTGGTTAGTGACCCTGACATTCAAGCCGCGGGTCGTGAGTCGCCCACCCAGGACAAACATTTGTATGCATGAATATGTCTGTATGCTCTGTGTCTGGATGTAAATATCTATAATATGTATGTATTTAAAAGTATTATATGTAGTATATCAGCTATATGGTTACCATAACACAAGCTTCATTTGAAGCTTACTTTGGAATCAGATTGGCCGTGTGTGAAAATGTCCCAGGATATTAATTATTTATTACTAGTGGCTCCCCGCGGTTTCACCCGCGTTCCCGGGATAAAAAGTAGCCTATGTGTTATTCCAGAACATATTCTAGCTCTGTGCCAAATTTCAAGCAGATCCCTTCAGCCGTTGGAGCGTGAAAGAGTAACAAACATCCATACATACAAACTTTCGCATTTATAATATTAGTAGGATTTATAGATAACGTAATGTCATTTGTATGAAGACCAACCGTGTCACTTTCTTTGACGTCCGAAGGCAATAACGGTCGATCGCGGACTAAATGACGGCGGCGTAGAAAGTTGTCATTTTTGCATAATTGCGTAATTTTTAATATGTGAAGTATACAAACTCGCGGCGTCTAGTTAGATTATAGGTCTATGGTTTTGGCATAATGCCTAAAAACCATGTATGCATGAGAACTGAAACTAGAACCTCGGTCTATACGATAGACATTTGGAGTAGATTTGGTAAAGTGAATGTTACTTTGTTATGAGGTTGCGTTTCCTTTATTGTTGTTAGCTCACTTCTATATTTTATCTTGTATGTTTATTTTTATTTATTTTATAGAGATCTAGTTATTGTCCCGCAGTTTGACACACGATATAAGAACCTCATTTTTGTATAACAAACATTTTAAAACCAAAAACCACTAAATCAGTGAAGCAAGGTATGTGACCAAGGGAAAATAGGAAATTATTTAGGTATATATTGATTTAATTTTAGATACTTAGTACATGAGAGTAAATATTGCCTTAATATAAATTTTCCTTACATCTAAAATGACTACGTAAAATACTTTTGGCTGGACCTAGGGTTCCGTGTGTCAGGATCTACATCGGTCATTGACACTGGTTGATAAAGTATACATTCTAAATAATTATAGGAAAAGGATCCAGATATCTTATTGTCACCATGATAAGCCATGGTTACTTGTTCTCCACAGTAGATAGCTGACTTCCGAACCGGTGGCCGACCTTTATAAATCTTTACCCAAAACTGAAGAGGCATTGAATTTAGCCTTTTTAAGGTTCAGACTAAAAAGAACCCTGGAAATAACTTACGTTTCAAAACCAACATAGATAAGGTAAGACGTTCGTCTCTCACATCGTCCCGGATAAAGGATACACCGCATTTTTCATTCCCCATGAAGAGGGTTATAATATCCGGGGAAACCCAACAAATGACATCGATTTAACCGAGTGCGCCCGTTCCCACATAACCAAGTTCCAACCTTCTTTCTTGCTAAATAGTATTTACTAGCACCTCCGTACGGTTTCACCCGCGTTGTTCCCGTAGGAATACAATAGGGGGTAACATATAGCCTATGTTACTCCCTGATAATCCATTTAATTCCATTGAAAAAAGAATCGTTTAGATCGATTTACATTTTGTAACAAAATTTCCTCCGAAACGGCTTGACCGATTCTTATGTAATTTTGTATGTCCATTTAGTTAGAGAATATCACGTAAACTATTACATATATATTGGTGAAAGAATTATTCAGATCGATAGTGTCGGAGCCTATTGCCTTTCATCTTTAATATCAGTATAGAACAGGTTTCGATTTTCCGGTACAAAAACTGGTTGTCAATCCACATGTTATAGGTACTCTTTGAGTAAAATTTAATCTAAATCCGTTTTAATGCTTTACAAACAATGATCATTACTGGGCTAGGTTACTACCACATTGAATACATCTACAATGCAAATATTTGCAAACAATGAACGAACGAATGATTGAAATGAATGGATTTGAATGAACCATTGACTCTACAGTCCCATTAACCGAACAATAGGAATGATAGTGAGCTGATATCTATAGTCATAGTTAGTAATACTATGCTCCCCGCGGTTTCATCTGCTTTATTAGGAGTAATTTCCTAGGATAAAAACTAGCCTATCATTGAGTAAATGGTAACTAATAATTTACAAGGAAATATGGGAGACAAATATGGCTTTAAGATAATTGATATAAATTATAAAGTAAAGTAAATAATAACTAGTTTTACATACCTTAAATAAACGAGTATCGTAAGTGTACCAGTCGTGGTCACGGTACCAGTAATGGCCAAAAATTAAAAGAAACATCTAGAATTCGGACATGAGCGAATGTTTTTACATTGGGATCACTGTGACATAGACTTTAGACATCGAACTATCTAAGTTTAACGTTTTATTGAATTCAGTCAGTTACATGTACAAATATGCGCGAATACAAAGTGTAAGGTGATTTGAAATTGACAACGACGGCTTTTCTTAAGGAAATCGTTAAGGCGGTGAGCAGAAAGTTTCACTTGTAAAATAGTATTGCTTAATTAAAATCAAAATTAGTTTTGTTTCATGTGTTAACCATAAAATAAAGATAAACTTAGACTAAGACTGGGGTACCCATTAATGAATTATCCCTGTCCAAGACTGGGTCACAAAACTACAACTTTTATTTGTTAAATTAATTGAATCCAGCTTTGCCGTATCTCACGCGCAACACATTACAAATATTAAATAAGGACTGGACTTTACAGTTTCACTATATTCAGTGCTGAAACTTTCACAATTTTGGTAATATTTCACAAAAACCTGTTTTTTTTTTCTTAAACTGGCCACCATTGGGTCATTTACCATACTTCCATGCATTTATTTATTGAAATAAGTCTTGACAGGCACAAGTCGATTAAATCCGACATAAGTCGGAAAGTTACTTTTGATGAGCCAGCAATAAACTCACCAATTTATTTATTTCAAGCCAAGTTTTAATCAATTTCTCTAACAATAATGTTAGTCCTGCTAGAACGAGCGCTATACCCGAGCATCGTTATCATTTTTTAATCATTTATATTATAATAAGATTTTTTTCCGTAAAGCCGACTTTAAAGCTTTAAAGCTGACTTTGTAAAAGGATATACATATAAAGGTTCTATATAAAAACATACAAATTCTTTTTTATGACATTGTATCAATTTTGACTGTAGTATAGGTACGGGTTAAAACCTCGAATTTGTTCTCACGTGTCTACATAAATACACAACACAAACCTTTTATGTCTGAGCGATCCTAAAATGAAATATTGATATAACTCTGTAAAAATCACTTTATCCCAATACGTAACTGAGCTTTTTAGCTTGTAATTTTCCACTTGATCGAACATGTACAATGTAAGTTAAGAGCTTACGCGTTATGATAGAGCTTTTGAAGCTTTATTTATTACTAGCTTCTGCCCGCGACTCCGTCCGCGTGGAATAGTTACTTTGGGCTGACGCTAACTTTCAACCCCCTTCGTTTACGTAGAAGGATGGCCTCGCAGAGGCAACTGATGACTGCACGCCGCGGCCGGCCCAGCACATAAAGGCGCGCGCAGTACTTGATAATTATTTAGGTGCGATGTTTTTTTAAATTTGCGATATCTCCTAAGATATTCATTGAAATTGAATGATGTAAATGGCAATTTTGTTTTAAATTAAATACTTGCGATGAATAACGTATTTATTTGGATAAGGATTAATGTCATCTTTATAAAAAACCTTCACAAATAATGCTTAATTTTCGAACATATTTGGTTAGTATAAAAGTGGTTATAGTGAGCCAACTTCAATAGGTATACATATGCTATCGCGGACTTTTTTTTAGAACTTTTGAAGGGAAACAATTTTGTCATACATCATTTTAGCGTAACTTTAACCGTTTACGCAGCGTACGCAGCGGAAGCTCTCCACTGGAAAAGAAATCTCCCGATTTTGAAACATTCTTCATTGGCGCTCCGCTCCTATTAGTCATAGCGTGATGATATATAGCCTATAGCCTTCCTCGATAAATGGACTATCTAATGGCGAAAGAATTTTTCAAATCGGACCAGTAGTTCCTGAGATTAGCGCGTTCAACCAAACAAACAAACAAACAAACTCTACTCCTTTATAATATTAGTATAGACTAGTGGCTCCCCGCTTTACACGCATTCCCGGGGTATTTTAAATTTTCCCGGAATGTGCACTCTATGTGCTATTCCAGAATATATTCTAACTATGTGCCACATTTCATCGCGATTCCTATAGCCGTTGTTGCGTGAAGGAGTAACAATGTTACTTACATACTCACAAATTTATATTTAGTAATATTACTTTTCTACGATTGATGATAAGATATGATGATGGAGCTTTCTGTTTTAAACGTAAAACAAAAATTGTTTCACATTTTAAATATTTTATTTACAAGGACTAATCTCTGACATACCAGCCTTTCTTTGAGAGAGACAGAGAGGTCGAGACAAATAGTCTATCAAAGTAATATTTATAAATGAATTTTATTCATTTTCCAAATACCTATAGGTATCGTATTTATCAAATAGGAATATGCCCTTTGATTTAACTTTCATAACCAAATATCAGAGTTACTAATATGGCTTTCATTCTTAATACAGCAGAGTCATTTACCAAAATTCCACTTCAGCATAATAAGCTAAACTCTTACATCTCGTCCCACAGACCCTCATAATATTTCACGGTCTGCGGCAGACCACCTCTGATATGGAACCATTGTCTCGACTGGCGTTCCAGGAACTCCTAAAAAACCTTTATTACGTATTTATGTTTGATAAAAATCTCCTTTTACGATATTCGTAAACTTTTTAGAACATGTTCGACAGTTTGGTTGCTTAAATGTGTTTAAGGGCTAGTGATGAAGAAGAGTAAAAATCCTAGCAAATATTATAAATGCAAGATTGTTTCTTTGTTTGCTTACACTTCTAGAACAATTATAGAAACTATTTCACCGATTGAAAGCTACATTATCAGGGAGTAACATAGGCTTTATTTCATCCTCGTATACACTACACATAGTTTTTATATATTGACAGTCAGGGTGGGTGTGATTAGTGACCCTGAGTCTCAAGCCGCCGGTCGTGGGTTCGAATCCCACCCAGGACAAACATTTGTGTGCATGAATATGTCTGCTTGTTCTGTGTCTGGATGTAAATATCTAAATAAGTATGTATTTAAAAGTAGTATATGTAGTATATCAGCTACGGTTACCATATCACAAGCTCTGCTTAGTTTGGAATCAGATTGGCCGTGTGTGAAAAATGTCCCAGGATATTTATTTATATACCTACTTATACATTGTTTTTTCTCCCTTTCTCATTTAAATCTAATCACGCTTTTATGTCGAGTCTATTGAGAGTATTTCCCATAAAACGTTACAACAGGAAAACTACAAGGTTTTTGTTAGTAATAAAACATGTTATTCTACTGATTTTATTGTCTCGTTTCACCCAGTTCATTGCTACTGACGAAGTTCTGACTTCTAGGATTTTATTATACTGTGTTATTTTGGATATATATCTATAACCAAGAAATAATAATGAAGAATATCTCCTTATATATAAAATTCTCGTGTCACAATGCTAGTTACCATACTCTTCCGAAACGCTTTGACCGATTTTTATGAAATTTTATATGCATATTCAGTAGGTCTGAGAAGTCGCTACTATCTATTTTTGATACCCCTGTGATCACGGGAACGCGAACTACGCGGGGAAACCGCGGAGCGGCAGCTAGTATTATATTTAAATTACCTTTTCTATCTTTCTTTCCTGTTTACAACTTTCATTTGGTATCTTCAACAATGATTGTTATATTTCAAACAGTTTTCAAATTTGTTAAAAATTCCTCTTGGATCACGCTATCGATGAAATCCGTTGCGTAGTTTAAAAAATCAAACGTACAGACAACGGGGAGCGGCTTTGTTTTATAATAGATATACATGTTATGTCATTAAATATGTACACTAATATATAAAAAGGAAATACATATTTTTTTGTTTGTTTAAATTGAATACCCTTAGAAACTACTGGCCCGATCTGAATAATCCTTTCACCAGTGGAAAGCTTCATTATCAGGGAGTAAGATAGGATATTTTTACCCGTAGTCTTACGGAAACGTGGCTGTCAACGCGCCGCAGAGTTATTGCATAAAATAAAGTGAAAATGTTTTCATATCTTCAGTTTAAGCCTGAAATATTTCATCATCATCAGCTCATATACGTCTCCACCGAGAAGCCTTAGTCCACCACGCGGGCCTAGTGCGGATTGGCGGACTTCACATGCCTTTAATTGTGACATCTCGCGCATGCAGGTTTCCTCACGATGTTTTCCTTCACCGAAAGCCAGTAGTGTGAATTCGTACGTAAGTTTTACGTATAAAATCAGAGGTACGGGCCAGATTTGAACTTGCACCATCATGATCGTGAGTCGGTGCGTTCCCAACTGAGCCACCACGGCATCTTAAGCTTTTTAAAATAATGATTTATTTATTTATTTATGTAGATATTAATATCATCTCCGAAACACGTGGGATTAATTCCGTTTAGATCGTACCTTTCAGTGTTCCCAAGGTGCCGCTTAGTACAAAGATATTCAAACTTTTTCTATCAACAACTCATGGAACTAATCATCGGGTGACCACGAATTGTCTAAGTGATGAGTTGTTCCGTGCCCCGGGGGAAATCTCACGCGCTTTCAAATAATGAACGTAAACATTTTTTACCCGGAATTTTGTTTAGGCAAAATGTATTTGCTGTTCGGTACGGTTTATAGGTACTGTATTTCTTTTTGTCGTTTGAAAGTAGGTATTATAGAAATCGCTTTCAAAGTGATTTAGCTCAATACACCATTTTTTCAGTAGTGTATAAAAATATTGTAATAATTTCAGTAGGTTTATTATGTGATATGTTTTATTTGGACTTATTCAGATATATGAACACTATCTCATAACAATCATCATCTTCAGCGTTTAAAATAATTTTTTGCACTTCTAAAACTGTTCTCATTTACTTAACTTAGTAAAATAAAAACATTGAAATTCTTACAGCAACTTTTTTTATAACAAAATACCACAGATAAATAATCCGAAACGTTTTCCTATTAGCACGTAGTAACACTATATTAAAATTAAAGATGGTATCTTGTCGTCATTAGATTGGGCCAAATGTTTGGTATTGGCCGAAATATACTTAATAGCGGATATTGGAAAGTAATCAAGGCCCAAGTTTGGGGGTGACTCGTTAATTCCACCCTTACTTGTATATGAGTTGTTATGATTCATGGTGTTTCTATGTGATTATAAGTGCGAAAGAAAGAATGCGATCCTGACAGGTTGTGGTCGATCAGACGATATGACTTTGAAAAAGGGTTTAAAAAAAATTGTTACCGATAACCGCTAAAGATTTTTTTACGATAATATTAAATCTTAGGTAGGTATACAATTCTCGAGTCACAATGTTAGTAACCATACTCCTCCGAAGCGGTTTCACCGATTTTTATGAAATTTTATATGCATATTCAGTAGGTCTTATAATCGGCAACTATCTATTTTTCATACCCGTAAATGATCACGGGAACGGGAACAGCGGGTAGAAACCGCGTAGGTATATAAGAATTTAATATTTTTTCAGACATTAGGTTCTACGTTGTTACAAGGCTAGATCAAATATATGTCAAAAATATTAGCAAAAGGTAACGTTATTTGTTACGAGGGCATGCAGGTAAATTCAAAAATTCTTTCGCTTATAGAAATTTTCAACTGATCTCTCAAGCATGAGAGATGAACCGCCAGACAATATCTTCCATATATAGTAGATAGTGTCTATAGCTGCAGCGCCTCGTGGATTCACCTGCATCCCCGTTCCCATAGTAATGAAAACTATGACATAAATAATGTAACTTTCCATTATGGAAGAATTATTAGGATCAGTAGTAATTCTATCACCCGCGCGACGTGGTTAGTGTCACTTGCCCATTTATGCAACATTTTTTATTTTTGCTCCGCTCTTATTCGTCGTAGCGTGATGATATACCTATAGCCTTCTTCGATAAATAGGCTATTAAACATTGAAATATTTTTTCACATCGGACCTGTAGTTCCTGAGCGTCTGATTAACGCGTTCAAGCTAACAAACAAACTCTTCAGCTTTATATATTATTAGCTGCCGCCCCGCAGTTTCACCCGCTTCCCGTTCCCGTGATCACTTACGGGTATGAAAAATAGATAGTTGCCGATTATAAGACCTACTGAATATGCATATAAAATTTCATAAAAATCGGTCAAGCTGTTTCGGAGGAGTATGGTAACTAACATTGTGACACGAGAATTTTATATATGTAGATATTAGTATAGATAAGTGTAGATTTCTAACAGAATATTTCTCGCTGGACTCTCATGAATTGATACAAAATAAATTCCCTCAGCAATTTATGTCCAATATACACTGATAAGAACAAATCTCTCCGGAGACTAACCAAGTAATAGTGTTGGTATTTTCCCATGATACTTTCAGGGTTCCGTACACGAAGGCCTATTATAATAATAATAATATCCTGGGACATTTTTCACACACGGCCAATCTGATTCCAAAGTAAGCTTCAAATGAAGCTTGTGTTATGGTAACCATGATATACTACATATAATACTTTTAAATACATACATATTATAGATATTTACATCCAGACACAGAACAAACAGCAAGCATACAAATGTTTGTCCTGGGTGGGATTCGAACCCATGACCCGTGGCTTGAAAGTCAGGGTCACTAACCACAAAGCCAACCGGGCTGTCAATGTTAAGGCTGCTATTAAGGCTGCTATGTCCGTCCGTCTGTCACCGGGCTGTATCTCGTGCGTAATAGGTAGACAATTGAAATTTTTACTGAATGTGTATTTCTTTTGCTGCTATCATAACTAAGTAGGTAATAATAGTAAATAATGCTTTTTTAAGATGTCAGTTTTTTGCTTAAATATTTTACGGTTAGTGCAGAAACCTCCCTTAACAAAGAGGGGATAATAAATATTCTGGGACATTTTTCCCACATGGCCAACCAGACAACTGATATATTACTTTTAAACACACTACTTAGATAGATATTTACATACAAACACAGAACAAATAGTATATATTTGTAAAATAGGAAAATTATTTTTTGTTGAATATGCAAACATTAGTAAGTATAAAATTAAATTTCAATTTAAAAGTAAAAGTTGTTTGGAATATATTTACCTATTTTTGATTGGTTGTACATTGTATCACTCATGTTTAGACCGTACTATACCAATAATATACCGTGGGTTTACTCCATACAACTGTCTTTTTCATAATTTTCCTACAATTTTACACCTTTAACCCTTAAAATACCACTTTACGGAAAAACCACTGGTACGACTCGGTACAGCATCAAAACACTTAATATTAACATTTTTCCATCCAAAATCACAGGTTCATTTCTACCACGTAATGCCAAAGCTTAAAGCTAGGCCGGATATTTAGGCAGATCTACTTAGATATTGCGCAAAACCGTCGTTATCTCGACCTAAGACTTTTTATCTCACGCAAATTTGGAGGCCGGAGGAAAATTATTTTCCATAATAAAAAAGTTTACTAGATGAGCTAGCCAGACGAGGTCCGTAAATGAAAGATTTATGAAGTTGAGACGATGTTTTTTGTGTGGAAAATTTTGGGATGAGACGTCTGCTGCGAAGGTCGCTTTACACCCACATGAGACTTAATAATGTCATGTCTTATGGATAACAATGTAATGGGAATTGGAAGTATCCATGGCTAATGTTATTATGTGCGTTAGGAATATTGTCATAGTATGTTTTTCATTAATGCTCCATATCTACCGGTCTTAGCGTGATGTTATATACTATACCCTATATCCTTCCTCGATAAATAGGCTATCCAACAATAACTTAATTTTCAATTCGAACCTTTAATTTCTGAGATTAGCGCGTTCAAACAAACAAAATACCCAACAAAGTCTTCAGTATTGTAAATTCTAATGTTCGTACAGATATCAGATATTTTCCTCATCACAGAATTACCTTAGCCCATTACTTTGCCTACCAACGAACATTGATCAAAAATCGTGAAACTTCCCAAGAGACATAAAACAAACTAACAAAATCCTACATTTAGGATATCGTCCCTTAGCTTACAACACCGCTTAAGTCACTTTACCAACTATTCAGGAGACAAAAAAACTGTTTATTTTAAAAGGCCAACCCATCTTGCGCGCTGATACTTATTTTTGAATTAAAGGTTCGTCGCGCAATGAGCAGCTCTATGCAAAGGCATAAAAATGTAGAAACTGCCTATTTTCGACTTGAGCGGTGTTGTAAGCTAAGGGACGATATTATAAAATGTCACATCATGTCTAAACACGCCTCAACAATTAGGGTTCCGTGTCATGGTCCATAAAACGGCTGTTAGTATAAAGGAATACAGCTTGTCATCCGTTTGAGATATCCTAAATTATAAATCTACGACGCCGGAGTTGGTAAAAAAATATGAGGGAAAAAATCTTGCCAGTTTCCAGCTAATTGCCAGGTCTGGATGAGTAGATTAGATTATTTTCTTGACATGATATTAATTTCAATTAGTTTTATGTTGGGATAAAATGGGGACACTTTTTTGTGGACTATATTTTTTGCAATGGTAAATGATGATGTTAAGTAATGGTATACCTAATATAAGTCTGGATCTAAGTAATCTAAGTCTGCCGCAGCACAGATGTTATACTCATAAATTAATCATATAGGTACATATTGGTTTAAATCTCACGATATATTTTTTCTTCGTGTTATATTGTGAAGCAATAAATGATTATTGTTATTATTGTAATATGTGTTGAATTGTAAAACGGTTGGAAAAAGAGAAAAGCATAGTCAGATTATAAAAGTATTGAAATTGAAAATTTACTTGCGGCACAGTTAAAGCCATTGCAATATGTACAATTCTCTATTCAGATCCCAAAGTAGCACAATCAAATAAAAAAAAACAAAAATCAAAAATATTTTTCTCGGTTCGGAACGTTGGTTTTGCTGAGAAGAGCCGCCAATAAACTCAGAACCACATAAACATAAACCCAAGAACCCTTTCTCCTATAAATAGGTCTAAAATTCTCGATAGGCCTAAATATATCTAGACAAGCAGACGTTGCAGCTTTGATAAACCAAATCCTACTCCAAAAGCCCCGAACGCCAAGGAGTCTTAGCTTAAAGCCCGAGAGGCAATATGCCTACCCTGCAACTAGAAGCGATATCACAACAATGGCGGTTTATATGCATGACTTGTGACCAGAATTATAACTTAATCCTATATTGCATTGGCGCTGTCAATTATGGTTGAAGATTTAAGGATAGATAGATTTTTATTCATGAAAATTATTTTTGTATCTTGTGTTTTTATTTAAATCAATACTAATATTATAAAGATTTATGCCTTAGGGATGCCCCTTAAACTTAAGGGGAAAATATACAAAACAATCATAAGACCTGTCGTATTGTATGGATCGGAATGTTGGGCCACCAAAGGGACGGATGAGCAAAGAGTGCACGCGGCAGAGATGCGAATGTTGAGATGGATGTGTGGGGTGACGAGAATGGATAAGGTGAGGAATGAGTATTTTAGAGGAAGTTTGAAAGTAGCGCCAGTGACGGAAAAGATGAGGAGTAATAGGTTAGCGTGGTACGGGCATGTAATGCGGAGAGATGATAGTCATGTGACGAGAAGAATGTTAGGATTGGAAGTGGATGGATATATTAGCAGAGGTAGACCAAAGAAAAGATGGATGGACTGTGTGAAAGATGACATGAGTAAGAAAGGAGTGAGTGCTGAGATGACGACTGACAGAGGAGAATGGAAGAAGAAGACATGTTGTGCCGACCCCACGTAAGGTGGGAGATGGGCAAGACGATGATGACTAATATTATAAAGATTTGTTTTTTTGTTTGTTATGAATAGGCTTCGAAACTACTAGGGGTAAATGAATAATTATTTCACCAATGCAAAGCTATATTAGAGAGTAACATAGGCTACATTTTATTCCTACCGGAACAGATACCACGCGGGTGAAACCACGCGACGGTAACTTAGTAATAAATACATAATACAAATAATTAATACACAGTGTACCTAATGAATATTTAATGCTTTTTTTTTCTTATTTCAATTAAAGTAATCAAAAATATTTATTAGGTGTAGATAGGTACTTTAATAGTCTACCTGCTGAATAGCGAATAAAATCTTCGAGAAAAAATTGAACAGATATACATTTTCCTTCATCAATCATCAACGTTATATAGCTCAATATAAACGGACTAAGCAAATTTAGATATTCACTAAGTAATTTAGGTACGAGAGCATCTAAATTGATGTTAAAAATATTATGCTCATACAGATGGTTTTGAAAGGATGATCAATCAAATTCATTATGGCGAAAGAAATCGCAGAATCATTATGAAACATGTATTTTTTGGTTTTAACATTTTGTAAACAAACACTCGGGTTTTGAATTGGTCCAACCAATTACGCCCGTTATGTATAAATAAATATATTGAGACATTTCACACACGGCCAATCAGATTCCAAATCAAGTAGAGCTTGTGATATGGTAACAAGATAACTGATGCTTTTAAATAAATATTCTGAGCCACACACGGCCAGTCTGAATCCAAATTAAGCAGACTTTGTGTTATAGTAACCAGATAGCTGATTGATATGCAACTTTTAAATACATTCTTACATAGACATACAGTACAGACGCAGAACAAACAGACATGTTCATGCAGACAAATGTTTTTCCTGGGTGGGATAATTTTGAAATAAATATCCTGAGACATTTTACACACGGCCATTCTGATTCCAAATTAACCAGAGCTTGTGATATGGACTATGGTAACCAGATAGCTGATTGATACACTACTTTAAAATACATAATTAAATGAAATATACTTAATAATTGAAATAGGCCTTCATAGGCACATATGAAACGTCGACTCTAATGCTCAGCAAGGTAGATTTTGCACCCATATTTTTTTCAAACTATAAAAGGATAGGTACTACTACTACTTACTAACGGATACTAACACGGTTTTTTCTAAAAATAATGCGAATCGAGGATAGTAGGTACATATACCTATATCAATGGGGGAGGCCTATATTCAGCAGTGGATGTCCTATGGCTGATATGATGATGATACAAATATAGTTTACTAGCCACAACGCGGTTTTACCCGCGTAGTTCCCGTCCCCGTAGTAATACGGGGATGAAATATAGCCTATGTTATTTATGATTAACGTAGCTTTCTATTAGTAAAAGAATTGTGCAGATCAGTTCGGTAGTTGAGCCTATTCTTTACAAACAAACAAAATTTTCCTCTTTATAATCTTAATATATATAAATCTCGTGTCACAATGTTTGTCCTCAATGGACTCCTAAACCACTTAACCGATTATAATAAAATTCGCACACCATGTGCAGTTCGATCCAACTTGAGAGATAGGATAGCTTACATATACTTGGACCCGGTAGGTGGCGCTGGTGGGCAGAACGAAGTCTGCCTGGTCCACTAGTATTAGTATAGATTATTGTATTGTATCCGAATGCGAGTGACTAGAAACTCTATATCTGACCTAAACTCGTTAAAGTGGAATGACTAACCACCCGGTCTTAGGTCGCTAAAGCTAATGTTTAAAACAATTTGCCATCTAGGCCAGTTATCGCGCCAATTATGATGCCGACCTACATATCATATTGCAGTAACTATTAGCTATCGCGTAATACTATCGGAATCGATATATAAATCGATTATGTACGTATCTTTATTTAAAGTGACATCTTTGCGATAGCAATAGCGTTGCGTCATATGAATGATAATTCAATTGCTTCCGTTCCCGGGGTCCGTCAACTTTCCCGAGATTAAAATTAAGCTTATGTCCATACCAAACACGGACAGCCCGGTTGGCTTTGTGGTTAGTGACCCTGACTCTCAAGCCGCGGGTCGTGGGTTCGAATCCCACCCAGGATAAACATTTGTATGCATGAATATGTCTGTTTGTCCTGTGTCTGGATGTAAATATCTATATAAGTATGTATTTAAAAGTAGTACTTATATCAGCTATCTGGATACCATATCACAAGCTCTGCTTAGTTTGGAATCAGATTGGCCGTGTGTAAAAAATGTCCAAAACAAAAAAAAAATACCCAAGCCTTAGTCTTTATCTATATCAAATTAAATCATATATTCTTCAGAAAAATTATTAGTTTAAATACTCCGTATGATATCAACTATCTGTCATAAAAACTCCCGGAAATTCGTTACAGTTGTTCCGGAGATTCGTTGGAACAAACAGACAGACAAAGAACACTCATTGAATTGATATTTTTCATCGTTAATTGAAAAGTATTCCCCGGGTGGCTTTGTGGTTAGTAACTCTGTCTCTCAAGCCGATGGTCATGGGATCGATTCCCACCTAGGACAAACATTTGTATGCATGAATATGTTTGTTTGTTCTGTCTGGATGTAAATATCTATAATATGTATGTATTAAAAAGTATTATATGTAGTATATCAGCTAGTTACCATAACACAAGCTCACTTTGAAACTTACTTCAGGATTCAGATTGGCCGTGTGTAAAATGTCTCAGGATATTTAGGATACTTATTATTAGTCTGACTATTAATTAATTATGAAGGCCTATTTGGAATAAAAAAAAATCATTTTCATGAACACTATATTTTAACTCAACTTTACCGATTCCGAGTGCATAAACGATCGCCAAGTTGCATTGCATTCAGCGGTCGCAATCGTTATGGGTAAAAGATAAATCAATTAATATGTAATCTCTGTTCGAACACCATTAATTTATTTATGAGATGCAAATTTAAAAACTACGGCTCTCGTAAAATCTGAATATAATGCACTGATTTTACTGTTGGACATTATGTGGCTTGATTTGTTGTTTATATATTTTTAATTATCTTTTGCTATCGATATCGTTATAGTTAATGTGTAAGTGAGTTTGTGTTTTTCTATTTCTATTGATTCTATTGATTTTTCCATAGATGTTTTTTAAAGGGTAGAGAAAGCCGTAGGGCAAAGATTTTGACATATTCCTTAGCTAAAAATAAATAAGATATAAGTTACATAAAATACTATTATTACTAAGCTCAAAATAATTTGATAAATAATATAACGCTTGGACATTAATCCCTATTAATAATATAAAAGGGGAAGTAACTATGTGTGTGTCTGTTACACTTTCATCATTAAATCACAAAACACCGATTTTTATGAAATTTGGTACTGAGATAGACTAGAGCTTAGGTAAGGACCTTTATCCCGGGAAAATTTCAGTTACCCCAGATGCGGTAAAACCGCAGGCGCAATTAGTTAAACATATTTGCGTACCCATTCATTCAAAACGCCACCAAAACCACATGAAATATGAAGCACATACAAAACTACTTACGCATAGGAATCTTCCCTTCCCCATATATACCTAACTCCATAGAATATTCTCGAGTCGCTTTCAATTGATTCTGTAAAACCCGGAAGGAACCGGTACTACTTTCACCAGGAACCTTGACATGTGACGAAGCTACATTTTATTTCAGCAGCTTATCTTGGAGCGGAAAACCACTATTAACGTCGGTAACGCATGACGAATAGTCAAGTTCTTAAAGCTCACAAAAAAAAGCTCCGAAAAGCTTTCAAGTGCCGCGGTTTGGGAGAATAATTGATGCTCAGTCCGTCTTTTGGTTGGTGTTACGTATAGGTAAGACTGGCCGGTGGCTTGACTTTCGTTAGTCGTGGGGTCGATTCCCAATCAGGAAAAACATTTATTTGCAACTGTCTGTTTGTTCTATGTATTTAAAATAGTATCTGCTTACTATAGTGCTTTCCCGGGATTAGACACCAGACGTCTATCACTGTAAGTGTCAAATTGTGGTTCAGGGGTTTAAGCGTAACAAACAAACAGAGTCACATTAAGATGCAATCATAAAGCTGATAAATCAGTAAAACAAGCAAGTCTATCAAAAAGTTCTAACTTTTTAAGCGTATACAATTCCAAGACTAATTTCGGTAGTAAAATGTTAACACCGAATCTGAGCGAAAATTTTTCAATATACCGTCAAATAACAAACGACAGCTGAGGCAAGAGGATCGAAAAGATTTCCCCAGCTTTCCCGGGACTAAACCGTCAACGATATGTTATTCTGTTTGTTCACGGGGTCCCGGGATCCTATCCAATCCCGGGGGATTCGGGCGTGAATGAAATTTACATATTAGCTCTATACCATTGTAGGATGAGGCGGTATTCGAAGAATGGGCAGACGAAAACGTGTCGAGTTGGGGCGTTAAAATGTTTTCTCAGAACTTGTGATGGGCTTATAAAATGTGTCTCTATAATTGTAAAAAATTTAAATAGGTAAATAATTATTTATTATATTTTATTTAGGTACCTATTTGTTTAAATATTTTTGAACCGTTAAATTATACCAAAGATTTATTATAATTACAGTTTTCACAATTCTAGAGGCATATTTTATATGCATATCACAAGCACTTAGCAAACATTTTATGTTAAGTTATTACATGAAAATGATACAGGTATTGTATTGTATATTTACAATCAGACACTGAACAAACAGATATATTCATGAATACAAATTTGTCCTGGGTGGGATTAGTACCAACGATCGGCGGCTTTAAAATCAGGGTCGCGTAGTTCACAGTATAAAATATAGTTTAGACACTCACAAATCACGGAGCCTTCTATTGGTAATAAAATTATTCAGATCGGTATAGTAGTTTCGAGGCTATTCTTAACAAACAAATAAAACGCAAATCTTTCCTCTTTATAATATAAGTATAGATAAATTAGAACGATATTAGCACACACATATTTGCCCTTGAAATCGAGCCCCCACCAGCGACACTGAGCAAATCATCAACTGATTTGCGTAACTATTAGCAAACAAAAAACAAAGATTGCAAATGAAACATCTGTCCGACACCTGACCGGACACACCTGGCTCCAATCCTTCCCAAGGGACATCATGTACAGTAGAGAACGAAGCTCATACATCAAATTGATATCCAATGTTTCAGCTAAGCACTCCGTGCCATGACGGCGACTGTACGCGCTGTGGGAATTTGGTGATCTATAGAAACTTGTGTTTCGGATGTAGATAAATGATCCCAATTTTCGGGATGCTGTCAGTTTGTAACAACGTATCGTTAGTTTAGTACCTGATGGATACGTTATTTTTTACACAATTATGTAGTATGAGTTCCCGGGGATCTTCGATTTTCCCGGGATAAAAAGTTGCTTGTGTATGTACCCAGAAAGTTTTCTATCGTTCTGCCCTTAATTAGGATACTAGTAATAATAGTTATAAACCAACATCAAAGAAGGAGGCGGTCTTTTCGATGTATATACTCGTAGGTACTTATATTTATTTTACCTTAAAACTTGATGTGATCTTAAATCAGTTATTACCTGCAACAAACAATAAAAAAATAATTAATAAATAATACCCGAATGGGTGTGAACAGGTAGATAGACCACTTGCTGTCTATCAACAGCATTTAAAAGCATCTCACTAGCTAACCCTAAAACATCGCCCGCATAAATTCCCAGTTTTTGCAATTTTGTTATACCACTAAGGTAAACTGGCATACTGTCCCACATGATGGCAAGCAGTTACCGTAGCCTATGGACGCTTGCAACACCACGCGACACTCACGCGTTGCCGACCCTGTGAAAATCTCTTCACTCCTTGAAGAACCCCATGCTGTACTCCATTGGGAATACCATTGGAGCTATTAATGCACATACTATTTTGTACCTACTTGGTATAGATGAATGATAAATGGTATTTTATCAGAGTAGTATTGTTTTTGCTCAACAAAAACTGTGATTTATCATCTTACGATGGATTGTTCGTATATTTGTGTCATTGGTGGAATGTGAAGTTATTCAGTCTCTGTCATCGGATTCTGTAGCACCTGTAGAAATACGTTTTGTGCGATGCTTAATACGTTTTTCCTTTCCCTTTGTAAGCCCTTGTGAGGGTTAGCTATTACATTTATTAAATAAATCCTGAATCTTATGTTTACAAATTGATTTACCAATTTCTTAATATAGGTACTGATTTATATCGATACTAAATTCATGATTTACATAATACTAGCTACCTCTGCGCGGTTTCAATCGCGTAGTTCCCGGAGGTATACGAGGATAAAATATAGCCTATGTTACTCCCTGATAATGTAGCTTTCCAATGGTGGAAGAATTATTCAGATCGGTCTAGTAGTTTCGGAACCTATTCAATACAAAAAATATCAAATCTTTCCTCTTTATAATATTAACGTAGATCACTGCGAACATCTGCCAACTGTAAAATGTTCCTAGATATTCGATATAAATTTCCACAAACACTAATAGATACATCAAAAAGACGACAAACGTATAACTTTCCCAGTATATTATATAATAAGTATAATAGAAATAAATTGAAGCAATTACAATGATCGCTCCGTGATTGTTGGAACGAACAATAATTGTTATTGCCATGGCAACGTTGTAATACGATTGTTTTACCACTTTTGTCGCCCTATCTTTAGGTGGGATCAATTTACTATATGTAGGATATTATTTATGTATACCATAATACGTGTGGTGGATAATGAGGCCTTAATAGCTATAATATGATTCAGTTTAGATTTAAACTTTATGAATACTAGTGGTTCTCATCGGTTTTGGTCGCGTTCCCAGGGAATCTTGAATTTTCCCGGGATATAAAGTAACTTGTGTTATTTCAGAGTATATTCTAACTCTGTGCCAAATTTCAAGCGGACCCCTTCAACCGTTTTAGCGTTAAAGAGTAACAAATATCTATACATCCTCAAAAACTTTTCATTAATAAGTATAATAAGATATAGGACATATATATGCTACTAGAATTTGTATAATAAATACGTATGCGAGTTTGTTTGTTACGCTTTCACGACGAAACCCTGGACCGATAAAAAAACAACAGCAATGGTAAGCTACACTACTTATCGATTTATTAGTATACTAGTGGCTCCCCGCGGTTGCACCCGTGTACCTGTAAGATCTTCAATTTTCCCGAGATAAATGTAGCCTACGTCCTTTCTTAGGCTCTAGACTATTTATGTACAAAATATTATTTAAATCAGTTCAGTAGTTTAAGCGTGAAAGCGAGACAGACAAAGTTACTTCCGCATTCATAACATTAGTTAGTATTAGTAGGAAATTCCGCGTTTAGGTTTTTATTATACGAATATACACATTTTTTGTGACATACTTTATATAAGTTGATAATATATTTACCTAAATTTATTTCAAAGCTATAGAAATAATTTGCATATAACAATAAACAACCTTCTGTGCGTAAGTAAGTTGAAAGGTCAAAGGGAAGTTTCAAATAAATAATGGTAGCTTTATTCTATAAAAGTTTGTTAGAACTCTTCGAAATGAATATGTAATGAGGACGGTACCTACTGTTATATTCATAGAGCTTTTTAAATAAGCACAATAAAAGTCCACTGGGTATTAAAATGTCGCATGCCTTCAGAGAGATAGTAGAGATATATACCTACAATAAAAAAACCGACTTCAAAAAAAGAAACTATTCCTAAACAAACTAATACGCACTAAAAAGAAAAAAATAATTGCAAATTAAAATGTTTTCGTTATTAAAAAAATAAAATGAAAAATATTAGACTTCTTTAAAGTCAATCAAATTATTACGATAAATATATTGTAGTTACAATTAATGTTATTTTTGGAGTCGGTGTCAGCCAAGGAAACACTACAATATACGAGAATACTAAAATAAATTCTAAATAAATAAGTAAATTCTTCGTAAAGTATAATCTTCGCGACGAAACTCCGTGCACACTGGGGGCACGTGAGTACGCAGTTCTCATAACCAGGTGGCCAGAAGGCGCGCGAAGTACTTGATCATTATTTTGCTGCGATGTTATTTAAAATTTGCGATATCTCCTAAGATATTCATTGAAATCGAATGCTGTAAATGGCAATTTTGTTTTAAATTAAATGCTTGTGGTGAATAACGTATTTATTGGGATAAGGATTAATATCATCTTTATAAAAACACCATCACAAATAATGCTTTATTTTAGAACAAATTGAGTTAGTATAAAAATGGTTATAGTGAA
This sequence comes from Thyatira batis, assembly GCA_905147785.2. Taxonomy (NCBI): domain Eukaryota; kingdom Metazoa; phylum Arthropoda; class Insecta; order Lepidoptera; family Drepanidae; genus Thyatira; species Thyatira batis. Next base: position 8,469,407 of record LR990504.1, on the reverse strand, counting down.
CCAACCTTAACAGATAGACATATGCTGTCGCGGACTTTTTTTTAGACCTTTTAAAGGAGAACAATTCTGTCATACATTATTTTAGCGTAACTTTAACCGTTTACGCAGCGTACGCAGCGGAACCTCTAAACAGGAAAAGAAATCTCCCGATTTTGAAACATTCTTCATTGGTGCTCCGCTCCTATTGGACGTAGCGTGATGATAATGAAATGGGACCAATCGGGAAGCACCAGCTTTCAAATAAAAAAATAATAATTTAAATCCCTTCGCCCAGTCGAAAGTTCTGAGGTAACAAACATAAAAAAAAAAAAAAAAAAAAAAAAAAAAAAAAAAACATACCCGTCGAATTGAGAACCTCCTCCTTTTTGAAGTCGTTTAAAAATATATATATTCAATCGTTCTGACGTTAAAGAGTAACAAACATACATTCTCATAAACATTCGCATCCTAATTATCTATACTTCTATATTCTTATATATAAAATTCTCGTGTCACAATGTTAGTTACCATACTCCTCCGAAACGGCTTGACCTATTTTTATAAAATTTTATATGCATATTCAGTAGGTCTGAGAATCGGCTACTATCTATTTTTGATACCCCTGTGATCACGGGAACGGGAACTACGCGGGTGAAACCGCGGGGCGGCAGCTAGTAATATTATAAATGCGAAAGTAACTATGTCTGACTTGCTTTCACACTAAAACTTCCGAACCGATTTAAATCAAATTTGGTACACAGATAGCCTACAGCCTGACAAAAGGCATAGGCTACTTGTTATCCCGGTACAATTGAGGATCTCCCGGTGCGCGGGGTGCACTAGCTACTAGTATAATATAATTGTGGTTTACAGTTTAATTAATTAACCGTATCATCGGATAACTGTTTATTGGTGTTTTAAAATAAATTTAAAGTTAATACGTTTATAATACTTGTATGGAGTACCATCGTCACGGTAAATAACAATTAAAGTATTCCCAAATGCTTGTTTTTTGTTCAATTGTCGTTTTAATTGTTATATACCGGATCAGTTAATTGATGCTTCCGTTGTTTGTACGGGTTCGATTCTCAGGCATTCGCTATTTATTTCATTTTCGATAGAAACAAAATATTGCGTAAATTATTTGCTATTCCTCGTATAATGTTGTTTATTCCATATATGTATATATTATCGATTACCTACATAGATGTATAACTTTTTTTTTAATTAAATTATATATACCAAATCATATATTAAGACCCGTAAACAAAACATATATAGATAAAATGTGTCATGAATGGGATTCGAACCGTGGGTAAGTGGGGAATGAATTCACGCCAATAACTAGAGGCGTAAAAATAACTGCCTTCGCTATTAACCTATATCGAGCGAAAATTTCGAGTTATAATAGAATCACACCCTAGATGACCTAGTTTTCTATTTTTAGAATTAAACGCTTGTGTAACAGGATGTTCACATAAATTACTATCCTGGGACATCTTTACGTCATCTGATTCCGTGATAAGTGAAAAAAAAAATCAAGGGTCAAAAAAATTATGATAAGGTAACATAGTCGACAAAACATCATTTTATGTCAGTGAGTTGACTTACATACAGTCCTTGGTAAGTGGTGGTGGAAATAATTAAGAAAATAAATAAATATCCTGGGACATTTTTCACGCACGACCAATCTGATTCAAAACTAAGCAGAGCTTGTAATATGGTAACCAGATAGCTGATACACTACATACTACTTTTAAATATATACTTAATAGATAATTCTATCTGAAATCCGCAATACTAGGGGATTGCCCTGCTATTCTGAACATAAGTTAAATTTTAACAGGAACTTCATCATATTTCATTATCAACTCATCCACCGAGTAGCAAAAGTCTCCCTTAACAATCTTAACTTAGATAGCAGAGGTTTCAACTAACACTATTTTGTTCCTTACCTGTCGCTATGTTCAATTTAGTATTTTTGCTCATTCTATTTGTGAAAAACAATATCTTCTAGATTTAAAGTTCCAAGGACGTCCGAAGTTATATCACCATTAAAAAGACATATATAAGTCTTAATAACCCAGGTGGATTTAGAAGTCCCGTTTTTCCTCCAAATTACTTTAGCATCGCGGCAAATGTAAATTAGATTACTTTATGTTTTATGGGACATTTGCATATTCTGTCTGAAAAAATATTAATATGAATGTCAATGACCTTATTTCCGTCCTTACAGTTTCAGCTTTTATTTCCCTGTGCCTTATTGTGCTCAATGTTATAAGGTACAAGTGAAATTCGAGTCTTCATTGTTGGAATGACGAATAACGACACTGTGTTTATTTTAACGAGGCTGTTTTTATTACTGAAAGGAGGAAATTTTGCACAAGAAGACTTAGAGATATATTTTCATAGTCAGTAGTCTTTAAAATTTTCAGTTAAGAATAAACAATCAAGATGTTTTGTTAAATGTGTTGGTAAACCCAAAACTAAAAAACGACTCGACTAGATTTAGTTATATTTGCTCTTAAAATGATCCAAATGTTCTTAGGAGCAAAAATTATGGAAAAATAATAAGTAGATCCTCGGAAATGCTAAAAACCGCGGAGCGGTAGATAGTGCAATAAAAAACATCAAAAATCTATTCCATTCTACACAATTTGATTCCAAGAACATTCGTCTACCAAAAAAAAATTGTCTTAAAACACAGATTAAGTATTAGGTACTTGTTCTATAATAACACATTATTATTATTATTCGGATTGAGTGGCTATTTCAAGTCTTTGCAGAGCTTGTATCACTGCGACCATTCTAGGTCTATTGTGATCGCCACATACCTAAGCTTTTAAGTCCCGGGATGTATTTATTTATATTATTTATTTATCCCGAAGAAATTAAGTCCAGTCTACCAGTGCCTCATAACTGTGAAGTGGCCTGTACATTCACAAAGTGAAAGTCAAACGATGTTTTATTTGTAACAAATCTGTATAGAAAGTGAGCTACGGGCCCGCGATCCACAATTATATTCACGCCATGTTTCACGCTGGATTAGCACTTTCAAAAGGTGTTCAACGATGCATTGGATGCTGATTGGTACCTAGATTTGTCTATTTATTATTAACTAGCTGACTCCCCGCGGTTTTACCCGCGTAGTTCCCGTTCCAGTGGGAATACAGGGATAAAATATAGCCTATGTTACTCGGGGATAATGTAGCTTTCCAAAGGTGAAAGAATTTTTGAAATCGGTCCAGTAGTTTCGGAGCCTATTCATTACAAACAAACAAACAAACAAACAAATCTTTCCTCTTTATAATATTATAGTATAGACAAGCTTTTGCCTGCGACTTCGTCCCCGTGGAATATTTACTTAGGCCTCACTCTGCGCTCCTATAAAGAGTGATGATGTATAACCTGTAGCATTGATAAATGGGCTATCTAAAGATTTTTTTAAATAGGAATCGTAGTTCCTGAGATTAACGCGTTCAATCAAACAAACTAACAAACACACTCTTCAGCTTTATAATATTAGTAATAGACTAAAGGTTCTTTAAAAGAGGAGTCAATAGGTTTCTGAAGGATCGGCAACGCACCCGTGATGCCTCTGGTGTTGCAGGTGTCCATAGACTTCGGTAACCGCTTTCTATCAGGTGGGCCGCATGCCTGTTTGCCACCGTCGTGGTATAAAAAAAAGGCTAGCTGCCTTCTCGTGGATCGTCTGAGAATCGGCTACTATCTATCTTTCATACCCCTAAGTGATCACGGGAACGGGAACTAAGCGGCTGACACCGCGGGGCGGCAGCTAGTACCTACATATATATAATATTAAAACTCTGATCACAATTTTCAAGCTGTTGGTACAAACATGGTATAAACATCTTAATTTTAAAATCAGATTGACCGTATATAAAGATTGTCACGACATTTATTTTTTATCATCACAGCTATAAAACAAAAAACGAAAAAAATATTTTGACAAAATCCCCAAAACATACAAGGGAAATGTTGTTTAAAACCCCGCTTAGCTCATTCAACATGACAAAACAACAATTCAAACCCTTTTTAATCTGTCCGAACGCAGATCCTACCAAAAATATTCAAATAATAAAAAAAACACTAATCCGATTACAAACCTGACAAGTGCCAGGATGTAGTATGGCTTAATATGTAGTTTTATAATGTAACTTGTGGCTCCTTGGGGTTTCACCCGCGTACCCGGGAGATCTTCCATTTTTCCCGGATAAAAAATTGCCCATGACCTTTCTCAGGCTCTACAATCTGTGTTTCATTTCAATCGGTTCAGTAATTTTAGCGTGACGGACAGAGTTACTTTTGCATTTATAATATTAGTTAAGATACGACTATCTATACCTATATATATAAAACAAAGTCCCCGCCGCCTCTGTCTGTCTGAACGCGATGAATACAAAAACTACTGAACAGATTCATGCGGTCTTCACCAAATTACGGAGCATTTCATGGGGAAGGTTTTTATGTATAATACATCAATTTGGACCCGGTAGGTGGCGCTAGTGGGCAGAACGAAGTCTGGGTCCGCTAGTAATAATATAAAAGTTTAGTATATCTAAACATAGACCATTGATACAACACACTTCAGACACCCCATGTCCTTATCGATTCACATTAACGTGGTTTTATTACCTATATCATAAAATGGGCATTAAAAATCATATATTAAGAGTGAGGGGTATACCTGGTGTATATTTATTATTAAGTTTATTGCTATTTATCGTACAATATTAATGTCTTAGTGAGTGTTTGTCAGCGGGTTGCAATTAGGAGTGTGGTTAGCTATACTGACTTTTGAGCGCGGTTGTGGGTTCAATTCTTATCTAGGACAGATATTCTTAACATTATATATTTTTTATTATGTGTAACAATTGATAGATATTTACTTGTTTCTTAAAAAGTTCCTAAGTCAATTATTTATTACATTGAATTGAATAATGTTGTTATTTCGATTTTTGGGTATCTGAATAAGTAGATACCTACAGGGCCATAAAAGGTCTCTCGGGAACGCGGGTGAAACCGCGGGGAGCCACTAGTGTTGCATAAACCGGAAAGATGAGACACAGACGAAGTTAGTGTATACATTTTTAATTAATAACTAAGTATAACGTTCAGTATATTATTTCTTCACGTACAGATGGAATTTAAGATTTATACCCACGTCCACGCTCAATTCAACTCCAGCATTTTCCGATACATATCTCAAGCTCTCGGACCTCTCTCTTAAGCCGCAGTAAATGAAAGAGATAGAGAATGTATACGGAATGGATTTTAGACTTTACTGGATACCTCAGAAACTGGGTCAGATGATATACAGAATTGGTACGTGATCAGAACTCATAGCAATCAATTACCATTCTATTGTGTATTTATTTATTTATTAAGGATCTCCCTTCGAGAATATGATGGGGAATTTGGTATTGTGTCCGTTGGGAATATTATATGCAATGATAAATAGCAACTTTTTGATATCTACACTAATATTATAAAGAGGAAAGATTTGTATTTTTGTATGTAACGAATAAACTCAAAAAGTACTGGACCGATTTTAACAAGTCTTTTTTCACTAGAAAGCTACATTATTCGCGAGTAACATAGGCTATATTTTATCCCTGTATTCCAACGGGAACGGGAAATACGCGGGTATAACCGCGCGGGGGCAGCTAGTTGATGATAACATGATAACGATCTTGATTAGATACTAGTTGCTCCCCGCGGTTTCACCCGCGTACCTGGGAGATCTTCCATTTTCCCGGGATAAAAAGTAATGTGTTAATACAGGTTATAAACTATCTGTGTTCTAAATTTCATCCGAGTAACAAACGTTCATCTATTACACAATTTCCTATTTATAATATTAGTAGAATTTTATAGCGATGTAATTTTTAATCTAAATTTAAATCAAAGTCAATTTTACCCCCTTGTATATCAATCGTTCATAAATTTTCGTTTCGACACGACATGGACATCCACGCGTCCGCCAGCCGTGTTGACACGGACAAACACAATAACAGCCGGACGGGACGTCCGCATGCCGGACGCGGCAATTGAGCCGTGCTCTCGACAAATAGCGACCTTAATTACACGGGCGTAATCAATCAGCTGCTTGTGTGTACTCTATTACGAATATTGTCGATGTAAGATAGGGAGCATCGGATCTCTCATGTGACAGGATAGTTAGAGCGAGATAAAACATAGATGTTATGTAGTAGTTTTATGTTATAGAATTGTCGACTGGAGGGCTGTTGACATGCAGAGTTGGTTAGTTTAGTGTGTTTTGATTCGATTTTGTTTTAGTGTTTCCAGCTTATGTGGGTTCAAAGATATTAAAAAACCATTATCCAGTTATTTTTTTTTATAAGCACTGAGACAATCTCACAGCTGTCAAATCAAAAGACGTCATAATATATTAATTACTATAATACAAAAGCCTTTTAGCGCTTCCAAGCTTATGTGGATTCAGTAAGTACTAAAAAAATACTATTAAGATAAAGATATTTATGGCTAGCTTCCGCTCAGCGGTTTCACTATGTTTCCGGGGGTCTTTAAAATTTTCCCGGATTGTCCTTTCCCAAGCTCTATAGAATACCATAAAAAATATACTACTCTTTCATAATATACAAACATAAATACAGCTAGATTTACTATGCTATTTATACCGCCATTCATAATTTAGAGAACTCACTAATAAAACATTTTTTATTTCTAAATACGCTACTTACTTACATATTCTTTTTTTAACCGACTTCCAAAAAAGCGGATATTCTCAGTTCAGGTTTTTTTTCTCATTAAATCATTAACAAAGAATAATATTATCACGCACGAAATTATAATAAGCTTCATACATAATAAATATAATCAAAAGTAGATACTAGCCGATTCTCAGACCTACTGAATATGCTAATAAAATTTCATAAAAATCGGTCAAACCTCTTCGGAGGAGTATGGTAAGTAACATTGTGACACGAGAATTTTATACATATGACTAGCTGCCGCCCCACGGTTTCACCCGCGTAGTTACCGTTCCCGTGATCAAAGGGGTATCCAAAATAGAGAGTAGCCGATTCTCAGACCTACTGAATATGCATATAAAATTTCATAAAAATCGGTCAAACCGTTTCGGAGGAGTATGGTAACTAACATTGTGACACGAGAATGTATATTAGACATGAAGCTGAACAGTTTGCTTGTTTAAACGCGTTAATCTCAAGAACTACTGGTTCGAATTGAAAAATTATTTCAGTGGTTGATAGCCCATTTATCGAGGAGGCCTATATTTTATATCATCTCGCTACGACCAGTAGGAGCTCAAAATCAATGCTAAATGTTACAAAAACGGGGAAATGACGCTAACGATATGTTGAATTTTTGAAGCTGATTTATATTTTTGATTACATAGGATAGTAATATCTGTCTACCTGTGTTTTTGCCTAGACTATTTGCGCATAGGATAATTTTTAACGCAAACTTTAGAACTAGTTCTTAGATGTAGAATGCGATAATAAATGTGAAAGTATCATTTTTTTCCATCGCTCCAAATCTTGTTTCCGTATATATATAAGACCTGTTAAAGGATATAAATCTTACTTACGTAATTAATTGGTCTATGTACATATTTTTTATTAACTAAGTGATAATAGTTGCCTTTTTATAAAGTAAAAAATAAGGCTAAGTCTTATTTTGGTAAAAAAAATTATCGTCATTGAGAGTAATGACGAAAATTGTCTTTTATATATTTTATACTAATACTACAAAGAGAAAAGAGTTGACTTTGTTATGAATATGCTTCGAAACTACTGGACCGATATAAATAATTATTTTACCACTGGAAGGCTTCGTTATTTGTGAGTGTTGTGCGCTATATTTTATCCCTGTATTCTTACGGGAACGGGAACTAAGCGGGTGAAACCGCGGGGTGGAAGAATAGATACTATATTACTAAATGCCATTGAACCTTCAGGGTCTAAGCATAGATTAAAATGTTGTTCTTTCAGTTAGACTTGCCTCTAGTTTTCAAATATGATCTAAGTATTTTTTTTTTATAACAAACACTGTATCTCCACTAATCGTAAGGTTAGGTTATTTTTTGTTTGTTTTGAATAGGCTCCAAACTGGTCAAAAAACTACAAACCTTAAATAGAAAAAAATAAAAAAGGCAATTTTAATTATACTCGCGTCACGGCTGAAAGTTTTTATCAAGTTTTTTTTTTCACACTGACACAATCTCACAGCTGTCAAAACAAAACACGTCACATTTCTTATACGATGACGTCATATTTTAATTACTGTAGTACAAAAGCCGGTTCCATTATCAGTACATCTGCGGCGGAAACTCTCGAGTATTTTTATTGGAATTACTTCCTTTACAATGCGTATACGTTTTTATACTTATTTATACGTTGACGCAATAAGGGTACAATGTTTTAATATGTGTGTATGGAGGACGAGATGTTTTTCTAAATTAAATGATATGGTATTCCCAATGGAGTACAGCATGGGGTTCTTCAAGAAGGGCGTGAAGAGATTTTTACAGGGTCGGCAACGTGTGACGCGTGGTGTTGCAAGCGTCCATAGACTACGGTCACCGCTTCCCATCAGGTGGGACTGTATGCCTGTTAGCCGGCTTTAAAAAAAAATCCCAGGATATTTATTTACTAGTGACTCCCCGCAGTTTTACCGGCGTGCCCGGGAGAACTTCCATTATACCGGGATAAAAAGAAGCCTATGTCCTTTCTCAGGCTCTAGACAATCTGGGTACCAAATTTCATTTAAATCGGTTCAGTAGTTTTAGCGTGAAAGCGAGGCAGACAGACACACAGCCAGACAGAAAAACAGTCAGAGTTACTTTCGCATTTATAATATTAGTAACTACCTATGTCTGAAATCAGATTAGCCGTAAGTGAAAAATGTCCTAGGATATTTATTTATTTAAAACCTATCTGGTTACAATAGTAACTATGTTTGGAAAATTGGCCGTGAGTAAACAATATTCCGGGATATTTATTTACTCGACAATTATCTCGGTTGCATCGATCCATTATAAATAGAACTTGCAGCTTCCGGGAGCTTTTTTGCCACCAACAGAGCTTCTCCCCCAATTTGACAGTGTGTGTTTGTTTGTTTGTTTAATAGATAGTTCACGCGTCAGTTCGTATTGTACGTTGTAGAATATACACAAGAGTATAGGGTATTAAATATGCTTTTATATTACTAGCTTCTCTCTCGCAGTTTTACCTCCGTTCTTGGGTTTTTATAATTAACACTAGCCTATGTGCTATTCCAGAATATGTTCTAACTCTGTGCAAAATTGTATTTATTAGGGATCTAAGCCATCCGTTATAAAGTAACAAACATCCTTCCATTCAAACTTTCGAATTTATAATATTAATATTTTACAGGTTGTTCCTTACTTAACTACTAATACAATATTAGTGAGATTATAATAAGTTTAAAATGAACAGCCCATACAAACTAATATTACAAATGCTAATGTTAGTTTGTTTGTTGCAGTTTCACGCCTGAACCACTGAACCGATATTAAAATTTTCTAATGGAAACCTATATTATCATGAATGTGCTATATTCTATCCCCAGGACGCGAGTAAAACCGCAGGCCCTATAACAGTTAACAGAAGCCGTCAGTCAGTTTTTTATGCTCAATGTAAACATTATAAAACCCCACAGTCACGGTGTTGGTAACCGACACCCGCGGTGTTTACTCTGTGCTGTGCGTGTAAAACGAGTAGTGTACTGAGGTGTTTATAATTTGCGTAAATTATGACTAAGTTTCACCAGATATGGTAAATTGTATGCAGGTATTTTAGTTCTTTGGACGCGTTGAGAGATTTTTCGTATAGTTAATCTCTAATACTAGCTGCCTATAGTTCCCGTTCCCGTGATCACTTAAGATTATGAAAATAGATAGTAGCCGATTCTCAGACTATATTCTCACGGGAACTGGAACTACGGGGGTGGAACCGCGCGGAGGCATCTAGTGGGTTCATGATGATTAGCTTCAGCCACGCGTAGATCCCGTTAACGGAGGAATTCGGGGATAAAATATAGCCTATGTATCTAAAATATAGCCCTGATAATGTAGCTTTCCTTTGTTGAAAGAATCATTCAGATCGGTCGGAGTTTTGAAGCCTATTTGTTACAAAAAATCAAATCTTTCCTCTTTATAATATTAGTGTAGGAAAAATGGCTCTCCAGAGGCCCACAAACTCTGAATAAAGGTTTATTTGTGGAAACACCTTCAATGTTTACAACTTCATAAAACATTGATTTACTACAGTGTAAGGGTTGACAGCTAATAGGTTAATGACGTCACGATTTTTTATGTTTACCTATAATATTGTTGAGATTTTATACCATATATTTTTTTAAAGACTTTTAATTTTATATAATCACAAATTTTGTCCACTAGGCGAGCTACCCTAGATCCCTTCTATATACCTACTAATATAAATAAATGCGTAAGCTCTGTCTGTCTGTCTGTCACGCTATCACGCAACACAGATTTTGACGAAATTTGGTAGGTACAGATGTAGACTAGAACTTTTGAAAGGACATAGGCTACCGTTTATCCCGGGAATGAGGAAAGTCTCCCGAAAAGCGAATAAAACCGCGTGGTGGAAGCTAGTAATAAATATATCATTACTAGTGGCTCCCCGCGGTTTCACCCGCGTACCCGGGAGGTCTTCCATTTTCCCGGGATAAAAAGTAGCCTATATGTTAATCCAGGTTATAAGCTATCTTTATTCCAAATTTCATTCAAATCCATTCAGTAGTTTTTACGTGAAAGAGTAACAAACATCCATACATCCATACTTACAAACTTTCGCCTTTATAATATTAGTAGGATAAGCGGATACTTCCTCTGATAACAACCAGATGAAAACCCAACCTAACCTAAAAACCCTCTTCAGAAACGGAATTAGATGAACGATAAATCAAAAATAACTGAAGACAACCTAAAACAAACCAGACATATAATATCCAGGTGGAGTTTATAATAAACTAGTGGCTCCCCGCGGTTTCACCCGCGTACCCGGGAGGTCTTCCATTTTCCCGGGATAAAAAGTAGCCTATATGTTAATCCAGGTTATAAGCTATCTTTATTCCAAATTTCATTCAAATCCATTCAGTAGTTTTTACGTGAAAGAGTAACAAACATCCATACATCCATACTTACAAACTTTCGCCTTTATAATATTAGTAGGATTTGTAAGTGTTCTATCTATTTTAGGTCTATAAGAATGGGTTCATTCAAATTCATATAGTATCTAAACTTCGTATAAGAGGTTAATTACTTTTTAAAGGTAATGAAAAATAAATCTTCTTTTGTTTAAAGATAAGGGTCATATTTTATTGAGCTGGAGCGCTAAGCTATATGGTTAGGTAATTTATTTTTAAACCTTTCTTTTAATACCTTAAAGAACACTGATGCAAACACTTAATAAATATATTCTTTATTTATTTACACGACATGACATAACAATAAAAAATAGACAAAGAAAATCTTGGCTATTTTTTGTTCGTAAACAAATTATGGTTTTAGGGATGTCTAACCCATATTATTACATTATTTTCGTGAAACACTCTGTTTATAACAGCTTTATATGAATGACTAGTGTCTCCGCGCGATTTCACCCTCGTTCCTAACGGATCTTAAAATTTCCCGACATAAAAACTAGCCTATGTGTTATTCCAGAAGATATTCTGTATCAAATTTCATTGCGACCCCTTCACCCGCTCTACAAACACATCCACATTTTACAAACTTTCGCATTTATATTATGAGGATGCAACAGACAAATAGAATATTTTAACTGACGCTTAAAGCACATATACATATAAAAAAAAACATGAAAATAAAGGCAGTATGCATATGAGGCCGAATATAAATTAGCTGTGTGTTGGGAAATTTTTAACATGTACCGTACATAAAACGATACGCGTGCAGCTTAGCCGTTAGAAGCCGAAATACCTACTTTTTTACATACATTTACCAAGGCGCGTGGTATTTTTATTTGATTTGAATATAACACAAACCGTAAACATTTTATGTATAACTTTCGGTCCGTGGTTTTACTCGCATTACAATTTTTTATTAATCCGGATTATCTATGGGTGTGCAAAATTTTGTCTAAAGATCTATAATTATAGTCATTGCGTGAAAGAGACACGATCATCCATCTAACAAATATTTGTTTTTAACAAATGTGAGATAGTAGGATTAGCGTTTCAGTTCAACTATTTTATACTAAATATTTGTAAATTATACCTACACAAATCTCCCCGTTTTTCGTCTCGAAGCGAAGAAACAGCTGAGTTAGTTTTATACATAACATATAGGTGTGTAGTACATATTAATTTTTCTAAAGTACCTTATTAGACCTGTACGTGGACCAATGTTTTCAATCATTCGCCTGGTTGACATTGTGGTTAGTGACCCTAACTTTCAAACTTGTGGTCGTAGGTCCTATTCTCCACGAAAAACATTAGCGTGCATGAATAATATGAACAAGTCTATTTTGGTCGGAATCTATATTAAGTGATATATATAGTATATGAATGAATAATAAACCTAATAAACACAATAGAACATGTTTATTTATTCAAAACCAAATTACGGTCGAGTTCTGGCGCGCGATTCTTTATTTAGAACGATCACTCAGTCTAATATCGGACCTTTCAGATTTTAGAGTTGAAATGAAAGAGATAGACAGTCTAAATTCAGCTGTAGAATATAACTAGTTTATTAGATCGGTACCGTTATTCATGTTCGAAATTGTTATATAAACGTTAAACGATATTGAAGGCATTGCTACAAAGGGAAAACTAATTACGTAGTTACTATATTATTATAAGTACTATTGCTGTATGATTGACAAGGAATATCCAGGTAAATGGGGTTACCATATTGAGAATATACTTTTTTTCTAAATTGTCTCGCCCAACTTCGTTAGGGTCACTTACCCGTTTTTGTTTGATACTTAAGGTAATCCATACAAATATTATAAATGTGAACGTAACTATCTATGTCTATCTGTTGCGCTTTCACGCTAAAACTACTGAACCAATTCAAAATAAAATTTGGTGGTTTAAATAGCCTGAAAACGGACATAGGGTACTTTTTATCCAATAAGACATTTTCTATGAAAAACAAACATCGATCCATTTCAGCTTACGTATCAATTATACTACACTTATTCTTTTATTCTTATTCTACTTCTTTCTTTATTTATCGACACAATAGCCGGAACACAATTTGTCTGTATATAACAATAACAAAGAACATTAAATCCAATTAGAAAAGAAATCTGTTCGGAGTTCATAATTGGGTTTAGGAAAGACTAGCTTTCACCACGCGGTTTCACCCGCGTAGTTCCGGTCCCGTAGGAATACATGGATAAAATATAGCCTTTTAGTTGCTCCCCGTGGTTACAGGTGATCTTAAATTTTCCCGGGATAAAAAGTAGCCTACGTGTTACTAAAACATATTCTAACTCTGCGCCAATTTTTTATCCCTTTAGCCGTTATTACGGGAAAGAGTAACAAACATACAACCATACATTCTCACATACTTTCGCATTTATAATATTAGTGCGAAGTAGGATGTTCATCACGGAAAAATCCTCATTTAAATGATGAAATAATTATTCAGATCGGTCCAGTAGTTTCCGAGACCATTCAGCACAAACAAACAAATCTTTCCTCTTTATATATTTGTGTAAATGTAGATATAAATTATGCACAAGAAACTGTTACGGACTATTGTAGCTTTGTTTAGAACAGAAATAAATTTTAATTTTGCCCAGTTGGCTTAGTGGTTAGCGGCCTTGGCTTTCGCGCTACGTGTCGTTGGTTCAATTCTCACACTAGACTGAGTTTTGTAGCATGAACATGTCTGTTTGATCTGTGTCTTAGTATTTAAAATATTTCTTATATAATATAATATGCTGTATTTGCACAAACACTGCTTGATGTGGGGATAGATAGTATGTAAGTAAAGAATATTCATTTTTTTTTAATATCCCGGGACATTTTTAACACGAAAATGTAGGTGTTTTGTTGTACCCGGCTACATGTTCACTTCCAATTTGCACTGGCAATAAATCCATTATTTAGTTTGCCAACATCTTAGTTAAACCTTAGTTTATGTAATGAATTGTACCATCCAAGTGGATAACAACTTAAACTGATTAGTAGAAGCTGATTTATTAAGCTTTAACTTTTAAAGAGCTTTCGTTTTGAAGATGTAGCTTTCTACATCGCAAGTGAATCGAGGCTCTTTGGGTACATTGTAATATTTTTACTGGTACGTTTGGGGTTCGATGTCATGACACGACATCTATTTTTGTCACATCTCTATTATATCTATTTAAAATTAGTTGTTGTTCGCTAGTCTCACAAAACTCGAGAACAGCTGGACTGATTTGCTTAATTTTGTAATTAATTATTGTTGGAAATTCAGGAAATCTTTTATGGTATAAAAAATGCTTGGAATAAAGTAAAAACAACAATTTCGCTTTCCCTTGTTTTCTATTTCTATTGTTAATAAAGGGGTAGGTACCTACCTATGCTATTTTTTTTTCTTTCTTATTAAGTCTTATTACCGAAAGGAAAGATCATTCTAAAATCATCATCATAAAGTTTTAACCAAATCTATTATACGATAAATTATTATTAAAGTAACAATACCTTTTATATTTCACTATCTTCACGCTCGCCAGTTTTATTAAACTTTATGTACCTACCCATAATAGATACATTATTACATTTATTACGTTATAGTGAACTAGTGGCTCCGTGTGGTTTTACCCGCGTACCCGGGAGATCTTCCAATTTCCCCGGCTAAAAAGTAGCCAATGTCCTTTCTCAGGCTCTTGAGATATCTGTGTACCAAACGCGACCAGTTAAAGGTTCGCCCGCCTGATGCCATATCATATAATTATGAGAACGGCGTACTCACGTGCCCTCAGTGTGCACGGAGCTTCGCCTTGAAGATAGGCTACATAAGCCATCTTCGGGTGCATCAGCGCCAGACTGACTAGGAGTCAAAGTGGTCGCCATGGCCGAAATCGGTTCGACCAATCATCATCATCACCTAATTTCATTTAAATCAGTTCAGTGGGTACTTTTAGCGTGATAGCGAGACAGACAGACAGAGTTACTTTCGCATAAAATAATATTAGTAAGAATAATGTAATAATAGGTCATACTAACGTGAAAGCTATCAGAAAGAAAAATGGATACGAAATGTACCTCCATCATACTTATGTGAAAGAAAATGGATGGAAATACGAAATGTATTGTATAGAATATCTGAAAGGAACTTGTTATGAAACATATATTTTTTAATATAATAATATATTATTATATTAAATAGGTTTACATGATGAAAATAACAAAAGCTGTAACCCTTAAAGTGTTTTCACTTTGTGTATTCAAGGTATAATCCCAATAGTATGTGAGTTTGTTTGTACGCTTTTATGCCTAAACCACTAAACCGATTTTAAAAATTAATTCACCAATTGAAAGCTACATTATCAAGGAGTAACATAGGCTATATTTCATCGTTTTCCTTTGGGAACGGTAATTACGCGGGTGAAACCGTAGGGCGGAAGCTGGTAGGTATATGAATGTAAAAGTGTAAATCAGATAATAATTATTAAATGCTGGTTTATAAACCATAATCCTTTCTACTTAAAAATATTTTTCAATTACATAAACGAACGAAACTTCAAAAATAAATAGAAAATCTCAACATTATCGACGATTCAATCGCAGGCCGAAACTTTTTCTATCAATTTGTATACGAAATAAAGACAAAAGAGCGTATTTCACAATACAAACAAAAAGTTTCTGTGTTACTCATATAATAAGTGTCATTTTCTATCAACACTTCCCACCCCATGGGGTTGAGATAAGGGATTTGAGGAATCCATTAGAAAGGGACGCCTATAAATAGTTCAGTTTAAAAGATTGATATTAATTTCCTTGTCCAAAGTTTTTTCATAATAACTATGGTTAGATAATAAAATGGAGATGACATAATAGGTTTGCTTGTGGAACTAAAGAAACAGTATTCTGAAGCTAAAATTATGATATTGTTTATATCATTAAAAGATTCTTATAGTTATAGAAGATAAAAACATGTTATTAATGAGATTAAAAATTCCTATTTATCAATAGGTACTAACATTATAAAGCTGAAGACTTTGTTTGTTTGAATGCGCTTATCTTAAGATCTACTGGTTCAAATTGGAAAATTATTTTGGTGTCAGCCAATTTATCAAGGTAGGTATATAATGATAAATTCATATATTAAAATCATAATCCAACGTATAAAACTATGTTGCAAAAACGGGGAAGGTGTGATGCCCACGAAGTTGGGTGTCTCAACTAGTATCTATTTCCATTGTCATTTTACACCGGGAATGTTGATTTTTCACGGGAACGCGGGCAAAGCCACGGGAAGCCACTAGTATATCTATATATCACTCTGTTGCTGCACAAAGTCAGTACCACTACTGCAGCGATGTAGGTTAATGGATTGAAAAGAAAAAGGTAAGAAAGCGAAATGCCATTTGATGCGATCGACCTAATGTAGGACACTATAGGATGAACACTTAGCTTTAATTCCTTAAACCTAAGTGCTCTAGCCAGTCGTGGGTTTGAATACATGGACAAACTATTGTATGCAAGAATATCTCTGTTAGTATGTATTTTAAAGTAGTATATCCTATACGTACTTTAAATAATTATGTTACCTACGGAAGAGCGAAACCTCCTAGGACAGGTATTTCATACTTAAAAGGAGGTTTCAAATAATTATTGTGCTGTGTATGTATTTTGTGTTTTGATTTGAAATCAGATATCTGGTTACCATAGCACTCTGCAGTTAGAGTCGGATTAGCCGTGTGTAAATATCCCAGTATAATAGATTTATTTAACTACTTTAAGAAATCCTTAGCCAGAATGGCAGTTGTAGGTATATAATTAATTATTTTAATCTCTGACATACAGGTTTTCCTTCATCAATGAAGGCATAAAGTCTGCCGTTCTTCGATAGGCTAGTTTATGGCATAAACTTTATTCTAGTTTCAAATGGTTAATAAGCATTTCTAGTAGGTACCTACCTTAAATTCTGGTGCAATTCCACACTCCCAACCTCTCACATCTGTAAACAAATATAAATATATTTAGTTATCATGTCACTGCAACTCGGAAGTGGAAGTAAATAGATGTACAAAGTGAAGTATATTGCAAATGTAAATTAATTTTATGTATGCAGTTCATAAGTAGTTATAAATATGTTGATTTGTTTGTTTGTTGAATGTTAATATTACTTTATAAATGCGAGTGCATTTTGCCTTCCTTTGACTTCGGAGCGTTATGCTTAGAAAATGCCACTTGAGGGGTTGGAAATACACACTTATTTATATTTTTCAGTAAAGTTAGTGACTTGAGATGTAAGGTGTGACCTCCTAAGCTATGTATTTGACTCCAAAAATGTATTCGTTGTTTGTTATACGGAATTTTGTTTTCTATACTAATATTATAAAGAGGAAAGATTTGTTTGTTTGTTTGTTTGTAATGAATAGGCTCCGAAACTACTGGACCGATTTCAAAAATTCTTTCACCTTTGGAAAGCTACATTATCCCCGGGTAACATAGGCTATATTTTATCCCTGTATTCCCACGGGAACGGGAACTAAGCGGGTAAAACCGCGGGAGGCAGCTAGTATACCTTTATTAGAAACGGAAGTCGCAACTTTGTCTACTTATGTATCTTAATTAATTTAACAGTACCTAAAATATGTTTGGTATTTTTTGCGTGGAAGAGTAACACAAACTCTTCAACACAAACTTTGGCATTTATAATATTACAAGTTGCTAGTCTCAGAGCTTAAAGCATAAGCTCTGGGTTGCATGCGAAACATTGTCACAAGATGTGCTTTGTCAAAGACTTGCTTATTTTCCGGTAGTGTGAAGACATATCTTAGGATATACTGTTGCCAAAGGTAAGATTACTTAACGTATAACAGATATATTTCACTCAGAACCACAAGACCAAAAACCAACTACCGATTTTTTTATACCATAAAGATGGCAAACAGGCATACGGTCCCACCTGACGGTAGGGATTACCGTAGCCTATGGACGCTTGCAACACCAGGGGCGTCACTCACGCGTTGTCGACCCTGTAAAAATCATTAATTTATTTATTGACTAGCGGACCCGGCAGACTTCGTTCTGCCCACCAGCGCCACCTACCGGGGCCCAATTAATGTATTATACATAAAAACCTTCCCCATGAAATACTTCGTAATTTGGTGAAAACCCCATAAAAGCTGTTCAGTAGTTTTTGTGTTCATCGCGTTCAGATATGCAGACAGAGGCGGCGGGGACTTTGTTTAATATATATATAGATTTATTCAACTAAATCAATAGGTATGTACTAATAAAGGATGAGAACTGGTATGCAATTACATAATGTTGTTCCCAGACCATTGAGCGTCCATAAATTAATGCAGCATCATGCATTGCTGGTTCATTGTAGGCATTCAGTGTGATCATTACATTAAGGCGATTAGTCACTCCAATGGACGTCTTTCTTAGCATGTATCTATAGAAAATTTGTTGAGAATGTGGAGTAAATGTTCATTTAACTGGAGACCAAATAAAATGAATTTGTATTCTATGTAACGCAAAAACTTTAAAACTACAGGACCGTTTTAAGTAGTTGAATGTTGGAAAGCTGCATTATAAATGAATATCCTGGGACATTTATCAGACACGGCCACTCTGATTCCAAACTAAGCAGAGCTTGTGATATGGTATCCAGATAGCTGTTACATAAATAAATACATACTTATATAGATAACTAGCTGCCTCACCGCGGTTTTACCCGCGTAGTTCCCGTTCCCGTGAGAATACAGGGATAAAATATAGCCTATGTTACTCGGGGATAATGTAGCTTTCCAAAGGTGAAAGAATTTTTGAAATCGGTCCAGTAGTTTCGGAGCCTATTCATTACAAACAAACAAACAAATCTTTCCTCTTTATAATATTAGTATAGATTACATCCAGATACAGAACAAACAGACACATTATATAAATTTGGATTGCGTCTGTTACCTGAGTAGTTATATTATGAGCTGCGACAGGGTCCTGCGACAATGAGTCTACATACCATCAAATGTTAAATTCATTTCACATATCCTTTGGGATAGGGGATAACAAGAACGTTGTAGCCTTTTCCGATAACAAGCATTTATATACCTGTTATGTTTTTTTTTTTTTTTTGCTTGTAATATTGGTGTATATTGCTTGAATTTTTTTGAGATTTGACCCTTATTAGTTCTTTTCTTCATAGAAAGAGTAATTTACTGTAATTTCGTCGCGATCCTTTCAGCCGTTCTGGCGTGAAAGAGTAACAAACATACATCCTTAATTCCTTACATATATTCTCACAAACTTTCGCATTTATAATATTAGTAGGGATGTATACGTATGTTGGCGTAATAGATGTCCTGTATAAGCACATAGTATAGTTTTATCCGGAGTAATAAAAATCCCACGAGAACGCACGTAAAACCGCGGGGCATAACACAACTTGATTGGGAGGTTTGTTTGCAAAAGGCCGGTTATAGTGACCTATATTCCGCAAAAGATTTGCGGTAATGATGGCCAAACTTCGACGCTAAAAGATATCAATTTATGACCAAAGGTTTATGGCGATAGTAAAAAGAACTTTTGGGTCATTCCCCAAATATTTCTGAAAGTTTGGAACATTGGCAAGTTTTGAATTCCACAGGGATACAGAAATGTCTCGAAAGCGTGAAGTTTTCATAATGTTGTCCTTTGCGAGGCTTGCGTTCACCAGGACCACCTTTCGTCTCAAAATCTTTGAGCTTCTAAAACATTACCGTCGCCTATTTCGACTGGATTTTGTATTTATTCAACAATATCTTCCTCATACAGTGTGTATCTAACAATGATATTTGCCGTGGAAAGTAAATAAAGCCTCCCCCAAAAGCAGCTGTCGAAACGCGGAATCTGCTCATTATTCAACAAGTTTTATTACTCGTGCGACAAGTTTGAGAACATGCTTGTCCGTGGTACTGCAGTAGATCTTACTCACGTCACGCGAGGACAATAAAATGTGGATGTATTTTGAATTACAACCGCCCCAGAGATAATACCTTATGAATAACCCAATTTGCAGAACCAGCTTCTTGCTAGCTATCAGCTTTTGTCTTAAAAATGGTAGCTTCAAGATATTCGTGGAGAATAAGTGACACAAACATCCCTAGCGGATAGTCGAGGGCACTTTTGAGACTTAGCGCTTCTACATCATCCTGTTATTTGATCACGATTCCATTTTTCCCGGGACTCGAGTCTAGTGTCTATTGTTGTCAACTAAACACGTTTACTGTTATTGGTTTCGAAAATCTATCAGCACTTTATTCTTTGTGGTGTTGCAAGTTTTGAACTGTTGATCTTTTGCTGGTGTATTTTCTGAGACAATCAAGGTTTTATAGAGTTGTTTGTTGTTCCAAAAGTTTTGATGGTGTTTCATGTGACAAAGACTTTTGATGTGTTTTCTATTGGAAAATACGAATAAACGCGTTGAGAGAAACTTTAGATTTAGTGGACAGTCTTGAAGGGAAATATAGCTGTTGTTTACTTGTAAGTTGTAGCGGATTCGTTTCAAAACAGTTTTTAGATTTATTTTAATCATATTAGTTATTTAAGCATTGATCCGACCTGCTAATAATTATCAAGACATGTGTGCATGAACATGTCTGTTTGATTTTGTTTGGATGTAAATATCCATATAGAAGTTATATATGTATCAGCTATTTGGTTACCATAGCACAAGTTCTGATTAGTTTGGAATCAGATTGGCATTGTGGCAAAAAATATATGTAATATTAATCATTATTATTATACTTATTACATAATGTAGGTATTGTAGGTAGATTAATTTCCAGTTGTCTCTTGCATAATGACTAAGTAAAATATCAATTCTGAAAGATCTACACGAAATAGAATTGCTTATTCCTAGAACACAGAAAGTTTTATCTTGAAATTCGAATGAGATATGAGAATTCGAAAGATAATACAGCTTCTTTGGAAAGTAAATATAATAATATACTAACATTATAATGAAGTTTTTAATGGTCTCTAAAATACTTGTGATGATTTCTGAAATTCAGTCACTGATTGAAAGTCACTATTTTTCGATACGGTCGCATACAAATTGAACGATAACTAAAGCCTAAAATATTCCAGTAAATGTTGTAGGTAGTATATGCCATGTATAAATACAAGCATAATAAGAACGTAAGACGACATAGACATAGTCCAGTACTCTTAATACTTTTTGCTCCGATCCTTTATTCCTTTGTCAGACAAAATAAAAACAATGGGCATAAAGAATTCCGTCTTCCAGTAGAACTTTAATAAATTTTATTATACGTACAAGAGGGGTCCAGAAAACTATATTTTTATTTCTGTTTCTGCCGTCCTTCTATTGTTGGGACAAGTTGCAGACAAGTTATGTCGACTAATTACATAGAGTAGTACCATTGGTTTTAGAAACAGACTTGTTTCATGTCACTTATTTCTCACAGAAGCGAAAGACTTGAACCAATGATACACCATTGGTTCAAGTCTTTCGCTTCTTTTTGTACAAAATATCTTTAAATACGAGAATTTATTTAAATATTTACTAATCAGATATGTGGTTACCAAAGCACAAGTTACAGTTATCATGTTCAAGGATATTCATGTTTGTCGTTATCTTTACAAGCCTATTTAATTAGTAAGTTGCTTTTCAAATTAAACAAAAAAAAATCCTGGGAGATTTTCCACACACGCCCAATCTAATTCCAAACTAAGCAGACCTAATTGTCTATCTATACCACCAAATCTATAGCGAGTAATTTGACTTCTGAAATTGCAGTTTCAACTAAAATTGTGCCGTTATTCGTAATCCTTATTCGAGTACCGCTGGTATGTTTAGGCGGACTAAGTTATTATTGGTCTAATTCAGCTATTGTGTTGCTTTATTGATGGAACGTGTCCCGTGTACATACGTGCTCTGCAGTTTTGTCGTAAAATCCAAGTTTCGTGACATCACTATACGGATTTAGATGATAACTTTCCCTCTCATCATATTACGGCTGAGTTTTAAGTGCTTTTAATATGCTATCATTTTGAGTGGAGTTTAATGTTATTTCAGGTTGTTCTACTTCTGTTTTGGGATCTATAAAACTGTGACTCAAATATCTTGTATCCTAGGACCAACTGCCGACTGACCTTAAAATGGAATTAAAGATATAAAGCATCCTTGGTGAATTAGCAGGATCTCTTCCACCAAAAATATTGCATTATCGACAGATTATTTCAGAGGGGGTTAAGGATTCGACAATTCTAAAAGGACTTGGCATTTGATTAATGATACGCCCTTGCCTCGAACAAAGGGATTTTTGATTGATTCAAATTGATTACTGAAAAAAATATCTCAAGTCTCAAAAGTGCTACCTCATAATATGGTACCGATAAATTATTAAAACCAACAGATTTCATTGATCAAGAAAGTTCTCAGCAAAATCTAGATTGAAAAACCGTTCACGTATTGGCCTAGACGAGGCAGAATTCCGGAAGATTAGTGATGGGTGATCTGACTTCCATCCAATCAATCAGCTCGCCCCGGTACGTTCCAAAAATCACCTCTCACGTCATTTGTGAATAAATAGAAATGTAAAGGGCCTGGATCCGAAGGCTTGGCTTGAATAAATTCTCCAAGGAATGTATTAAATCGGAATCCTATCCTCTTTTAGGATTCCGCGCCTCGATTGGCTTTGTTGAAACAGGCATTATGATGTAGATGTGTAATGAAAAAAAAAAATAAGCTTGCTAATTCAAGATGGCGGATCACATATTTTTTTATATCAAATTATCGTATTTGATGTTATGGTGATGATAAATGGTTACCTATGAGATGAAGAAGGAAAAAATTTACTCCACCTATGAGACCGAAATTTCGAGGACAGATATCACATAACTGTTAAATATAATGTATGTCTGTCTATATCTCTTGAATATCTACTAAACTAAAGTATAATGGCTAGTACCAGTCTATCGGAAAATGAGGGTTCAACACTCTAACATCGGAGGGAGTCAATAAACTCGTTTAGTATACGGCTTCATTCGAATTGAAATAGTATCAATAATGAAATGGATTTTGTGTAACTTACTATATATAATCTTGAGTATTTTTATATTATATGTTAGTGTTAGATTAAGTTTCTTACGTTAGTGTTATTTACCTTTCACAAAACTTTATCAGTCATAAGATGTTTTGGGTACCTACTTGAGAGAATGAAGTAGTATCAACATGAATTTTTTAATTCCTCGCACAGTTGTAGGATTATAGATTTCAAGTCATTGATGCAGTTTAAGTCCTAATAAGTCAATCATGAATGTCAAAGCCGCCGATGTTTTACCAGTTTTTTTTTTATAACAAAACATCATAATAAAAGGAGGTAATCCCTAAACGACTAAAGCTGAACTAAAATCCAGATGCATCTTTATACCAATGCAGTTCATAATGAGACTTATATCAACAGTAACAAAACTCAAATTTTCTGTACATCATCTCAAGAACACTGGTGCGTTGCATTAAGAATTCAGAGCATCCCCTCGTACGGAACCGAGTATGTTCACGCACATATATTCCGGCAGCTTATATTATGTCAGAAGCAATAGCAATGAAATATCGCCATTCTTTGTGTATGCCAAACTTGCTAGGAAATCTTTACGGGGTAAAAATATGCGTGGGGAATTGAATTTTGGAACTCACTACCTCATACATATTGATTCCCTGGATATTGTAGCAAAACGATAGGATCAAATCATTGGGGAGGCATCGGAAAATAATTTGCTTTGTACACAATAGACCGGTTTTTTTATTTGAAGGGTTTCTTTTAGTTGTCGCATAGTTCAATGTTGAGGTAAGCTTTCTCATTTTGGTACAATGTTCCGTCAGGATTAAGGCTATAGTAATATTAAAAGAGGAAAGATTTTTTGTTTTGTTGTAATGAATAGGCTCAAAAACGACTGGACTGTTTTTAAAAATTCTTTCAACATTCGAAAGCTACATTATCCACGAGTAACATAGGCTATATTTTATACCTGTATTCCCACGGGAACGGGAACTACGCGGAGGCAGCTAGTAATCTATATGAATAAAATAAAGTAAAGTATGCTTTAGTGTGAAAAATAAAATAATTTTAAGAATTAAGTTCGTATGAAAAAAGTTCGGGTGAAATCGTCCTAAATAACATATTAGCTTTTTCACCATTTTCAATCATATTTTTAATAAAGATACTTGGCCTTGAGCCTTCAGAGCTTTTTAAATGATGGTATTATTGCTTAAGAACTTCAAAGATTTTCTTACCCAAATAGACTGAATAGACATTCAATAGAAAGTGACTAAAAAACGAAATCACGATGACAGTTGTGAATCCGATGAAATAGTTTAGAAGCCTAGAAACCCAGAATTCGCACTAAACGCCGACACGACGTAGGGTTGCCATCCGTACTTTAAATATAGTTTTTTTGTGCTATTTCAGGATATTGTAGGTACCTACTCACTTTATGAAATTAATATACCTATCTTTCGGTTTTTTTTTTAATTGTTGCTGAAGATGCTGTAGAATTATTTGTAGACAAAATGGAAAAAAGCAATGAAGAAAAAATATGTTAGTAACATATTCTAATATAATAATAAAAAAGTACTTTCTTTTGATACTAATATATGTACTTTTTTTTATTCCCTATGTACCTTTTTTTTAACACGAAGGTGCCAAACAAGTCCCACCTGATGGGAAGCAGTTACGCGCCTACGGACACTTAGATATAGGGCATTTAGCCCTATTCTTAGCTGTGACAACCCTAACGACACGGTACATTTGTATTCAAATGCGTTTAATTGAATATGGCGGGTGGCGTGGAATTGAGTTATCTGACGGTTAAATCTTAGATTAATCCGAAACTATTCCGTGGTGCGGGCGCCGCTAATTGTTTGAGATCCCGATTTTATTGGAATCTCTGAAAATCATTTGTCTTCATCTCCCTGACTATAACTAAGGTATTGAGGATCTAGCTGAAGATTCTATATCAGGAGCACGTAGTGAACTGCCAATATAATAGGTAACGTTTGTAAGTTTGTATGTGTTGGACAATCTTCAAAAGTTATCATAAGATTTCAAAAAAATCCCTAACTGATTGATAAAATAAGAAATAATCCTAACTAATAATATTATAAATGCGAAAGTAACTCTGTCGGTCTGTCTCGCTTTCACGCTAAGACTACTGAGACTGTAAAATAAAATTTGGTACTCAGATAGTCTTGAGCCTGAGAAAGGACATAGGGTACTATTTATCCCGGGAACATGGAAGATCTCCCGGTACACGAGTGAAACCGCGAGGAACAGTAATAAAATAAGACAGCTTCACTATTTTCAAGTAAAATAAGCTGTTTAATTATAGCTAGTTTATATACATAGCTTTATGAAAAAAACAATTATCTCTGCGTGGTGGGTTCCACTTCCTTTATATAATATCTTATACAATAATATTCTATATTGTTTCTATCCTCTGGGAACGCGGATGAAACCGCATAACGGTACCTAGTTCATAATATATAATGAAATGAAATATTCATTGAAATGGCCCTCCACAGCACCAATTAATTGTCAACTCTAATGCCCAGCTCTGAAGGTCGCTTTTGTAAGATGAATATATAATAAACTCACTCTTATAGACAAGCTTATAACAATATCTTATTTTAGCTGACCTGCGCAACATCCAGTTTTTGCCACATATTTCATTGATGCTCCGCTCCCGTTAGTCGTAGCGTGATGTTACATAGCCTAATCCATATATATAATATAATATATAATGATAAGCCTTCCTCTATAAGTGCGATATCCGACCCTGAAATATTTTTTTCTATTTGAACCAGTAGTTCCTGAGATTAGCGTTCAAACAAACACAGTCTTTAGCCGTATACTATTAGTTGCTAGACTATTTCTAATAGAATGTAGATAAATCTCTTGAGTTCATGTTATGCATTATATTAATGTTATTCCAAATTATATCAATACATGCCTGGTTCTGATAAATGATAAATTACACAAAGGAATATTACTAATTAATATACCTACGAGTATGTGTATCATATTCATGAATATTCTTCTAAAATAATATTTGTTGATTAAATTGTATGTTTGGATGTTTGTGACTTACGAGTCCCCAAAAAGATTCACAGACTAAAATTTGGTATTAAAATCTATACTAATATTATAAAGCTGAAGAGTTTGTGTTTGTTTTATTAAACGCGCTAATCTAAGGATTTCATGGTCCGATAAAAAAAATTTTTTCAGTGTTAGATAGCCCATTTATCAAGGAATCCTACAGGCTATATATATATAAGTTTCGAATACGCTACGACCATTACGAGCGGAACACCAAAGAAAAATGTTTCGAAATCGGGTGTTATTTGTTCCTTTTGAGAGTTTCCGCTGCGTGCGCTGTCGAAACGGTACAAGTTTCGCTAAAATAATGTATGATGTGATGTGACGCAGACGAAGTTGTGCGGATCAACTAGTATAGTATACTGAATCTGACACCGATTCAGAAGTTACTCCTTAACTTACATGACATTATGTAAATTCCGCTGAAACCGCTGAATTCTTGTTAAGTTCATGATTTCAGTTGGAGTTCAGTTTGGTGGTTGGATGTTGTTTTAGTACATGGACCTAGTTGTTTAAAAACTACACTAATATATAAAGAGGAAAGATTTGTTTGTTTGTAATGAATAGGCATTCATAATTCTTCTATATAATTCTTTCACCAACGTAAATCTACATTATCAGGAGCTGACATAGGCTTTATTTTATTTCGGAAACGGAAACCTGTATCTAGTAAATATCTACATAAGTGTGTATTTAAAAGTAGTATCCACAATTAACTATAGCACAAGCTTAACTTAGTTTCGAATCAGATTAGCCGTGAAAAATGTTCCAAGATATTCTTTACTAGCTGCCTCCGCACGGTTTTACCCGTGTAGTTCCCGTTTCCGTGGGAATACAGGGATAAAATAGCCTATGTTACTCAGTGATAATGTAGCTTTCTAATGAAAAAAGAATTATTAAAATCGGTCCAGTAGTTTTTGAGTTTATTCGTTACATACAAAAATACAAATCTTTCCTCTTTATAATATTAGTGTAGAATTGTAGATGTAGATTTTCTTCTGCCCCCAATCAGCAAGGCTACACTACACACAGTTTGAAACACTGCATCAGCATACAAAGGCTGCCCGGTGTGACAACACTCAGTCCCGCAGGACCACTTGACCTGGCGCACAGGAATCGATATTTCCCGTCACAATAATTTTCTAAAACGACCTGCCTACCTCACGTGTTCACGTAAATGAGATAAAGGACAGACGCCATTTTGTTTTCAAAATTCTATAATCTAAATTAAAAAATGATAATGTGTAGGTTGATAACCTACATAGGTAAATTAAACCTACTATATTATAAATGCGAAGCTTCGTGAGAATGTCTTTCACACCAGAAAGGCTGAAGGGATCGCAATAAAATTTACTACAGAATATGTTCTAAAATATTATATAGGCTACATATAATACCGGGAAATTTGAAGATCCTCCACAGGTAACCGCGGGGAACCACAAGTTATATTATGAAGCAGATGAGTTTGTTTGTATAGATAACAATCACGCTACTATCAATAGGAGCTGAGATTCATAAAAAATGGGGGAAAAGACACTGACTTCTTTAATAATTTTCTTTGCCATATCCTATATAGAGTCGGCTTTGTGCGTCATGTCCCTCCATTTCATTCGGTCTCCAGTCAAATCCACATTCCACATTCTCTCATATCATCTTTAAATCGGGAAAATAAATAAATATCTTGGGACATTTTTCACACACGGCCAATCTGATTCCAAACTAAGCAGAGCTTGTGATATGGTAACCAGACAGCTGATATACTACTTTTAAATACACGTATATAGATATTTAACATCCAGACAAAGGACATACAGACATATTCATGCATACAACTGTTTGTCCTGGGTGGGATTCGAACCCACAACCCGCGGCTTGAGAGTCAGGGTCACTAACCACAAAGCCAACCGGGCTGTCAATACCAATATCATAGATTTTTCTTGAATTCTTTTTTCATAATACTTCGACAGTTACATACTTACTTACTCACTTAAGGTACCAGCTGAAAATCAGCGCTGTTGTCTACAGCAGCACATGCTGAGCTGGTTCCCCTTTGACAGCACTCCTACCGCTCATTTGCTATTGATTTGTTTTTATTATGTTTAATTTTTATGTAATTTGTTTTTGTGTAATCGTTATATAATGTGTGCTGTCAATAAATATTTTTCTTTCTTCTTTCTTTCTTTACCTGCCAGAATCCTCACATGGAACGAAGCATGTGTTAGGTAGGTACTTAATTTTAAAATGGGGATCCCAAGAGTGCAGTTCGCGAACGAGTTTAAATTCAATTATAGAACACGAGTCTTACTTGATTTGGCTCGAATCGTGAGCCAAGAACAAGAACAACGTTCCAAGTAGGTGGTACAAAAAGTCTGTTTATCAATTGGATCGTTAACTTATTCGTTGAGGGAAATTAACTCTTATTTCAATGTGGATAAAGTTATTTTTTCATAGTGTATGTGTAACCAAAGAGAAGACTAGTAGTGTATGTGAGACTTGAACACTAGTTTTAATCAAACTTATTTACACTAATACTTAATGAATAGGAAAATTTTAGATGTAACGAATCTTGAAACTACTGGACTGATATCAAAAATTTTTTTACCATTACAAAGCTACATTATTTAGCAGCCACAAAGGTTATATTTTATCCCTGTATTTCTACGAGAAAAGAAACTACACAGATGAAACCGCGCGGCGGAAGATTATAAGTATATTTATTTTAAGCCATTATTCTCAAACAAAAATTATGCCAAATAAATTTTACTTACTAACATATAATGTAGATGGAGAGATGACCTGGACTCCTTCGATAACAACTGGCCAGGAACAGCCCAAGATAGACAGGTTTGGAAAAGGGGGAGAGAGGCAATGGCCTCTCTCCCCCTTTTCCTATTGCTCTTGTGTCCCACTGCTGGGCAATGGCCCAGCAGTGGGACACAAGAGGCTGAACATAACATAACATAGCATAACAAATAACGTTGCCAACACAAAAAAAACCTATTTTTCTGCAGTCGGTTAAAAAGTCTAGGTACTTTAACGGTCTGACCACGTTCTAAGTTCAAGCACAAACTAGACAAGCCACTTAAAGTTAAACTAAGTTGAAGTTAGCGACGCTGCTGTTTTAGCTTTTTATATGTTATCTATTTTCTACGCTTGCAACATCTGATAACTTACAAATAAAGAACTTAAAAGCTTTTCCATGTTAATTTAATTATATTATTATTTATTTGACAATCTACAGAAAGTTTGCTTTCGGGCAAAGACAAAGGTAAAAGACGTAAGGTTAAAAGTTACATTTTTTAAGATTTCGCTAACTTTTTATTTGCATATACCTACATATTTATATTATCTTGTTATATAGAACTTTTGAATTAATATTAGTACTTTTAGTATGAAAGCGAGACAGATAGACAGAGTTACTTTCGCATTTATAATATTAGTTAGGCTTCAAATACATAACAGCATTTTGATATCATACGTCCGGTCTTGGTGACTCGATTTTCTGTATTCCAAGCTAAACGATACTTTAAACTAAATTTAGTTCAGACACGTGGGTAGAATGTGTATTGACATTGCAGGTGGTGTCTGTAGCGTGGCTAGACAAGATTTATTATACACTAGCTGCCTCCGCCTGGTTTTACCCGCGTAGTTCCCGTTTCCATGGGAATACAGGGATAAAATATAGCCAATGATACTTGTGGATAATGAAGTTTTCGAATGGCGTGGCGTATGAAGTATTTTTAAAAACGAGACAGTAGTTTTTGACCCTATTTATTACAGCCAAACAAAGAAAGTTTTCCTCGTTATAATATTAGTGTAGACAATTGTCTGACTGGAGATCCCCGCGTGAAACCGCGGGGATCTCCAATGTTTCAATAGCCTTTATGATATTTCAGAACATACTCTAAGTCAAGGCCGAATTTAATCGCGATCCCTTCAGCCTTCTGGCGTGAAGGAGTAATTAACATCACTTCACACATCCTGGGATAATTTCACACACGGCCGACTTGATTTCTAAGCTTATGCCATAGAAACTAGACATGTTTCTTGTACACATATATTTGTACAAAATTGAACCCACGAATAGCTAATAAGCCAATCGGGCAATCCAATGGGACTGCCTGATTTTTGACATTTAACTATTATAATATTTTAGAACGAACAAAATTTAAAGTGACATTAAAATATTCAATTACATTGCACACATAGGGTAAGTACGTACACAAACACACATTATCAGTTATTATATATTAACATTACTATACATTGCATGTCGTTGACCGATACGAATTGCTATCTCAATACAAATAGTGACCCGCAACGATTTCACTGTTTGCTATGTCAAGAACAAATATTGACCTTATAATACCTACTTGGGCGGTCTGGCGGCCATGACAGTTTTTTTCACTACTTTATGATAGTTACTACTGTTGAAGATATTATTTAAATAAATATACTGGGACATTTTTACACACGGCCAATCTGATTCCAAAGTAAGCAGAGCTTGTAATATGGTAACTAGATAGCTGATATACATACACTACTTTATTATTGCACTAGCTGCCTCCGCGCGGTTTTACCCGCGTAGTTCCCGTCCCCGTGGGAATACAGGGATAAAATATAGCCTATGTTACTCGGGGATAATGTAGCTTTCCTTAAAGAATTTTTGAAATCGGTCCAGTATTTTCGGAGCCTATTCATTACAAACAAACAAATCTTTCCTCTTTATAATATTAGTATAGATAATAATACAATTTTGTACTGCATATTTCTTTCGTTTTCGGTTTCGTGACAAACGTATTTTCCAATCAATTTTAGTTCACAAATGTTCTGAAATAAAAAGGAATAAAGTATGAAGTATTTAAACATAATATTTGTGTCCTTTGTTAACGGAATAAATAAATATATAAATAATAAATATTTTGTTCAGACACTAAATGAAGCTTTTTCATTTTGTGAAAACATTCAATATGAGCAATGCATACATGAACAGTAATAAATACAGATTACCCGACATTTCGTTCAGATTAAAACGATAAATTGAAAACTCAATAACTATAATAATATTTTGGAACATACTGTACCTACTATTTATCTTCTCTAAATCCCTACTAATATTATAAAATACTAAAGTTATTCTGTCTGTTACGCTTTCACGCCTAAACCACCGATTTGGATGAAATTTGGCACATAAATGCGAAAGGACATGTTATTACCTTTTATCCTTGGAAAGTAGAAGTTTCCCTGAGAAAGCGGGTGGAACCGCGAGATGGAAGCTAGTTTTATATATAAAAAAACTCGCTATTTTCCTCTATTTCTCAGCTTATTTCCAAATCATGCATCGGATTTTAATACGGTTTTTATAGTAAGAGCGATTAACGAAAATTGTGGTTTTCCTTTTATTAACTAGCTAACGCCCTGCGGTTTCACCCAGGATCCCGAAGATCGAAACTCTAGAGATAATGTCATATTGTAGCATTGCGCTATTGCATAAAAGAGTAACACACATTCATATTACTTTCGAATTTATAATATTAGTAGGTATGTTGCAGTCCAAAGCCGGGAGTTGTCGCTAGTATTCTAAGTTACTAGGACAAGAATCTTGCCAATCAGGCCAATGGGCATAAGTCCAGGCTTTTATTCCTAAAAGGCTAATTTAATGGATACTTTATTTATAACTTATACAGCTAACATATATAATATAATTTACGACAGTTGATAATTCTCAACAAAAGCACTTGAAAAGACAAACACACAGTTCTCGAGTAATAAATGGCGAAATAAAAGTATTTTATGTGTTAGTTTTAGCATAATTTGTTGTACACTGAATGAATATTAATAAATCATTATATGAATAGATAATAGGAAAGTTAAACAGTAAAGAAGATTTTTTGATGGTCGCATGACTTTCGCAGATTTTCCGAATGATCTGACCATTTAATCTCTTTTGTAAATTATGAATTTAACACTTTATTAATGTTATTTCAATTATACTATTTTTATGATTTTTTTCTTAAATTGTACATAAAACAAAGTTGAGCCAATTGTGACATAATCTACATGTAATCTATACTTAATATTATAAAGAGGAAAGATTTGTTTGTTTGTTTGTGTAGGCTCCGAAACTACTGGACCGATTTCAAAAATTCTTTCACCTTTGGAAAGCTACATTATCCCCGAGTAACATAGGCTATATTTTATCCCTGTATTCCTACGGGAACGGGAACTACGCGGGTAAAACCGCGCGGAGGCAGCTAGTTATATATACAAATGATCTTCAATATTATCTATGTTTAAAAAAACTATATGTCCCTTGTACACGTCATAACTTCGTCATAGATTCGGTTCTTTTTGTGGTCTTCATGCGTAGTTCACGTTCCCATAGGAATACAGGGATAAAATATAGCTTATTTTACTTCCTGATAATGTAGCTTTCTATTAGTGAAATAATTATTAAAATCGGTTCAGAATTTTTAAGTGAATTCGTTGTAGGTGTACAAAATCCTCTTTATAATATATAATATTATTATAAACTAGATGCTTCCGCGCGGTTTTACCCGCGTAGTTCCCGTTCCCGTGGGAATACAGGGATAGCCTATGTTACTCGGGGTTAATGTAGCTTTCCAAAGGTGAAAGAATTTTTGAAATCGGTCCAGTAGTTTCGGAGCCTATTCATTACAAACAAACAAACAAACAAACAAACAAATCTTTCCTCTTTATAATATTAGTATAGATAAATAAATAAATATCCTGGGACATTTTTCACACACGGCCAATCTGATTCCAAACTAAGCAGAGCTTGTGATATGGTAACCAGATAGCTGATATACTACATACTACTTTTAAATACATACTTATATATAATAATAATAATATATAATAATATTCTTTATTGTTCTCTCATAATCACAAATACAGTACAAAGTCATGGTAACACTTAATAGAGACTGGTGTCTGTTGTAGGTAAAACCTGTATTACAGATCACCAGGCTTTCCCTCCATGGACAACTCACTTTTATGACCTATGACTGTAACTTAATTAGTTACATACAAGTTGTACATAATAAGATATTATTACAAATTAATAATAATAACAAAAATGGAAAATTACAATCTAAAGCAATCACAATCTAAACTATTCTGGTGGCAAAAGAAACTTAATTTTGGTTTGGTTTTTGATTTGGTGTATGTGTGGGTGTGTGTCGGTGTGGGTGAGTACGAGTGAATGTGCGACGGTGAGGGTATAATGTGTGGATGTGTGTCAGTGAGGATGAATACGAGTGAATTTGCGACGGTGAGGGTGTAGATGTGTGTCGGTGAGGGTGAGAATGAGTGCGTGTGAGACGATATAGGTGAGAATGTGTGAGTGTGTGTCTGTGAGGGTGAGTACGAGTGAGTGTGTGTAGGCGAGGGTGAAAGTGGTGATGTGACGGGTACGTGTATTACATGTTAACTGTATAATCCTTATGTGCCTTTATTGAAACCCCTCAGGCAATGGTTACTGCATTACCTTAAGGGCCTCAACAAAAGTTCTGTTGCGTTATAATTTAGGCCCTGAAGCCATGAAAAAACTTTTTTCTTACATTCTACCCTAGAGAGAGGATAAATCAACAGCTGTTTGTTTATATTGTTATATAAGTAAGGACCCAGGAAACCATAAAAATTTTGTGCCAGACTGAAACTATATCTTTTTGTTGTGCAAACATCGGTGGTTCTTCTCTTACCTGAGATTATATTAGGGTCGTAAGAAAGTTCAGAGTGCTTCTTAGTTATTGTGAGTAGGATGAAGAGTTGTCTTACGGTCAGTACCTTGCAGCGCTGATATAGGTCAACCGTAGGGTATCGTATCGGTAGGAAAGAACCTACTTTTAATATGGCCCTTTGGGCTCTCTCCAGTTTCAGAAGGTGAGTTTTAGCTGCTCCACCCCAAGAAGTTAAACAATATATAGATATTTACATCCAGTATAGAAGTGTAGATTACACAAATATGTATAGTATAGATTCTGCCCTCGTTGCGGACCACCTAGCTGTTAGTATAAAGCGATATTGTTTGGTTTGGCTTCCCTCGATAATTTTAGCATACGCTATTAATTTTCGATGCTTTGTTAGCTATTTATTTCACTAATATTCCATAGCTTGGGTGAATATAGTCATGAGCTATAGCTTTACCTCGTATAGCAGGTCGTTAATGGCGTTGTTTAGTTACAACATATACTAGCTTTAGGAATGGCTTTACTTGAATTTAATATCCAAATTCTCCGTTTGTTTATGTCCAATGTTCTTACATTGGACATAAACAAACTAAATTGATACTTAATTTTAAAATGACCGTCGCCACAAGATGGCAAATTGAATCAAATTGTTAAAAATGATATAATTAGTACCATTTCAGTGAATAAAACACTTTAAATAACAATGCCATACTTATATGTACCTAATCTAAACCAATGCCTATAAATTTCGAATTATTGAAAGTTGCTAATTCGGAAACCGTAAGCAATCAATCCCAATGCAATAACATCCCATTACAGAGCTTTAAGCTTTGTTGATAAAAGCTCCGAGTGTTCGCCATTACGGCTATTCTCGGCCACGGCGCCGGCAGGCTGAGCTTGCACGTGTAAGGAAATAACTGGCTGCAAGTCTATATATATAGATATACTAGCGGACCCGGCAGACTTGGTTCTGCCCACCAGCGCCACCTACCGGGTCCAAATTGATGTATTATACATAAAAACCTACCCCATGAAATACTCCTTAACTTGGTGAAAACCGGATGGAAATCTGTTTAGTAGTTTTTGTGTTCATCGCGTTAGACAGACAAAACAGACTATGTTATACATATGCAGACGTTGTTTTGCCATGTATATTTGTAAGAAACATTTTTTTAGTTCAATAAAAATAATTATCTACTATAGGTATTCGGGGATGTACTTATAATAATCGAAAGCGTTATAAACAATAAATAAATGCTTTATGTAGGGTAGATAATAATTTAATGTAGAGAATATATTTTAAATTACAATTCTTGCTAGTTATCTAAATATAAAAAATAATTATTCATATTGTAACTATCAGATTATTAAATACGATTTATTTAATATTACATTGACTATATTAATAAATGTACTTTACTCCCAAATAAATATTTATTGAATGTAAAAAAATATTTATTATAGTTGTCTTCAAAGAAATTAAAATATGAATAGTTAATAAATCCTCCCATTTTTTTTTATTGAACTAAATAATATTTAATTATTTTTATTATAACTGATCGATTGATCGTTCATCGGTTATCGACCGGTGAAGGCGGAAGATAAAATAAAAATCGCGATGGTAAAATAGGGGTTGATTGTAAAGGGTTGAAAATTCAGGGTTATATGTATTTACTAATGCTGTATCATAAAAAAAAATTAAAAAAAAAAAATTCAAAAATTGAAAAAAAAAAATTTGGGGTGGCTTACCCTTAACATTTAAGGGGATGAAAAATAGATGTTGTCCGATTCTCAGACCTACCGAATATGGATACAAAATTTCATGAGAATCGGTCGAGCCGTTTCGGAGGAGTTTTACCACAAACTTCGCGACGCTAGAATTTTATATATTAGATGTATCTACATATAAGGATGTTTATATGACAGCCGGTTGGCTTTGTGGTTAGTGAGCCTGACTTTCAAGCTGTCGGTCGTGGGTTCCAATCCCAACCAGGACAAACATTTGTATGCATGAATATGTCTGTTTGGTCTGTGTCTGGATGTAATTGTCAATATAAGTATATACATGTATTTAAATGTAGTAGGTATATGTAGTGTACCAGCTATCTGGTGACCATATCACAAGCTCTGCTTAGTTTGGAATCAGATTGGCCGTGTGTGAAATATATCCCAGGTTATCTACTTATGCAACTCAAAGCGACTGTTACCGAACAAAAAGAGTAGTCCTTTATCAAAAACTTTCGGTTAAACAGCTGTGCATAGTCACTATGTGATTATGAACCTTAATGTGTGTCCATATGACCCAATATTAGTTTGCTTAGTCACATCGGATTACGCAGTGGAAATCGTCGGTCAAAGTGTAATTATTGTTTAAATTTGATAAGTGATTAGGGTTAAAACAAGAACATAAATAAATATACTCTGCTTTAAAACAATATAAACCGTTAGATAAATAAATTTACTCTGCTCTATCATATTGTGATAGGATTTTATATAAATACTAGAAACCTGCCCTGATTTAGGTCTGTTCTATAAGCTTAGGTAGGTAGGTACTTAGTTATTTTAGGGACTAGTTTTATAGGTAAATGCGATAGTTTGCCACTTTTTCACGCAACAGCGTCTTAGGTGAAACTTGGCACCTTAATAGATTATATCCTGTAAAACATACAATATTTCATCCCAGGAACATAAAATACCTTCATGGTACGCGGTTAAAACTGTGAATGCCAGCTCTATACTAATATCATAAGTGTTTATCGTAAGTAATAACAAAGTGGAAAGATTAGATTTTTTGTTTGTCAGGCTCTAAAATTACTGGATGTATATATATGAATAAATTTGCCAAAGCTCTTTTTCATCCCCAAAACTATGCGGGTGAAACCTTGCGGTGGTAGCTAGCTACAAAACAAAAACTACGGCGACTCTAATAGAATGTTGAGCATTTCTTAAATTTCAATTTCCATTCTCACTTTGTCCTTCCCCCGGTATATTTTAATAACGTCGTCAACCCTTACACCGGGATTAAATGAATTAATGCCCCAGGAATGCCAACCTTACCCTCATTAAGCCCTTTTTTATCGCGACACTTCTTGCGGGATATTTTTATTATGTTGGTAGTACCTTTATTTATCGTAAAGTGTTTAGGTCAAAAAAAGTCATCATCATCATCATCACTAAATTCTATCACACCTACTAATGGTAGTGGTAGTTTATGATGGATCTAAGGTCGTTCACACACGGCCAATCTAATTCCAAACTAAGCAGAGCTTGTGCTATGATATATTCTGCAAAATGCTATTCTTGTTTATCCAGTCAACTGCAAGGTCGAAGCTTGTCTATACTACATTAGATTTTTTGTTTGCTTGTTATGAATAGCCTTTGAAACTACTGGACCGATCTGAAGAATTCTTTCACCAATAGAAAGCTACATTATTTCTAAGTGTTATCAATAGGCTATATTTTATTCCCAATATTTAAACGGAAACGGGAACTACGCATGGTGGAAGCTGGTTGTGTATATAAAAGTATCATTACATACAAACAAAAAATTGACAATACATTTTCAAACAACGCCAATGGAGTTAGCAATTTAATAGCTTAAGAATTATAGCTTACATTTATCTAATTTGCAGGAATTCTAGTCTGAAATACAGCTTTAACCGCAATTCTGAGCTTTTCCCCATTCAAAGCTGTAGTAAACTGCTTTTGGATTGTTACATGCAAATTCTGTTAGTAAAAACCGGTCGTTTCGTGAATTAATTTGTCCCAAATGCATTATAGCTATTTGTATTTGGATGACTATAATACACGAATCTAAATAAGTCAAAAGGATTTCATACAAACATTTTTATGGGATATAGTGGCTCCCTGCGATTTCACCCGCGTTCCCGAAAGACCTTAAATTTTCTGGAGATAAAATGTAACCTATGTCATGGGTGTCAGCTAAATCCATACTAAATTTTATTAAAATCGCTCCAGTCATTTAGTCGTGAAAATGTAACAAACACACACACTTACAAACTTTCGCCTTTATAATATTAGTGTGATGATACGGTTCGATCTTCTACTTTTCACTAATAGGTATAGTGTAGTAACATAGTGTTTGTTTCATGTTAATCGGTTCATGAATAAAATAGTTATCCCAATTTAAAGATCTTTTGCTGACCAAAGTCACAATTTCATTGATATTACGGGCATTGCTAGTATTGAGTACTTTATTTATCTATTCCATGAGGTCTATCCTTATTGCATAATTGACTATTGATATTATTCCACTATCACAAGATATTATGTCAAACAGACAGACCAAATCATTCCGTAATGACGACAGAATAAAATCCACTCACATTGATCAGTGATCTAATTTAACAAATCCAGTAGGAAAGGACAAAGATATTGAAGGAAAAGATACAGATGAAAACCCTTTGTTAAATGTCATTGCAATCGCAACCCTTACTTGTACGTATTCTATACAATACGTGAGCTCATCGCAATTTCAGCATCGGACGTCTCACGCGACAGCGTATGTTTAGAACGGGACAGCGGATATAGGAGGCGAGGTAACATGTCGAGCTAGTGTTTTACGTTGCAGAATTGAACCCCTAAAGAATTGGATTGGATCCGTACTGATATGGTCTTCCTCTATCAGTTTTAGGGTGCAATGTACTTTAAATGTAACTTATACCTTAATGATATTAACATTGTATATTTTAGATGATTCTAAGGCGATTAGCTTCTCGCAGGATCTTTAGTTTTTCCGGGACTAGTAGTAGGTTGATTTTTTTTTATGTTTTACGCCAAAACTCATATACAAAAGTCAATATATTTTGATAATAGTCCACACGAGAATGGTCCCGTTATATCAAATTATGAATTTATTTTGCGAAAGTTTAAAAAACACTGTTCTAGCAGTGCTGTATTTATTTGCTTAGACATTTAATTCTTAATAACATCATTATATTTATTCAGACATTTTTTACACCTTATTTTATAGTTTTCTTTAAATGCAAAAATTAGTTACCAAAATATAACTAAGGAAGCTCTTCGAATTTAAATCAGGGTTGTTTAAAATAACTACCAATTGAATTTTCATTTTAAATATGTTCCGAGCCAATAAATAATTATGAAAGGGTAAGCTTTCAGAAAGCTCTATGAAATACAAACTTAATGGGGCAGATTTTTAACAAGCTTAGTTAAATAAGTTGTGCTTACGGGAAATACGTCGAGTGAAGTTGAGAATTTGTTTTTAATCCTGTGATAATGAGAATAAGTAACTAAGTTAATGTAAAATATATTTCTCTGAAACTCTCACAGCATAGGTATATTTAATATTTATGAAAGCAAGAAAATAAATATTATTACTATGCCGTTTTGATCCTGTTATTAATGAATAAATAACTACTTTTTAATAATATTGTTAGTGGGATTCGAACTTACGACCACGACGAATTTTTTTTCAGTGGATTCACAATTTCACTTTCAGCTATCGTTTAAGATATTAAAAAAATATTTTTATGCTATCCCAAACTAAATTTACTTAGAAGAAAAATAACACAATTAAAAATCATTCGGTCATTTAAAACTCAAAATGTACAAAAAACTAATGGCATATTTTACGATTATAAGTGTTCGAAAGATGATTAAAAATAAACATACATAAGGATTTAAAAATACCTACACTACTAAAGGTAGATACTAATTCTTGATACGTAGCTAATCCCACTAATGGTGTTCTCTGACTCCCGTCACAAACGCACACGGCTGTGATAAACAAACAAACATTATCACAAAGAGGTTCAAATTTGGACTATTTGCTAAGTAGATTTTATCTACTAATGTACTGTAGATAAAAGAAGAATTTCCTCTTTAGTGCACTGCAATGATATAAGATATTTTTGGCAGACGCCATTGAAGTCTCATGAAAATATGGAACGTTTTGACTGAGTTTGACTTGAGATGAGTTTCAGTTTGATTTGAATCTTACAATATTATAAACTAGTGGTTCCCTGCTGTTTCACCCGCGTTCCCAGAGAATCTTTAAATTTCCCGGGATAAAATAAGCCTATGTGTTAATCTGTTCAGTAGTTTTTACGTGAAAGAGTAACAAAAATACATCCATACATAGTCACAAACTTTTGAATTTTAAAATATTGTAATAATCAATTGGTAGGATAGTAGGATGTGAAAATTTATGAAGCTGTCTGTTACTCTTTCACGCGATAACGGCGGAAGGGATCTTGATGAAATTTGGCAGAGATATAGAGTAAATTCTGGAATAGTAGATACAACTTTTAATCTAGAGGTAAGCAGAAACTAGTCCTTTATAAAACGGATTGATCCGTTATGTTCCCCACCAGTTAAGTTTTATAAACTTTAAAATCGAGGAAACCCACGGGACGGAGTAGTTTCTTAGTAAACATGTACACTGTGCTTTTGTAAGCCACGTAATAGCTAGATTTGGCTCATATGCTACGTAACAGAAATCCAAGCTGACTATCTAAG
This sequence comes from Thyatira batis, assembly GCA_905147785.2. Taxonomy (NCBI): domain Eukaryota; kingdom Metazoa; phylum Arthropoda; class Insecta; order Lepidoptera; family Drepanidae; genus Thyatira; species Thyatira batis. The sequence goes on along the minus strand of LR990504.1, from coordinate 8,428,849 downwards.
TGCCAAATTGCGTCCTAATCGGGTTAGTAACACAGTTCTGGTTTTAACTGGAATATTTACTTTGACAATATAGAATAGCTAGTCTAGTCTATGTTTTTTCGTCTTTATAATCGACTAGCCGCCGTCGCGCGGTTTTACCCGCGTAGTTCCCGTCCCCGTTGGAATACGGGGATGAAATTTAGCCTATGTTATTTACGAATAACGTAGCTTTGTATTGAAGAAAGAATTGTGAAATTCGGTGCAATAGTTTCGGAGCCTATTCGTTACAAACTAACAAATATTTCCGCTTTATAATATTAAGTGTAGATTGAGATAAAACTATGTTCAAGAACTTACTTACCTATTGCTTGCATTTGTGCGAATTTCAGTGTAGGTACCTACTTACTTAAATTTAATCCACACAAGCAAAACTGCAGGCAGAGCTAGTCCGTCGACTTAGTTATTAATTGTAACACTACTGGTCATAGGTTCGAATCCTTATGAGGACAAGCATTTCATTTTTAAACATTATGAATTACGCCTACACCTATAGAATTATCTATAGAAAAGCATATGCTTAAAATGGTTAGTTTGGAATTACATTTGCAAAGTGTAAGTGCTAATACATATGTCTCAGCATATTAAATATAGATTACCTACAACTATGCATCACGTAATGTAAAGCTTATATAGAGACATTTAAGGATGAAATTTAAGCTATAAATAATATAAAAGGCGACGATAATAACATATATCATGAAGTAAGCAATCACATAACAATCATACCAAATTGAGTATTCAAGAACGTTCCCCGAACACCCAAAATCGTTGGATAGCGTGATTATATGCATTCTGTTATGAACAGTACAAAATGCAGTTTTTATATGAGGGGTGGAAACAAGGGTGGTATACAATAGACAAATTCTTGGGTGCGGACTTATAAATTGAAGGATATTTTTACACCGTAGTCCTGATAATATTATTAATACGAAAGTTTGTTAGTATGAATGTTTGTAACTACTGAACGGATTTGTATGACTTTTGGAAGAGTTGTTTATATAATCGATTATGACATATGGTACTTTTTGACCCGAAAATTCTACCCCCGGCATCGTGGGTGAAACTGCGGAACCAAGATGTTAAATAAAAAGCCGGTAAGGAAAATAAACTATATATTTTTAAACAGTAATGAAAACGGTAATTAAAATAATTAAGTAATTATAGTGAGTAGAAGTTACTATAGTAGTTTTATAAAATAACAGCAGAAAAATAAAATCATCATCATCATTTTCGCTACGCATTTTCTTTACGGTCATATCATTCGTTCCCAAGGTCATTCATTCACATTATCTCATACAAAAAAAAACATTGTTTTATGAAAAACACATAAAATAGACGAAGAATAATGTCACGTCACTTCAAAGAATTATGAAAAACAAAGCCAAGGGCGGACTTTGAATAATAATTTAAGTCGCAAAGAAGATAATCATAATTAATTACTGTCATAAATAACTGAGTAATAAATTTATGGTGAGAGTAAACAAACAATCAAAATTAATTGCAATTATATTAAAAACCAATTATATGAACCAGTTTCTGATTACAGTATTACCTATTCAATTAAATAACCGCTCAATATATCGGTTAAATCATAGTTATTTATACGTAAAAAAAAAAAATTATACAGATTTTTTTATATATAACTATTTATTTAAGATACCTATTTATTAAATATAATTCAAGCTACAAAACTTTGCTTCAATGTTAGTGAATTTACGTACAGTTGGCTTCGATGCCGCTAAGATGAATCCGTGGTTGTGGAAACAGAATCCTAAATATGAAAGCAAAAAAGGTGGATGTGGAAGCTCACACAGAGGACAAAAACAAATTTTGCCTTTGTATTATAGTTTTTACGTACCGTTCAAACTAACATAGTTTAAAATCACACTAACCATATTGGGTTTCTGTGTTGTCTGAATAAATTAATTTTATTATTTATTAATAATATGGACGTATATAGGAGTAGGCATATGTATCAGCTATCTGTAGCACTAGCTCTACTTTAGGAATCAGATTGGCCATGTGTAAAGTGTCACAAAAGTTTTTTTTTATATTGCTTCGGTGTAACAAACGACCTTTGTAAGGGACTGACGGATGGCATACAGGGGCCTCAACCGAGGGGATGAAAGGCTAAAATAAAGGGGATTACAGGGGAATTACGTTGCCATGACGACGGCGTCGCCTGGACAGAAATAACGACTTTCTTGCATAAAACTGTTGGTCCGTTGTATATACTTTACAAAGTAAATTTCCCGAACGAAATTATGGTTTGCGTTATCCAATTTGGAATGTTTATGCTTTCTGTAAATATGTTTACAAAAGCGGGTATGGTAGGATTAAATTAAAATGAAATCTCACAAAAGTAAAGATAATACAATTTGTTTTTGAGCAACCATGATTATCACGTTTGATTCGAACCCACGACTGGCGGCTAGAGTCAGGGTCACTGACAAAGCCAACCGGTCCGCTATCTAGTTAGATTTTATAGGTATGTGGGTATAGCCAAACAGCTCAGCCTATTACGATTCGGCTGAAGAAGCAAATCGGCTTAAGGCCTTTAGTGTTTACGTAATCGGGTGTCTTCATCCTATTAATAGTAGAATGGATTAACTATTGGTTAATTGTACTGCATTGTTTGTACCGTGTAACGGAATGTACGGTTCAGGGGTAGGTATCAGATGTCAAAGGATTTGATCTGTGATAGGATTGACTGAATCTTGTATTCCCTATATAGATGATAAGTATTATGTATATTATTTGTTTAGCTAAATTACTTAGGTAAATATAATAGTATGAAACTGCGCATAGAGTATAAATATTGTGAGCTTAATTTTTTCCCGACTGAGCTAGATCGTTCTAGCTAAGGTTATGTTTTTTAAATATAGGTTACCTTCTTTGGTTTGTTTATGTAATGTTTGTAAGGGATAATTGTTTTATAATTATGTAAACACAAACTGGTAAGTGGTATTTTCTTATATTGTGTCACCAACACCTCGTGTCAAAAATCATCAGAATTCGTCAAAATCTTTCTAATTTATGTAAAGAAACATAATAAAAACAATCTATTATATGGCACCTTTTAGTTTGGTTATAATAAGCGTGTTTTTTAGTAGCAGTTTGATTACACATTTTTTTATTTTATTTTAAAGGTGTAAGTCATACCTGACCAGGGTTTGATCCGAAGCCAAGTTAATGGTCTTTCCAAACATTACAAGATAACTTTATCACTACAATAGTATTTTCCATCACTTGTACATTAGTTTCTTAATTACCAAACAGTTTTTAACAAACTCAAGGGAGCAAGTACAAGTACCTAATGAGGTACCACATTGCAACATTATCTCATTGAGAAGTTTACTCATTACCCTACTTCTTAAGGTGCATCTTTAATGTACCACATGTTACAGTTTATATAAACTAAAAGCTTTACTTAAGGGCTATATTTGTTTGTATAAGAAACCCTCATTCGCACGAGTTTTTTTAACGGACGTTAAACGTTCAAATACAACAAGCATTCCAAAGTACCATTAAATGCTCTATTTCCAACGCACAAAATTGACAATGTAACACCGCTCGATAAAAAAGCGTCGCGTTTTTAATATATACTTGAGAATGCATTTGTTGTAATTGAACGCTTTTTTAACGCCTGTCAAAAGCACTCTTGTGCGAATGAGGCCTAACTAACGTAGGATGTATGAGCGCTTTTAAAAGTACATATGTTTACTTTGGTAAACGTTATTAGAGAGATTTCTTTTATATTACTTACACGAGTACCTAGGGGATTTAAAATTTTCCCCGGATAAGTAGCCTTTGTAATATTCCAGAACATATTGTAACTCTGTGTCAAATTTCATAGCGATCCGTTCATGTTTTGGCGTGAAAGTGTAACAAATACACATCCATACATTCTCACAAACTTTCGCATTTATAATATTAGATCTGTCTGTTTTATTTGTGGAAATAGAATCCAGGCTTTATTGACGTTCTCCAAAAATTTCGTGTCTTGGACTAATTTAAAGTTTCGGTGTAAATCACCCAAATTTATTAACCCAAGTTCTACACAAAGCTGTAGAAATTACTTTAACCACATGTCAGCCACATTATGAGTTATTTTGGTAAACACATTGTAGCATTTCCTGTTCCAATCTCCGATAAGTAATTTGTTATCTAGACTGGTTTTTTTTCATCATGGATAATGTGAACCTAAACCAGATAACTGATATGCTACTTTAAAACACATTCTTATCTAGATATTAAAATCCAGACAGAACTAACAGGTATGTCCAAAGCCACACGGGCCACGGCCAATCTGATTCCAAACTAAGCAGAGGTAGGTACTATACTACGAATACCTACATAGATATTTACATACAGACACGTTCAAGCATATAAATATATGTCCCCCTGTAGGGTTTCTTACTTATCTTATAAACAGCGATAAGTCGCCGACACGATCGCCGAGCAATAATTGCACAGCAGCGGTAGCAAATGGTATTTTAACAGGCAATCAATTGCAAGGCCAAATCGCTTTACGGTTTGCGTTGCGTGTCAACAATAATCAAACATCGACGTAATTACTGTAGTATTTTTTTAGTTTATTATAAAGGTGACAGGGTACGGCCATTTTGTGTTCAAATATACGGGTGGCACGCCATTCTTGTATTGTGTGGATAACCCCCCCTTTTGGGATCAAGGCGTTGCCAAAATGATGGGACATCACGACATATAACTCCTTCCTTATTTAAGGGCACAAACCATGACAAATATTAAAGGCAAAGCAAAGCCATAAGGACAAGGATCCAGTCCAAAACGTAACATATCATATCAAATGAGGAGTTCATTGATTGTTTCTAACGTCTCTTCGGAAGGTCACTTCAGCTGGAAACAGGGAATAAACTAAGCAATAACAAATAATAAATCAGATTATAGAATCACGAACATTGAACTCCTGAACTAAAATAGACCGTTCTTTATATTAGGATGATAGGATAGGATGATCCACGCAACTTCGTCCGTGTCACATCATACCCGCTTCTTCCATTAATGCTCCGCTCCTATTTGTTCTAGCGTGATATTATTATACTATCTCCTCGATAAATAGGTTATCGAACACTAAAATAGACAATATATTATAAGAAAACATGTTGAAAAGGGTTATTAAAGAACTTTGGATCCTGAAATTGGGCTTTAGACCTCAAGTGGAACTAATCAGACTCTCAATAGTTGAAACCGCAGGAACAAAGCTTCAAAAGCCATGCGGTGAACATGAGGACAGCCAGCTAATATTGGAGTAAAACTTTTTAAATTGCAAATGCTTGTTTTAGCTATATTTGAATGTGAATTAATAATGCCGGTTTGGGAGTGTCTGCTGCATTTCGGTTTCAATTTGTTGCTTCATGAATAACTCGGGAACATGTACCTGCTGAAAGCTGTTGCATGACAAAAATCCTGTGAAATTTATGTAATATTTAAATGCGATGTATCATCTCTGAAATCTATTGAAGGATCGAACAGGAAAAATGTATTTAATTTACATCCTTATTCAGCAGTCTTTATATGATTTCCAATCTCTCCTCACTCATGAACAATTTTAGACGCTGCCATTATTTTTTGGTATCCTTAGCTAGGTTTTTTTAGCCTGTCTTCCATTCCTTGAACCCCAAATTAAAGTCTTGTATATGCTAACAATAATTTCATTCCGCCCTTATTATATCATCTACATAAACCTAAATCCTAACAAATTATGTATTCCACAGACCACGCACGTACTCTTGTAGACTTGGAGGCAGACAGCTCAGGGCTACCACGTCTTATTTATTGCCAAATGTACTCAAGTTGTTACAGAAATTAGGCCGTAAGTATCAACTAGAGCCTAGGGCACCCCTGGCGGAGATTAAACTAAGTTTCGTTAGGTTAAGGTATGCCGGGGGATATTTTACGAGAACTATCTGACCTGCGCAACTTTGTCTGTGTCACGTAAGAAAATTTCTGTTTTTGGAATCCTTTTGATTGATGCGAGATGTAGAGATGTAATTTAGCCTATAGCTTTTCTCGATATGCCTGGGGTCCTTGTAGTTCCCCTGGGAATGCTGGCAAATCCGAAGGATCCATAGTTTAGATATATTACATTATTTTTACAAAGAAATCTATAGCTTATAAAGAAATATATATCTTATGAGTATAGGCTCAAAAAATCTTCAAAGACTTAGGTTTCATATGAAAGATCGTGTATATAACTTTGATTCCCAGATTTTGTAGCCATGGCGATAAGCTGATAGAACTGACATCAAATACATGTTATGTTCAACTTCCAAGGAAAATAGCAATAATAGAAATATCCATCCATCCCTTTCTTGAGGATTTGGATTAATGGTGGTTTCATAAAGGACAATATATTACAACAGTGAAGTCTATTGCAAGTCCGAAATCAAAGGTTGACAGTAGGACAATATTGTTGTATCAATTTATTGTTAACAATTATCTGCCGCGCGGTTTTACCCGCGTAGTTCCCGTTCCCGTAGGAATACGGGGATAAAATATAGCCCGGTAATAATATGGCTTTCTATTGTTGAAAGAATGATTCTGATCGGTCCGGTAGTTTCGGAGCATATCTATACTAATATTATAAATGCGAAAGTAACTCAGTCTGTCTCGCTTTCACGCTAAAACTACTGAACCGATTTAAATAAAATTTGGCACGCAGATAGTCCAGAGCCTCAGAAAGGACATAGGCTACTTTTTATCCCAGGAAAATGGAAGATCTCCAGTGTACGCGGGTGAAACCGCGGGGAGCCACTTGTTTAATAAAAACAAACAAAATATCAAATCTTTCCTTTATGCTGTATTTGTATAGACATAGATAAGTAGGTACACAATCCACTTCCATATTGGATCTAGTTCGATTCAAACCTAGGTTTGTACCTAGATCTAGACGTTCTGGAAAGACTCGCGCAATTTGCATTCACCCCCCGTCGGCGAGTCGTGGAGATAAATCGGAGAGACGCACGATCGGTTTTAGTGTGACCATATTTAGAGGACGAATCCTGCTTAAAATATAGCTATAAATTGAATAAGATTTAACCTTTAGCAAAATCAGCTACTACCGGTGCGGAAGTCAGCAGGTAAGTTATTGAAGAGGCCCTATGTAAGACAATACTTAATTAATTAATAGGGTGTAAATAACTGAAAGGTATTCTGATGCCCCCCGTGAATACCTAACTTATAACAAGTGATCTTCGTAAGCACGAAAGTACATTATGGCAAACTTTAAACGTTTAGGAGATGTGTCCTATAGATCTTTTCATACTGGATCATCGGAAAGACCCATCAACAATGTCAGCTTAGGATTGTCCAAAATACTGACAGATTTTTTGTTATTAGCGCAAAAAATTACATTTAACTTCTGACAAAAATATTAAGCTCCTAATAAAATAAGACATGGTCACCCTATAAGCACCCTTCAGGCTTTGTCCTACAATAGTGGGATATACTGAGTGACAGATTAATTTGAAAACGGGAAGAGAAAGTGCGGAGGTTCCTCAAACATATTCGTCAGATAATTTAAGGACAGCTTTATAGAATAGAATTGATGCATGGTTTTTAATGACTTTAATATTTTTCATTACTAGCTTCCGCTCCCGCGTTGTTTGCGTTCCGGATGGAATGAGGGGAATAATTGACATATTACTAACCAATAATTTACTCTTAGTGAAGTAATTTTAAAATAGTTTTAGTTGTTTGAGATTGTAACCAACAAACATTTATAGGTGTCATTCTTAGTACCTGGGACATCTTATTCCCAGGATAAGAAGAAGCCGTCCTTTCTCAGGCTCTAGCTAGACTATCATCATCATCATCATCAGCATATTGATAGTGACATCTCGGGCATGCAGGTTTCCTCACGATGTTTTCCTTCACCGAAAGCCAGTGGTGTGAATCCGTACGTAAGATTTTATAAACTCAGAGGTACGGGCCAGGGACTTGAACCGGCACCCTCATGATCGTATGTCGGTGCGTTTCCAACTCAGCCACCATAGCTCCTATAATATACTTAGTATGAACTTTTCCTAATGAGCTATAGGTACCAAATTATGTTACTGTTTTATTTAGAAACCAATTTACTTAACAGTATTACTGTTTACAGTGTCAGTAAGTTAATTCCCAAACTTTCCCAAGACCCAATAATTCCTGGAACGTAACTTAAACCAATTATAAGACTTCGTAGGCCATCTGTCACAGTTTTAGGGGGCTATAACCGAGACAGGGGAATTCACACCTTAATACTAAGGTTACAAAGTTGATATTCTATTCAATGATAACACCTGACCGGCTGCCATTTAACCTTTAATATCGGATTCGATTCAGGAGAAATTTAATTTACTTTATAGTGCTTCCATTACAAGTCTTGAGGTGGTTATTTTTAGGACTTCGAAGACTGAGTTAGTTTTTACCCGACTGTGCGGCAACAATGACAGGGTTACGTTTTACTATACTAGTGGCTCCTCGCGGTGTTACCTCTTTTCCGGGAATCTTCAATTTGTCCTTTGTGTTAATCCCAGTTATAAACTATCTGTGTATCAATTCATCCAAATCCGTTCAGTAGTTTTTGCGTGAAAGTGAATCAAGCATCCATACATTCGAAAAATCGCGTTTATGATATTAGTAGAATGTGTGTTGAATGAATGATCAGAAACTAATGTGTTCATAGCAAAATAACCGTTATTTTTTTATTGTATTATTCATTTGAAAGAAGAAAAAAACTGCATACCTATATACGTAAAAATAACATAATAGTACCTTACTTTGCTGAGTTCTTTGCCTCAGTTGAAGGCTGATTTCACAACCGGAAATTATTTCGGTAGCTTTGTTTTGGTTTTGGCAATAAAAGAGGATGTTTATAATCTTATATGCAATCATGAACTACATAAGATCTTAAGTCAAACAATGCTATTGTATTTAAAGTGACCCGGTTAGACAAACATAGATAGAACAGGCTGCGTGTAGGCATGCAGTCTATGTTAATGTACACTCAGATACATATTTATTACAGATAATTAATTTCATTAATAGACGCTCTATAGAATTATTAAGTCAAATAAATGAAAGATATATTTTTATATTCTGACTTACATTGACGTTTCGATCAAGTTGCATTGATCGAAGCCTCGTGGTGTTCTCGTCTACCTACTATTCTTATTAACTTAAGGACGTAACATTTAATGTTTATTTAATATTTAATGTTTATGCAGCACATATACACCTATAGTAATAAGTACGTTATTAAATTTGGCAAACGGATTATTCAAAATGAATATAGTTTGAAAATACTAATGGAATTGTTGAAGAAAATAATAAAAATACATATTAATTACTATAATAGATTGATTACTTTAAGTAACTTGATTTCACTTAAGTACTTACAATTTTTCAATCCACATAGCACTTAACAGAATCTCGGCAAATGAATTACCTGAAACAAAAGACGAGAAAAATCAGTGAAAAGACAAAGTTAATTAAGTTGTCAAAGCCCAGATGTACTCATTGTGAACTAACAACGGTACAATGTGGTACAAATATTTGTTCTAAGTACCTACAGTGTCACTATTCAAGTAAAATCATTCTACACTAATATTAAAAAAAAATATTTTTGTGTCTATGTTTGTAATGAAAACGGTCAAAAACTGCTGTCCCGATTTTAAAAATGATTTCACAATTGGAAAGCTACATTAACAGGGAGTGACATGGGCTATATCCTATCTCTATATTCCCTCGGGAACGGGATCTATATTACAACCTAATTTAGAATATAATATGTACAAGCGATAATTTTTATATACATATTTAAATTGAAACCCAAAATACATACAGATTTTCAAAATCCACCATCCCGCTATTATTTTTACTCTTAACACATACATGTTCTTATTCTTCCTCTATAAATAACTAAAATAAGTCGCGTACTGTACACGGCCGTATCAGCACATCTGGCGTCGAGGAATCTCAACCGCAGACTCAGATATCTATATCTGAGCGTGAATCATGCCTGCATGTTCCTGCAGGAAACAACTCGTTACCATCCACCCAGAATTATAACTGGCATGTTATTAATATAAGCTTTTAAACACACACCTATAATCTAACTAGAACGTAAGAACTTCAATTTGTATGAAACAATCGTGTTACTGTCCGACGTGAGGGCAATAACGGTCGATTGCGGAGGAAATGGCGGCGTAGTAAGCAGACAATTTTGCTGCTATTTGACAAGCGAAGTTCATATACTCGCGAGATGTAGTTAGATTTATAACTATGCTTTTTAAAAGAGGCTTTATATAGACACGTTTAAATGTATTGTGATTAAGTTCGATTCGGAAGAACTTTCGCGCAGCTTGATTGAGAAGTCTCTAAAATTAGCTGGTAGCTGTTTTTGAATCAGTAATATGCTATGGTGGTGAACGTACCGACTTACTATTTATCTTTACTCCTGTTTGTTTTTTCTTTATTCTATTTTTAAGTACTTATGCATTTTTTGCTGTCAATAAATCTATTCATTTATTAATAAACTCTTAAATCATACAAATAGTACCCAGAGATAATAAAAGGGGTAGTAACCAAATCCATGATTCCAAAAGCAAGCACCCTAATCTGTTTTCCAGCTACCATAGACTAAGAACACGAGTGTAAAATGATGTAACTCTATATACCTACCGCCATTTTGACTGCAAACGTAGAATTTCCTCATCACACATGAAACCCGTTAACTTTTATCACACCATTACCAAAATTCACCATTCCAAAAACAAATTCCCAAACGAATTGACGTCGGGGTGTTACTAAGATTTGTTATACCGTGCCTTTTACATAATTAAGTAGGATAAATGCACCGTGACGCGTTATCTCTCGTACGTTAGAGAGGGACGGAGTATGTGAGAATATCGATAGAAATAAGTAGGGAATTTGTGAGCCTCTAGTGAATTAGCCTTTGGTTCTTTGACATGCCACGATCAAGGAAAGCACTAATGGTATGTAGCGGATTTCAGGGTTATGTCTTGGGAGAACTTTAGTACTCTTAAGGGGGGAAAGGTTTGGGATCCTAAGACACCCCTCTCCCTAGATCCACTACTGATGTAATTGATTGATAGTAGATTATTATAAAACATAGCATGATAAACATCAAAAAAGGAAATTGGCTGGGAATTTATTTTACTCATAATATAATTTAACAAAATATCGACAATTAAACAAACATATTTATAGTTGGAAATACGTATATTTAAATTAAACCACGTCCGTTGATAAATTAAATATTGTATTACAATATGAGTAATTATGATGATTGTTAATTATTTAATTACCAATATAATATTTATTTTAATCAAAAACAATACGTTAGTTTTATCCCTGCATGCGATTTCAGCCACGGTGGATCTTCTATTTACCCGGATTAAAAATAAATATCCTGGGACATTTTTCACACATGGCTAATCTGATTTCAAACTAAGCAGAACCTATCTTTCCAAAAAGCTATGATATAATACATTCCAACTTTTTAATACTTATATAAAGTATACAATTTTAAACTTATTACACTGCTTTATGTGGGAATCTAACCCATGACCAGCACGACTTTCTTTGTGTATCCAAATAGCTTATATAATACATTCCAACTTTCAAATACTTATAGTAACTATATAAATTTACACTTATTACATTGCTGTATGCTAAAGAATCCACGGTCAGCAGCTTTAAAGTCTTAAATTTCCTAATTCACAGTCGATGTCGATATTATTTTTAACATACCAAGCACATCCCTATAGTCCATATCTTCCTTAAGGACCAAACCCAACAGACACCTTAAACTGTTGTTCTATTACAAGTTAACCCTCACTGAATATTTAACTTGGGATCCATTGTCACTTACTAACAAGTTTTAGTTTAAAGTTAATCTTATGCTACGGTGGAAAAAGGGTGTCTTTATCTGGACTTACTTTTAGATCTTAACTCTTGAAATGGATTTTTTATATATATTTATATAGAAAAAAAATATTCTGGGGCATTATTTTCACAGCATTCAATTCTAACTAAGTAGATATTGTACTATGGTAACCAGATAGTTGATATACTATTTTTACCCTATTGACGCTTGCAACACCAGGGGCGGCACTCGCGCGTTGCCGACCCAATAAAAATCATACATACTTTTAAAACTAGATACGGTTTTGTTTAGCTTTCATATATTTTAACTCTACGCAAAATTTTATCCAGATACTTTCAGGCGAGAATAAGAAAGATAGATATTTATTGTTGGATAACCAATAAATAAGAATTCGAGAAAGGCTATATATATAACATTACGCTACAACCAATACGATCGGATCAATCTAAAATGTTGCAAGAATAGAAGTGACGCGTACGACTCAAAATCGAATATTTCAAGGGAAATCCCATAGTGTAGTACTAAATTAAAGCTGTCAACGATAAATTATTTAATGAAGCTGAGTAGTCATGCCCATTTTCCAGGGGGGAGTGGGGGTCAAAGGCAGCAATGGCAGTGGGAGTGACTTCCAAGTTGCAACTGCGTGAATAACTGAGGCACCTGGTGAATTCATACAAGTTGTAATCCTGCGATTATACGATTGGTTTTGGGTCCCTTTTTTGTGGTGAAAATCTGAACTTTATGTTATTGAAGGTATGTGAATGAATAAATTGATAATATGAAAACGGATACATTATAATCAATATATGGCGAAATGGTAAACTTTATAAGATTGTGAAACATAGACAATTCTGTAAGATTTCTAATTGAAGTCAGATACCTATACCCAAGGCTACCATGCCATAATTATCAGCCCTAGTAAAATAATATGAGAGATTATAAATAACCCACCTGGGACATTTTTTAATACACGTCCAGGTACATAATAATTAAAGCATATAGACGATACCTACAGTATTTTTTTTTTTTCGAAAATTCATACAACTAAACTTCGTAGCTGTAGCAACTTTGACTTTCATATAATGCTCTACTTATAAAATGAAATAAAACTTTTACTGAATAAAAGCTTTGAATAAAAAAGATATTTATTACATTTAATACATCGTTAATTTGTTATTTTAATAAATATATATCAGCAATGTTTTTTTACGTCTCATTGTGGTTTCTAACCGCAAATAAACAAGTGACGGATAAATTTATTAATCAAATATTACCTACTCCCATTTATGAATGAGTTTTTACCTACAACTCATCTTTGTAGCCTTGTACTTATTCATACCTTCATGATTCATAAAAATAGTAGTAATAGTAGTTCTCTGTTATAATAAAATACTTTTAAGTATTTCCCCTAATAAATTACACCTCTGTAAACATTTTAATTTGATTATATAAATAACGTATAATGAAACTGTTTTATGTAAATTTATTACAGATAAATTATACTAATATTATAAATGCAAAACTACTCTGACTGTCTGTTATGCTTTCACGCTTAAAACACCAAATCGATTTTTATGAATTTTAGTACAGAGATATGGTTGCCTATGTCCTTTACCATGCTATAGTCAACTATAGGCAACTTTTTATCCCGGAAAATATGAATTTTAATATGCGGGTGGAACCGCGGGCAGCCACTAGTAACTGACAAGACGGTGATGATTTTTCACGACACTAATATGTACAGTAGTTCTAATACCTTCACTTCTTAGGTAGGGGTAGTGGATTCTAATCCAATGCGGATTAACGTATTAACCGCAAAAGCTTCGGAAGCTCCCGAACATGCAAGTTCTTAACAACTTTTCCTTCACTCCAAAACTTGTCCATATCCTAAGGGAATAAGGGAATTCATCAGAGTTACGTTACTTTTATAAATAGACACATTCATTCATACAATCAGTCTGTATTAGATTTTTTTCTTTAGTTTTTATATTTATATACAAATCCGTACTAATATTATAATGCGAACGTAACATTGTCCGTTTTTATGGTAGGTATAGGCTACTTTACCTTCCCTTAGGCTACACTTCACATGCCTTTAATTTTGACATCTCGGGCATGCAGGTTTCCTCACGATGTTTCATCATTTCCTCATGGTGTGAATCCGTACGTAAGTTTTTGTAAACTCAGAGGTACGGGCCAGGGATTTGAACCTGCACCCTCGTGATCGTGAGTCGGTGCGTTCCCAACTGAGCCACCACGGCTTATATTGTATGTTTATTAAACCACTTTTATTGTATGTTTATGTCTACAATTACTAACCTATATTGAATAAACGGATAGTAATGTTTTAATATGTTGGTAAAAGTATCAATTCTCTAAACTGATTAAGAAAAAGTTTGGGTAAAATATGTGCAAATCAAACTTCAAATCACTCTTCTGTAAAGTAGGCGGCAGATAGAACTATTCTACGGACAGGTCGAAATATTTAGGCTAAACAAACATACGACAAGTCGCAAAGTCGCAAGCGTGTATAAGTTGCAGTTACCGTCTGTTAGCAAGTTGAATTATGCAAAGCCAGAAGGCGTGGAAATGCGATAGGTTGACAACATTAGTATGAGCCGTGTCTTGCATACTGCATACATACATCTGCTGGTCTAATCTTTTTAAATTTGTCGGTTTGTTATACTTTTTATACTGACGCTGACCATTAGTACTAGGATTTAATTACGAGTTCCATTAGAAAATTTGTTTTCTAGGAAAAGTCTGTTTAAACTGTCTTGTGGACTATTTTTGCAGTAGCTACATAAACCGAAGTATGGTCCTATATTTGACTAGCTTCTCCCACGCCGTTTCACTCGCGCAGTTTCCGTTCTTGTAGGTATACAGGGATAAAGTATAGCCTTAACAAATAATGTAGCTTTCTATTGGTGAAAGAATTAATCAGATCGGTCCAGTAGTTACGGTCAAACAAACAAAAAATATTTCCTCTTTATAATATTAGTATAGATAGACCGGTTGGCTTTGTGATTATTGGCCGTTTGTCCCGTTGTGAAAAATGTCCCGGGATATTTATTATTCAAATGAGCTTACCTATTCAAGTACTAGCGACCTGCATATTGATGAAAATCACATTAAAATCCGTTGCGTAGTTTAAAAGATACATGCGTACAGATGGGAAGCAATTAGGTATGTAAATTTATGAAACATATCAGCTTTCTGGTTACCATATTACAAGCTCTGCTTAGTTTGACATCAGATTGGACGTGTGTAAAGAATTTATCAGGACTCATTTATATACCATGAAAGATTTCATGAGAGCGTTTTTTATTAACTTACAAAGTCCATATGAGCTTCCGTGTGATTGTGTTTGTTCAAAAGGAAATTAAGCCAATATAATTTTCGTTAACATAAAACGCCTCAAGGGAATATTTCGACCGCCATAACATATTCCATCATGCAAATATTTGTATTTGTATCATAATTGGCCTTTTAATTTTGGAAACGGTAGCCATCTTGAAGAAAAAAAAATACTTGTGACATTTCTTACTAACACACGTAACCATCTAATTTCAAACTATATAGCTAATTATCTCTATTTAAATACAGTACTAATATAAATATTTACATACAGAACAAACTCATGATCCTGCACACAATTTTTTGTCCTGGGTGGGATTGAAACCCACGACCACGACAAAGTCAGGCTCACAAACCAACCTAATCTTTAGCTGCCAATAGAAAATTTAGAGCAATATTTACATACTATATCAATATCCTTAAAATACACTACACTATAGCGGTTAAGTATCAAGAACCTATATTAGTACTAAGTTAGTATTAGTCTATAATAAATTGCACATTACGAAAGCTAGGCTAGTCATAAATACTAGATTACGACACCAACATTGCCTTTATGGCGCCAGCTTAGTCATTATAGGGACAAAGCTATTGATCAATTCATTTGTACTTTATAACCAACTAGTTACTCCCCACGGTTTCTCTCGATCTTCAATTTTCCCAGGATAAAAAGTAACCTATGTCCTTTCTCATCGGTGTACCAAATTTCATTTAAATCAGTTCTTTAGTTTTACCGTGAAAGCGAGACAGACAGAGTTACATTCGCATTTATAATATTAGTATAGACTAGCTTCTCCCCGCGGTTTCACCCACGTTGACGGGGATCTTAAATTTTCCCGAGATAAAAAGTAGCCTACGTGTTATTCTATGATTATTCTGTTCTAAATTTCATGCAAATATGTTGAGTAGTTTTTGCGTACTTTTTACCTACACCATACCTACACTATTCATAAAAAAATATATAATTGGTTTAAAGTAAAGTTTAGGCGTGGAAGCGTAACAAACAAACTTACTCATTCCGTGAATTCAAACCTTTAGAAATATCACTACAATTGCGTAATGAGTATTACCAACATGACAAAGCCTTTCTGTCACTCTAGGGGGATTTTAGTACAAGTGACTTTTTGTCTATATCTATTTGGACAAAGCCAATACGTACAAACAACACAAACCTCCCACGCGACATATTATCTAGATTACCTCTTTGTGATATCTTTGTCTCTTTCTTACATTATACCTAACTTAATGGCACAAGAAGCTTTTAGCTTTTTGCACAGACACAGTTCATTAGAACACAGTAAATCAGTTAAAATCATAGCTTTAATCTAACTAGATAACATAATTACCAGTATTAAGACTAACCATGTCACGTAGTCTTTGACGTCCGAAGGCAATAACGGTCGATCGCGGACTAAATGATGGCGCGGAAAGCAGAAATTTTTGCTGTTTTTTGATACGTGGGATTGGATCTAGATGGGATGCGTCTAACGTTTAATTTAGGTCATAAGACTTAAACTTTATTGTATCATCTCATACATTCGTATGAGTATACTAGTGGCTCCCCGCGGTTTCACCCGCGTACCCGGGAGGTCTTCCATTTTCCCGGGATAAAAAGTAGCCTATATGTTAATCCAGGTTATAAGCTATCTTTATTCCAAATTTCATTCAAATCCATTCAGTAGTTTTTACGTGAAAGAGTAACAAACATCCATACATCCATACTTACAAACTTTCGCCTTTATAATATTAGTAGGATTTTGTACATCAAGTTCATCTCATATTTTGTTATTTCAACAAGTAAATGATTTTGAATTAATTGTACCTACTTGAAAGTCAAGTTTTGAATTCAATTATAAAAAAAAACGATCAAAACACACTTCCTTGCAAAAACATTTAACTTATCTACAAAGACTAAGTAAGGGGTACCTACATACATATATATTCTTTCCATATACAAGGTTAAAAAAATCTATCATAGTCTTGTAAAGAACATATTCCAACATATTCCATAACAGAAAATTCCAAATGGCTACAATTTACGACATGAGGTCAGGCAATTATCTACGCTATAATAAATACAGTAATTGGGTCAGCTGATGTCTAAGTTATTCAATATGCCGGTGCAATCTTATTCCAATAGAATTTATACAAACACTGAGAATGTAATAATTGTGTAATTCTATCCTACTAGGTAGTATTATAAAGGAGAAAGTTTGTGTGTATGTTTGTAAAGAGCGGGTTTCCTACAACACAAGGAGACCTAATGTGGGAGTCCAGCCCAAATATAATAGTACCCTATTGAAAGTTAAATAAAGATATTTTCAATTTTAATTTATTTGTTACTTCTTCACGTCTAAACGGGTACAGCGCTCTTAATAAAATTTGTTATGGAGTTAGCTGACACCCTGGATTAACACATATGCTACTATTTATTCCGGGAAAATTGAAGCTACTAGTAGAATTTATACAAACAATGCAAATGTTTTTGTGAATATAATTGTGGCATTCGATATAATAATAATATTTTTTTATAATAATAATATTTTTTATTTCTCTTTCACAAAAGTTCTTAATACTAAATTCTTATTCAATATTGTAAAATTTGTTTAATGTTACAGTAAACTTTTGTGAGAGACTGGTACCCGCACTAGGAAACCCTGTTTTACAGGTTACCAGGCCCCCACCCCACAGGCATATGCTGATTAACTATCCACAAATCAATACAAGTAGTCGTACAAAAGTAAAAAAAATAAATAATATAAAACAAGATAAAAATGATTAAAAATTATGGTTACAGGACAAAGAGAAATTTAATACTAATACTAATAACCTAAAGAGTTTGTGTGTGTGCGCGTGTGAATGTGTGTAGATGATGTGTGTGTGTGTGTGTGTGAGTGTGTGTGTGAGTAAATGGGAACGGATGGGTATGTATGTATGTGTGTGAATGTATATGTGCATGCTTATTCCGGCAGAATAGTTCATATTATTTAAGATATAGATTTAAGAAGATTCTCGGTTTCTATATATGAAAGGTTTTGCAACCAAAGTGATGCTTTTTTTTTACATTGGATCCTAGGAAGTGCATAAATCGATGTGACGGAGTTTATTTTATTATAAAGGTATGGACCAAGAAAACAGAAAAAATTTCGAGTAAAACTGATTTTGTAGCTATTGATTGGACAAACTATATTTTTACGACGTTTATTATTGTTTAGTAGGGGATCAAAGACTAGCATAGAATGCATTTTTAATAAAATTTGGAGAATGAAGAGTTGTCGAACTGAATGGACTTTGCATTTTTGATAAAGGTCGGTGGTGGAGTGGAAAAAAGGAAGAAAAAAAGAAACTTTGAGGAGTGCTCGTTGGGCGCGTTCTAGCTTTAGCATTATAGTTTTAGTTGCACCACCCCATGATGTGATGCAGTATGTTAAAATAGATTGGCATAAGGCAAGGTAGGTTCGTTTAATTATTACTTCATCTGCCACATGACGGAGGTTTTTAAATATGTAAATAAGTTTCCGTATTCTCTTCGTAAGAAGGTCTATATGTGCATGGAAATTAAGGTTTTTATCTATAATTACACCCAGATATTTTAGTTTATCAACCTTTTCAAGATGAGAACAGGAGCAATTAGTATTAAGGGAATTAAGACAGGAGTGTGCTGTAATGTTGCGGGGTATTAGGTGGTCGTTTTTTGTGTTTCTGACGGAAAAAGCTATAAATTTTGTTTTGTCTATATTCAATGTTTGAAGATTGTTTCTTAACCAATCTGTGACTTCATTAAAACCATTTTGAGCTAATTGATAGACGTCGTCCCAGTTGTCTCCACTGAACAACAGTGCAGTGTCATCGGCGAAGGTAATGATCTTCCCATTACTAAGATTAAGTTGACAAAGTTCGTTTATATATATGATGAACAGTGTTGGACCCAGAATGCTTCCCTGGGGAACACCGTAAGAAATGGGAAAAAATATAAAATAAAGCTACGCGGATTTCTACAGTAAAAGATACCAGACTCCAGGTGATTTTATTATTTTCTTCCAACATAAAAAATCCTCTCTAAATGTATTTTCTATACATACGAGTATCATCCGATATAACAGAAGTGAGTGAAGCAATTTTCTCTATTGGTTTTTTTGCTTGAAAGAATACCTGTGATTGCGTAAAACAACAATAAAAGTAATACTCCTGATTTTATCCTTGTCAGAGAATTGTGCGGAAAACCTATCATGGCTTACGATTATGAGAGGGAAGTTTAAAATCCCTGAGTTTAAAAACTTATATTCACACCACTGGCTTTCGGTGAAGGAAAACATCGTGAGGAAACCTGCATGCCCGAGATGTCACAATTAAGGCATGTGAAGTCCGCCACCGCACTAGGCGCGCGTGGTGGACGTTGGCCTAAATCACCTCTTAGGTTCGGAGTCGCTATGAGCTGATGATGATTGTAGGATTAATATTGTTTTTTTTGGAGATACATACTCACATATTTGTCTACTTTAGATATATGTCGGGAATATTCGTGATCACGAGAAAACAATACGGGAAAAGGGATCCAGAGAAAGATAAAAAAACACTTGTGTACCTACCTACTGTTATCATTTAAACTATATCTCAGAAACTAAGCGATAGATAAATTAATGAAGTTTACGTCATTGCAATAATGGTTACTTTAACTAATTGATTTTTAATTATCTGCTAAACGTAGACAGACTGTCTCCGTTTAGGAGGTGATAATGGCATTTTGTTATCAAATATTATTTTTTATTACCTACTATGCTTTCTTCCGTCCTATTACACATTTATGTGAATTTAGGATTTTTTTTCACTGGCTACGAAGACAGACGAGTAGTCGCGCCACCTGATGGAAAGTGGTTAGCGACGCCCATGGACACCGGCAATGAAGAGAGACATGTCATAGCGCAGGGGGAACACCTCGGAGGGAAGTTCATTCCGGATATTTATCCAATATAATTAGAATAGGTGTATTATATTGTATCAGGGTCATCATCATCACATAAGCCATAAGACGTCCACTGCTGATTTTGAATATAGGCCTCATCGATTTCCTTGATGATCCGGTACATAAGAAAAGTGGTATGTAGCACATTTAAGCACAAGATTAAAGGGTAATTTTAAGTAATTTATTATTTTAATTTTAATCCTTTTAGAGGACTGTCATGATAAAAATATAGTTTCATTAATAAAAGTTAATCCTTTACGTAGTCAGATGAAAATATTTAATAACCCCTTCAGAAATCCAACAAATGTTTTGTCAAAAATTATTCTCATTTTGCATTGTGTTAAACGAAATAACGTCCACAGAGCCCTTTTCTGTGTTCTAAATTCAAATGATGTCTAGACACTTTGAAAGTCGACTACAATGGACTGCGACACGGACAATTTTGGGTAGAACTGAAAATATGTAATGTCCACGACATTCACATTTGTAGCTGACCCGAGCAGTTGGCGAACAATTATATGCACTTAATGACAAATTCACATTTCGCTACAAAATATACTTTAATAAGAGGAGAAAATGGGTAGAAATTCGACGTACGTATAAGATAATATGTCCTATGTTCCTACGACTATAAATAGGAATGACGCAAAGAACAAACATTTATATATACACTTACTTTTTACCGTCTCGGCTTATTTTGGTTAATTCAGGTTTCTAATGAGAAAACCTGCAGGAACAAACCAAGATAAAGTTTTTTTTTTATATTCTGTGTTTTTTTTAACATATTCTATTGTTTTACCCAAAGCAAACTAATATGAGTACATAATGAAATGTATTATATTTATTCATTCATAAAAGGCTTATGAAACGTCGACTCTAGTGCTATACTTCATATACCTATCAATATTAGTAAAAAAAATGCTAACATTTTATTCGAAATCTGTATATTACTTAAACAAAAATATTTAGATAGGTATACAAGAAATATAGGCAGGATAATGTGGGGGTGTATTTTTACAAAAGATTACCCCTCAGGGTTCAAACACGATAAAGGGCGGAAACTCCAATGGTACGCGGGTGAAGCCGGGGGCTAGGCAACTAATTATATACCTACTAATATTACAAATGCGAAAGCAACTCTGTCTTTTACGCTGTCACGGCTTAACCACCGATTTTTTTTGGGAAAACGTACTGAATTGTGAAAACGACTAGAACTTGGGAAAGGTCATAGGCTATCTTTTACCCCAGTATACTTGAAGATCCCTTAGAGAGCGAGTAAAACGGCGGGCTGCCACTAGTATGAAATATACCTGAGGGATTTAACCTTAATAAATATTGGTAGAAAATTTCGTAATAACTATTTTTGATAACCAAACGTTGTATTGTTTGGTTTTATTATAAAACTATGTAGGTATAATACCTACCTAACACTCCATAAAAGATTCTATCGCAAAGGACTTTATCTTTCAAAGGAACCCCAGCGATATCTATCTATAAGGGACCCCTATTTCTATGCTGTTTTCTTCTGGAGACTTGCTCTCAGATGGTAAAAACAAGGAGAGAGACTGAAAATATACTGACAAAATCTTGACACACGGTAATCAGCTGCCGACGCTGTCACTTCTCTGGAAATTAAGCAAGGAAATTAAGGACCTATATCGGAACCAGATAGCTGATATACTACATATAAGTTAAATTGTGTCATCTAACTATAGGCAAAATACTTACATCTGGCGAGTTAGCAATGCATACAATAACTTATCTAAAATAATTGACATTGACATGTTCAATATTAGGCTTAGTCAGCGATTTTTCAATTAATCTTAATTATTAATATTGTTTTTATTTTATTTTGTTTTATATTAAAGTAACGATTTAAATATATATATGTATCTATATGTGAGGACCTGTAAATGGCTCACCTATTTTTTATGTTAAATTTTTTCTCACAATTTTTGTATGCTGTTGGTCCCCCAACAAATAAAATAAATAAATAAATAAATAAAGTATTATATGAGTTTTAAATACATACGTTTATAGATATTTACGTCTGAAAAAAAACAGGTATGTTAACCTAAACATATATGAACCGTCGCAATTGCAGAAGCTATTCTGTATTTGAAATATGTCATTAATTTAATCCTTCATCATCATATACTTAATTAAATATAAGTCTATCAATTGAAATGTTCACGAAATATATGAAAGTTGTTGTAATGCCCATATTACTTTTTACGATTAACACTTCTAAACTAAAAAAAAATTCAACTTTTAAAATAAATTCATACTTATTTTATTTGCATACATGTGATTTAGGATTTTAGAAAAGACAAGCAATGTTTTAGACTGTACAGCTAAGATATAACTAAATTATTATTTGCCAACCCTCCTTGTTTTATACTCTGATACTCCAATAGTCATAATCATTATACTGATGTTTTTGTATTCTTATTCTGAGACCAATTGTGTTTTGTCTATTTTTTCTCGTAGAAAACCTACGAAAGACAATGTATGCAGTACTCAATTGACATTACTTATTCACTATCTTATTATTTATATAGTATACATTATGTTGAAGGTTATTTCAGTAATCCTTACTAACATTATAAATGCTAATGTTAGTTTGTTTGTTACGCTTTCCGGCTAGACTTCTAAACCGATATTAATTGTTCCTCCAATGGAAAGTTACATTAACTAGGAGTAACATAAGCTATATTTTATCGCTGTATTCCTACGGGAACGGGAGCTAAGCGAGTAAAACCGCGGGGCGGAACGTAGTAAACATTATTTTACATACATCCAAGCTAATTAATAACTTGATAGCAGATATATGCGATACTTAAACTTTTTTCGAAAATACCCTTAAACAGACATTTTTACATAGATCTATACAGAACATACTGTAATTCTCATATATAGATAGGACTCGAACTTACGACCAGTGCAGCGGCTTGACAGAGTCGCTAACCACAAAGCCAACCAGCCAGTAAATGTTGTCGGACTTCTCTGGCCATAACTCAAGATTGTTTTAGGAGCCATAGTTATGATTAAGTTATCTAAGTTATTTTTATTATGATTAACGTTAGTTCTCTGTTGATTTATCGCTGGAAACTGAAACAGTAACTAGGTGTAACAAGTAAGTATACATATATTTGGCCATGTAAAAATATTTGAGGCTTCCGGCGACTGGGACCACAATAAACTGGGACCGCGGTCCCACTTGCCGGATCCTTTTAATTTAAATATTTTTCTTCCGGCGACTGGGACCACTCAAAAATTAATAGTACAATCTATTGTTCAAGTCAAATCAGTACAGTCAAACAAAAACATGCTTAAAGTAAGAAATTAAAGAATAAAAATGTTTAATTTATAAATATCATTTATTTATCCTAGACATGAATTTATTCCATGCGCTTAGTAATAGATTAAACCAGCCCATTTTCGCGTAATTCAATTGTGCAGGTAAGTATAGAGAGAGAGATAGCATTGTATCCATCCATTTATTTTTTTTACTAAAGATGGGCTTGCATTTGGTCTCTGACACGTCCATACAAAACGCTGTCGAAACCTAGGATTGAGCATGCTTGCCCAGAAGAAACTTATTCACCCTACTTAGCATTGAAAATTCCAAGATTGTAGGCGTCGATTGTACCCTTTCTAACTCTAGTCCGTTTTGCCTATCGATCTCCAAGATAACGCCCTTTTGTTGCAAAACGGGATATTGCATCGCCGATGACTCGCTCGACCAATCACGGTCAAGAAGCATATTACTTTAAGAAGTTAAAGTTTTGGTTTGGACAGTAGGTACACTTTAGATGGTTAATAAACACTGTGCTGAATGTTTGATGCAAAATATGAAATAATTAATAATAATTAGTGAAAAGTGTTGGCAATGCGACGATAAAAACCAGCATTATTTTTAGCGTAGTTTATGTGTATGTTCTTATTACCTACGTTAATTTTGAATAGTAATCGAAGGGTGTTTTTAATGTTATATCAATAAATTATATTTTTTAATAAAAAACTTTTTCTTTTATTACTTACTAAACATTTTTTCGTTTGACTGTACAGTTTTTGGCTTAAACAATAGTTTTTTTCATTCATTTATGGATGGTCCCAGTTGCCGGAAGAAAAATATTTAAATTAAAAGGATCCGGCAAGTGGGACCGCGGGCCCAGTTTATTGTGGTCCCAGTCGCCGGAAGCCTCAAATATTTAACGGTTGACAGCCGGTTGGCATTGTGGTTAGTGACCCTGACTTTCAAACCGCCAGTCGTGGGTTCGAATCCCACTTAGGACAAACATTTGTATGCATGAATATGTCTGTTCTATGTCTGGATGTAATTATCTATATTAGTATGTTTTTAAAAGTATTATATGTAGTATATCAGCTATCTGGTTACTTTGGAACTCAGTTTAGTCTGGAATCTAATTGGCCGTATGTGAAATATCCCAGGATATTTATTTATTTAAGCACCGGTTCTGTCTCACAGTTTCACCCGCGTTTCCGTGTATAATGTGGCTAATCCGTACGTTAGATTCACGCACCGAAGTTCTATCTAACCTGCACCCTCATGATCGTGGGTGCGTTCCCACTGAGCCACCACGACTTTGTAATTATACTCTGTTGTTTACGTTTGTAGATGACTAATTAAATAACTGTAGAGCTAGTAATGAATGAGATGTCGCGCCCTAGTTGCAGCTTTCAAGTGACTCAAACGCTATTGAGCTGAAGCAAAGCCTTTGTTGCTACAGACTGGTTTATGTGCTATAATATTAGTGTAGATAATATTATTTACAGCTAGCTTATCTTGAAAGATATTTCAGTGTAGATTTAGATCACTCTGGCTGTATGTCTCTGAGCATCGTACTTAATCTATATATATAAAAGAAAGACGGGTTTGTTACAGCACTTATAACTCGAGATCTGCTGAATCAATTTTCATGGTTATTGATTCGTTGGATTTGTCTCCGCCCCGAATAGCAGAATACATCTTAAAAACTATGAAAACTCGATATGTGAAATTAATACTTAATCATTTAAATAAATGCTGATTTGTTTATTACATGTCAAACATTTGGTTTCCTATGCTGTCAAATACTGTAACAACTATTCATGTGTGCGTTCAGGAATTTACTTTTTGTAAAATGTCTCGAAAGTTCAGGAACTGTTATATTTGTTCTTTTTAGACATTAATTTGTGTAAACTATTTATTACTTATTTAATTTTTAATTTCCGAAAATAATACCTGATTTTTTAATTCGGTCGGTTTTTAAATTGATAATTTTTAAGTTTTGTCACAATTTAAACTTTTGAACGCAATCATAATATTTGACAACCAACTGTAATATGTCAATCCATCCTGTCGCACTTCAAAACACGGAAAAAAGTTATACGATATTGTGTTACCATATCTATAATAAAGTGCATCCTTCTATTTAACTTTCTTTCTATCTATCTAATCAGCCCGTAATAACCTACTGCTGAGCATATTCCTCCTTATTTTTATGCCACTTTATACGGTCCTTTGCCAATTACATCCACTGCCTACCCGCTGCTCCGACAATGTCGTCTACCCACCGAGCCGGTGGTCTACCCGGTTTCCTGTGTCTCTCTTGGCCACCACTCTGTAATAGCTTTAGCCCATCTTCCGTCATCCAGCCTTGCCAGATGTCCCGCCCAACCCCACTTTAATCCCGTGATCCGTTTACCCACATCCACGACTTGCGTTTTACGTAGTATTTCGACGTTGGGTTTTCGGCCCACGAGGGAGATGCCCAGCATGGTTCGCTCCACTCTTCATGGCTCTTTGGGCAACCATTATTTTATACATGTTGCCTTCTGTAAGCGACCATGTTTCAGCACCATAGGTGACGATAGGCAGAATGCACTGTTTAAATGCCTTGGTCTTCAGACACTGAGGATTAGAGTGGAAGATTCATCATCATTCATCAAGTTTCCCAAATGCAGCCCAACCTAACTGGATCCGTCTAGCAATCTCCTTCACCTGAGACTCCCGGTCAAACGACAAACGACGTCAAGATAGATGTAGTGGTCTACATGTTCTATTGGGTCCACATTACTGGTAGCTGTTCCAATTGGATGACTAGCCTTGAGCTTGGTCTTGAACATGTTCATACGTAGACCCACTTTCAGGGATGCTTCGTGTAGTTCGGTAAGCATAGATTGAACATCAGCAACGTTCTCAGATAGTAGAAGAAGGTCGTCAGCAAAACGCAGGTGTGACATGGGTGTGCCATTTATATTTATTCCTCTCTCTTCCCAGTCTAGAGATTTAATTACGTCTTCTAGCATATTAGTTTTAGCTTTGGCAAGAGATTGCCCCTTCCCTCACACCTCGCTTGATGGGGACGAAATCTGTCAGCTTATACATGCGCACCTGTAGAGTAGCCTTATGGTGTTCGTGCACATCAAACCGTTTACGTACGTACCTACGTACGCAGCGGAAGCTCTCAAAAGGAAAAAAATCTCCCGATTTTTAAACATTCTTCATTGGTACTCCGCTCCTATTGGTCGTAACGTGATAAAATATAGCCTTTCTCAATAAACGGACTCTCTAATACTGAAATAAGTTTTCAAATCGGACCAGTAGTTTCTGAGATTGGCGCGTTCAAGCAAACAAACTCTACCGCTTTATAATATTAGTTTAGATGTATAGATTGGGGTAGTACGAAGTCTGCCGGGTCAGCTAGTATAATATAAATGCTTTTGAGGATGTATGGGTGTTTTTTACTCTCTCACTAGACAGTGGCTGAAGAGATGAGCATGAAATTCGGTACAGGTATCTGGGCCTGTTTAAAACTATTTTTTAATAATATTATAGGTAAATGCGAATGTGAGTTTCTTTGGTTGTTACGCTATTAGTCCTAAACCACTAAAGCTATGATAAACATGATTTCACCAAAGCTTCATTATCAAGGAGTAACATAGTAGTATTTTATCTCATATTCCTACTGGGACCGAAACTACCCGGGTAAGCCGCGCGGCGGAAACTCATATAGGATATTTTCAGATACTATTAGAAATAGGTTAGTAAAAAATCGACTAATAAATGAAACAGGTTCGACCTAAATCTTCCACGCATCAAACCCTGTTCCGATTTCAATATTCCAAAAGCTCAATTATGAATACGAGTCAGCTTTAAGCTGTTGAGTGGCTCGTTAGCTTGATTTTCCATTGGGGGTAATTAACTGCGTTTCTATGTTGAAGAGTTGGGATTGCTGCACTAGCAATTGAAATTGAGGTTTATGTTAGACTTATATTCTACTACTTAATATTGTATTTACGAAAGTTTGTGATTTTATGTTTGTATGTCTTTCATATCGCAACTACTAGAGGGTAGAGTGTGTTCTGGAATATATATGCAGGCTACTTTATATCCCCGGCAAGTTAAAGATTTCGGGAAAGTGGGTGAAACTATGTATTTAAAACCTTGTAATGCTAGAAATCTACTATCTGCTTAATTTGTGATCTGTGTGTAAAAATCATCATTATCATTTTCCTCGCTTTTTCCTATTTGCCGTCATGTCACTATATTCCAATTCGGTCAACACTCTAACACTTTCTTCATATTCCCTTATATCATTTTGTACACAATCATTTCTTTCTTTGGCCTTCCCCTTTTACGGTTGCCTTCTGGTCTGCACCTTTATAAGTGTAATGCATTTTTGGTAACGTGACGATGTAAAAAATGTTCCGAGATATTTATTTCCTTATCATTATTATAACTTCTAATGCACAAGAGACTTATGAATGTCAGATCTGTTGAAGCTACCAGCTCCAAAGTCAGCTTTCAACTGAGAATTAGTCGTATAACAGAGTCAGGCTCACTTCACGAATGATATACAATAAAGTGAGTTATACTTTTTTTACTTGCAGATTTACCTTAAACGTATTATTCAGATTTTCACGAAGCAATATCAATTTTACATTTAGATTACGTTACGGTGTTCGATAAAGACGAGTATGGAATATCTTACGTATGGGGCGGCTCCCCTCATCTTTGCTTAGGACTTGACTTATTGTGAGGGACCCTAAGTGGGGAATGTTATACAAAACGCGAGGGTAGGTTGAAATTTATCGCCGATGCGTGTGTATTTATGCGGCACTTTAGCGTAGAAAAGGGGAGGTTTAATGACGAATTTCGTAGTTCAGACTGCAGGTGGTATGTCGTTATCGTATATGAAGTGACACTTGCTGATTTGAGGATAGCTGAAGGTAAATAAATATCTTGAGACATTTTACACGCGGTCAATCTGATTTTAAACTAAGTAGAGCTTGTGTTCTGTAACTAGATAGCTGTGCTAGTCTTACGTATATAGATATTTAGATCCAAACTCGATAAACTGATATGTCATGCGCATAAATGTTTGTCCTAGGTGGGATTTGAAGCCACAACAATCAGATGGAGAAATTTGCTGTCATTACATGAACTAAAACAAAAAAAAAGGAAGGAGGTTTCCTTCCTGACAAAACAATAATAGGACTTCAGGAAAAACTTCCTTAACAATAAAATTCTAGAGACAAAATTCTATATTCAATTAAGCTTTATCCTACAATTAAATTATCTTCTAGTTGCAACACATTTCGTTGTTTACAAAAGCTTTTAGACCTTAGTTATAATTACCTACTGTTGTCATTACAACTTTCTGGGTCAAATCTGCAGGTACGTGACCAATGAAAGGGTATTATATTGCTCTCTCATTCCAACTATTTCACATAATTTAGGTGGGAATGTAAATGTTAGAATAGTCCCTCTATCCCCATTCTGGTATTTTTAGTATTGAACTAGTGGCTCCCAGCGGTTTCACCCGCGTTCCCGGGAGATTTTAAATTTTCATAGAAATATTCTATCTGAATGCCAAATTTAATCCAGGTTCCTTCAGCTATTGTTAAATACATTCTCACAAACTTTCGAATTTATGATATTAGTAGGATTGCATAAGTTCATACATATAACTAAATAATAACTAAAACTTTATTCCAACGCAGGGTTTACGCGGTTTACTACTTTTTTAAATTAAGTTAGTTTTCGTCGTTAATTCTAACGAAATTTACGTGATTTAACAAATTAAATAACATAACACTGCAAGGTTACTCTTAGTCTGAATGTTTATTAAGATATTACGAAATACCTATGCTGGCTTATCTGTTCTTTAGAATAAATCTTATATGTATATGTAAAATTTTAATTTGTGTGTCTGTTTGTTACTGCTATATTAACCACTTATTATGACATAATTGCATAAGAACTCATTCTATATACTGGTATACAAACGTAAGTTACTAAAGACTAGGTATACAAACAATATTTCAATATTTTGTCTGTCTATATGTTCAGGCTAATCTCCACCACGAGACTTCGGGTATTTTACTTAAGTAACGTTATAATGAGTTATATAACACTAGTGGCTCCCCGCGGTTTCACCCGCGTTCCCGGGTATCTTCTATTTTCCCGGGATAAAAAGTATCCTATGTCCGTCTCCTGGTTCTAAACCAATTTTCAGCCAAATCGGTTTAGCCGTTCTTGAGTTATAAATAGCGTAACTAACACGACTTTTTTTTTTATATAGGTATGTATATAGATTATTCCGCACAGGCAAAACCGCGGGCACAGCTAGTCACATACAAGCCTTAAGCCTCAACATCTAGAAACGAAATAATCCTTTAACTCTGTAACATAACACTTCAAAGTAACAGATACGACTGAGCTAGTTCGCGTAACTTCAAAGTATACCATTTCGAAAGACTAAAATCTGGTTTATTTAGGCATATACATTCCTATGGAATAAACTCCCTTTCATATAGTAGTGTTGTAGTCTTATGCCTATAATCTAACTTGATAATAAGTATCGACAGCCCGGTTGGCTTTGTGGTTAGTGACCCTGACTTTCAAGCCGCGGGTCGTGGGTTCGAATCCCACCTAGGACAAACATTTGTATGCATGAATATGTCTGTTTGTCCTGTGTCTGGATGTAAATATCTATAATATGTATGTATTTAAAAGTATTATGTATAATATCAGCTATCTGGTTACCATAACACAAGCTTCATTTGAAGCTTACTTTGTATTGAATATTTAAATTTCCCGCCTTCCAACACTTGTACCTCTGTAGTCTAGAGTACTGTCTATCTCTCTCTACTCTGTGACACATAAAGTGAGCGTGTAAATTCTTTTGCTTTTATTCAAATAAACAGTTATCCAAGTATTTCCATCTTTAATTCTAACAGGTTATGGGCCCAGAGAGCCTAAGTGATCAAATAAATATATAAACTCTAAAATATATACAGAACTATCAGTGATTACGAAAACCGGCAAAAATTCCTAACCTACGAAGTGACCACGCGTGTGAAAATCCTAAAGTAGCTGTTGTATCGTGCAAATATGTCTTCAAATAGTACACTGGCATTGATCGAACGGCTGACAGGCCGTGAGAATTACTCAACTTGGAGATTCGCTGTGAAAACCTATCTACAGCACGAAGAATTGTGGGAATGCATCGAGAATGCGGACGACGATGTAGACACCAAGAAGGATCTCAAGGCTAAATCAAAAATTATACTTCTCGTCGATCCTATAAACTATGTACATATTCAGGAAGCAGAGACAGCAAAAAAGGTTTGGGACAATTTAGCCAAAGCATTTGATGATTCCGGGCTAACACGCAGAGTTGGATTACTTCGAGAACTGTGTACGACGTCACTCAGTAGCTGTCAAAATGTAGAAGATTATGTGAGTAAAATAATGAGTACGGCACATAAATTAAGAAATATTGGGTTTAAAGTAGACGACGAGTGGTTGGGCACCTTACTTCTCTCCGGTTTACCAGAAACTTATCAACCCATGATAATTGCCTTAGAAAGTTCCGGGCTAAAGATAAGTGCAGATTCAGTCAAATCTAAAATCTTACAAGAAGTTAAGATGGATAGCCAAACTTCAGCTTTTGCAATTCGGCATAATAACAAAAAGAAACCTTTCCGTAAGGGACCTCGTTGTTTTGTGTGTAATAAATATGGTCATATCAGCACAGATTGCAAATCTAAAAATAAAAATAAAACAGAGAGCTCAAGCTATGCTGCTGCATTCATTGCTTCAAACAATAACAATGATGTATGGATTGTAGATTCAGGAGCGTCTCTGCATATGACCAAACATGAAAACTTGTTAACTAATCTGAGGGATCCAGATATAAAAACAATTAAGGTTGCCAATGATAAATGCATATCTGTAAAGAGCTCTGGTCATCTAAGTCTAGATGTTTCTGATAGTAAAGGTCAGTCTAAAAAGGTGTTGTTCCAGAATGTTTTGTATGTGCCCGAACTAGCTACCAATCTTATATCAGTCACTCAAATCATAAATAATGGTGGTCAAGTCAAATTCAATAGCAAAGGATGTTCGATTATGAACAGTATGAATCAAGTAGTGGCAACAGCTACTTTAGTCAACAATATGTACCAACTGAACATGTATGGTGGACATGCTTACATATCAGATGTCGATGATAAAGATACATTCCTCTGGCATCAGCGAATGGGACACTTAAATTTCACAGACCTAGAAAAGATGACTGAAAATACAGAAGGTTTAAATTTATTAAAGAAAAGGGACAATTTGACATGCATAACATGCCTTGAAGGTAAGCAAACGCGGATGCCCTTCAAAAATAAAGGTTCAAGAGCCACAAAATTACTTGAACTAGTTCATTCTGATGTATGTGGCCCTATGGAAACGGGATCTCTGGCAGGGGCCAAATATTTTCTGACATTTATTGACGACTACTCAAGAAAAGTTTTTGTTTACTTTCTGAA
This sequence comes from Thyatira batis, assembly GCA_905147785.2. NCBI lineage: Eukaryota > Metazoa > Arthropoda > Insecta > Lepidoptera > Drepanidae > Thyatira > Thyatira batis. Next base: position 8,396,729 of record LR990504.1, on the reverse strand, counting down.
GAAGAAATCAGAAGTTATAGACAAGTTGAAGGAATTCAAAAACTATGCAGAAAATCAACTGGACTGCAAAATCAAATGTCTTCGCTCTGACAATGGTCTGGAGTACCTAAATAAAAATATATCTGACCTTTTGGCCAGTAATGGAATTACACATCAGACCACAACACCATATACACCACAACAAAATGGTATGGCCGAGCGAATGAATAGGACTTTAGTCGAAAAAGCCAAGTGTATGATGCTCAATGCAAAATTGCCAAAGAAATTCTGGGCAGAAGCTGTGCATACAGCTGCATATCTTATCAACAGGATTCCAACCAAATCATTACAATATAAAACTCCTGAAGAAATGTGGTCTGGAGTAAAACCCAATGTAAGTCACTTAAGAGTTTTTGGGTGTGAGTCAATGGTTCACCTACCTAAAGAGAGAACCAAGAAGTGGGACCCTAAAGCAAGAAAGGCTATCTTTATTGGTTACTGTGATAACACAAAGGGATACAGGTTTATTATTCCTACATCGAGTGTTATAATCAAAAGTAGAGATGCTGTCTTCCTCGAATCAACTGTCACCAGAAACTTTGTTCCGGTGGAATTATCAGAGTTCAAAGTTGAGTCTGGACCAATAGAGAGTACTTCCTCTGACTCTTTAGATGAGATGTCAACTCCCACGAACACTGACATAACAAACTTAACTGAATCTGAATCAGAATATAATTCAGGAAATGAAAGTGAATATGTACCTGATAAAATTATCAGAGATATAAAGAGATCAAATATTACACTAAGACCTAGAAATAAAAAGATTTTTTTAGAAAATGAGAATTCAGACAGAACTTATCTATGCTATGATGATGTATTATCTGATGTACCCCTGAATTACAATGAAGCAATTCAATCACCAAACTCAAAGCAATGGATAGAGTCTATGGAAGAAGAGTTACAATCTCATAGTGAAAACCAAACTTGGACATTGGTTACCAAGCCTGAAAAATCAAAAGTCATTGGATGCAAGTGGGTTTTTCGCATAAAAGAGGAGCCAACAGGTCTGCGCTATAAATCTCGTCTGTGTGCAAAGGGCTATGCACAAACCAGAGGTATTGACTATGATGAAACCTTCGCACCAACAGTCAGGTATGATTCCATACGTTCACTTTTATCAATTGCTGCTGAACAAAATTTAAATATTATACAATTTGATATAAAAACTGCCTTCTTATATGGCGATTTAAAAGAAGATATTTTTATGGCTGTACCTGAGGGTTTAGTATGTGAGCCTAATGTAATATGTAAATTGAACAAATCCTTATACGGGTTAAAACAAGCACCTAGGTGCTGGAATGCCAAATTTAATTCAGCATTAGAAAAGTTTGGTTTTGTAAAGAGTTCAGCTGATCAATGTGTTTATGTGGGGAGGGTTAAAGGAATTAAATGTTTTCTTTGTTTGTATGTCGATGATGGCTTACTTATAACAAAAGAAAAAAATATATTAAAAGAAGTAATAGAGGAATTAAAGATAAATTTTAACATAAAGGTATTTCCTCTCACAAACTTTGTTGGTATGGAAGTCACTAGAAATGAAAAATACATTTTTATTCATCAAAGTAATTATATACAGAAGCTGCTGGTAAAGTTTAACATGAGTAATGCCAATTGCAATAGTATTCCTGCTGATCCTAATGTAAAGTTACAGAAAAATGATATGGTACCTGAGAAGAACATACCATACAGAGAGGCAGTTGGGTCACTGATTCATCTGGCAACTGTAAGCAGACCTGACATAATGTATGCAGTAAGCTTGGTGAGTCAATTTTTACATTGCTATAATCAATCTCATTGGAACGCAGTGAAGAAGATATTTAAATATTTAAAGGAAACCAAAGAGTTTGGCTTATGCTATCAATTCAAGACTGAAACTGCAGATTTGATAGGCTACAGTGATGCTGATTTTGCCAATGATTTGACAACTAGAAGATCAATGACCGGATATGTATTCATAAAAAGTGGAGCTGCTATCACATGGTCTAGTCAGCGTCAACAGAGTGTAGCATTGTCAACAACGGAGGCAGAGTTCATGGCTGCCTGTGCTGCCACCAAAGAACTAATGTGGTTAAAGCAATTATTTTGTGACTTAGGAGAGTTTAAGCAAATGTCTATATGTTTGAAAATTGACAATCAAAGTGCAATAAATGTGATAAAAAACAGCGAATATCATAAACGCTGTAAACATATTGATATAAAATATAATTTTATAAAAGAAAAATATAATGAGAAAATTATTAACTTAAACTATGTTAGCACAGACAACCAATATGCAGATATGTTCACAAAAGCTTTGTCTCGAGATAAATTTAAGTCAATGAGAAGTAATATTGGTATGTCATGTATTAAATAGTGTTTAACTTTACTCTTAAAAATTGTTTGTAATATTTAAATTGTATACTTTGTAGGAAGGCTTTAATTTAGAGAGAGTATTGAATATTTAAATTTCCCGCCTTCCAACACTTGTACCTCTGTAGTCTAGAGTACTGTCTATCTCTCTCTACTCTGTGACACATAAAGTGAGCGTGTAAATTCTTTTGCTTTTATTCAAATAAACAGTTATCCAAGTATTTCCATCTTTAATTCTAACACTTTGGAATCAGATTGGCCGTGTGTGAAAAATGTCCCAGGATATTTATTTATATATACTTTATTTTATGTAAAGCCCAACCGTGTCGCTGTTTCTTTGACGTCCGAAGGCAATAACGGTCCATCACAGACTAAAAGGCATAACAGAAAATGTTACTGCTTTTTGATACACGAAGTAGGTACATACGAGACGTCTAGTTAGACTAAAAGAATAGTAGTATTGTATAATTGAAGTAATTTGGAAAACCTAAATTAAAAAGAGTAATTGCCGAGTTTATTGATTCTTCTCAGCAAAAGCAACCTTTCGAACCGATCATTAGAGTCGACTTTTCATAAGTGCCTGTGATCGCCTATATGAATGAATAAATATATTTACAAGAAGAAGGAGCGAACAAAACTCATGTGAAAGAATTACTTATCAAATTTACCAGCAAAAAAACCGCAAACTTTTGATCCCATATTATCACATCACTACATGTAGAACTACACCACATTATTGTTCACGAGATACAAAGGCTTTTGCCTTTAGTTCGTATCGACAGAAGTTAGTACGAGGATTATACTTAAGCCAAGTTTAAAATCTTATTTCCAAAAGGGATATTGTTGGAACCAACGAATTCATTCTCTTGTCAGAATAGCGAGGCATACCGCATATTAAAGCTTATGTTGAAGGTACGAAGTTTCAATTTGCAGTGTTTCAGGATTTACGACCCAATTGTCACATTTAATTTAAAGTCAATTGAAAGTGTGATAATAATCATACTTCAAAAGATGATGTGCTAAATTTATTATTCGTTTTCTAATCTTTGTTTTGAAAGGAGTAATTGCTGAGTTTATTGCCAGCTAGTCTCAGAAAAAGTATATTATTATACTAGATAGAGCATATCCTGTCTAGTATTTTGTGCCTTTGTTTGTTACGGTTTCACGCCTAAACCTGTTAACCGATTTTTATAATTGTCACACTAATGACAAACTACAGTATCAGGGAATAACATAGGCTATATTTTATACCATTCTTATAGGAACGTAAGCTATCGGTTGTAACTGCGGAGCGGAATCCAGTTCAAATATACACGTACGTATTTTCATTTCAATGATTGATAATTGACATATAATAAGTAAGCAGCCTATAAAAGTATAATGAGTATTACCTACACCAGTTAGCTCTTTCATAATAAATAATAATCCTTAACAATATATTCAATTGTAAACATAATCACGACAAATAAAGAACAATTACACACGACAACATTATTAAAACATGTCCTCACGATTTGAACACATTATGAATATGAAGAGCATATTAAATTATATTGGTACCCTAGCCGCGTACAACCCGACCAGAACATGAAGACCCTCAGATAGCTGGCATCCCTTTGAAACCCTAAGCTATTACATTGAGCAGGAGTCGTTATAATCTGGACAAGATGAAATGCAGTCACGAGGCGTCAAAACGGTTAAGTCGTGCATTTCTTAGATCATATCATTTAGGATTTATTTAAGTCAGGTACCGTTTCGCCATTAGTTTCGTCTCTGGTGTTATTCTACGTAGTATCGAGGGCATTCTTTGAACTTTGTAGAGTATTACAGAATATAAAATAAGTTATTGTTAACTATAAATCTAACTATATAACATAAGTACCTCAATTTGTATGAGAACAGCAGTGTCACTTTTTCTTTGACGTCTTATCGTGTATATAAATAAATCTACTGGTACATTTTTCATATATCTGATTCCAAACTAAGCAGAGCTTATTTTATTTTACCAGTTGGCTGATATGCTACTTTTAAATACAAACGTATATAGATAGATATTTCAATCTAGCTACAGAACAAACAGCCGTAATCATGGATAAAAATTGCTCTGATTAGGATTCGAGGCCACGACCGGTGACTTCAAATTCTGGGTCACTAACCACAAAGCTTTGCAGTCTTTCTGTATTATATGGTTCAATATATATTTTTTTTCTTTTACAAAATTGTTTCACCAATATTACTATACGGCCTTTGCCATTTTTTTTAATGTTTAAGTTTAAGTAAAAAGTTTCTTTTGTCTTTAAACTAGCTAGCTGCGGTTACCAATTGAGGCGGCAATTCTATTAATCTCTGCCGTTTCCCAATCAAGTTTACACCGACAAATTACTCTCGCAAAAGTTTTTGATTAGAAATAAATTAGTTTCACCAGAAGATAGGGTTGGGCCTTATGTATAACACTATTGGAGCCTTATTTCTGGGCTCATATATATTTTTCCAGACCCTCGGTCGGTAACCCTGTTAGTCTGGTCGTATTTTACTGGGCAGATCGAATTACTGAGTTCAATGAGAAACTGTTTATCTACTAATAATATAAATGGATGTTTGGATGGATGGATGGACATTATTTCCTCTGGATCTCGTAATTTGGCACTGAGTTTAAGCATGTTTTGGAATATCATATAGGCTTAGTTTTACGCCAGACGCCTGTTGTTGAATATTACGAAGAGGAAAGATTTGATTGTTGTTTTGTTAGTTTGTTTAGGGTCCGAAAGTACTCGACCGATTTGAAAAATTATTTCACTGTTGGGAAGCTACACTATCTCCGGTGAACATAGGCTTTATTTTATACCCGTATTCCCACGGGGACGGGAACTACGGGGGTGGAACCGCGCGGAGGCGGCTTATACATATATATATAGAAAATATTTTTAAATCCTTAACAATATTCCAGAATAAAGGTCAGTATTGTTAGCTTTTCCAAGTATGAGTGGGGGAGGCGACGAACAATAGGACAGATTCGTTAATAAAAGCGAACATGTCTCCCTTTAATTATTAGGGACATAAATCCGACCTTGGTGTTGTTATTACCAATTTCTTTACCTTCGTATAGTATTGTCACAGGACATGTTAACTTGGAAATATAGTCTGTACCTATTTGTGAACGGTTGACAAGTCAGTGGCGGATTTTAGTTTAACGCGGCTAAGAGTACCTAAGTTTTATCAAGGGGATGGTAAAAAATTACAGAAGAAGAAGCTTTTGTCTCTTAAACACCCGGGAAATGATTTGGAATAACACATAGGCTAGTTTTAATCACGGAAATCTTAAAGATCGCCTGAAAGTTGATTCTTGCTTTTAGAGTTTAAATACCATGTGACAAGGTCATCTATAATAATAGAGATGTAACTTGTTAGTCTCTGACCACAAGGTCGACCGCAAAGTGATACTTACTGAAGCGGATATGTTTCATTCATACATCTTCCACAGTGGGGAAACACGTATTTTTTTTTATTATGAGGGATCCAATAATATCCCTTTGTTTTGATGATCTGTGCCCCCCATTATCTCCTCACCCCCGGCATTATTGTTCAGATATAATAGCTGTCGATAATGAGCCGTCTATCTATATGAGGCCAAGAAAAACACGGCCGCAAGAGAATGGAAAATAATAATTTTTGATAAAGCTTTAAGCCTTTTGTGGAAAAATGTTTTCCAACATCCAAACGGCGCGATTAATGTTTGTTTTTTTAATGCCCGCAAGACGGTCTACTTTTCCTTTGAGTTGATAATCCTTTCTTTTACAACTTTCTTGTACATTCTTCGTGGGCCGTTTTTTTAAATCCTTTGATAGTACGTACCTGGTTCTAAAGTTAGAGCAGCTCCGTAAAAATTGCAGTAAAAATACCTGAAACAAAAAATTATATTTATTGTTTATCTCATAATTTTTACATTAGTATCGATGAGAGAGTGGTTAAACAAAATAAATATTAAACAATTTTGTGGCTTTCGTACATAAAAATGTTGTCCTGGCTAGGATTTGAGCCTACTACTTAAAAGTTATGGTCACTGAAAGTCAATCGGCCTGTCAAATCGAATGTTGTACAAAACATGCACTTCACTATGTTGGTAGTATTCTTATCATGTTGGTATTACATTTGACGTCACATCCGATATATGATCCAAACCTATAAAGGTGGTTGGATATTGTCACTTTAATGCGATACCAACCCACTTCCGGCACATAAAAATATGTACGAGCATGTTCAGAAAAAGTAAAGTTATTTATATTGACATCAGCTCAATGTTTTCATTGACGAACGAGTGTTTGAAAGGGAATAAATATCGGAATGATATTCTTAAAAGGGTCACTCTAAATATACCTACTTACATTTCGAGACATGAAAGGACTGTTAGTTTATTTACATATTAGAGATATCTTTGGAAAAAAATTGGTATGTATCTACAAGTTGACCCGCCCCGTTCGTTCGCACTTGCCCCTTTTTGCAACATTTTTAATTTAGGCTCCGCTCCTATTCATCATAGCGTGATGATATATAGCTTATAGCCTTCCTTGATTAATAGACTATCTAACACTGAAATATTTTTTCAAATCAGACCATTACTTCCTGAGATTAGCGCCATCAAACAAACAAACTCTTCTATATTAGTATAGAGATGAGAATACGATGGAAAATCCCGTCTGTGAAGACAGGAAATCTCGGAAGCTCAAACAATGTTATCGTTTAATCCAAGACAACGTTTGTAGGTTCCAGCCAGACGCAATTCCTACTGTTGGTTTAATTAACTCCAATTAGACATCTGGTCTTGTTCAGTTTGCATCAGACGACTTGCTCATCGCCGTTGCATCTAGCAAAGGCTAATCGACAAAATTATGAAATTAATAGACTTCCAAGTTTCAAAACATTTACTATTAACTAACTTAAACCTATGTAAAGCATGTTTATTTTAATTTATGAAAAGACAACGAAGGACGAAAGCTTAGTCCTGACAAACAGATTTTAACAGTGCTTAAGGTGATAACTTTGGCTGGTGTAAATTAAAAACACGTACAAATCTCTGGTTCCATTATTTAAAAAAACCAGCTTATAATGACTAAAATAAAAATAAGAAACTAAAACTAAAAACAGTGTTCATACAAAAACACTAACAAAAAGAGTTTAATTACATAACAGGACAATTTCGCCTTTCTCTTTTCAATATCGACAAAAGAAAGAGAGCATATATAGTTAAGTTCCTAACACATTGGAATACATAAGTTCGGATCGTATATGAAAGCACAAAGATACAATAAAGAGCTTTATTCCAATGAAACTAGCTATACACAGACCGACCACAAGCAAATCGAAACATGTATATATCGCAACGTCTGTTACCAGTTTAAGAGTAATGGACACCACATGATACGGAATAAAAATGGCGGACCAATATCTAGAGATTTCGCAAGTCAATACTTTTGAGAAAGGTCTATGATATAGTCAAAAACTTTAGGTTACGTAAGGAAAGCATTCTTGCTATATTTTGATAAATTTTGTCTACGCTAATATTTTAATGATATGTTTGTTTGTAATGGGCTCCGAGACTACAGGATCGATCTGAATAATTATTTCACCAATGGAAAGCTACATTATCAGGCAGCAACATATATATTATCCTCGTATTTCTAGGGGACCAGGAACTACGTGGGTAAAACCGCGCGGCATTATAAACAAACTAGCTTCCATTATCCCGGGATAAAAAGCAGCCTGTGTGGTATTCCCCAATATATATTCTTACTGTATGCCTAATTTTATTTACACACTTTAACCGTTCTAGCGGTTTCGAGTCACAACCATCCATCCATCCAAATATTTCCATCTACAATTGTACCAACGAACCGTCCATTAGTTTAAACAAAAACTAAATGAAATTAACCACAACTTTGCAACTTTCACCTCAATTTAAACAAAGCTTCCATTTCGTAGTAATCCGATACCTGAACAGATTTAAAACAAATATTATCTCACGGCACACAACAAACCGTTACGCAACTCTCGACATTCCACCATCCTCCGTCCCTTTCTCACTTGATAGTTATTCATCCCCCGTCCCTTTCTCACTCGACAGATGTTCTCTACACCTGGTTGTATTGTTTACTCGTTCGAATCTTGCGCATGTCACGAATACAATGCTCAATGCTCAATGTCATGAATTTGCCTTAAGCCTCACGAGAGTTTTTTAACGGATGTTAAAAAAGCGTTCAAACACAAATGCATTGCCAAGTACCATAATATGCTCTATTTCCAACGCCCAAAGTTGAAAATGCAACACCGCAACAAAAAAGCGTCGCGTTTTAAAAACGCTGCCGTGTGAACATATACTTGGGAATGCATTGGTTGTATTTGAACGCTTTTTAACGTCCGTTAAAAACACTCTCGTGCGAATGAGGCCTTAGACCTTTATAAGGATGATTTGTTTTGTATGCAAATAAGGCTTGAATGATTTAATATTAGAGTGACTATGAAGTTTGTCATCATTATGACTAGTATTGCATCCATACTATTATTATAGAGCTGAAGAGTTTGTTTGTTTAAAAGGGTTAATCTCAGTAATTACTGGACCAAATTGAAAAAATATTTCAGTTTTATCGATATGCAGCTTTCTTTGGAGTTAAGGGTTATAAGGGACGAAAGTAAGGAATTGACGTTATTATAAACTCTTCCATTTTCCCGGGATAAAAAGGAGCCTATGTTATTTCTGAAGCTCTACTCTAGACTATGTGTACCAAATTTCATCTAAATCGGTTCAGTAGTTTTAGCGTTAAAGCGAGACAGACAGATAGTGTTACTTTCGCGTTTATAATTAGGTTTATAATAGGTTATTAGTTAGGAGGAACATCATATCATACTCGAAATACAGCTTTAGAAGTAAATGGTTATAAGCCACTATTTGACGTGAATATAAATGTGAAATGCGGTACTAATGTCTAAATGGAATAAAATGTAAATTGCTGAACTAAGCCAGTCAGTTGCCAGATTTACTGAAATTCAAATACACAGATGCATGTAGAAAATCTGTTCTTGCAAAACAGTTGCCAATACTTACATTAATTATTGTGTTTAGTTCTCGTTTTGGAATACATTGCTGGAGGTAATAAATAATATTTATTGCCTGGGAAGAATATATTCTATGTAAAATAGTCTGGGGTAGTTTTTTTTTGCAGAGTGACGCCCTTGGTGTTGCAAGCGTCCATAGGCTACGGTAAACGCTTCCCATCAGGTGGGACCGTATGCCTGTTTGCCACCTTTGTGGTATAAAAAAATAAATGCGTAGGTATCCATTTAAAAGTAACTACTTATTCAGCTATCAGATTTCCCTATGATTCTTTATTATTATTTATTAGGTAGGTACTAGTGGCTCCCCACGGTTTCGTCCGCGTACCCGGGAGATCTACCTTTTCCCCGGGATTAAAAGTAGCTTATATGTCCTTTCTCAGGCTCTAGGCTGTGTTTTTATCGGTTCTGTACTTTTAGCGTGAAAGCGAGACAGAGTTACTTTTGCATTTATAATATAAGTAGGTATTTAGATTAAGAAATACCTAACCGTATCCATTTACTTTTAGGTATTGCTAAATAATGTAAACTGAGCCTGAGATTGATTCCGATATCCAGTCAATGGATTTCGCAAATATTTTATACAAACTTGCTTACAAGTAAAATGTTTCATGGAAACGAAATATCGAATGATTCACATTTCTAGAGTAAACATGCAATTTTAAATGTTTGCGAATTGGGTTAAGAATAATATTTTAACAGATAGTAAGAATTACATTTAGTTCATCATCGCTATAATCTATCTATACAAATATATAAAACTGAAGAGTTTTTTTGCTTGAACCCACTAATAAAAATAAATAAATAAATATCCTGAGACTCTTTCCACACATGGCCAATCTGATTCCAAACCAAGCAGAGCTTCAGCTATGGTAACCAGATGGCTGATATACTACATATACATATTGATAACTACATTCAGACACAGAACATACAGACATATTCATGCAAATAAATGTTTGTCCTGAGTGGAATTCGAAAAACGAAAGTCAGGGTCACTATCCACAAAGCCAACCGGCTGTCATAAAAATAAATGATGTAAATGGATGTGATATACAGTCTAAAATATTAGTAAAATATATAAACAATAACTTAAAATGGTTTTTGCATTATTTTATAACCATGTTCCTCTGCTTGATATCTTATTATTTATTCAATCCGTTATTTCGTTGTTTAACTCATATCATATAGGATTATGTAGGTATATCTTCTATTCTCTTGTACAAAGATATTTCCCAAACTGAGGCTTGTTCGAGTCCTGGCTCAAAGAACTGCCATCTTTGTGTGTTCATCTCTTATACAAAATTCAGGTAGCTTATTATGTACTAGCTTCCGGGCCGCGGTTTCGCCGGGCAACCTTCAACTTACCCGGGATAAAGGGTATTTCTAAGCACTAGTCTATTTTTGTACCAAATTTCGTCAAAATATTTGAATTTAGGTGCGAAAGCGTAACAGACAGACAGAGTTACTTCAGCATATAAACGTTTCCAGATTATCTTTAATTTTCCCGCGATAAAATATGGCCTATGTGTTAATCTAATTTATGAGCCATCTGTGTTCCAAATTACATAATTTTTTAACGAAAGAGTCCACCTTTACATTCACTCAAAAACTTTCGTATTTATAATATTAGTAGGATGAATTCTCGCGATTTTGTCCAATGATCTAAAAGGAATTTAATTCAAACAGACTGTACAAGCAACATGGCGCAAGAAACGAGGCGAAATTACTGTTTTAAAAAAATAAAAGTGGATCGTAATAAATTTCAGTTTGTCCCGTGTAAAAAGAGCGCTGTACCCTTGCAGTTTTATAATAAATATTCATTAGATTTTTCCAGTAAAAACTGTGAACAAAGATATTTTCCGATGCGATCTTTCATGATTTTCACAGTATACAAAGCTTTACTTACTTATATTTAATTCTAATTCTAATACATCTCTGACAGCCCGGTTGGCTTTGTGGTTAGTGACCCTGACTCTCAAGCCGCGGGTCGTGGGTTCGAATCCCACCCAGGACAAACATTTGTATGCATGAATATGTCTGTTTGTCCTGTGTCTGGATGTAAATATCTATATAAGTATGTATTTAAAAGTAGTATATGTAGTATATCAGCTATCTGGTTACCATATCACAAGCTCTGCTTAGTTTGGAATCAGATTGGCCGTGTGTGAAAAATGTCCCAGGATATTTATTATTTATTTATTATTATAATTATCATATAACATAATTTTTGACTAGCCGGTTGGATTAGTGACCCAGTCTTTGAAGACCCTGGTCATAGGCACAATTCTCACCCTAGAGTCTGGGAGCTAGTCGATCATTATTATACATGATCATATATATAAGGATGTATTCAAAAGTAGGTAATATAAGTCTATCAGTAATTTGGTGCCCAGAACTCTGCTTAGTTTGGAATCAAATTGACATTGCGTTACGACGCAGCTGCAGGTTATTTATTTATAACCACTAATAAATAACATATCTTCTCCTACCTAAATAGCTGTTTTCTCTAAGTACTTATAACTGAATAAACATATCTTTTTTCCATCACTACTTAAGCATTTATAGTAGTACCTTGCAGTTTTTAACTCAGGAATGGAAGTAAGATAAACCGTTGTATGTACAAGCCAATATAACTTTGAAACGAGATTCCTTCACATTGGACCTGCAGTACGATCGGCAGTAGATATCTTCACTCAGACATTTGTTTTACAGAACTATGGGAGAATTTTAAACCAACTTCAATAGGATAGGTGCATATTGTTGGTAATACTTTTGTGATGTTTATGTAAGTTTATTTTGCATTTGTTATCACTGTTCTTAAATAGGCTGTTAGTGGGATTAGATTTTGGTTGATGAGGTCTTATAGTCTACTTTATTTTAATTTATTTTATCCTTAAAAAATCTGGTTTGATTGAAAATCATTTCGGCTTTCATACTAATTCCAAACTTTTGAATATTTAAGAAATATTGATTTATCAATAGAGCTTTTCATTAACTAATATTATGGACTGTTACATAATTAGTTTAGATTTTAAATATTATCAATAATTTTAGTAACTATACCTCCGTGAGGAACCATAGCTTCTCAGCACTCATAAAAAAATGTTAAAAGCGAAATGGATCCCTTCAAATTAAAACCCTTGTCGTAAACTTGACGTGAAAATAAAAAGAAGAATTAAACAAATGAGAGCTTTTGAGACACAAAAATTAATATCTCGCGAATTAAGCTCGTTTGAACAGCTTTATACGGCGGTTTTTGATGTTTGATGAACATCAAAGGGAGTTGCATTTGCCGACTGAATGATTGTTTGACAAACAAACTAGAATCAGTCATGTTTATATACATTTCTTATTTATTTAATTTTACAGAGATATGTAGGGTATTACATTACTTAATTTTAAGCAATGCACAAAAGTTTTGTAAAATGTGAGATGTTATGTAAGCAAGTCTAACAAAACCAGAAAATTACAGTCAATAAACCAAATTGGTAAAATTTTTGTATGATATTAAATACGATATTCATTCACATTGAAAACATTATTTACCAATTAATAGCAACAAGATAAATATGAACCGAATACAAAATTATTTTCATTATTATCCACGATATTACTTAAATACACAATTATATTAAATAGGTCTCTTTCAGTGGCCATTCGAAAAATAGCCTTGAGGCATTATTCGCTTTGGCTTTTGGAGACAAAACATAAACGTAATTAGATATCTACTAGTCAATATAAAAACTGATATTCGATATTAAATATTAGATTAAGAAAATACTAGAAAATAGCTCGAAGTAAACGGCTCATGAATATGTAACGTTCGTAAATCAGACGCGACCAACCAGAGAAACGATGATACAAACGACAAATACAAAAATTACGGTCAAGTCCATCTTCGAATATCGCACGGAGACCGCTCGACCGTTGTGAAAGTACCCTTTCATATTTATGAGACATTGATTCCGACATGGCCGAATTTATGCCACAGAATATTGTTGACAACACAAAAATCCAACGTGCTTACATTGATACTGATTGAATGCATGAGGTTCAAATCCCTACCCGTAACTTTAAGTTTAAAAAAAACTTATGTACGTCACACCACTGGCTTTCGGTGAAGGAAAACATCGTGAGGAAACCTGCATGACCAAGTATCACAATTAAAGGCATGTGAAGTCCGCTAATCCACACCAGGGTTGCGTGATGGACTATTGCCTATATCACCTCATTGTTGGCAGGCTCGAGCTCCTCGGTGGAGACGTATATGAGCTGATGATGAATGCATTATGTAAATCCATTAAAACTCCAAAAGATATGTGACAAACGATAAAATCACTATGAAAATAAATAAAGTGAACGCTCCAAAAGCATTTCTGGTTGCAGAGTTGGCGAATAAAGCGCTGCAGGCGGTGATATACTGGCAAAACTAAAAGCGCTGAAACTGCTGCTCGCTGTTGGTGAGTCCCTATTTTAGTTGACTTATCAAAAGTTTATGCTTTATATTAATGTGGAGTCACATTTAAAGCTTCACTTCTATTCATTACAACCTAGTGAATTTTTAACAGCATTAAATAAATATTAATATTATAGAAACATTGTCTGTTTGTTTGTTTACGCTAATCTCGGGAATTACTAGTTCTAATTGAAAAATGATTGCCTATTCATCGAGGCTAAATAACATCAAGCTACGCTTGCAAAAACGAAACAGGCAAAGTTACGCAAAACATTACTAGTATTTTCCAATTTTCCTTATAGATTTCACGACAAATGTATAGAGCACCAATCAGTTTTGGCAAAAAACTAACATTATAGAAAGGAAATGCAGTTATACCAGTCCATATGACAATGCCAAGAAGGTAGTTATGAAATGGAAACACAAATGGGTATTTCGTATGCATTCACTGCTGCAAACTGTTGTACAAAGGAAACATACAAGCGGAAGCTGATTTAAATTGTTGCAGAATACCCAGACGTTGAGGAATGCATAAATATTATTTTCGTATGCAATAAAACACGTCTAAAGGATGCTAACTCAAAGATACATCACAAAGACAGCTAGAAGATTGTTAATTAAAATAATTAACTGACATGCAGACCTATAGTCAAACTTGATACTAAGTACCTCAATTTGTAAAGTAAAAAGACATATCGTGTAACCTTTTCTTTGACGTCCGAAGGCAATAACAGTGGATCGCGGACTAAATAACGGCGTAGAAGCAGACAGTTTTGCTGCTTGCACGCGATATAAATACCAGCGACATCTAGTTAGATATAGGTCAATGGACACGATATGTGTTAACAATATAATAACCTAGTTAAGTAATGAAAAAAGTGAGATATCTGGCACTAAGGAAAAAAACGCAACCTCCCAAGTGTTCAGCTAAAAGCTAATAAATAAAAAACCACCACTATTTTCATTTAAGTTCACCGCAGAACCTTTTCAGAGCAGAAAATGGAAAATTACACTCCTGCTCGATTTATCCCATTCAAGCTTAAAACTTGCTGCGTTTGTTGCTATCTCGTTTAGCGCTGCTATTTATTCATCCAAAAGTTCAGAGGTAACTGCAACTTGGGAATTTTATGAAAACTTACCGTTAAAATTGTTGTAGTCATTATTAGTTGGGAAGTGCTCATCCCAGCAAGTTAAGTCTCGACTGTGAAAAAATATGGTTTAATTAAAAGCGGACCCGGATTTTAAAACGGTTAGTGCAAAGAGATATTATGTTGTTGTTTTATTTAAGACTTTATAAAGTTCTGGAAAGACTAGCTTTGGAGGATTTAGTTTTGGAATTTGCATTTTTAGCTTGCGACATTAAAATCTTTTTCTTCATTAAGTTCTTTTGATACTGTGTGTGTCATGTCTTTTTAACCAAAGATGGAATAACAGACATCGTAATGTTATTTTAATATTTACCTACATATATTTTGTAGCGTCCTCTACATTGATCGTCGTCCATTCAATGGCCGTTCTCCCGATGAAACGGATGTCCGTCTTTTGTACCCTAATGTTGGGATCATTGCCCCTCATGTTCAAAACGTTGAGCCAACGCTTCTAAGATTGACTACAAGTCTTCGTCGACAAGGCATAAAAGATCACTATCCGGATTTTTCGCCTTTGTCAGTTTTAAATCAAGTTTCGAAGCTAATTCAACAAACAATCAAAACAATTTTGTCTTTCTTCTTTATTTTATTATAAGTATAGATAAAAATCTCGAATAAAAAGTGTATTTAGAATATTCTATAATAACAATAAAGTACTGTACATAATAAAATTAAAATACACTTTGGATTAAAATATGTAGGAAACCTAATTAATTTATTGACAAACGCCTTTAAAAGGCTACTAACAACTTTACTATGTTAAGGATAATGTTTTGTTTTCTCTTTATCTGCGGTAATTCTAAGTACTAAAAATACCATTACCGTTATTGGTTTCACAAAAAAATATGCTTATCCACTTATCGATTTCTCCTAAACGATGTAAGCCGAAACATATTTAGTTTATTTCAATAATTCATATTTGACTCTATTTATATAAAAATTTTATTATTCTAGTGTGATATTATTTGAATTGTGTAAACGTATAATAATATAATTTTTCTTTCTCTCTTTCTACTTATCGATATTAGAATAGAAAAATAAAACACATTTTACATTTTCTTACTACCTAATAATATAACGCGAATGTCTCTATATGAAACGTATTATTGCGTGAAAGATTCATAAGCATCCATCTATCTATACATCCATACTCACAAACTTTCTTGCACAAGCTGTACTTACTTTTGACCGTGTGTTAAAAGTGCTCCAGGATATTAATATACATACCTACTTAAACTCTTACTCAGCAGTTAACACTAAAAAAGGGGTTCAAGATAAACGCTATTGTAAACAAATAACTCTACCTACTGCATTGCTTACCTCGCTACGAATATTCAAAACATCGCGATCGGCTAAACTTGTTCCTTTGTTACCTTCAGTAGAGCGTATTCCGTTTTTTCCTTCCTGCCTTTCATCCATTGAGAATAAGTGATCCAATTACAAAGCATGACTCGACTCCTTATCATCTTTATTTATAAACGTGGTGAGATCTATACCTACTTATATTATTTCTTTGTGTAAAAATAAAGTGTTTCGAGGTATATTGTTCATACATAGATTCTGTGAAGTTTACACAATTTAAAAGAATTTCTTGTAGATTAAATATACCTGATCTATAACTAATATTATAAATGCGCAAGTTTCTCTCTCTATCTTTAATGTAGAATCTTGAAAAGTGAACTAAACTAGAGTATAAGAAAGGACATAGGCTACTTTTTATGCCACGAAAGTTAAAGGTCAACAGAACGCGAGTGAAACCGCGGGGCGGAAGCTAGTAATAAATATATTAACGTTCGTCATTCCCAAAATAAATATTTTTGTTAATATGTACTTTAATTTCACCTAAAGGTTTTTTTAATCTTAACAAAGAAATATTACTCTTCCATTTTGGCAAGATGTTTACCATTTGAAATATCTAGTTTGTGATTATATATATAATTATGCTATGTAAATATTATTATACAGGTCAATGGTTATCAACAATCAATATAATATTGAGGTCGCGACGTTCAATAGAATGTATGACAAATTGTTTTCGCCGCCATGAAATAGCATGTTTTTCGGACCAGCACTACCACGTGTACCACTTTATCGTTTCAGTTATAGATATTATGATAAATCACTATAATTTATTTGTCAGGCCGCTGAAATAAATCGGTTTGGGATCAGATCTCATTTATGACACTAGCTTCCACCGCGCGGTTTTACCCGCGTAGCTTCCGTTCCTGTAGGAATATAGGGATACAAGTAGGTTGTGTCATTTTATGATTATGTGGCTTTCCATTGGTGAAAGAATGATTCAGATCGGTCAAGTAGTTTCATTACAAACCAACAAAAAAATATATCATGTTTTATGAAATTACTTAGTACAGGCAGACAAAAATTCTTTTCAGAATATTTAGTCTATGTTGCTTAAAAGTAGAAATAAAACCAGAGACTATTATTACTAAACGACCAACACCACATTATTATCTTCACAAAAGGCTTTAATTCACAATCCGTCTCGTACGCAGTTTTATTCGAAGTGGAAATAGGTAATACCACTGAACCGAGAACAGCCTACGGGCAGCAATCACCATGGCACTGTGGCAGATTGCACGATCCTACCCTCCACGAAATAACCAACCCTATCTCATTACCATTAAACCTCAGATTCCTTTAAAGCTGTCCGTTACCAGTTCAAAATCTTGAAGCGGCATCAGCTTATGGGAAATTCGACTCAGCTACATTTGAGTTAAAGTTGATATTATAGTTTGGTTGGGGGTTTTTATGGCGTTTTGGAAGTGATATCGCGTGAAACCGGTGCGACCAGTGTCTGTCCAGCCAGTTCAGTTGTTCTGCATGGCAAAAAATAAACTACACCGTCTGAATAACATTGGTTAATGTTTCTGACTTTGCCTTTAATGCCTTTACCTATTGCCTGTTTAAATTGTAATGCATATGACACACGACAATATGGCGACGACACAAATACATAATGATGTGGTTGTTATTAAAACGGTCACGCATTTGAACAACATAATCATTGGTAGCCTTGACAATGAACAATTTACGAGCAGAATAATTGAGGAGGAGGTTCAAGTACTTATAGCACATGACTCTTTCTTTGTCTCCAAGTTACTACATTGATGAGACTTGATACTTGTTCTTAAGCACCGTTAGGGTTCTAAAGATAAACAGCGCGAAGAACATAGAGTTTTATACCTATTTTGAAGTGACTATTACGATCATGTAAATAAAGGATATAGGATTGATTTATTAGAAACAAAATTATTGGCTAATTTAATCAAAATTCCTCAACAAATCAAAGTTTGAAAACAACCGGTCGCACCCTTAGAAGCCAAATTTTAAATTAATACCATATTTTAAAAGCCCCTTTGTTTGATGGGGAACAATGGCAAGGAAATTAGGCGATAGGAACTATGGGACCATGAAGAATAGATTATGGGGAAACGCCGCAGAATCGACGAACTTGGCAAACTAAATGGGATACTGGAAGTTATGCCAAGAAAGTTAGTCATATGAGGCAATTAACTTTTCAATGGCGGTGTTGGAACGATAAAACGTTATGAAAGGGATGAATCAGTTGGTTCACATGCCAAAAACATATTACTCGTTTAAAAAAAACTTAATATGATAAGAAAAACCTTTTAAGCGTCGTAAAGGGTAAATTGAAAATATTACTGCAGACGGGCTTTATATTTTATGAAAAAATGAAATAAAATCTAGACGACGAGACGTTCTATACCCAAGTACTTACAATTTCATATAATAGCCACCAATTTGTCTACTTAAAACCTTTGAACTTTTAATAAAGATTTCGTTTGGAATTCTCGAAGGATCCTTGAGGAATATTAAAGATTGAGTGGGGAGGGTTTCAGATACCTTTTCTCGTGTCTCCTGCTCAAATACTTTTCCAATACCGGAAGTTTTCACACCTGAACCGCAAAGGGCGGATGCTCGGAAGGCCTGAAGGGCACTGAATAAAAAAAACATGGGATCAATGATGTTCTCGGGAAGGTAAGGGCAATAAACTTTATGCGGACTCGAGGGTGGAACTTGCCAAGAATTTAGTAGTTTGTGAATCAAAGATGTGTAGTTAATTCTAAGTTTTAGTGGAACGAAACGCTAGCGTATTTTGCGCTATGGAATTTGATTTGCTGATAAAAACATTTCTTGAAAATATATTTTTTCTTTTTATATATTGATGATAAACCATATAAATATAAAATGTGTTCTGTCAAAACTCGTGCAATTAAAATTATTCATGAATTGTTTATTTAGGATGTAATCATAAAATATGTGTTTGTGAATTCCCGGTTAACAATTTCGTCGTGTATGATTTAAACATAATATTATCATCAAATACTCATTATTTCATATTAAAATATATTAATTTCATAATCAGAACGGGTGTAACATAGTGTCACTTTGTGGTCACAACGGGCCTTTTGGATAACCTCTCTCATGAAGCAATAGCCTCTTAGTTCATATATGACCTAACATAGAAACCTTTATGTGTACAGAAAACGCATTTATAATTCCATTAGGATGATAAAACCGCATCAAATTTAAGCACAGTACCAGCGTGTGGTACAGGACATAATATCCACAGATAAAATATAACTGTCATCACAAATCACCGAAAAAAAGGTGGTCTGCAATAACCGTGCCCTATCACCATGAAACAGAAGGTATGAAAAAAATTAAAGGACACTGCAAAACACCCATTTTTCCAGATTATATCAGACGGCGGCAAAGCTTACGAGTGCTATTTTACATTTTGCGCCGAGCTCTAACACGATTATATCTATCTCTCGAAAAGGTGCCCTCGATGCCAGTGACAAAATTGTACGCCAGTTTTTACAGACCTCTTTGAAGACTGGCTTACATCAAGTGTTTCACTTTATCCGAGTTAGGATCTGATTGGCAGATCAAGTGTAAACTATCACACTTTTAAGGAATCGCTGGATGATATGAGACTAGGCGAAAGTAGATTTATCAGAAACTAGCTCCGCGCAACTTTGTTAGCGTCACATCTTCCCTGCTTTGCATTATTATTAATAATGCTCAGTGCCTATTGGTCTCAGCGTGATATTATATCCCCGATAAATGGGCTATCTAACGTAATTTATTTATGTAGTTTATTAGATTATAGAAATCTTTCTTTTTCATTTTTAATTTAGGTAGAAGAATATTGACTTGCTTATACCAATGACAATCCTAGAGAGTAACATTTGGAAAATGATTGTCGTAGCAACACAATATTCACGGCGTATTCTCAGTTAATTTACATATATAATACGTTAGAAGGGAATCCAAGTGTACGTAAACTCCATGCCAAGCTATCTCCACTAATTTGAACTAATATATTTGAGCCCGCACACGACTACGCAGAAACCGTTACTCGTGCCGACTAACCATGTTTAATACGGCTTACGACCATTCGAAATTTGAATTTCAAGAACTGCAACACTTAAAGACACGAGCTTACGTTTTGGGCATTGACTTGGTTTCTTGGAAATTTTAAGGCTACATACAGTAAATAGGTTTTTTTGAGAAATAATATGCAAAAGTGCAAATAAAATATACTGAGCTTAAAAATAAATGCTCATCAGTATGTATTTTTTTATCGTTTTACGAGGTTCCATTAAATAGTGATGAAACTTAATTGTATGACGAAAAAGCGTCTGTCGATGTAAAAAAATGTCACGATCATTATAAAAGCACTTTCTCGTCCTTAATTTCGTATTGACAGATCTTTCACCACTTTTGGTATGAAACCCAATGGCGACATGATTGCACCTCAAAAAGGTATCGAACCTCCATTTAAAACCAGATTAAGTTCTCACGGCACATAACCAGTTCGGTCCACCCATCGTTTTGTCGCAGAAACATTCACAAATGGAGGAAGCGTACGAAACAACTACTTTAACAAGTTTTACATAATATTTTTTTCTCCGTGCGAGTCCGAGACTCGCCGACTATTTATTATCCATTGTGCTGAGAACATTACTGTATGGTCATTGTGCTAGCTCTTTTGTTGTAGATATTGAACCAATAACTTAGTTGGGTAGCTTTAATATCTTTTGTCCGGAGTTGGAGTGCTATGAAAATATCAGCGCAGTTTTGAGTACATACGTCTGAGTTATATTTTATGTGATCTGCCTGGTCTATGCAGATACTAGAATATCATAAACGTTTATTCCCAAGGACTATCTTCCATACCAGCAGCCAATTTCGAAATGGACATGAATTTACTATCAATATGAATATGTTTAGTCTGTTCTTGTCTTGGCATGTTTATCAATAAAGTCTTATCCATAATCGAATGTATTAGTATATTATGATGATTTTCTATCTTTTTGACACACATTTTCTTTTTATATTTAGCTAAAACAAGTCTAGATATATACGATAAAATACGTCGTGAGCTTTACTTAAAAGAGGTGCAAGTTAATCGAAGTGTGAAATAGCTGCTAAATCATAGTATAATACTTTGAAGCTTTTACAAGCACGCTATCAATTTTCGGGCAAGTTTTAAACCTATTCAGCTGTTCAATAAAGATCTCTCATAAGTGGATTTTCAAGGATTGAAGTGCCAAGAATTTTGCATTTCTGAACGTAAATAAGATCAGAGCGGGGTCGGAATATGTTCGAGAAATACTAGTCCAGTTTCCAGGATTATATAAAGGGCATTATGTTGGCGAAACGGGGTTCTATACCGACGACAAAATGGTGTGGCGAAAAAGATAGGTCGGCAAGGTAAATCTTGGGAAGAGCATTTCGTTCGGGGTTTTATGTCTCGTGCGGTCAAGAATAATGAGTACGTTTTTGGTTTTTTATGAGAACAGCAAAGTTACAGAATGTCTGTATAACGCAAGGTTACACGAGATTATTCTTAATGGATTGTTAATTGGATTATACGGCTGTAACAACTTTTCCTCGAGGTTTATGTTTATTTTTTGCGGTTCCATCTGGCGTGGCGGTCTATTTTTGTTAGCCTGAGTGTTTACATCTAATAAATATCACCTTTATGTATCCATCTCTGTTGTTTTAACGACCAATACGTCTGTTGGTCACTCTTGGAGTATCATTTCTCACACGTGTTGAAACATTCTGTTACGGTTTTAATATATCTCATTCCAGAATGGATACGTAATATAATTCTAAAAGTAAAGGATATATTTCGAATATATAATTAAATTAGAGAGAAAACAATGAACTGAACGAGTGGAATGACACCGAAAAAGGTCACAGCGCTTCACAAAATAAAACGTTTAAGTAACAGTATGGAAACAAAAAGGCCTAAGTACTCAGCACTAATAAGATTACAAATTACAATTTTCTCCCCGCTGGGTATCGAATCTGCGGCCTCGCTTCGGGCTCCTAAACACCTGAGCTTATTAAACTTTTACCGCAATGAGGCGGAACTCACATAAGCTTTGATACTTTTGCAATGATAATACTTGAGGAGGATCCTATTTACTGGAAAATTAAGCACTTTAGCATAATGGGAATTTGAATGTGGCCCCAAAAATATGGAAGGTTTCTTTTTAAAACCAACTTAATACACTTGCTAAAACCTGGTATATTTTTACGCAACAATATAGTCGATGTTTTATGTAGAAGCATAACATGTTATGCTGTAATAATGATACTTAATCAAGACCAGTTTTGCATTCGGTTTTCATAGACCTCGAACAGGTTTTGCAATCCGTACGAGAAGTCATGTACCTTGATGATTTCTTACATTTTCTCGAAGTTCTTATAAGGTCTTCGGTTCTGTGTCTGGGCAGCTCTGTTTGTTTTTTCCTGGAAGTACGATGCCGGTGGTAATTTTAGCTCCGCACCGGTATGCGGTTGACGTGACCAGACCAGACTTGTTGTTAATAGCATTACAATCTAAATAGCCATACGGTCGATCGACAGACGCGAAATGGAGGGGCAGAGGGAACAGCCCGAGCTACCTACATCAACGTCTTAGCAGTTCGGGACATCAGCTTGTACCATTGTAATGCTATTTGGTCACAACGAATTTATATTTTGAATAAACTTCTGATGAGAAATATGCGTAGGTAATTAAATATCAAAACGATCTCATAAATAATACTAGTTTTATTAAATGCAAATACATTTACGATTTATGTTACCTAAATATGAGGTGAACTTTGATTGTAACTTTGAGGCGTGTGCTACACGAATCGCTTAAAAAGTTCAACCATAAAATTCTTCTATAACAAGTTACATAGTCGTAACTTTACGAACACTGTCCAACTTGTGAGGGGATGTCAAAATCGGCATTTTGTTTGTGAGGATTTATGATCTACTGTAGTTTTTAGATAAGTAGGTATATGTTTCTTACTTTTTAATAAGAAGAAAATATTGTTGCTTACATCTCGCTGGTATCGCCGTAATCTGATAAACGGTAGGAACGCTTGGAACATAATATCATTTTATATTCATGGTTATATTATATTTAATATTGAATAAATGGAACGCTTAATATATTTCCATAAATTCCACGAATTAATTAAATAGGTACTTACTACAAATGAATTTATAAGAATATAATGTTACCAACGAGATATATTATTATCGCAATAACGAATTTATTTAAACTAGCTTCCGCCTCGCAATGTTACCCGCGTTGTCGAGGTGAGAAGAAATCATTTAATTTTAACGTTTAAAAATAGGCAGACCTATCCAGCCGTTTTTGATATTTTGCACTTAGCAATACATTTAACTAATCGTGTTTTATTTATTTTGAAAAAAGATAAAATATAACAGTAGACTTCTTTAATTATCATCATGAGACAAAAATAACGGTAACAGAAATACATTAGAGAACAAATAGCTCGTACAATTAAGGCGGCCTTATCGCTAAAACCGATTACTTGGCAACCTACAGTCACTTACATAATATTACATTTTATTAATTAAACACCGAAAAACGTTGGTTTCACGCACATTATACTACTTAATGGGTAATATTGGACAGCTTCGGTCTATTTTGACAGCGGGTGTTGTGGTTAGTGACCCTGACTTACAAGTCGCCAGTCGTGGGTTCGAATCCCACTCAGGACAAAAATTTGTATACATTAATGTATCTGTTCTGTGTGTGGATGGAAGCAATTACCATATCACAAGCTCTTCATAGTTTGGAATCAGATTGGCCGTATTTGACAAATGTCACAGGAAATTCGTTTATTATTTTTATTTATGTTTCTTCAACTTATTTATGAACGAAATGAAAGAACAAAATGGAATCATACTGTTATTTTGTACTATATGATTTTAACACACTGTCATCATGATACTCTAGTATCTATACTTTAAACCAGTTTTAGATCTAATGTAAATCGCAGAAAATTACTAATATAATATTACTAATTATAAGAAGAAATAAACGCAATATAATCACGTCCTTTGTAATTAATAATGAGTATAATTCATTAAAATTTACAGCCCAGGTACGGGCTCAAAATGTATTACAAATTATTTCGGCCTCTTCAAAAGATTTCAACATGTAAATTCATATTCATGCGAAATAATTTGACATTCAACAGTGAAAAGGGTTTGTTCAACTGTTAATTCAAATTACTATTATAACGTTCAGGTATTAAACCTATAAGAGACCTATTTCTAGGTCTTATGTTGGACATAGGTATTTGAATATGACAGCTGAATTCAGGACGGCTTGGATCCTAAACAGTTTAGGCTTTAGAAAAAAACATAAATAATTATCCTGGCAATTTTTTTCCCCAATTTTGCCGTGAAGCTTGAAGCCGTGAGAGTTAGTAAGCAGTGCTAAGTAACTAGTATTATTAATATCATAAAATCTGATGTATTAGATATATGTACTACTTTTAAACACCTGCATAGATATTTATGCTCAGACACATAACAAACAGAGAAAAATATATGTCTTGAGTGGGAATCGAAATCACGACCGCTTGGAAGTCAGGGTCGCTAACCACAAAGCCAACGGGTCAGTCAAAACATTGTAGGACATAGGGTTCAGAACACCACAGATATCGAAGATAAAGAAAATGTACCATTTTGAAATCTAATTGTGCAAATAAATGTTATAGATACATTATACTTATCTAAATTATAAAATATCTAAAAAGTGCAATAAATGCTTATATTAAATAACTTCGTCAAATCTAAATTAATATTCAAAACATACTTTTCACAATTCACCGCTTAATCGTTATAAAAAGTTGAATATTTTACGACTCTGTCATCGACCTTAAGGTACCAATAGTTCATATAAGATCATATTAGCATTTCAACGTCTTTTTAAACTGTCACTCACCGAAACTTTGCAGACGAAAGAAAACGTTTTAATTGGCTCAAAAACTCGGCTTTACAAGTAAAACGGTTTAAATTCACAATTTCTTATATGAGTCTTCGGATAATTAACGTATAACATTAAAGGCGTTGTTATTGAGGGTTTTCTGTGAATTTAATCTATGAAGATATCAGCTGAGTTCTTAAGAAGAATTCCGTCTTTTATTAACCCCCGACGCAAAAAGAGGGGTGTTATAAGTTTGACGTGTTTGTCTGTGGGTCTGTGTGTCTGTGTGTGTGTCTGTCTGTGGCACCATAACTCCCGAACGAGTGGACCGATTTTGATTTAGTTTTTTTTGTTTGAAAGGTCATTTAATCGAGCGTGTTCTTAGCTATGTTTTATTAAAATCGGTTAAGCCGTTTATAAGATATGGGGGATGAAAGTGGGAATGAAAAACCGATTGTTTGCAAATATGCCCGAGTGGGGTATCAAATGAAAGGAAATGATTCTTACATTACAATAGCTAAGTTTTATTAAAATCGGTTCAGCCGTTTATAAGATATAGGGGATGATAGTGGGAATGAAAAACCGATTGTTTGCAAATATGCCCGAGTGGGGTATCAAATGTAAGGAAATGATTCGTACATTACAATAGCTAAGTTTTATTAAAATCGGTTCAGCCGTTTATAAGATATAGGGGATGAAAATGGGAATGAACAACCGATTGTTTGCAAATATGTCCGAGTGGGGTATCAAATGAAAGGAAATGATTCGTACATTACACAAACTGACCTAAAAATAATAATGTGTAATATTATAAGAAACTTTAAGAAAAGAAACTAACCTAAATCTTAAATTTAAAAAGTATTAAATAAAAACTTAAATTAAAAATTTAAAAAAACCCCCGGCCCAAAAACTCTACTTTCCAAAAAAAAACATTAAAAAGGAAGTAATAAATTTAATTTTCTACGTAGGTATATGTTTTATTAATATTAATACTCCTTCTTTGTTTGTCAATATTTACACAAAAAAATATTAACGTTGGCGCGTCGGGGGACCGCTCCTTAACTATTTTAAAAACAAACTAATACCGAAATAATAAATTAAATTACTAATGAACAAATGGAACCTAACTACACTACAGAACTAAATCCACCTAGGATCCACCGCGTAGGCGGGTAGCGTTGTCGCGCGCCCCAACTCCCGCTCCCGCCCGGTCCGCCGACGCGCCAACGTTAATATTTTTTTGTGTAAATATTGACAAACAAAGAAGGAGTATTAATATTAATAAAACATATACCTACGTAGAAAATTAAATTTATTACTTCCTTTTTAATGTTTTTTTTTGGAAAGTAGAGTTTTTGGGTCGGGGGTTTTTTTAAATTTTAAATTTAAGTTTTTATATAGAAAGAAAATGTTACGCCTAAAAGTAAATTATCTATTAGACAAAGCTTCAATAGAAACATGGATTAAATCCACATCAGATTCACAAAAAAACTAAGAACTTATAGTACATTAGGCACCTAATATTATAAAGAGGAAAGATTTGATATTTTGTTTGTTTGTATTGAATACGCTAAAAAACTACTGGGTCGATATGAATTAGGATTTCGCCAATGGGAAGCTACATTATCAGCATAGGCTAAATTTTAACGTCGTATTCGTATGGAAACGTGAACAACGCGGGTAAAACCGCGGGGCGTGGTATGAATATAAGTTAAGCCATAAAAGAGCCAGTGAGTACGGTATAATCCAAAAATCTTCAACATTTGTACAATTGATCGACTCACATTGGATTTACTAGAAAACATTTATTGTAATTTGTAACCTGAGATGCTTTTGTTAACTTGGGTTTTCCATGAACACCGTGCATCGGTGCTTGCCACTTAAAAACAACCCTTAATTACATTGCAATACGGGTACTCCACACCCTCACATATTATTCAGCTGAAGATTTTTAACACGCTAATCTTAGTAACTATTGGTTCGAATTAAAATTGTTTTTGAGTCGGGTAGCTCATTTATCGACGTCTATAGGCTATATAGCTATATAACATCAAGCTACAACTAATAGGAGTGGAGCAGCAATGAAAAATGTTGCAGCGTGGAAAATATGTCACGCAGATAAAGTTGCGCAGAATAAATCAAGTAACATTATCTTGAGATCACATTCCTCACCTAATTAATAGAATGCCAATTTCCTTTGTGGGGTCGTGTTGGACAAACTCTCGTTCCAGGAAAACAATTATAATATTAAATAATGTTTTGATTTGTCACTGTTGACTGAGATACCAAATGAAATGTTTGTATATGGATTCCAAGAAGCAATTAAACTGTCTTTGGAGTCTTGTGACGGTCCTCTTAAAACAAATCTACATGATGATAATAAATGTCCGGAGACATTTTTCACACTACCAATTTGATTCCAAACTAAGCTTGTGCTGTGGTTGTTAGCTGACAAAGGTACTATACTATTTGTAAATACACATACTTATATTTCAGAACCGAGCATTAATAGTGACTATTCATAAGAGCTTGTGAAGGTCATGTTCATACAAATATTTCTCCTGGGTGGGCTTTGTACGACCGGTAACATGAAAGTCAGGGTCACTTACCAGAAAGGCAACCGGCCATTCGTCAAACCAGATTTCCAGGAAGGATAAACCCTGGTTATCTTAATTTTCTAATAATTCCCAAAGAAATATGTTTTACTGGATACTAAGTATTTGCTTGTTACCTGTAAAATACTTGTTCTTATTATTAATCTATTTCTAGAGCCAAATATAATACTAAAACTCGAACGATCCCTTATCAACGTGTATAAGTTAAATATAGTTTTTGAATAAACATTTACTCCAAGCGATTTATCTAATCACCTTAAAATACCCATGTGGTATTTTAGAATCGCTAAGATTATAAAACGAATAACTATTAAACTTGAAGGTAGTTCAAAAAGTTATAGAACTACACCGATACAATTTAAAGTTTTGAGTGAATCTACTTTGAAATTAATAGGATCTTTCCACAACTAAAGATCGAAGTATAATGTTCTACTTTTCAAAAGATCATCCAGAAAGACTTGGTGGTATATTTATGTTGAACTAGTGTCTCCTCGCAGTTTCACTCGCGTTCCTGGGTGATCTGAAATTTTCTTGATCTTAAATGTGTTAATCCAGGTTTTAAATTCAAATACGTTAAGTTTTATTTATTTATCACAAAAATATTTTAAAATTAAATATATATATATACAACTTAAAACTAGAATAGAAAAATTAAAATAAATAGAAAATATGTCCCAAATCGCTTCCCTGCGGAAGCGTGCCAAGAATGCTGGCAGCATTACCACGCTGAATTGCTATTGCAATTCTTTGTGCAAAGTATGTGCCAGCCCTCCTGTCACGCGAGGCCTCCACGAGACGATGTGAGACCTCTTTAAAAAGCCGATGAGCCTCTGGTCCCCACGGCCCTAGAGTTTCAACCCCAAATGCCGAAAATATGTTTGTCCTACTAAGGCTAACATATTTGCGGCGCTTGAGGCACTCCTGTTGTGCAGCAGCAGCACCGGGGGCTACGGACGTGTCTGGAAGGTGGGAAGGCGCGAGGGTGTCCACGCATGTGGCGTCCCACACCAGAGGCCTACCCATCTTCCACGGCACCAAAGACATACCATCCGGTCTCCTGCCATCGTCGCGCACCAATCCATTTGGTTCTAAAACAGCTGGTACGCCGGCGGTGACAAGAGCCCGGCGGATTAAGTCATTAAGTGCCGCATGTCGTGATAGCCTACCAGCACTCCTACTACAGGATAGGCCATGGTGACCCAGCTCACCAACATTTTCTCCGCAGGGGCAGCGATGTGGGACATTGCATGCTGTACCTAGTCGGAGGCATACACATATATTAAAAGATGTGTTGTCCATTAAAGTGCCCGTGTTTGTTGATGGTAGAGCATTCAGCCACAGCCCAGACTCCCACTTACTGACGGCTATGAGACGAGCGCGTTCAGCAGAGTTACCAGACGACTGTAAAAGCGAGCCATATGATAACCTACTCAACGGCTCGTCCCACAGTTTTTGTGACTCATTTGAGGATGGAAAATCGGTGCTTGGACAAGCCATTACCCAAGCATTTCTAGCCTCAGACAGGAACGAAACCTCAAAATCACCAAGTGATGGAGTAAGTATATTTCCTATGAGGTTTCGGACACTGTGAACTGAGGAAAGAAAAGCTGGTAGTGAAATACTTGAAATTTTGCGGATCCCTAGGCCTCCGAAACGGATTGGTAAAGAAGCTTGGGTCCATGAGCGATCGTCCAAATTGATGTTTAATATGGTGGTGAGTGTATTTTTTATGATCGTGTCCAAATTAATTAGGATATCTTGACGTTGCCACATATGACTGCTGCGTAATACGTATGTAAATTTAGGAACAAAAAGACAGTGCCGAATAATAAAGTACGCCATATGTGTATGAATTTTGTCTATACGGTCTAAACAATGGTTAAAATTTTGAATTTGATCTTGTATGAATGGAGAAAAAGCTTCTTCAAAAATTGGGGACCCTAGGAGTCGAAGGGAACTCTTGTCAATAACTTTTAAATTTGGAGCCAAAAGGTTGAAATCAGTTATAATATTGGTTTTGGTTTGATAGTCAATACTGTCCGAAAGAAAAAGTTCGCATTTTGAGTAATTCAGTTCTAGACCAACTTTTTGGAGTTCTTGGACAAGATAATTTAAATCAGATAGGACTGCGTCCGCCTCACCACCTAAGGTCCCATCGTCAAGATACCAAACATTCAGTTTTGAATTTAGATTTTTGATAATGGGATGAATTGCTAGACTAAAAATGGCTGGTCCAAGAGGGTCACCCTGTTGGCAACCAACAGCAGATTCTAAAAGGTTATTTTGGTACATTAATTTAGTAGGGGAGCTATAACACTGCCAAAGAAAGTTAAAACAAGAAGGAATTTTATCTTTAATTTCTTTTAACAGGGTGCTCCTATTCACTGAATTAAAGGCATTCTTAACATCCACCTTCAGCAGCACATCGCCTTGTCGGACACTTAAAAAAGTTCGCAAAGAGTGCACTGCAGCTTCACAACCACCCCTTGATCCAAAACCGAGCTGTACTGGTTGAAAATAGGAGGTCAGACCAACAGCTGCTCTACAGCAAACCTTTGCCGCCAGACGACGATACGTAGTGCCAACAGCTATCGGCCTTATCCCCCCATCTTTTTTTTTTAAAGCACATAAATTGGCACCATATAGGATGTCCAGAACGCCCTCATTTACCTTTCCAGATAACATTAGATTAATGAGATCCGTCATGTCCTTCAACAAAGTCTCAGCAGCTTCTCCTGATGTCGTTTGTAAAAGGTCTTTAAGATGCTGAGGTGTGAGTCCGTCGATTCCGCCTGCGGAGCCGTTGCTAAAGGACATGACGCATCCGAGGACATCCTGTGCCGTCACCTGCAAAGTGGAATCAAGGGGTAAAGGCGGGTCCGGAAAGTCAACGTTGGCTGCTGCAAGTGGATGCTTGTCTTTGAGTGCATTGAGAGTGTTAACATCATTGGGAGCCAATATATCGCTGGAGAAAAGAACACGAGCAGCTCCTTTGATATCCCCATCGCTAATTTTTGATTCTACTAATTTTGAAATGCTACTGTTATATCTAAAAGTGGGGCTATTTAAATTTGGAATCTGAATAGGGTTGATACAATTATTTTTAATATTAGCTGTTAAAGTTTTTTTTGGATCCTGGACGTGTAGTATGGAGTAGGGAAATAAAAGTAAATGTTCCCAAGCAGACTTGCTGTTTTCTGAAATTAATTTTTTTATATATTCTGACAGTTTTTTGGCTACTGAAATACGAGCACCCCTTGGAATACGTTTTATTAAAGGACTAGAGTGTTTCAAATTAGAGATAACATCATGGAATGGGATGGTATTGCTATTCTGGAATGGGATTGTTGAATGATTAGGAAGCCCATCCTTTGTTTGGTGAACTTTAGCATGATGTATTTTTAAACCTCTCTGTCCTTTAAAAAAACGCGGTTGGGGGCATTGGGGACACTGTACAAGATTCTCCAGCGACATATATCTGGGCTGCTGACTGCTTTCCACGAGCACATTTGGACAATCACATGAGTTATTCATAAATAACTAACAGGAATTATAAATAACAATTATAAATAATAAGAGGTAACATAAAAAAAACTACTAATAAATTTAATTAAAAACCATAATTAATTAACCTAAAACTATAATTATAATATAAAAGGAACAACGTGCACAAACGTTGTAGGTATATTATGTTACAAATTTTGTACTAATAAATTAATGTATTGTAAAACAAATAAACACACTACTTAGTTGTCTATCAAAATAGGGACTCCAGCCAGACGGTCGTCAAGGTGATGAAAATTTTTAAAAGTAACCATGGTAACGGTAGCGCCGTGGACTGTCAATTCATGTAAACACAGCTGATTTTTAGAACTTGTTATAACTATTATTTAATTAGATTATATAGATTGGCAATATAATACGCCTCTTCGAATAGGTATTTATGGCTTTGGTGTGAGGGTTTTCCGCTCTTATTGCCCACCACTAAAATAACACAATAAGGAACATTGAACACAGTCACCGACAAACAGCAATCATTTTAGCTCACACAATGTGCAGAACTGAAAAAAAACATTTGTGGGCAGGGCTAGTGGTATACACTCATTTTACCAAGCATAATTTTCACAGAAATATTACATTCAATATTTTTTAAGCCCAAAATACCGCTGATGTACTTTTTGACATCTGATCAGTTCAATACGTTAAATAGTTTTGCGTGAAAGAGTAACAAACATCTGTAGATACTTTCGCATTTATAATATTAGTGGGATTACAAGCTGTAGAATCTAAAGAGAAGCATTATTGGAAATCCTGTAACGTTAATCCAATCTAAACATAGAACCAAAGACTTGGGTATCGGAACAATTTATAATATCGATTGTAAAGGTGTTATTCCACCAAGCGTATGCTGATAACGATAACCTCTTTGATAAAAACCCATTCGAAACGCGAGGTACATACGCCTGTGCCGATAAAAAATATTTACACAAAGATACGCGAACTGGGAGCGGTGATACCAGCCATGTTGCGAAATTGTGCCGTTAAATTGCATTGCTGCAATCATACACAATATAAATACTGTGGAATACCCGGGGTGCTAACTTATCTATGTCGATAAGACTGGAGCTAATGGACTTAGAACAAGGAGAGCTGTGTGAGTCACAGTGCAGATTGGATATTATAAGGATTCCATTATCTTAGAATGCAAGTTTCACCAAAAGTAACTCAAGACATCGGGAGCTATCGTGTCGTAGAGTACAAAGGTTTTTTTTTTGCTCAATGAGAGTGAGTCAACAAAATGTTGTGAATCAGTTGAACATAACCTTGAAAGTACCACCGATACTTTGAGCAAACAATTATTATACCTACTTGCTATAAAATATTAATTCTAAAAATACTCAGAAACATTACATAATTTCTAACCATAAAGTTGGTGATCAAATTTTAACGCCACAACTTTCTGTTTCGCACAAAACTCCATATAAAGTACTTCATAAAAAGACACGTAACTTTTACCAAGTTTTTAACTTCTCGTCATATAAGTTATGGTCATTACTAGATCCTCAAAATTGGGGATAATCCGGGTCAGATTTGCTCTGACGCTCCGAAAGTGTTTATGTACGGTCACCATAAACATGGCTGTTTACCACTCTCTTAATAAAGGGTATAATAGCGAACAAAAAAGGGATTCTGTTTGCTCTGATCCTCGAGAAATTCACCGGTTTAAACAAGCAATTAAAAATGTGGACGCAACCTTTTGTAGATACGGAAAATTTAAATTTTTATAATGAACTTTAGTGAACAAATATACGTTGTAAAAACGTGGCCAAAATCTGTGACAGCGGTGTCACCAGCCAACCATATTAAGGATATTTTAAATGCCATGAGGCCACACAGTACTTTATTTTTTAAGTAAACAGACAGTAACTAAAATTCCAAGAAAACCTATTGATAAGTCATCCAGCTAACTAGTTCTTGTAGTCTGTTAGTCACACATGTAACCACAAAATGAAGGTTCTGTGAATAGATATAGAATTTGGATGTATTTGTCAGTCTTATGTAGCATAAACTTAATATATTTTTAGTAAAAATTGGTATCATACACCACCTAATACTACGAAGTAAACGCTCTGAACCCTTTATTGACCCTCGGATAACTCAACCTACATCTCTGTCAGGGGTTTCAGAGCCAGGTATTTTCTTCGAGTGTTTTTCCAATTTTACTTACAAAAAGGGTAAGTGTCAAATTAAGAGGCACTTCATTCCTTTTTGTAAATGAGCATTGAGCATCTCGGGCATTATTTGAAGTACCTGTATTTCTCTTTTCACGATATTTACATTCCGACCAAACCTCGGCCCTTTATAAAAGGTAAACTTTTCTGAAATACGCGCACCGACGTTCTCTCATTAATTTTGTTACGTTACATTTTCGTTTCATTAGGTGTATTATTACTATAAAACCGTTAATTAATTTGTACATTAGCATAACATTTGTAATAATCGCATTTATTTTTAAAGAAATACGCGCCTTATTATTTGAAGATACCTTTTTATGAGATCTACGTAACATTATTTAGCTCGGGGTTTCAGAAAAATTGCCAAAAAATCTTTTGATTTAAATATTTAGGATGCTTTATGTAACAAGAGTTCTCATTAACGGCTACTTATTTGTTCTCGTAATTTCTATCAGCAGTATTTATGAGCCTTTACTAGGTTTTAATGGCTCGAGCTAAACTTCTAGAATAATTCATTTGAGACCCTCTGTGGCCCGAAATCTAGGGTGCCATTATATTGTTTAACCTCAAAAGTTGCAAAATGTACGCATCCCTAGATCCTCAGTGGTGTGTGGGTTTCATTATCATTAATTATAAAATTATAGTTTGCTTAGTTGGTAGATACGAACGTAATTATTTTTTTAATGTGTCCGCACTGAAAAAAGGGAAAAGGATAACATTCTATTTACCTAATTTACATTTTATAAAATGTTATATCTTGGGTTTGTTCCAAAATTCTGCTGTTCATACAATAGGATGTGGAATGGGATTTCCCATGGGGGGATTTCCGTTGAAACAACATGGGATTTTTTAAGACGAAATAAGCCAGACATATTGGTATGCATAGCAGTGCCTACTTTCCATCAGATAGAACATAAGCTTGCTCGTCAACTTTTTGTCAAAACTAGTTTCCTATTCTCACAGAGCAAGAGATAAATCTTTCAAGGACATGGAAGCCCATAAAGATAAGTATTGATTTATTCGTAACAATATCTATAACGACCTTCGCAATGTTATCAACATACGAATGTATTTCAGTTCTCAAATAATCTTCAAACTATGTATGTATTTTAGTGGCTTTTGTTTTATCTTATTGACGTTTTCGTTAAAGAGTTGAAATATTTTGGACAGTTTTTTTCGTCTGTCATAAGCATCGAGCATGTAACCAATAGAGTAGCAATAGTGAGCCATTTGTTTAGCAACGCATCAATGATTTGTCACGTATAACCGGTATAACTAACAAACCACGCTCGAACTAAAACAGTACCCGACCAATAAGAGACCTGTGTGTACGTCTAGTGCAACACTTGACCTTGAGTCGGCCAATCAGAACGCAGGGGCCGGCGCAGCGTTTTGGCGTATTTTGTTTTCTAACAAAACTGTTAACAGTTCTACTCTATTGGTTACATGCTCGAAGTTCATAAGTAACGAATTCAATGAGTCAACAAGATAGATTGGATATATCCTCCACCAAGACGTAACCAAACAAACTACCCGCATTTGTCTCCAGAACGAGCACTCGATCTAAAAGCGATTCTTTAACTCCACTCCAGTCTAGGTTTGAACTAACTTACAAGTTAGTAAACTTTGCTGAGATTTACACGTGGCCTATTTTGACTCGACTGTGTGTTAACTTCCTTGCGTAACTAACTATGTAACAAACTGGCAAGTTGGTATATACTTGTCAAAATCTTGCACACTAATGACGCCCTTATGTGAAAGATAAAGAGATCATATTGCCTGAGGCATGAGAGGATATAATATGCAATGTATTTAAAGCAACGCCATTATTCGTAGATATATTACGCTAAGTACATGTTACTGTACAGTAATAATTTAAGTTGAGAAATGGCAACAATGCCACAGAAGCTGTTAGCATTAAATTATACTTTGAATCGAATTATTGGCGTAAATTAGTGTTTCTCGAGACAGGATTAGCGTAATTACAGTCTTTTTGAGAATCGGAAGTGCTATTTCTTCTGAATTACCAACGTTAATCAGGGTAATAGTGAAAACTCATCAGCATTGGAATAATATAGACTCAATTTTATCCGAAAAAGCATTTGGAAACGTAAAAGCGACACTTCATAAAAATTCGTCGCGCGTCGCCACCCGCGCGTTTCCTCGACGGCGGCAACTTTAGATAAAATTAATAATACTTTATCAAACGTAATATTTCACTGAGCCTTCCTCACTCCA
Source organism: Thyatira batis (assembly GCA_905147785.2). Lineage (NCBI taxonomy): Eukaryota > Metazoa > Arthropoda > Insecta > Lepidoptera > Drepanidae > Thyatira > Thyatira batis. The sequence goes on along the minus strand of LR990504.1, from coordinate 8,360,739 downwards.
TTTACTTCAATTTTAATGTCTCTGATTCAAATCGAATACCCGTTAACATTTAATAGTCTTTGGTAACTGGAAATATAATTACGGCTTCCAACGCTGCTAAAAAAAATAATTTAAAAAGTTGTCGGGATGCAAATTTTACCTTCGCTTTCAGAATTAAGTCAAGTTTCGGGTACGGGAAGGGTTCCTTTAGACAAGAGGGAAGAGGGTAGTGACACCGTATCGGCCCTTAAGCACGTCGCAATTCAAGTGCCACTCATGGTTTTTCGAAAAACTCTCAAATATGATCTACTAATTGGGACATACATTAGTGGCAGCACGTGGCAAACAAAATTTGTTAATGACTTACGTACATAAATATCTTGGGACATTTGTCACACACGGCCAATCTGATTCTGAACTAAGCCGAGCTTATAATAATATTTTTAAATACATGCTTATTTATTTACATTGCAGATGCGGCAAGCAAGACTCATAATTCTTCGGTGTTTTGAGCTATTTGCATGCTTACCTTACGCAATACGAGTTCTCGCCGTAGGATTTACCCGCGTAGTTCGTGTTCCCGTTGGAATACGGGGATTTAATATAGCCTATATTACTCCCTGATAATGCGCTTTCCATTGATGAAACAATTATTCGGATCGGTCCTTTAGTTTTGGAACCAATTAATAAAAGATTCAGGGATTTCTATTAAGGATAGCTCTTAGCTTTGACTGCTTCATTTTCTATTTACTGCTTTAGTGCAAGACTTTTTATGTCTTTCACAAATAGTAACTTTACTCCATTCCTTTAATGTTGTAAGTGAAAATGTCCAGTGGAGCGCACTAACTGACATACATTTGCATTTAAGTGGAGGTTCCACTTTAACCAACGACACTAGACGACTGTAGACATTTTCGGGAATGACCTACTCTCCTAACATTCCGAGTTTAGTCACAAATTATAGGTTACAGATGCAACCATGAAATATAGGTACTTTAGAAACTAATCATGAATGCGTTTAGTCCTGTTATTTTATCATTATGTGAACGAGTATAATAAATTAGGTAAACCCTGACTGTAGTAAGTATAGCCGGCCTGGTTCAGAGCGATAGGTAAAGAGTAAAAATCTTTTAGAAAGCTGATGTTGGTACCTACCTACTAGATGAAGCAATGAAATTTGGCACAGATTTAGAATTTTATTCTGAGTTACTTTTTATCCAGGGAAAATAGAATATCACGTGAACACGGTTGAAGCCCCAGGGAACCACTAAAAATATTAAAATTGACACTGTTATATTTCTTGAATAACGGCGCTGACTGAATGAGTAACTAAATATATGAAAAACATACGTTACGTAAGAATGAAATTCCTATAGCATAGATTCCATTCAAGTGCATATTTTTAACTATTGTCGAATCAGTCAGCCGTAACAAAATGATTATTATTAGACGATAGATACTCAGATACTTTCACTTGTTATGTCTTCTTTGTTATGTTTTTATCGTTTTTTGATTGGCTTTAAGGTAGGTATTACTATCATTTTTATGCTTTGTTAATGTGTTTGTCCGTCAGCATTAGGTCTGAGTATGCTTATTCAAATGTATCTTACTTATATTATAAATGCGAAAGTTAGTGGATGTTTGTTATTTTTGCGTCAGAATAGCGTAAAGGGATTTGTATGAAATTTGGAACAAAACAAAGTTTTTTATACCGGGAACGCGAGTGAATCCGAGGGAACGGACTAGTATTATGCATTCTTGATATGTAAATATCAAGAATGCATAATATATACGTATATGATTTCACTTTATTTTCCTGTGAAAGCAAACATTAGGTCTCGTACATATAATATTACTAAATTAAATTTAATAAAGAGATTCTTACAGAGTCGGCAACGCGTGAGTGACGCCCCTGGTGCTGCAAGCGTCCATAGGCTACGGTCACCGCTTCCCATCAGGTGGGACCGTATGCCTGTTTGCTATCTTTGTGGTATAAGAAAGGCATAAATAATTTTATAGGACATTTATTTTTAAACTAAGCAAACAAATACTGAACCAGTATCTGATACTACTTTTAAATTAGAATTGTATTATTTTCTCACTTGAAAGCCACCATTTGCATACAACGTTTTAGTAATTAGCCGAGCAAAACTAGGCACATGACAATTAGTTTAGTAGAAACGCTACTAAAATTGCATGAATAATTAACATGAGGTAGAGTTGCCAATCTCAATTTTAGCGTTATCATATTCAGTAATTCAAACACTCAGAGGTTTAACCGGGTCCTAAATTACTTAATAATTAACTAGCTCTGCCCTCGACTTTGTATCATAAAACATATAAAGCTATATTTTAGTTAATGTCCGTACAAAATCCACCCGTTATGGAAATAAGCCTAAACAAAAAAATTACGTGCATTTAGTATGTTGTTAGAAGTAAATGACAATACAAACAGACACATTTTTTTTATTAGTAGGTACTGAAATCCTATCTAACATTAACTATTAATTCGAATGTGAGTATGTTACGCTTTCACGCCAAAACCACTCAACTTTTTACAAATTTTTTTTCACCAATGGATAGCTACATTAACAGGGAGTAACAAAGGCTATATTTTATCCCCATATTCCAACAGGAACGGGAACTACGCGCCTGAAACCGCGAGGCGGAAGTTAGTAGAGTACCTACATAGTCTTAAGCAGTGAAACATACATGAAAAGTCCTGAAAATAGCTACATAGTGATGGATTATTACTAAGCTACTGATTAGTATGTCCGTACAACTTAGGGAGGTTATTTTGGTACGGAGCAGACACTGTCAATTGGAAATAATAACACTCCTGGCACTGTTGGGTAAAAATACTTGAAGCATTCCTGTTCAATTTCGGCTTATTTTAAATGTAGTAGGAATATTATTGTGATAAGTACCTAAGTGTATGAAGGGAGAGACGACTCATCTAGTGAAGGAAGTAGTACGCATAAATAAATCATTAAATACTAAAGTTCTATACCGTCCACTGGGCACGTCTACCTTCATCATCAGCTCATATAGGTACGTCTCCACCGAGGAGCACGAGCCTCCCTTAACAAACAAGGGGGTTTAGTCCAGTCCAGTGATCAGCTTTGCACGATGGAATAGCTTTTAGATTTCATTCCCGGGTGAAACCGCGGGACGGAAGCTAGTACTGTGAGAACATAGTGGTGGGAAGTATATAAACAGGATAAAGGGTAAGTAATTAAGGGTTAACCAAACATTAGGTATTAGGTATATAATATCAATCAACAACGTTGACACTTACGGCCGGCTGGTACTGCGGTATAATCCATATTATGATGGCTTTTGAAATAGGTATATCTTTACTATTACTATACTAATAATATTAATAAGAGGAAAGATCTGATTTTTTGTTTGTTAAGAATAGGCTCTTGCTCACTCTTCTGTATAGCTGTCTCTTTCCAACCATACTAGGTACCTACGTAGGTTTTATCTAGTTTTGTAAAATACTAATTAAGTACCTAGATAGGTACTTATTTAAAAATCATGTCATAAAATCTAGATTTCGTGTCAAGGAATGAACGTCCAGCATGTGTCAAAAAAAGCCTTAAGTAATTAAATTTTTTACATCCAGTTTTTTTTAGGGCTTTGTCAAGATCTTATAAATCATCTTTACTTAGTTTTTAAGGTAGATTTACAAGTAGATCTGTTTTAAAATAAATAAACACCCTGGAACATTTTCACACACGGCCAATCTGATTCCAAATTAAGCAGAGCTTGTACTATGATAAGTAGATATCTAAACACTACATGCTACTTTTAAATACATACCTACTTAAGTAAATACCTATAGATGTGTTATTACTTATTAATATTAAAATTATTCAGAATTGAAGGTTTTGTCACCTACGGACTATGTATCTACATATAAAATCTATAGAAATATATAAAAAAACTATTAATGCGTTGCGTAGGTAATTGCTCTTTGAAATATACCTACCTATATCTTAAATGAATTGTATTCGTTAGGATAAACCCAAGACCGTTCTTTTAATGCTAAGCAGGTAGGTGTAGGTATTGTGGTATTTTTTAAACAATAGGCACAACGCTGTAGTAAAATACAGTATTAAAAAATGTATTTTAATATTTTTACAGATCAAGATGGCGAGCAAGAGCTAAGTAATATTTTCTTTCGAAAATGATATTGAAGCATTTTAAATACAAAATCTAGGTACTTATCTGAGTAAATAAATCTAGAACATACCTTATAAATCACCATCGGAAATAGTTCAACCATTGATTTCCATTAATCAGCATTCAGAAGACTCCGAATCACATTCCTTCTTTATTTCTTTACACTGTGACACAAACAATTTCTTGTTCAAGAGATGAATCACCGAGAATGCACTCCACAACACAGGATATACACTCAGACCCACATATAACACACTAAACACAACTTTTTCGTGAATAATTCGTATTTCGATTCGTTTACACAGTACTTATAATTAATTTTCGATTGAAGACAAAAGTTTTCGTTGTTATAAACGCACGCGACGCGGGAACACAACGTACAACCCAGCCTATGACTGCCCGACTGACATACAAGTATAACCTAACGAAATCGAAGGAGCCCACGCGGTTGAACACGCAAAACAAACTGTTGCTCTCTTCAACTTAGCAAGGTTACCGCGGCGATTACTATAAACAACGAGTCAAAAAACTTTCCTTGGAGTTGTTTTAACGTTACAATTCACTGTTAGTACGTTTGTTTGGGCTGTGGTTGTTAAATTACATTGCTGTGCGTGTTTTAAAGTTAGTTTTGTTCGTCAATAAAGGATTTGTTTTCATTTAAAAGTCACGAACGCACGGATTTGCTCGCCGCCCGCGGTGCACGCGTCACGTTTATGAATGCAGCAACAGATTGCGGTGCATTTGTTTGCTTTGCACCGAAAGCGTTGCTAACATCACTTTTCTTGAAATAGGGAGGGGACATTTACCTGTACACAACCGATGCACGATACTCTTTTGTGATCCTTTATCTTTTTTACGGTTAGTAACAACAATTGATAGAGGATTTTAGATTTTTTCATTTATTGAATTATTTATTAAGTACATATTTTATAAGCTCAAAAAATATTCATTGTCTTAATTAAGATGAAACAATTTATATCGTGTACATGGAAGTCCCAATTAGGTAGATATTGTTTAAATTCCTTAAAAAATTACTAAGGAGGAAGGTACATGAAATAACGTATATATTAGCTAGTTATTATTATTAGTTAATTTAATACTTCTGTATATTTTTATAGTTTGATAACGATTAAATAAACGTTGTACAAAGGCATAATATTATTACACACCTAATTAGGCTAATAAGTACTTTGTCAAAACGGCAAACAATGCCTAATTGAGAATATTTGATAAATAAATTAGTTTAAAACAAGTAGGTATTTAGAGATATGAAGTTATCGTGTTCCTTTGTTTCGACACCCTAAAAGTAAATTAATCCTTTAAGTATTTGTATTACGATTTAAATTTCACTAGCTTCCGACCCGAGGTTTCGGCCGCGTTCGCGGGGAACCACAAAAATTCCTATATTTTTTTTTGGATTTAACAACGAAAATAGCCAAGTTTTGGACGGTTTTTAAGAGACTGCGTATTTCATTTTTATTCATATACATACCTACTACAAATATACAACCTTTGACACTCAAACAACGTAGCTTTCTATTTGTGAAATAATTATTCGGATCGATCTTGTAGTTTCGGTGCCTATTTGTGTTTGTTATGCAAATAAACAAAAAATCGAATCGATCTTCTTCATAATATTAGTATATACAGAGACTAAGAAGACAAAAGTTTTAGGCACGGAAAAAAGCTTATCAATATAAAGAAAATGGTTAGCCACTTGCATCCCTGGGGATTTCATATTTCCTGGGATAGAAGATAGCTTTTGTCATCCGGGAATAATGTAGCTTTCTATCGTTGAAATAGTTTTTGGAATGAGGCGAGTAGTTTTCGATATCGATAACCTATCTACACTAATACTATAAAGAGGATTTATTTTTATTTAGTGTGTGTTAATAATGAATAGACGCAAAACTACTGTGTCGATTTCAAAAAATATTTCACCATTCGAAAGCTATATTGTCAGGGAGTAACATAGGCTATATTTTACCCCTGTTTTCCCACAGGAAGGGAAACTACGTGGCAGCTAGTCTATACTCTATACTAATATTATAAAGGAGTAGAGTTTGTTTGTTTGTTTATTTGTTTGTTTATTTGTTTGTTTGTTTGTTTGCTTGAACGTGCTAATCTCAGGATCTACGGGTCCGATTGAAAAAATTCTTTCGGTGTTAGTTAGTCCATTTATCGAGGAAGGCTATAGGCTATATATCATCACGCTTCGACTAATAGGAGCGGAGCACCAATGAAGAATGTTTCAAAATCGGGAGTCGTTATTTCCTTTTTTGAGCTTTCGCTGCGTACGCTGCGTAAACGGTTAAAGTTACGCTAAAATGTTGTATGACAGAATTGGTCTCCTTCAAAAGTTCTAAAAAAAAGTCCGCGATAGCATATATCTATCTGTTAAGGTTGGCTCACTATAACCATTTTTATACTAACCAAATTCGTTTTAAAATATAGCATTATTTGTGAAGGTGTTTTTATAAAGATGATATTAATCCTTATCCAAATAAATACGTTATTCTTAACAAGTATTTAATTTAAAACAAAACTGCCATTTCCATCATTCGATTTCAATGAATATTTTAGGAGATATCGCAAATTTAAAATTACATCGCCGCAAAATATTGATCAAGTACTGCGCGCGCCTTCATGTGCCGGGCGGGCGCGTGCAGTCATCAGTAAGCTCTGCGAGACCATCCTTCTACGTAAACGAAGGGGGTTGAAAGTTAGCGTTAGCCCAAAGTAACTATTCCACGCGGACGAAGTCGCGGGCAATTACTTATAAAATGTTTATATCAACCCTGCTTATTTTTACATAGGTACCTAGTATAAAACAAAGTCGCATTATCCCGTCTGTACGCTTACATCTTTTAAACTACGCAACGGATTTTAATGCAATTTTCAGTAATAGATTGAGTGATTCAAGAGGAAGGTTTAAACGTATAGTTTGACATTGTTTTGTGTTAATTTGTTGGAATAAAATAATGATGATCTGTTAACCGTGCTAAGCAGGGGCTGGGCTTTAAGCCTAAGTGAATCTCAAAATTAAATTCTGTCATTATCATTCTCAGATCAGAAATACAAAGCTTACTTACTTAATCTATATAAAAAAAAAAACTGAAACTATGATAATTACTTAATTTGCCCTCATCATAAGAGTTAGTCTAAATATCTTGGTTATTCAAAACTTTGTAATTTACCATGAATCGCTATGTGGCGCCACCTAGTTATATATGTGTCTATATAATCAATCATAGAGTTGCACTTCAACCGCTTTGGTTTTTGCGAACTTGAGTTACTAGTGGCGCCATCTAGTTTAAGATATTTATAAACTTTTAGAAATATGTACTAAGATGTCTTCATAATATTTATTTCATACGTTATGATTTATGCATGATAAATTAAAAGTATTATTGCATTAGTAGTCATTAAGTGTTAACTTATAATTATTTTTTTTATTTAAAAAGAACTACAGAAATAGGTTAGTATAACTCTTATTAGTTAAATTTATCATTTTGAAAATCACAAACAGATACTTAAATAATTTAGTGTAAGTAAAATAGGTTTCATAAACGTAATTATTTGAAAAATAAAGTACAGAGTTACCAGTAAATAAGTGAGTAAATACTTTAATCATTAAGATTTAATCGTAACGCCTGATAGTTTTGTAAAAGCAATCAAACGACGATAGACGTATTGCATAGATGTTATTTTATTTCATTTCATGGATTCAGCGTTGGCCAATGGCTATCGTGCTCGCTGAGCTTAAGGCTGTCCAATTAAATTAATTAACAATATTATAAATATTGTCATGACTTGTCCGCAATGCGCGGAAACTGTGAACATTTATAGCCGAAATAGGAAATGTCATTTTGACAGTTCTGATATTATGAATGCGAAAGTGACTCTGTCTATCTCGCTTTCACGCCAAACTACAGAACCGATATAAATTATAATTGGTACACAGATAGTCTAGAGCCTGAGAAAGGACATAGGCTACTTTTAATCCCGGGAAAACCGAAGATCTCCCGGGAATACGGGTGAGGCCGAGAGCCACTAGACTTCTATAAAGCTAAGCTTGAATGACATCATCATCATCAGTTATTGTAGCTTCTGTATAGTATTTCAATTAGTATGAAATTTATGTAGCCGTTGTAGCGTGAAGAGTAACAAACACATCCATACTTACATTCTCAAAACCTTTCGCATTTATAATATTTGTAGGATGACAGAACAACGTTTGCCGGTCAGCTAGTTTATTAATAAAGAGTTATATAAGTAAATTATTAAATTGAATAAAATATTATACATCGTTTAATATTGAAATTGAAATAACCGTATTAATAATAAAATAATATTCCATATCATAGAAACCTAGTTTATATAAGTGGAAATATTCTAAACCCAGTTTAAGGCCCTTCTTTTGTGTAGAAGTAAATTAATAGAAATATTTTCATTAAAATGGACCTTTATGGAGGCTGTGAAGATTTTAATCAAAAGAACCTCAACATTTTAGTCTAAAAATAAACATTTACTTATATAAAAACTAGCGACCCGCCCCGGATTCTCACGGCTAGTAGAGCATATTTGTCATAGTTCAACAAATTAACACTAAATAAAATTAAACTACGTATAAATCTAGAACCACTCTACCTTTTGAAAAGCGCTTTAAAATCCGTCGCATAGTATAAAAGATCTTAGCGTACAGACGCCTAGACGGTAGGATGCGACTATGTTTTATATTATGTAATTGTTAGGTAATTAATAAATTATACTACCGCGAATCGGCAAACGTGATGTAGGACGCCCTAAGGCCAGGTGGTCGGACGATATCTCCAAGGTGGTGGGGAAAAATTGGATGGGAAAGGCCAAGGATCTCGATCCTCCATCCATCCCAATGGCATGCGCTGGAGGAGGCCTATGTTCAGCAGCAGACAAGGATAGGCTTATTGAATAATAGATGATGAATAATTATACTGATGTCCAAAAAGGTATACAAATATCGACAAGACCGACCCCTAAGTGGAAAAAGGACGTAATAGTCAGTGAAGCTATTTTATATACCGGATTACCGCATGATTCTAGATGTCATCTAGATTCTGCCGGTTTCATAATGAAATAAAAAAATGGAGTTCTTAGGTTTGCAAATTAAAGTATCGATATGTAGGATTTATTTGGATTCATAATTAGTTTCTAGGACTAGGAATCTAATCGGTAGGTGCAAAAAATATTTTTGGAAATTGTGTCTACCCTAAAGGTAAGGATATCCCTAAAAAAAACAGTTCAACCCATTAAATTTGTTGACTAAATGAAAGTCTGGAAATTAACGTATATTTTTTTTCATGTAAAATATTTTATTTTTTCTTCAATTTATATTTATATACATACAGATTATATACAACAAAATTCGTACATTATCACAGACACGTTTGTATTTTACACTGTTTCTAGTTAAAACCTTTCACAAGGCAAGAGGTAATAACCATATTGGACAAACAATATTATATTTTTAATGAAAAATAACTAATTTTGGAGATCATTTGGGAAACAACCATGCAAAAGTAACATTATACTAAAATAATATGCTATTTAGATACTGTTGTATCATAAACTATAAGTACTATTAAAAAAAAACAAAGCTGATTACCTAAAAGTCTGGAATCAGCATTACAAGTTATATATAGTTTTTTTAAACTGTCTCGAACAAAATCATGATTGATATACCTATATATAACGGGACGATTCGCGAATATCAAAATATACATCACTAGTGGTCCCCGCGTTTACCCGCGTACCCGGGAGATCTTTAATTTTCCCGGGATCAAAAGTAGCCTATATCCTTTTTTAGGCTCTAGACTATCTGTGTACCAAATTTAGTTCAAATCGGTTCCGTAGTTTTTGCATGAAATCAGAGTTACTTTCGCATTTACAAAATTAGTTAGGATATTAGTTCAAGCGCAAATCGTCCCTTTATACATATCAATGATAAATATTTATAGATATTTTAAAATACATAATTACAAACTAAAATACATAATTAATAATTTATCCTACTAAACATAATACTTCTCAGCTTTAAATTTTAATGTTACACAGTGTATAGAACTCCCTTTCAGTGAGGCGATATTCCTTTGTAGACTCTTTGAAATGACCATAATCACAATAGGAGGAACCCTCGCAGGAACTGCACTGGAGAGCCTTAGCTGATGATGCACCAGCTTGAGGAAGGTATACCGGCTGAAAATATAACATAACATATTAGACAACTCATAAGAAAAAGACAGTAGGGAAAGATGTAGGGATGTGTGAAAGGATTTAGACCTCACTTGGTGAGCCAATTAAAAATTACCACACCAATTTTTTGGTAATAAATTGTTAAATTGTTGTAATTCAAATCGGTAAGAGGGGCTAAAAGGGCAATCGAAGCTACAGCCTTAAGAGTTAAGGTCACACAAATATATCGAGGTGAAGCTTTGCCTGTCTGCGTTTAGGAGCCTGCGACATTCTCCGAAGTATCATCAGCCCCCCTGCTGTCTAATTCTTGCACCCATTAAAAGTAGGCACCAACTGCATGGTTGCCTACTGGCCTTCGGCCCCCACAAACCACAAAGCAAACCGGTCAAATGTCTATCCAAAACTCACCATAACACTATAAGTTCCCTTACTCCTGGATCTGTACAGCTCCAAAGTGAAGAGCGCCCCGTATTCAGGTATGCTGTGGTCACTCTTAACCTTGGCGACATCCATCAGGGCACCGATGTTGAAGTCGTGAGAGGAGAAGATCCGGAGTCTCTGGTTGACTTGCTTTCCTGATATGATGTCGTCGGCGGCTTGAATGAAGTTGTTTAGGAGAACTCCTGGAAATTTAAATGTCAAAACTGATATATGAATATAATCCTAATATTTACAAATGCGAATGTGAGTATGGATGTATGTTTGCTACTCTTTCACGATAGAACGGCTGAAAGGATCACTATGAAATTTGGCATAGAGTTTGAATATATTCTGGAATAACACATAAGTAGATTACTTATCCCGGTAAAACATAAGGTCTACTGGGGATGCGGGTAAAACCAGGAGGAGGCACTAGGTAAAAATTAAGGAAGTACCTACGTATACGAAGAAAAATACCTAATAATAAATCTGATTCTAATTAACGACAAACGTCTTTGAAGAATTTGGATCAAATTTTGCTTTTAGATAAGGTTTTGCTCTATATGTGTAATATTCCAAAAAAAACGATAAAATACGTGGTAGTTTAAGTCATCATCATCATCATCATCAGCTCATATACGTCTCCACAGAGGAGCTCGAGCCTCCACTAACAATGAGGGGGTCTAGGCCATAATCCACCACGCGGGCCTAGTGCGGATTGGCGGACTTTACATGCCTTTGATTGTGCCATCTCGGGCATGCAGGTTTCCTCACGATGTTTTCCTTCACCGAAAGCCAGTGGTGTGAATCCGTTCGTAAGTTTTTAAACTCAGAGGTGCGGGCCAGGGATTTGAACCTGCACCCTCGTGATCGTGAGTCAGTGCGTTCCCAACTGAGCCACCACGGCTTAAGTTAGTTTAAGTTAGTTAAGTACTTCTACAATTATGAAGTACAAGTATGGAATGCTACATTATCAGGAAGTAAACATAGACTATATTGTTCGTAATCCCACGGGAACGGGAACTACGCGGAGGCAGCTAGTTGTTTAATATATTTGATGTTTAAAATTTAATAGGTACATTACCTCCACCAATTTTCTTCATCTCCTCATTCCTGAAGTACAACCTATAGGCGAGTCGAGCAGCTTCGCTCAGCCTTGGAAGAAGAGGTTTTGCCCATTCAGGAATATTTAGATCTAGACCAACCTGGAAATAAGAAAAAGGTACTTTTAAATCTTCTTTAAAGTTTGACCTTAATGATTGTGTATCCTAAATAATTATATTACAAAGAGGAATTATTTTTTGTTTGTTAAGAATAGGATTCGAAAGTACTAGACGTGAATGTTTGTTTCACCAATAGAAAGAGAAATTATTTGTTGGCTATATTTTATCTCTATATTCCTACGGGAACGGGAACTGCGAGGGTGAAACCATGGGGCGGAAGTGGTTTATATGAACAGAAAATAAGCTATAGAAAAGCAATTGATTTCCTTAAGTTTTTTTGTTTTTTTTATTGTAAGTACTTATGACTTATATATAATACAAATGGACGTACAGATTTATTGTTTATTTCTACAATGTATATAGCGAAGTATAGTACAAACAGACAATAATTAAGATGCGAACCTTGATAGGTTTTTGAAAGTAGGTATTTTTAGGGCCGAGGTTACATTATACATAAAATAATTTCGAATAAAGCAAACAGGTTTTTTGAGCTCAATATTATTATGATTTTATTGTAGGTACCTATAGAAATCCATACAGAGGCAAGAAAGGAAAAAATAATGTCTAATTTAAATATAGTAGATATAATATTATGCTTTAGTGCTTTCAAGTTTACTGAAACTTTAAAGCTTTTTCTCTGATCTTGTAATGAGGAGTGTGATATATACTTTTCACCAGCTGATTGTAAAACCTTGTAGAAAATATATTATTCCTTGTACGAAGGGATCAAGGCATCAAGCCATAACAAGAATAACAAATAATGCCTCCAAATCATTTCCCTTTCCGGTAAATATAGATTATCATATTTCAAAAGCTCAAATCAAAGAGGTTTTGTTAACAAAACGGAAATTCACAAGAAAATATTATGTTTCTAATGAGATTTTGAAAATAACCCGACATTACTTTCATAACTGTAATACCCGGAAAGGAAATACTTATCTTATTCCTTTACAAATAATCATATTATATGTTTTTGTTTTCTATGTACTTTACTTTTTAGAGCATACTTTATAGTTACTATATTTATTAATGATTTGTAATTACGTATAATAATAATTTTGCAAAAGATTAACTACAAAAAAATCGCTTCGCCTAGTCGAAAGTTATGAGGTAATAAACATAAAAAATACAGACGAATTGAAAGCCTCCACCTACTTTGAAGTCGGTTTAAAGACACTATCTAATTAAATAACCTAGTTAAAGCATAATATCTATATTATTTTATAGTTTTTAATTTTTTTTTACTAGCGATGGACTTGCATTTGGTCTCTGATCCGTCTATAAAAGACATTGCCGAAACCTAAGATGGAGCATGCTTGCCCAGAAGAAACCTATTCACTCTAGCCTTGAAAATCCCTAGATTATAGGCGTCAGGATAAATAAAATATATATCTATCTTTTTTAAAGACAATATAATATAAGTATATAACAAAAAAAAACTTACCAAACTCCTAAAAAGGTCGAACAACGTTTCAAACAACAGGGGATTCTCCGTGAAATTTCTTCCAGTCTTCTCTTCTAGGAGTGGTATAAGGTCTAAGTATGGTACGAACTCCTCATTCATGGAGTCTAATTTGGCCTGTTCCATCAGCGTGTTGAACCTTTCACAGTTGGAGTAGTAACGGAGCTGGAAAAGTAAGAAAAAATTGGAAATGAAAATGTGTTAAAAAAATCATAGAAATGTTATTACATAGGTACTTTTGATACTAGGGTATTGTTGGAAAGTGAAATAAATGAAAACTATTATTATATTTTTATTATTAATGCGGAAGTTTATGAGGATAACTCTTTCACATGAAACTACTATCATAATAATCTACACATAAAGTGATTTAATCCAACATTGGTATCGAACAGACAATTAGTAAAAAACAACAGCATTACTTTTAAAACAATTGGTTATGATTCTTCACCATGTATAATTTAGTTTAAAAGACTCCAAAAAAATTCATAATCTATATATGTACCTATATATTCTGATAATAAAAATATTACCAATATCACCAAGCGAACTTTTAAACTTATTTTATCTCAAAATAAGACACTGTATCACACGAAACTGCTTATTGGGTCACGTTTAAAATTGTACTTAATTTTACGTTACGATTAGGTATATTATCAGTTGTTTTGATTTGACCCATTTTTTGTTATTAACCTTCTAGGATCTTTAAAATTAATTAAGATGTTTTAAATTATCTACTATAAAATTTTGGATTAATGTGAGTAGGTAGGTATTTCAGTAGTATAAAAGAGGTTGGGATGCAATATTCTGTAAAATATATAATACTAGTAGCTCCCCGCAGTTTCACTTCATATAAACAACTAGTGGACCAGGCAGACTTCGTTCTGCCCACCAGCGCCACCTACCGAGTCCAAGTATATGTAAGCTATCCTATCTCTCAAGTTGGATCGAACTGCACATGGTGTGCGAATTTTATTATAATCGGTTAAGTGGTTTATGAGTCCATTGAGGACAAACATTGTTACACGAGATTTATATATATTAAGATATTAATCTATATTGCTTTTATAAACCTACAATCTTACTTAAGCGAAAGTTTGTGGGAATGAATAGATCGCTTTGAAATTTGTCAGAGTTAAATAAATAAATAAATATCCTGGGACATTTTTCACACACGGCCAATCTGATTCCAAACTAAGCAGAGCTTGTGATATGGTAATCAGATAGCTGATATACTACATATACTACTTTTAAATACATACTTATATAGATATTTACATCCAGACACAGGACAAACAGACATATTCATGCATACAAATGTTTGTCCTGGGTGGGATTCGAACCCACGGCCCGCGGTTTGAAAGTCAGGGTCACTAACCACAATGCCAACCGGGCTGTCAAAGTTGGAATATAATCTGAAAAAATTTAGGCTACTTTTTATTCGGGGAAAATTATATCCCCCGGGAACTTGTGTAAAACTTAGCGGACATCACCCAGTCATAGTTCTAATCATCACTTCAAAGGGTGATTTGATCGTGGTTCCTAAATTGATAAGAAGTACAAAGTACATGTCGTAATAGCGTGCTAAAATTATCATAACATAACATAAATTAAATTACGGAACTAAATGATAACCAATTAAATGATATTATTAAACTAGTTGACCCGCGCGACTTCGTTAGCGTCACTTGCCCGTTTTTGCAATAGTTTTGATTGATGCTCCGCTCCTATTCGTTATAGCGTAATGATTTATACATAAAAACCTTCATTAAGAATCACTCTATCTATTAAAAATAACCGCATCAAAATCCGTTGCGTAGTTTTAGAGATCTAAGCATACATAGGGACAGACAGACGGCGGATAGCGACTTTGTTTTATACTATGTAGTGATTGCACAGACTGTTTAAATGATAAGTATAACGTAAAGTTCAAGTATACAAGATTAATTTGTATAACTGGTCAGTTAAATGAGTTACCGCTTTAGTTATGGACTAGCTAGTTTAAATTGTTGTTTAGTATTTAGTTTAAATTAGTAGATGCACATCACAATAGACCTAGTATGGTCGCAGTGATACAAGCTCTGAGAAGACTTGAAATAGCCGCTTAATCCAAATAATAATTTGTAGATGCACGGTCAAGGTCATATAAAATGATAAATTTTGTACTGTAAGAGCGAGGCCCCATTGGTGCGGTGCGGTGCGTTGCGTCGCGTCGTCGCATCGGAACAACGCATTGTATGCCACACCTGCGTTGCGTTGACGCTGCGGCAACGCAACGCAACTGCGGTACGCACGCCGTCGCAGCTGCGTCTCAGTGTTCCCTAGCAGTGGTGCACTGTCCGTCGTCGCAGCGTTGCTCCGGCAACGCAGCGCATCACCCTCCCTCCCGCTTCGTCTCTTGTCCGTCGATCCGTTGAAACATCGCGCGCGTCAACGCAACGGTCTAATGGGGCATGTCATAAAAAATGTATGGAAAACGACGCAGCGTCGACGCTGCGTCGACGCATCCCGACGCAACGCACCGCACCGCACCAATGGGGCCTCGCTCTAAAGCTATCAGATAGTAGCTTTACAGTACAAAATTTTAGAAATGCTTTCATATGAAAAAATGATTAGGTACATATGAAAAAAAAACCCAAAAATAAAAATACAAAGATGCCCAAGAGCAAAACTCACGAGCCAAAAACATCATTTCCAATATCGATATGTTTAGCTTTTAATAATTGTAACAGCCTCAAACAGATTCTCTCAAAATAAACGAAAATCTTTAAATAGATCCACGGGAAAGGGTGATACCTACATCGAGCGTTTAACTGCTCGATGGGCTGATGCTACTCCAACGCTAAAGCTACCAAAAAAAAGCTACTCACATAATCTATGGAGAGAGGATAAGCAGTATAGGGCACTGGTTGCCAAATCTTGCCTACTCCTTCATCCCACTGCTGTTCAGCTTCCGGCGGGTATAATGCTGCCATGGCAACCTGGGCGGTCATCTTCGTCCTCTCCTTGTCTGTGCTACGTACAGCTATCTCGCTCTGATAGTATATATTTGAGACCAGGTTATGCGTCTGGCTGCCATAACGCTGTTTTATGAACTTCCCAATTTGGTAGGCCCGGCGTTTGCCCATCTGAAATTTTGAGAATTAATTTATTTATTTAATCTTAACTTTAAATTTTCATCAATTTAAGGATCAAAGATTTGTAACTATTTTTTTTTTTTTTTTTTTTTTTTTATACCACAAGGGTGGCAAACAGGCATACGGTCCCACCTGATGGGAAGCGGTTACCGTAGCCTATGGACGCTTGAAACACCAGAAGCGTCACTCACGCGTTGCCGACCCTGTTAAAAAGAGAGCAACTGTATAGGCAGTGAAAGGGACAAAGCGCAGTGTACTTTTCGTCGAAAGGCTAAATAGGTATCACTCCTGCATAGCCCTACGACGCTACTCCATCCCTGGTCCCCCCACTGCCGCTACAGCGTCTCCTCATGGAGCTCTGGCTACCTGACTCACCGCAGGAACACAACACTACATGTAGTGTTATTTGGCTGCGGTCTTCAAAATTGAATTAAATTTGTATACTATTTTTGTTTTTGTGTTTTATTGCAGGTAGGCTAATATGTGTTGAATTGTAAAATAACTAAACTGCTGAAGCAACTTCCAAACCGGTAGTAGTTTCAGTAGTTTCGACATTCATAAGTGCCATTTTAGGGCCTAAACTGAATTTTGAAAGGAAAAGTCTATATGATAAAAAAGCCCATCTCTATATAACACAACAATGTATTAATCAATGTTTTCTTAACTTCCTTTAGAGCTACAATTTTCTTATCGTTACTTCCGCTTTTATGACGTTATGCAACCCCTGACTGATTTATTACTGCGAACATAACGAACTGTATCAAATTACTTGTAAATATGTTGTTTACATCAATCTTACTATACTATAAAATTGCTTGTTTTTATGTACGTTGGTACAAGAATTACAAAATTTCTTCACATATAATAAAAATGCAAGAAAAGAAGTTATATACTGGCCTGGGGTTTGACTCGGAATCCCCGGAGAATGTTAAGTTATCCCGGGACTAAAAGTGTCCTACCTATGCTTCAATCGATAACATAATCTATAAGTATTTTAAATTTAGTTTTTGCTCGAAAGAGTAACAAAGTAAAAATCCTCAAAGCGCCGAGTTTTTTTTTTGTCACTGTCAGAAACTGATTTATGTACGGTTTTCATAATAACGTTATGGGGTATTACTGCCTTATTTAACTAAAGATATTTATTAGTTTTTCAAACCATAGAAAAGAATCTCCAGCAAGAAGTATTTATACTAATATTATAAAGAGGAAAGATTTGTATTTTTGTATGTAAGGAATAAACTCAAAAAGAACTGAACCGATTTTAATAATTCTTTCACCATTCGAAAGCTACATTATCTACGAGTAACATAGGGTATATTTTATCCCTGTATTCCCACGGGAACGGGAACTACGCGGGTAAAACCGCGCGGAGGCAGCTAGTACTGCATAATCAGGAAAAGATCTGAGATAAATATTACGTAAAGTGACCTTAAAAACTGGACGTTGAGTTTACTTGTTTGCAAGGTTACGAAGATAACTGTACTTACTTAAGTAAAGGTTTGTTTTTATAATACCAGTTAAATATTGGTTATATCAGAATTTATCATTAAATGGGAAATGTTCAAGAAGGGAGTGAAGAGATTTTTACAGGGTCGGCAACGCGTGAGTAACGCCCCTAGTGTTGCAAGCGTTCATAGGCTACGGTGACCGCTTCCCATCAGGTGGACCGTATGCTTGTTTGCCACCTTTGTGGTATAAAAAAAAAATGGGTCTAAATATTATTATCTTAATATATATAATTGTGTACGTGTGTATGTCATTGAGCACTTTCTAAACGGCTGTACCGATGTTTATAAAGTTTTTGTGTGTGTTTAAGGGAATTCGAGAATTGTTATATTATATTGTATAGTGTTATAATAACTTACATTCGTTAGACCTTCAAGGCCTTCGATGGCTGTCATATTTTTGATTTTCTCTTGTTCATCTGACAGTGACAGCTCGTCTGCGTCTGGACTCCTTTCGCCATGTCTATGTACCTGTCAAATTGACAAATATACAAAAAATAAAAAAAAATCCTGGGACATTTTTCACACACGGCCAATCTGATTCCACACTAAGCAGAGCTTGTGTTATGGTAACCAGACACCTGATATACTACATATACTACTTTTAAATATATACTTATATAGGTAGGTATTTACATCCAGACAGAGGACAAATAGACATATTCATGCATACAAATGTTTGTCCTGGGTGGGACTCGAACCCACGACCCGCGGCTTGAGAGTCTGGGTCACTAACCACAAAGCCAACCGGGCTGTCAAATTATAATTATCTGCGGCGCCACGTAGTATCACTCGCGTAAGTCCCGTTCTTGTCGGGGTAAGGGGATCAAATATAGCCTATGTTACTCCCTGATAATGTAGCTTTGCATTGGTGAAAGAATTTTTCAAATATGTTTAGTGGTTAGGCCGTTAAAGCGGAACAAAGACACTATGGAACGCGGGTGAAATCATGATCAGCGCTGTACAAACAGAGTTACAAAATACTTTAATATAGTGCACTTAATCATCAGTATTTACTCTTCATTCAAAATTAAGACATGAGAAATTTGTATTATAATGTAGAAGTTATTATCTTGCAGGGAAACAAGGAAAACGTGCCTTTGACTTTGAAATTATGAGAAAAGGTCAGCTTCACAGAAATGAAACAGATTTTAATTAGTCTTAGAAGTGCAGGAAGGCGTTTCATTCAGAGTAATTAGGTTCGTGTTTAATCTTGTAAATATACTTGTTATCTATGTATTTATATCTCGTTATCGTAAAAGATAAAGGACATAAAAGATATAGGAAATTGTCACTTTATCTTATTTAGGCATAATGCCTAACACTTTGCCGTTATGTCATAAACTTTAACTGATATTTTTTTTCGACAGAAAAGCACTAAAAGAAAGAAGGCATTTAGTGCGTGAATCCGTGGGAGTTACTAGTTTAAATTATTATTAATATCTAACTATAAAGCAATTACTTTAACATAGATTTATATATCCAATAACATTATATATTTTTCTAACACTCATCATCTATTCTCTAAAAAACCGTAGCAAATTTGAAAGACACAATAGCGTCAAGGTTCCTCACATTATAGCGATTTAAAATGGCTCATTAACATTTCATACTTCACAATAGATGATGGAATTCTTTTAAAGGCTTATTTCAAACAATAATTTATGTAAAATACGTTTGTATCTGTATTGTTTTGGTTCCATGAAATTTGCTGAATAGATTATTTTTGACTTTATACTTTACTAGCTCTCGCCCCACGGTTTCATCTGCGTAGATCCCATTCTTTATAATTCTTATAGCCCTGATAATGTAGATCTCTATTGGTGAAGGAATTATTGAAATTGGTTCAGTAGTTTAAGGGCGAAACTCAAATTTATATAAATAAATGTTAGACGCGCGACAAAATTATTTAACTTATCTTACTTTATCTATGTATATCTATATTATACTATATTATAAAGGAGAATGCTTTGGTTATATAAATTTTTTTGTTTGTTGAATAATTCTTTCATCAATGATAGCTTATTTATGAGAGTTATAGGGTATATTTTATTACTATATTCCTACGGGAACGGAAACTATGCGGGTGAAACCGCGGGGCGGCAGCTAGCATGAAATAAAGTTGATAGTTTTGCGGTTTACTTCAGGAAGATTCAATAGTTAGTTCGGAATAGTTTCGAATAGTTCAGAATAGTTTGTAACAGTAATAGTGTGGTTTGTGAGGAACAAGAAGTCACCGAGAAATGCCTGTTAGTCGGCGTTGTAAGTTTAGTTGGCAAATAAGTTACGTTGTACTTACTAACACTAGTTTAGTGTCGTACCGTGACTTTTAACACAATCCTACAAATTTATAATATACCTATTATAAATGCAAAAGTTTGTGAGAATATTGGGACTTTTTCAGACACGCCCAATCTGATTACAAACTAAGTGCTTGTGCTTTGGTAACCAGATAGCTGATATACCTACTACACATATACTTTGAATTAAATACATACGTATCGTATATAGATATTTACATCCTGTAAATATCCTGGTTCTAAAAGTTGCTTTTACTGAGAAGAGCCGGCAATAAACTCAGTAATTACTCTTTTCAAATCTAATACAATAATGATTTTTACAAAACGTGTAAAATAGTCTTCATGAGCATTTCACTACCGAGGGTCTTTTTCTAACAAGTTATAATTGAACCTAGGACCTGCACCGAAGAATCAAAGTCAAGTTAACCAACCCGCTGGTCGGATTTATTACAAACTTCGTTACCCACTATACTACCGTCACTTATAGGTTATCATATTTCTAACTACGACTCAGATTTAACTAGATATATATTATCTGTCATGACCTTTCCATAGATCACCTAATTACTGCCATTTGTAGCATAATAATATGTACCTACACCAATATTATAATGCGGAAAGATTAGGTTTTTTGATTGTTTATATTGAATAGGCTCCGAAACGATTGGACCGATCTTAATAATTCTTTCACCAATGGTAAGCTACATTATCAGGTAGAGACATAGGCTATATTTTATCCCCGTAGTATAACGGCAACGGGAACTACCTTGGTAAAGCCGAGCGGCGGCAGCTAGTAATATTATGTAGAAGAAAGATTAGATTTTTTGGATGTTTGTCATGAATAGGTCTAAACTACTGGACCGATCTGGATAATTCTTTCACCAATGGAAGGCAACATTATCAGAAAGTAAATATGCTTTATCTCCGGAATCACGGGAACATAGTAAAATATAAAGACATTTAACATACCACACAAGCGAAGACCAATTCCTGATCGCTGAGGACTTCATTAGCGCTATTTGCTGAGGGGTTTGCTGCCGAGGCGAACCCTAAGGCAGCTAAGCAAAATAATACTAAGTATTTGAACATTATCTGAAACAATAAAAACATAAATAAATATACTGGAACATTAAAGAAGCAGAGCTTGTACGAGATAAAATATATTTATCCATTCAAATAGGCCTTCACTGGCACTTATAAAATGTCGACTTTAATGCTCGTTTTGGTAGTTTGCTTTTGCTGAGAAGAGCCGGCTATAAACTCAGCAATATATATTTATATGTCTGACATCCTCTAATATTATAAATGCGAAAGTAACTCTGTCTGTCTGTCTCGCTTTCACGCTAAAACTACAGAACCGATTTTTAAATGAAATTTGGTACACAGTTAGTCTAGTGCTTGAGAAAGTACATAGGCTACTTTTTATCCCGGGAAAATGGGAGATCTCCCGGATATGCGCGTGAAACCTCGGGGAGCCACTAGTACCTAATAAAGTATAGCATAGATTTTATACTAAAACTCTTTACATCCTATTTTTAGCTAACCTCAAAATGAGAGCTTTTAATTAAAGTCGCGAGATTTTATTTACTATTTTTATGCTTTTTATCAGTACCAAAGACTGTTCAACAAATATGTATATTATTATGTCATCTTCACAAAGTTTAATATATTCTGTGATGACCTTAATAACCTACCTATATGTGATATAAAAAATGTAAAAAAAATAAACAACTTTTTTTTAATATCTCTTTTTTATATATTGTGAATGGGTCACATTTTCCATCATCCCTACTAATATTATAAATGCGAAAGGAACCCTGTCGGTCTGTACACATTTTTCGCCAGTACAAGGTAATAACCAAACCCAATTACCTATCCCAAAGACCTATCCTATCTATCTAAAATCTAGATTTCACATAATCCGTATAAATATAAAATATGGATATATATATAAAAAAGTAAATTTATAATATTCCAGATGTTGGTTTTCGTCGCCGACCCCGCTTGGGCGGGATAAGGGCAGGAAGAAGACGATATTTTATCCACATTTTAATATAGTACTTACTACTATACATATTTATTTCATTATCACACTAATATTATAAAGGCGAATGTTTCTAAGTGTGTATGTTTGTTACTTCTTCAGGTCTGAACGGCTGGAGCGATTTAAATAAAATTTGGTATGGAGTAACTGACACCCTGGATTAACACATAGGCTATATTATATCCCGGAAAAATTTAAGATCCCCCAGGAATGCGGGTGAAATCGCGGGGCAGATGATAGTAGAATATAAAATACTGCATTATACTTATTAATAAAACAAAACATATTGCACAAATATTTTCAAATCCGGATGCAACTAGTCGCAGCTGACATTTAAAATGCGTTGATTGCAATAACATCTCGTCGATTGTAAAGCCTGATTAAGAGGTCATTGAGTCTAGACGAGACATGTCGGTGACCTTTATTTTAGAACTAGCGACTCGACCCAGCTTCGCACGAGTGCAATGCTTATACATCACATTAGAAACCTCCAAAATTGTCAGTATTTCTCTAACATATTATGCATGTATCCATAATAATATTATAAATGCGAAAGTTACTCTATCTGTCTGTCTGTTACGCTTTCACGCTAAAACTACTGAACCGATTTAAATGAAATTTGGTACACAGATAATCCAGAGCCCGAGAAAGGACACTTTTTATCCCGGGAAAATTGAAGATCCCCCGGGAACGCGGGCGAAGCCGCGGGGAGCCACTAGTTGTTTATAAAAACCTTCCTCTTGAATCACTTTATCTTTTCAAAAAGCCGCATCAAAATCCGTTAAAATAATAATAAAGCTTTATTACCACATAACACTACAAATATACATATTTACATAATCAAAATCCGTTACGTAGTTTTAAAGTTTTAAGAAGACATAGGGACACCAGACAGCGGAAAGCGACTTTGTTTTACAATATTATTTATAACAACGTTTACATAAATATTGCATTCTAATACATAGACAGACAAAAAAGTCACCTTTCAATAAATAAAAAGTTGACTAACGCCCGACAAAAAATACTTCTCGTTTTTAGGGTTCCGTAGTCAACTACGAACCCTTATAGTTTCTCCATGTTCGTCCGTCCGTCCGTCCGCGGGTAATCTCAGAGACGGTTGGTACTACAGAGCTGTAATTTGGTATGGTAGGTAGTAGATATTAACAGCGTCGACAAAAAAAAACACATAAAAAAATTGGTTGCCTGTAAAGTCGGTATACGGGCGAAAGTTTTACGTGACAACGACTTTGAGTGGTAAAATAATTTTAATGTGAATATTCATTCGTATAGTAGGAAGAAGGATGAAATAATAGTAACAATTCAAAACATAACGTGACGTAACGTGAGCGGAGCGTAACGCAGTTTCTTGAAGTGTCACCCGGCAAACCAATTTATAAGACGTTGTCACGTCAAAATCTAGAAAAATATTTTTTTTAGGGCACCTCCCTACACGTACAACGGGAACAATTTTTTTTCCTCCATTCCTATAGTTTGGCATATCGTTAGATAGCTTATTAAAAAATAGCAAAGGTTTTCTAAGAACGCTTTCCGATTCAGGGTTCCGTTTACGAAATATTAAGCTTTTAAGCAGTAACTTTAGTTAGAGTCATGTTTCCCCCTCCCTCTAAAAACTAAACCATTGTTTGTAGATATGTAAAAAAATTCATGCTAGTAGTATATACGATGAATTTTAAAGGAAAACTATCACGGTTAAGTTGGCTTTACAGGTTAACGAGTTATAGTCGCCCAAGTAAAAAAGATCCTAAAATTAACCGAATACTACTTTTTACCATTTCGCTGCCACCTCAAAATTAAAAATATGTTTAAGTAAATCGTATATGCATACGTAAAGTATTGAATTTTCTCAATCTAGCTACGGAACCCTATACAGCGCGTGTCTTAACACGCTCTTGGCCGGTTTTTTGCAATATGATTGTTCACGTATTTTTTTGACGTGAATACGTCTTTAAAATTACTTCCATAGGGACGCAATCCAAAAAAACGAATGATAACAAAATCGGGGGATACAGCTTAGTGTTGTAGCTACATATCTATCATCTCCATCCAAATTTCAGTTACACCACTGGATAGCTAAAGAATCTAAGAATTTATTACGCTAAGTAAGGACTGTAACACATCGCGCGCGGGGGAGGGGGCAGCCCTGCCATTTCGAAGGTCATTTTGCTGCGTATCGAGATTTCCATTAAGTATAACTTTCGACTCGGTGAAGCTACGACGTTCATTCAAGTTTCAATCGTCAGCTCTCGTCAAAATCTATCGATTATATATATAAAATTAGTATAAACTTGTAACTGTGAATATAATAAGGTGTTAAAAAAAAAATAATATCAAAATATATATAATGTCGGCATATACGCGTCGAAAAGCCAAATCGAGATACAGAGATCGTATACGGTTGGAAAGGGCATCTCAACAGCAATCGAATGGTACCAACTAAAAACACCATATGATCGAGTCAAGCAGTGCCGGCAACGTAAAGTAATGAATGCGGCCGAGCGGATCAACGACGGTGCCAATACATTTCTTATGATTATGACATACATAGATAATAATATTTTATATAGAAACTATTACCCGTTACGAGACGTATTCATGTACAACAAACGGCCGTGTTCATAACACAGCCACACCCCTAATTTTGTCGTGACAACGTCTTATAAATTGGTTTGCCGGGTGACACTTCAAGAAGCTGCGTTACGTTACGTTACGTTACACGCGTCCCTTCCACTCGGGCATGGTTAGCCCGCCTAATGGTTGTCACGTAAAACTTTCGCCCGTATACCGACTTTACAGGCAACCAATTTTTTTTATAAGTATCACGTACCTACGGGAAACCCATAAGAAAACTACCCTTAGCCGCGCGGTTTCACCTGCGAAGTTCCCATGGGATGAAATACAGCCTATGTTCCTACAAGAATTTTTTAAATTGGTTCTGCCATAAATCACTAAAAAGTGGTTTAGGGGTAAATGCGTAAGAAACAAACTTACATTCGCATTTAGATTATTAGTAAGATTATTTGAAGTTGATAATTTTTATTAAGAAATTTGCTGCTTCCGCGCGGTTTCACCCGTTTTATTCCCGTTTCCAATAAAATGCTATGCCTACGTTACTCCCTGATATTGTAAATGCTGTTCCACATTTAATAATCATGCTGGACAAAATTTAAAGAGAGTTACTTTCACTAGATACCACAAAAGGGCGGGGCCCGGATGGTATTCATCTGTTATTCCTAAAATCGACAGCAAAATCTGTTGCTGAGCCATTATATCTAATAAGTAAGAGTCTAGACGAGGGCATCTTTCCAGATGCCTGGAAAACTGCGAATATAATACCTGTTCACAAAGATGCCTGCAGGTCTGATGTTACCAATAACCGCCCAATTTCAATTATGTCTGCCTTGCCGAAGATCTTTGAAAAACTAGTACACCAAGCGGTTTACCCGCTCGTAGAAAGCCAATAATACCAAATCAACACGGATTCGTTAGGAATAGATCTACCTCAAGTAGTTTACTGGTTTACTCATCCTTTCTTTTGACGCATTAGATACCAATTCTCAAGTGGATTCCGTATACACAGATTTTTAGAAGGCCTTCGACAAGGTAGATCATTTAATTCTCCTCCAAAAAGTTGCATTTAATGGCATTAAGGGTTCTCTTCTACGCTGGTTTGCTTCGTATGTATGTAACAGAAAGCAACGTATTGTGGTTAATAGATACGAGTCAGATTTTATCACCATAACTTCCGGGGTTCCACAAGGTTCTATTTTAGGTCCCTTTCTATTTATCATTTATATAAACGATATTGCAAACTATGTAAAACATTCAAACTTCGTAATATATGCTGATGATTTAAAGATTTATAAACGAATTAGTGGCGTTGAAGATTCCAAACTACGTCAGCAGGATCTTTGTTCCTTGCATAACTATTGTCTAAAAAATAAAATTCAACTTAGTTTTAACAAATGTAAGTACATATGTTTTACTCGAAAAACGAAACCCTTAATTTATAAATACTCAATCAACAATGTTGTTCTCGAACACGTTAAAACTATTAAAGATCTAGGCATATATTTGGATTCAAAATTAATTTTAAAAAAACATATAAAATCTGTAACCTCAAAAGCTTATAAGATGCTTGGACTTGTATCCCGCTATGCCTATCCATTTAAAAAAGCAAGCTCTTATGTATACCTTTATTAAAATCTAGTCAGGCCAGTTTTGGAATACGCATCATTTGTATGGGTATTTGTATTACAAAACCTACATTGAGGCCATTGAAAAAATCCAAAAGAAATTCTTAAAAATGGTCAGTTTTAGATGTTTCCATTACAAAGATTATAAAATAAACCATAAAACACTTTTAATAAAATTTAAGATGTTAAGCTTACAGCAACGTCGTATTCAATTGGAATCTATAGTTTTTACAAGATACTGAGTAATTATATTGATTGCCCTGAGCTCGTAGGTACAATTAAATGTCGTGTTCCTGCCGCAGCACTTCGGAAGAAAGATCTTTTTCATATTTATATGTCGTGTATTATGTCGTACTAATGCTGGAAAACGTTCACCAATGTACAGAATGACTAAAATATATTATAACTTATTTACTCAAATTGATCCATTTTCAAATACTTTATATAAAGGGGGGGGGGGGGTAAGGGGGAGAACGGCAACAACATCTGCTCGGCCCCAAAAGTCAACCTCACCTGCTTGTGGTGCCCTCTGCTAGATAACGGACGAGGCTCTGGCGACCGAGCAATGGCGGTATAACCATACACCCAGCCAGGCAACTGGCTGGAAGAGGCTACAGTGACCTTGGGGATCAAATATCCCCTGAAAATTCTGGTGCAGAAGGCAACGGGAAACCACTGCATTAATTTATCCCTAGTCGTCAGCGACTCATGAATCATGGAAAAGTTTAATAAAGCCACGGCCCCGAGTGCTCGGCGTCCCTTCAATGGGACAGGGGTGCGAAGAATCTCCGGGCGTAGATTTAAGAATACTTTAACTATTGCAACTTGGAATGTGCGCAGTCTCATGCGTCCAGAAAAGATTTATAATGTTAACACAGAGATGCAACGTCTAAATATTGACATCCTTGGATTGAGTGATGTGAGATGGAAAGGAAACGGTAAACATCAAATTGACACTGACCGTGTTATGTATTACTCTGGCTCTGACCAATCCTCTAATTTATACGGTGTGGGGGTGGTCCTCAACTCCAAAACAGTAAAAGGTAATGTGAGTTTTGTGCCTAAATCCAATCGTGCTTTGTTAATTCGAATTGAGGCCAAATCCAGGAATATTAATGTCATCCAGTTGTACGCTCCAACAGCAGACAAGTCAGACAAAGAAGTTGAAGACTTCTATTTTGAAGTGGAACAGCTACTCGAAGCCACACAAAAACATGAGATCATCATAGTGATGGGTGACTTGAACGCTAAGATTGGAAAAGGTGAGGTCCAGGGAGTCGTGGGAAAATACGGTTTGGGTGAAAGAAATGACAGAGGAGATACCCTTGTCCAATTTTGCCAAGAAAGAGAACTGGTTGTTACTAACACATACTTTCAACTCCCCGCTAGAAGACTGTATACATGGACATCACCACGACACACTCCTCAACATATTATACGCAACCAAATTGACTATCTGATGATCAACAACCGCTTCAGGAACTGTATTAAGACTGTTAAAACGTACCCTGGCGCAGATATTAGCTCTGACCATAATCCTGTTGTCGCAAAGTTGTACCCTAAAACAATTGAAAAAGAGGGACCCAAGAATTAAAGTAGATATCAGGAAAATCAAAGAACCGGAAATAAGAGCAAAAGTTGCGAATGACATTAATGAATGGGCAGTGAATACGAAGCAAGAACATCACGAATCGGTGGAGGAGCGATGGAGACAACTGAAAGACAAGGTGGTTAGTATTAATAAAGAACACCTGACACCAAGAAAATGGGCGCCAGAACAAGTCTGGATGACTGCGGAGATTTATCGCCAAATAGACGAACGGAGGAAGTACAAAAGCACGGATGTTACTAAATATAACATCTTAGACAAAAATATACGGAGGGAAGTACGCTACACCCGTGAAAAGTGGTATCTGGATAAATGTGATTATATAGATAAACTCCACGCCAAACATGATGCATTCAATCTGCATAAGGAGATAAAATCTATGGTTGGACACAAAACATCGATGTACCAGCTGGTGGATGACAACAATTACCCAATATTGGACACGACGAAGAAAAAGACTACTTGGGAGCAGTACATTAAATCAATGTTTGAGGATGATTCTAGAAGTGCAAAAGTAAAGTCTCACTCTGGGGATGGTCCACCGATTTTAAAAGACGAGGTCAGAAACGCGCTGCGTTATGCGAAGACAGGGAAGGCAGATGGACCTGATGAAATTAATATTGAGGTGCTAAAACTCATTGAGGATGACCATTTGGACGCGCTTACAGACCTCCTTAACTATGTGTACGATTCTGGACATATACCAGCAGATTGGCTAAAGTCGGCTTTCATCACACTACCAAAAAAAAAGAATGCAAGGAAATGTGAGGAATTCAGAACGATAAGCCTAATGAGCCAAGTGTTAAAACTGTTTCTTAACATTATCCATGCGCGGATAAGAGCTAGATGTGATGAACAGTTAGGTGACAGCCAATTTGGATTTAGAGCTGGTGTAGGAACAAGAGAGGCCCTGTTTGCTGTACAGGTTTTGGTTCAAAAATGCAAAGATATGCAACAAGACGTTTTCATTTGTTTCATCGATTACGAAAAAGCGTTTGATCGAGTGTTGCACGATCATCTTATTGCAATATTAAACGACATTGGGCTAGATGGCAAAGACGTACGAATCATCCAGAATCTGTACTGGAACCAGAGAGCGACGGTTCGTGTGGACAATGAGGACACTGATGAGGTGGAGATAAAAAAGGGAGTTCGGCAGGGTTGCGTACTTTCACCGACACTATTTAACCTTTACTCGGAGGCAATCATAGCGGAGGCTCTGGATGGGCTTGAGTGTGGCATCAAGATCAACGGCCGTGTGATCAATAATCTAAGATACGCCGACGACACAGTTTTGATAGCATCTACAGAAGCTGAACTGCAACACATTGTTGACAAGGTCAATATCTTCAGTCTAAAGGCAGGACTCCGAATGAATGTCTCCAAAACGAAAGTCATGGTTGTCTCCAAGAACGATGCAATACACCCTGTGATATCTGTAGCAGGCGAGAGGTTGGAAAGGGTGCGTAAATATAAATATTTGGGTACATGGTTGACTGAAAACTGGGACAGTGATCTTGAAATAAAAACTCGCATTGAAATCGCCCGTAGTGCCTTTAACAATATGAAAAAGGTCCTTTGCAGTCGCAACCTCAAAATTGAATTGCGCACTCGTCTGCTGCAGTGCTACATATGGCCTATACTTTTATATGGATGTGAAGCCTGGACACTTAAAGAGGCACTCCGGAAACGTATAGAAGCCTTTGAAATGTGGGCCTATCGACGCATGTTGGCCATTAGCTGGACACATCGAGTGACCAACGTTGAAGTGCTACGCCGAGCTGGGAGAAAACGCCAGCTAATGCAAACCGTCAAGACCAGAAAGGTTGCCTATCTGGGCCACGTGCTTAGGCACGTCAGATATGAACTATTGCAGCTGATAATGATGGGCAAAGTAGCTGGCAAAAGAGCAGTTGGACGCAGAAAAAAATCGTGGTTGCGTAATATCCGTGAATGGACTGGAATTGCAAGTGCTGCGAAGCTTTTCAACCTTGCGAAAGACAGAGACAAATATGCGGAGCTGACTGCCAACCTTCACTAGTTGGAGAGGCACTATAAGAAGAAGATATAAATATAAGAAATTTATAATTAGCAAATTACAGGAGACTCAATCGTAAAATATAAGTAAGTAATATTGTAGTGGTCTCGGTCGGTTTCTCGGGGATTGACATTGTGATAACACACTGTCAGTTGCCGGGGGGTTGGCCGGGATTATTACAGTTATATATTATCAATATAGATAATGACAATTATATGTACAATACGGTATCGTAACTACAAGGCACTAGCTTCATAACGAGAAATCAAATATAATAATTAAGTCAATATACGCCGTTTGACAGTATGTAATGAATTTTTAAATTAGTATTTGTGATTTGTCTCGAATATACGAAAGAAGACATCTTTTGATATATATTCGAGAGAGTATAGCGGAGTTATGATTTGCAGGTTGTTTCAATTGTAACATATGACACCAAACCGTAAGAACTATTTTTGTTATTATCTGTGGGACACGCTATTGGTGTGTACTATCATTTTTAATATGTAAGACCATAACTTTATATTGTACACTACTGTTTGTGTTGTTCTAAGTTTTCAATAAAAAATTAAATAATATAAAAAATTAAATGTACCTTTTAATCGTTGAAATACTTAAGAAATCAGTACAGTGGTTACCCGTAACAAACAAACCGACATTCCCATTTAAATATTAGTAAAATTATATGACATTTTATTGAGAAATAGGCGTGGCACGTGTCACTATCATGTTGTGTCCGTGCTTGAAGAATCTGACACGCATCTATCACTTGAACTTTAAACCATACTAGTACTAAGTATATGTTTTTCTCATTATTTTTAATACAAAAAAAATATATTATAATTATCTTGGCACGTGTTATAATGATAAACTCTATGACTTTCCTGCTTGAATGACGTCTCTACGTTGACCGGAGATGTCTTTAGTTAATTCGAACTTTATCTCAGTTGAATTGTGTTTGTTTTTGTTTGTAACGTAGAATTATTTACCTCGTATGTATGTTTTTTGCATTTTTTGAAATTTGTTGCAGTCTTTTTAATTAAAGAACATACATAAAAAATATTGAACACTTCCTCCTTTTTTGAAGTCGGTTAGTCGAACTATACTTATTGGAAAAATATCTAGGTATTTTAAAATGTATCGGCTAATTTGTATTCTGCAGAAAAATTACTGACTTCACAAACTATATCGATCGATTTAGTATTTTTTCTAGTTTATTAACCGATCTCTAAAAAAGAGTAGCTTCTTTTTTCCACTGTATTATATATATTAAATATTTTAAAACGTAATAAATCTAAGTTAGTTCTCCTACGAGTAATTAATATTAGTATAGATTGACTAAAAATAAATAGTTTATTTATAAATCTAACCGCAAAATAAGAAAAATGATCCTTGTACATAATTATATCGAGTAGCGTCTGACATTAATATGATATTGTTTTTGAATATTTATCTTTGCTAATACTAGCTTAACCCCACGGTTTCTCCCGCGTTTGAATGATTTGAATACAACCGAGCAGGTAACCTTCAACCTGTAATGCAATAAATATCTTTGACTTTGACTTTGACTTTGATTTGAACCTTTCCGGGATAAGAGGTAGCCTGTCCCTTCCCTCTTAGTAAATCTCTAATGAAACAAAATACTAATATTTAAAGTTTGAGTTTGTTTGTTTAGTTGAACGAGACTGAGAACTGAGATTAGTATCTCAGTAACTAAAAATGTGTTATACGGTCCATATATGGAGGAAGGCTGTAGCGTAATGGTATACAGGCTGTATACCATTACGCTACAGGCAATAGGAGCGGAGCATCAATGAAAAATGTTGCAAAAAGTAACTGTCGCTAACAAAGTTGCGTGGGTCAACCAGTTATTAATAAAATTAAGAAGATATTTTATTGTTTGTATTTTGGTTAAATTGAATTTTTTTAAAGGATTTGTAAAATGATTAATTTCTTACCAATTTACCAATAAAAAAGATTTACATAAAGGAAAAACATGTAGGTTATGTTTGTTTTCAAATCATGACGTTAAAAAAGTATAAATAGAAAAACCCCAATGATAAGGTAGCTCATTATGCAACAGATAAGTTCTGGAAATAGTACTGTCATTGCACTTGTGACTGCAACACTGAATAAATTAGTATCACTATACTTATACTATACTATAAGTAATATTATAGTGACATCATGAAAAAAAATTAAATGATTTTTGCACACCTTATATTATTTACTAGCGGACCCGGCAGACTTCGTTCTGCCCACCAGCGCCACCTACCGGGTCCAAATTGATGTATTATACATAAAAACCTTCCCCATGAAATACTCCGTAATTTGGTGAAAACCGTATGAAAATCTGTTCAGTAGTTTTGTGTTCATCGCGTTCATTTGTGTTTTGTAGGTATTAACGTGTTTGACGATCCTACTAATCCTACTAATATTATAAAGGCGAAAGTTTGTAAGTATGGATGTATGGATGTTTGTTACTCTTTCACGTAAAAACTACTGAATGGATTTGAATGAATCCTACTAATATTATAAAGGCGAAAGTTTGTAAGTATGGATGTATGGATGTTTGTTACTCTTTCACGTAAAAACTACTGAATGGATTTGAATGAAATTTGGAATAAAGATAGCTTATAACCTGGATTAACATATAGGCTACTTTTTATCCCGGGAAAATGGAAGACCTCCCGGGTACGCGGGTGAAACCGCGGGGAGCCACTAGTTAAGAATATAATACATATACCTATGTAGAATAAATAAAATAAATAAATATCCTGGGACATTTTTCACACATGGCCAATCTGATTCCAAATTAAGCATCAAAGTGAGCTTGTGTTATGGTAACCAGATAGCTGATATACTACATATACTTCTTTTAAATACATACTTATATAGATATTTACAACCAGACACAGGACAAACAGACATATTCATGCATACAAATGTTTGTCCTGGGTGGGAATCGAACCCACGACCCGCGGCTTGAAAGTCAGGGTCACTAACCACAAAGCCAACCGGGCTGTCAAGAATGTTTGTTAATAGACGCGATCATTAATAACGAATAATCGTTAACTTAATTGTCATTGGAGTTACGTAAGTTTACTATTAATTTATCTAATTTTAAAATTTCATCTTTAGATAAATTACAAAAAATATCTACCATTTAAAATACCTATCATCGCAAAAATTTAAAATTTTATGTTTTTTACTAAAATAACGAAAAATGCCGTCTTCACACCTAATCACCTATCATCCCAAAAAAGGTAGTCATAATCACCAATCCGCCCCGCGGATTCACCCGCATTCTTATCTACTCAAACATTTCCATATGACCATTCTATTTAGATTACAAATATTTTAATACCGCATGAATACAGAAAAAAACGTAAATAAAAGTAATAAATACTTAAAAGATCATTTTGTCCGACCTTGGAATCAAATTCGGCACCTCTGATTGGAAGTCACTCTGTATAAACCTCGACAAAGGTGACTGGAGTCAAAGTATATAAAAACAAAAGAATTTAATTCTGTTTGTTCAGTTTGATTTTTAACTACGCATGTACTATATAAATTTATATAAATGAACTAGTTGACCCGGCAAACTTCGTACTGCCTCAGCATCAATTAATAAAAAAGCTGAATGCTTTAAACCTTCCCTGTACTTACACAAATAATTCAAGACCAAATATAGCCAAATCAGTCTATCCGTTCTCGAGTTTTTGTGAGACTAACGAACAGCAATTCATTTTTATATATATAGATAATTTAGGCATCGGTGACTCTCGACACGATCATGAGTGGTTCAAATGCAGAGATCAAAAACGTACGTACGAATTCACACCACCGGCTTTCGGTGAAGGAAAACATCGTGAGGAAACCTGCTTGCCCGAGATGTCACAATTAAAGGCATGTGCAGTCCGCCAATCCGCACTAGGCGCGCGTGTGGACTATGGCCTAAACCGCCTCGTTGTTAGGGGAGGCTCGTGCCCCTCGGTGGAGACGTATATGAGCTGATGCTAAGCTAATTTTTGCGCGGGTGAAGCCGTGGGGCAGAAGCTAGTACTATGTATTATTATTGCTTCTTGCAATTTGTAGCTTTATTTTTTTACTGCGCAGCGACGGAAGTACTTTTCCAGTATTGAGAAGTCATTAAACCTTTACCTTAGTAGGGTAAATATTATAAATATAAAATATCATAGGCTTATAAGCTGGGTTTTCGAAATGACAAACATCGATAGGAAAATGTGACCATTACCTGCAGTAAAGTTAAAAGGAAACTACGGGACCCTAAGTCCTAAACTATTTTTCTGAGCAATTACTTTTGTTATTTCAAATAATTTTGCGGAACTTGTTTAAAGTTAACGGGTCATTTTACTGTTGAGTTAACTTTTTATGATATTTTTTATATACATAGATATTTTTATGATGTTGATTGAAGTTTTTGTTGAAAGGTTTAATTGTATCTATAGATTGAATATAATTATAATCTAACGGCGTTTACTATGAGATTATCTATACTAATATTATAAAGAGGAAAGATTTGTTTGTTTGTTTGTTTGTTTGTTTGTTTGTTTGTTTGTAATGAATAGGCTCCGAAACTACTGGACCGATTTCAAAAATTCTTTCACTTTTGGAAAGCTACATTATCCCCGAGTAACATAGGCTATATTTTATCCCTGTATTCCCACGGGAACGGGAACTACGCGGGTAAAACCGCGGGGAGGCAGCTAGTAAAATATACACAGGTAAAGTTATTAATAGGAAAGAAAGGCAAGAACCTTAATTTGAATACAATAACTAATATAAATTAAAACTTTCTTGTGCCTCTTAATGCTGACTTCCGTATCGGTGGTAGCTTCAGCAATTTTGACAATCATATTATTTGGGAGTATATTGAATAATAATTAATATCCTGGGATATTTTTCACACACGCCCAATCTGATTTCAAACTAAGCAGAGCTTGTAATATGGTAACCAGATAGCTGATATACTACATAAACTACTTTTTAAATACATACTTATGTAGATATTAACATCCAGACAGCACAAAGAGACATATTCATGCATACAAATGTTTGTCCTGGGTGGGATTCGAACCCACGACACCGCGGCTTGAAAGTCAGGGTCACTAACCACAAAGCCAACTGGGCTGTCATATTGTATACCTATTAAATTTGTTTTTTTTTTTAACAATTTACTATGAAGAGGCCCGTTTACATAAAACAAATGGGATATAGTTAAAAGGCCCCTTAAATTTAATTAGATTAACAATTAGTAATATATGTATTTAGCACAAACAAGATATAAACGCTAAAACATTATTATCGATGTAGGTAAACGACCTTATAGCTTAACGATCAATGGTTTTAGGTTGTGGAAAAACATCTATATATATAGAACAACGACCCCGCCGCCTCTGTCTGTCTGTCTGAACGCAGATTTTCGCGAACAGATTTTCATGCGGTTTTCACCAAATTACGAAAAATTTCATGGAGAAGGTTTTTATGTGTAATACATCAGTTTGAACCCGGTAGGTGGCGCTGGTGGGCAGAACGAAGTCTGCCGGATCCGCTAGTAGGTTCTAATCCGAGGTCGAGGAAGTAAAGATAAATATGTCCTTACTCTTTTTATTAGCCTAAGAGAAAGGGAGATAACACTATAATTAGTGGAAACTGACAGTTAAGTTCTAAATAAAAAAAAATACCGAAAGAAAAGTTATCATAAACTTACTAATATTATAAATGTTACGGAGAAGTACTTAACGGATTTGTATGAAATTTATTTATTACTAGAATTAATACATTGGTTACTTTTTATCCTGGGAAAATAGATGATCCCGGGAACGCGGTTGAAACCCTGGGGACCTATATTAGTTTATGAGATTAAGTTGTGAGATTTTTTGGATGTATGTTTGTTACTCTTTCACGTCAAAACGTGTGAAGGGATTGCAATGAAATTTTGCACAGAGTTAGAATATGTTCTGGAATAACATATAGGCTACTTTTTATTCCGGAAATTGAAGATCCGTCCGAAACGCGGGCGAAACTGCGGGGAGCTACTAG
The DNA here is from genome assembly GCA_905147785.2 of Thyatira batis. NCBI lineage: Eukaryota > Metazoa > Arthropoda > Insecta > Lepidoptera > Drepanidae > Thyatira > Thyatira batis. The sequence continues at coordinate 8,324,323 of LR990504.1, read as the reverse complement.
TTAATCAAGTCAAATCATTCATTCAGTTAAGAAAATAAATACTCATTCTTAATTATTTAAGAGCATACTCATCAAATAAGTTCATTGACTTACTAACAAACAAAAAATATGTTGGATATATTAATATGTATTTACGATTAATGTAATTTTACTTACAAAAAAAACAAAAAAACTGTTTGTTTATGCAGGTAATTTTGTTTATACCGTCATACTATATATTATATTAAAATTCGGTTATTAGTTATAAGTCCTAGGTATACCCAAATACAGCTTGAGGACTTAATGTATTTTAAAAACATTAATTTGCTGAGTTTTTTGTTGACTCTTCTTAAAAAAACCTTCCAAACCGAGTGTTAGTTAGACTGTTTATACTTAAATGCTTGTAAAAATCTATTTAATTTCAGCATTTTTAACCGTTACTAACTATTCATAAGTGGCTCCACCTATGATGATATTTTCTTGCAAATTTTTACTTACAAAAAAACCAAAAAAATATAGGTACTTACATAAAAAAAATTCAGCTAAACTAAACACTATTAAACAATGAATACACAACTAAATAACAAAGGCTGTGCTCGCTCGTCGCCGCGTGCGCCGGTACTGAGGCGTTGCGTCGCTCTCCTATAACAAGCGAATTTGAACTGAAAATCACGCAAATTACATAATATTATGACTATGACGATAGCCAGGGTTATCACTCACGGCCTTTCGAACTAGGGTTGTCACAAACTTGCATCCATCTTGGATAACTCCGGTTCTAACCGGTTTCTGGGGTTTATTTGGGACATTAGCTTCAGCGGCTTTGACTTCCGTAAGAAAGGTTTAGTTTTTTTTATTCATAGCTGTACTAAGGAAAACTTGTACTGTTAAGTTAACAAATAATTGATATTTAAAGGTATTTATTTTTAACTGACAAGATTTGACAATATTTTGTCGACCATTTTGGCAATGAAATTTTAGTTCGCAATGAAGTAAATTTTGGATAGGTATATTATTTACAAAACTCCGTAACAATGATTTATATAATAAAATTATTAAAGGAAATAGCTTTTTAAATACTGTTTTAACATCCCTCTTTAGTTACTTAAAATTATAGAGAACTAGTGGCTCCCCGCGGATTCACCCGCGTACCCGGGAGATCGTCCATTTTCCCGGGATGAAAAGTGGCTTATGTCCTTTCTCAGGCTATCTGTGTACCGAATTTAATTTAAATCGTTAATGTAGTTTTAGCGTAAAAGCGAGACAGACCGAGTTACTTTCGCATTTATAATATTCGTATAGATTCTATCCAATCTATACACAGTATACAAAATAGTATTTTCCGGCAGTCTGTACGCATATATCCTTTAAACTACCCAACGGATTTTACAGCAAGATTTATGTATAGATAATAAATAATAATATTGCTTTGAATATGACAATAATGTTTTGCTAAACGTGTCTAGTATACGTATATATGGATAAGAGAACACTTAAAATTCTGTCTATAAATGTTATACAAATACAAATATTAATTAATAAAATAACCTTAAATAACTAAAATCGCTTAGATTACTAAATTACCCACTAAAAGAGCTAACTTGACCTAGAATTTCAGATTGACACAGTTAGGCAAATATATAAACCACAACGTCGAATACGTCATGAAGTGCTCTTAATAAAACAAGCTAGTTCAAAACTCTGTCAAGAGATGGCGCTACTACGTTTTTTTACTTATCCGTTGTTGCTTTGTGCAAAATTACTGGGTATTTTATTAAACACTTTTGCAAAAATAAATACGTATAAATAATTATAAACACTTAAACCTACACCCGTGTCACAAGTCTCGGGATCTGCTCGTAGTTTCTCTTTCTGTCACACGATGGACCCGGCACCCGCACGGTGAATCCATGGAATGCTAAGAAGTTCGTCTCTCTGAACAGGCGGATAAACAGACGGTCCACTCAGGTCGGTCAGGCAGGGAGCAGGGGATTGCCGATAAAATGCAGCCCTTGAATACAAAGACATAGGAAGGAGATAACTACAGTAGAAAAATATTCCTCCATGAACATCTATCTATAGGTAGGTACTAATATTATAAATGCGAAAGTAATTCTGTCTGTCGGTCTGTCTGCCTCACTTTCACGCTAAAATAACGGAACCGATTTAAATAAATTTTGGTACACATATAGTCCAGAGCCTGAGAAAGGACATAGGGTACCTTTTATCCCGGGAAAATGGAAGATCTCCCGGGTACGCGGGTGAAATCGCGGTGAGCCACTAGTCACTAGTATGGTAAAATTGTAATGTACATTGTAAGTAAATTTGCATATGAATAACACTTGTTAAAATGTTTTGTTTCAGTTGTTTTACGGTTTTTCATTATAACAAAACTAATACAATAAGTTATGGATACTTAATATCGATATTTATTTAGGTACAGAGGCTAAGCAAAAAACGTTATTTTAGGGAGAAATATATGTTTATCTGCGTTTTTCCGTATCATAATCATATGTCAATTTATTTAATTATTTTGTAGTGGGAATTTGGATGATTTATTAAACACATATAACCTGTTAGAATTAAAACTGAAATAATTATTTAAAATCGTAAACAAACCCGCGAGTCGCGATATAGTTCTAGTTCAAACATAGTAAAAACATCAAAAGACTTACAATTTTGATAACATAATTCGTATTTTTAATGCATTAGTAAGAGTTTTACAACTTAGCAACTGGATTTAATTGTACTAAGTCATTTAAATGTCGTTAAAATAACTTATAACATAGCGCGACTTTCCTTGCTAATTAAAACTTGTTGACTAGCCGAATAGCTTTGTGGATAGAAGCCCTGACTTTCAATCCGCTGGTTGTGGGTCCGAATCCTATTTAGGACACACATTTGTGTCTGCATGAAAGTCTATAATTTTTTAAAGTTGAAGAGTTCGTTTGGACGCGCTAATCTCAGAAACTACAGGTTCGAATTAGAAAACTTATTTTAGTGTTACATAGCCCATTTGTCGAGGAAGACTATAAGCTATAGGTATAACATCACGCTACGACCAATAGGAGCGGAGTATCAAAGCAAAATGTTGCACAAACGGGGTAGAGATGACGTAGACGAAATATCACGGGTCATCAAGTATTTGATATCTACTAATATATAATGTTACTATGTAACTAGTGGCTCCAGGCGGTTTCACCCGCGTTCCCGGGAGATCTTCAAGTATCCCGCGATAAAAGTAACCTATGTGTTATCTAGAACATATTCTAAGTCTGTGCCAAATTTCATAGCGATATCTTCAGCCGTGAAAGAGTAACAAACATAAATCTGTAATTACATACTCACAAACATTAGCATTTATAATATTAGTAGTATATTAGTTTTCTGGTTACCATAATATAGCTAGCTTAGTTTGCCATGAGAGAAAAATGTACCAAAATGTGTACTAACAGAAATATTTACGTTTTTATATATATATAACTGTTTAAATGTAAATAAGAGATGACAGCGGGCGTCAAGAGACATTTCATTGTATACTTTTGTACGCGATGTACAGACAAACATTAATCGTTTTTATTAGTTTATTTATTTTTAGTACATACTGTGTTCATGTTGAGGATACGGAATTGGTTATGACTTTTTTGGTAAGATATTTTGACACTATTTAACTAGAGGGAGTTTTAGTTAAAGATTAGTTTTAGGTGTTTTTTTATATTTAGTTTTAATCGACTAGAAGGTGTTGGCTTCAGATGGCTTTTGCAACTGAAGGAGTTGTAGGTGTAACGTTTAGAAGATATATGTATATTATTTGAATTAAAATAGCTTAAAGACAAATTATCATGCTTTTCTTACTACAGCGTTACACCTAATATCTATGTAACTATTTTATGTGTAAATTTCTTTCTTCTACCTTAATTGGCATTAGATAAACTATTATAACTAAATGTGTATAGAATACATTTTATTTAGAGTTAATTGAAGATCCATCGAGCTTGAATAAATTGATTTTTTATGTTTGTATGTAGGTAGGTATGTATGCATGTATTTCTAATTTATTATTCTATAAAAAAATGTTTTAAGGGAAAACTTGGAATATTATAAGATCAATTAAAATACGAAAAAATGTCATGTTTTTGATCCTGATTTTTAAGTTGCTGGTCGTAAATTCGAATGTCAGTCTGTTTGTCCTGTAGCTGGATGTAAACATGTATATAAGCGTTTATAAAAATGAGTATATGTAGTATATCAGCTATCTGGTTACCATAGCACAAGCTCTGCTTAGTTTGGAATCAGATTGGCCATGTGTGTATGTACTAGTAATATGCCTATATAGGGCGTCCACCCACAAGGTGGACCGACGACTTGATAAGGGTCGCTGGAACCCGCTGGATGCAGGCAACGTCCAACAGGTCTGCATGGAAGTCGATGGGGGAGGCCTATGTTCAGCAGTGGACGTCCTACGGCTGATATGATGATGATGATATATATTTCTCCTTCTCAGATCCATCGTCATGGCGACAGAACACCACTAAAGCATCAAATCTATTTAAGCAACGATGTGAATTCCTTGACTAAGTTATCAGAGCGCTATGGCTATGGACAGCTGACTAATGTAAGTTATCTTTGTTTAAATTTAATCTGGATGTAAATATCTATATGAGTATGTATTTAAAAAGTAATTAATATATGTAGTATATTACTTTTGACAGCCCGGTTGACTTTGTGGTTAGTAACCCTGACTCTCAAGCCGCAGGTCGTGGGTTCGAATCCCACCTAGGACAAACATTTGTATGCATGAATATGTCTGTTTGTTCTGTGTCTGGATGTAAATATCTATATAAGTATGTATTTAAAAGTAGTATAATATGTAGTATATCAGCAATCTGGTTACCATATCACAAGCTCTGCTTAGTTTGGAATCAGATTGGCCGTGTGTGAGAAATGTCCCAAGATATTTATTATTTATTAATTACATTATTACAGGTAGGTAAACAACGTAGCTACAAAGTGGGTGGGTTCATAAGACGAAGGTACAACCAACTGCTGTCCCCAAGGTACAACTCCTCAGAGATATATATCCGGTCCACGTTGACGGACCGCTCGATGATGACGGTCCTGGTTGCCATGGCAGCGGTGTACTCAGCAGACGACGACAGATGGAGCAGCACTATAAACTGGACACCAGTTCCATATGAGACTCTACCAATGAAATATGATCATGTGAGTGTCAATTTCTGATTTATTAAAGTTTGCCAGCCGATTGGCTTCGTGGTTTGTGACCCTGACTTTCAAGCCACCGGTCGTGGGTTCGAATTTACCCTGGGGCCCAGGGTAAACATTTGCACCTATGCATGAATATGTATGTACCTTTGTTCTGTGTCTGGATGTAATTATCTATAGGTATAACTATGTATTTAAAAGTAGTATATATAGTATATCAGCTATCTGGTTACCACGTCACAAGCTCTGTTTAGTTTGGAATCAGATCCGTGTTTGAAAAATGCCCCAGGATATTTATTTATGAACAAACTTGAGTCCAGCCTGTAGTTTTCCCCGCTTATTTTTATTCCCCTCCCCGAAAGGCATGCGATAAAATATAGCTCATGTTACTCCCTGATAATATAGCTTTTCATTGCTGAAAGAACTATTCAGATGGGTCTAGCAGTTTCGGAGTTAATTCTATGCCGAAAAAATCTTATTTTTAAATAAGACTTATTTAAGTATTTAGCGATTATTGTAACTAAAGTAGGTACTCGGAGTGCTTCTCTTCTTTGATATGTACTCTCTTTTTCTTCTTTAATGGTTTAAAGTAACTGTACTTTTTTAAAGCTAATGGCCATGATCAGCTGTCCAAAATTCACGAAGATCACTGAAAATGTATTCAACGCAGATATACCTTCTATGAACAAGTATAAATATGTTTTGGAGAAACTGTCAAAAGGACAAGCTTACAACATCACTGGAAAACCGTTGCAGTCGTATGTTGTTTACGATATGTATTTAAGTCAGGTATATTAGCTTTATTCTTGTTTAAAATAATTTAGTTAATGAAAATATTATAAGCCATTTATGGGCTAAAAAGCCACTTATGAAAGTCAAAGCTGCTGATGCTACTACCGGTCCGGAAGTCGGCCTTCAACTGAGAAGAATAGGTAAGAATCTCAGCAAGGCTACATGATAAAAATAAAATCAATTTCGCTTATATAGAGCACTTATGTCAAAACTGCTAAAGCTACTCCTAGTTCAGAAGGAAATGATTTAGACAAATTATAAATAATAATTAAACCTTGCTCAGTATCTAACAGGTTCTTAATAATAAATTGAACAGAATAATTATTGATAACATTATTATTATTGTAAAAGCCATTATTAAAAACTTGTTTTAAAAATAGAAACTGCAGAGTTTATGCTTCTCAGCAAGAAACCTTCCGAACTGAGCATTAGTGTCGACGTTTCTTAAGCCTATTTGAAGGAATAAATATATTTCAAGTGAGCTGAAATAAATGGATTTGAATGAAATTTCTTTTTATACTAAATAGCTGCCTCCCCATGGTTTTACCCGCGTAGTTCCCGTTCCCTTGGGAATACAGGGATAAAATATAGCCTATGTTACTCGGGGATAATGTAGCTTTCCAAAGGTGAAAGAATTTTTGAAATCGGTCCAGTAGTTCCGGAGCCTATTCATTACAAACAAACAAACAAACAAACAAACAAACAAATCTTTCCTGTTTATAATATTAGTATAGATTACAATACATATTTATTTACCCTCAGCTAAGCATGGGACTACCCTTATCACCAATACAGCGGGACCTATTCCCCGCATTACAAGAAGCGGCTGAGGCAGCATTAGAGTTTGTTTTTGGGGATGAGGAAAACAAAATTTATCAGACTGGTAGGTATAATATACAAAAGTATCTATTCAGTTTCCTACTAATATTGTAAATGCGAATGTTTGTGAGCTTGTGTGGATGTATGTACGGACACTATTGGCTTTCTGGGTGGGTGAAGGAAAACAACGTAAGGAAACCTGCATGCCCGAGATGTCACAATTAATGGCATGTAAAGTACGCTCATCCTCACTAGGCCCGCCTGGTGGTCTATGGTAAACCCCCTTGTTGTTAGGGGAGGCTCGAGCTCCTCGGTGGAGTCGTAGGTATATGAGCTGATGATGATGGATGTATTTTTTTTTTCACAGCTGAAGGGATCGCTTTGAAATTTGGCACAGGGTTAGAATATGTTCTGATTATTTTCAAACATTATTTGGATTTGTAACATTAAAATTATATTACTTCGTATCTCTTTTCACCATAATATAAATGAAAGAGATGTACTTATTGTAGTAAATTGTGTACATCAGATTAAAGGTCTAAGTCTTGAATGTCTATTATATCCTGATCATACATTTCAGGAGTACTTCTACACGATTTCTTCAGAGCAGCCTCATCAGTTATATCTGGCAGTGAGACCAGGAGAGTGTGGATATTTTCAGCTCACGATTTAAACGTATTTGCAATGCTTGGAGTATCAAAAGTGGTGCCAAAACCAAAATTCGTTAAATACGGTGGTATATTTGCTTTAGAACTAAGGAAAGATCTGAAAACTGGTATACATTATATTTTGGTAAGTTTTTTATGTTAAAGAGTATTATCTATACTAATACTATAAAGAGGAAAGATTTGTTTGTTTGTTTGTAATGAATAGGCTCCGAAACTACTGGACCGATTTCAAAAATTCTTTCACCTTTGGAAAGCTACATTATCCCCGAGTAACATAGGCTATATTTTATCCCTGTATTCCCACGGGAACGGGAACTACGCGGGTAAAACCGCGGGGAGGCAGCTAGTTGGATATAAAGGTATAATAGGATCAGCAAATCTTTTAAATATTTATTATATATTTTTATGTGTCTATTTAATTTATATTCTAACTAGAAACTTCTCTATTTTATAAAACGGTAGCTTGCTTTAGCGGTTTTACCCGAGTTCTTGGTTTCTTTAAATTCACGTTATTAAATCGATTTAAAGCTGTTCCAAATCCCTTCAGATTTACTGACTTGATTGAAAAACATGTCCATGCAAACTTTCTCATTTATGATAGTTGTAAGATTAAGTATAATTATGTATGATAATAAAGTTATATGTTACTAGCTGCCTCCCCGCGGTTTTACCCACGTAGTTCCCGTTCCCGTGGGAATACAGGGATAAAATATAGCCTATGTTACTCGGGGATAATGTAGCTTTCCAAAGGTGAAAGAATTTTTTAAATCGGTCCAGTAGTTTCGGAGCCTATTCATTACAAACAAACAAACAAATCTTTCCTCTTTATAATATTAGTATAGAAGATATACCAGGATATAAGTTCTCAGGTTCTCTCTCAGGATATTTTTTAAAAGATTTCCCCATAATTTTTATTTAATTTTCTTATTTTCAGCCAGTATACGTCAGTTCACCAGAACAACCCGAAGAGTATCTGAGAGTGGACGGCTGCGATCACATATTATGTAATTATGATACATTTAAAAAAATCACATCCAAATATGCATTGGATTATAAAGCATGGCAAACAAAGTGTGAATATGTCGATAATAAAGATGAACCATATGATGAGGAATATATGAAAATAGACTAACTTGAAGTAACAAAAAAAAATTAATAAAAAAATACCTTCTATTTAGACTTTCACAGTTAGTGACTCTTAAATGATAGGATTCTTAATATTAGGTAAATAATCATCAGTATCTTTAGAACGTTGTATAATTGACCACCATTTTGAAGTTTTTAATAACCCGATTGATTGTTGTTTTATTGCAATTATGTGTATCTAAAATGATACGCAAAACTAGACATTTATGCAAATCTTCGTACTACATCCGCCATGTAATTAAATTTTATATCTTTTATATTATTATTATTACTGTTAGGTATTTTAGATTTTTTATTTTATTTTATTTTTTTGTATAGTTCACTGGTTGTTCGTGATGTCATGAGGGGTTCCGACTGAAAACCAGCGCGAACACTAGTGTTCTGCTAGCCTAAGCCTTATGCTGAGTCGGGACCTTTTCCTGGCATCACACAACATTACATTTCTTTTTTTTATTTTGTTTTCCTTGTGTTGTGTGTTTTGTACACGTCTGCTGTATTTTGTATGTTGTCTGGAATAAATGTATTTTCTTTCTTTCTTTGTGTAAAAAAATGCAATTATTGCCCATGTTAAATTAAGAAATAATCAAAAAATATATTATTTTTATTCAATACTGTCCTCCTTTAAACTTTTGCATAACTATTTTGCCTACGGTTTTCCAAACATAGATACCTACAACTTACAAGCTTTCGCATTTACCTATAAAATTAGTAAGTAAATATTATTACAGCCGTAGTGGCTCAGTTGGGAACGCACCGACTCACGATAATGAGGGTGCCGGTTCAAATCCCTGGCCCGTACCTCTGAGTTTATAAAAACTTACGTACGGATTCACACCACTGGCTTTCGGTGAAGGAAAACATCGTGAGGAAACCTGCATGCCTGAGATGTCACAATTAAAGGCATGTGAATTCCGCCGATCCACACTAGGCCCGCGTGGTGGACTATGGCCTAAACCCCCTCGATGCTAGGGGAGGCTCGAGCTCCTCGGTGGAGACGTATATGAGCTGTTGACGATGATGAAATATTATTACTACCATTTAAAACTAAAAATAAGTTCAATAAGAACAAAAAAGAAGCATTCTACTCTATACCAATACTAAACAGCTACCAAAGACCAATCACATAGTCAGACCCATTCGATCAATAATCGAAATGTTCATCAGAATCGATTGATATTCAGTTATCGATTAAATCAATATGCGATAGTCACTCGATCAGGCTACACGTCGCGACTGGCGAATATTCACAGCTGAATAATTCACAAGCCTATGGTACTACTATGATGGTACAAGGATCTATGAAAGAAAGCTAGCACTGCCCCGCGGTTTCACCCGTTTCCCTAAAAAAAATAATATAAATATATTAAAAAACCTTTTATTTCCTACGGCTTATAATACAAGAAGATCAGATTAAGTTAGTGTAGTTACATGCTATTATTAGTTTTGTTAGTATTTTATTTGGTTTTTAAATTTACTTGTGTTAGTTTTTCCTTATTATTATTCAGTAAGAATACTAAGGTATATTATAGTTTAAGCTACTTTCTGATAATGTAGCTTTGCGTTGGTGAAGGAATCGCAGAATTGCTTTTGTGGTTTAGGCGTGAAAGAGTTACAAAAAAACTCACCTTGTCCCACATGTCCCAGGATATTTAATAATTTATTTATTTATATACATATTATCTATACTAATATTATAATGAGGAAAGATTTGTATTTTTGTATGTAACGAATAAACTCAAAAAGTACTGGACCGATTTTAATAATTCTTTTTCCATTAGAAAGCATCATTATCACTGAGTAACATAGGCTATATTTTATCCCTGTATTCCCACGGGAACGGGAACTAAGCGTTACTTATAAAAGGAGCGATAAACAAAAATGTTTGTTAACATAGATACTCTTCAATATTTTTAGTTTTATGCAAATGTAGTAACCGAAAAATCGGGTGGGGCTGTGCCGGGGCACACGGCCGTTGGTTTTAACGTGAAACGTCTATGTTAGCGAATCGCTTTTAAATTAAAAGATTGAAATGAAAATAATGTCATAACAGCAAGCTGACTATATAAGTGAAATATTCACACCACATTTTTGTTTCTAAGGCTAATAGTTTTTTAGTTATTAAGGTACGATGATATAGACCTTTTCGTTACGGTCCACTTTTTGGACGTGGTACCCGTATGTTTCGGCGCGATTGTAAAGACGTTTCACGTCAAAATGTAGGTATATTTGACTATTCGTAGATCCGAGTCCGTGGACTACCAGCTCGTTTCGGACTAGCTTTTACACATCGTTGAAGCCGCCCGCCGCCCGCCATCGAGTGTTCCGAACATCGAGCATGTAACCAATAGAGTAGCAATAGTGAGCCATTTGTTTAGCAACGCATCAATGATTTGTCACGTATAACTGGTATAACTAACAAACCACGCTCGAACTAAAACAGTACCCGACCAATAAGAGACCTGTGTGTACGACTTGACCTTGAGTCGGCCAATCAGAACACAGGGGCCGGCGCAGCGTTTTGGCGTATTTTGTTTTCTAACAAAACTGTTAACAGTTCTACTCTATTGGTTACATGCTCGATGGTTCCGAACTACGAGCTAACTGTATTCGCATATACTCACTTCTTAAAGTCCAGTTGAAATTGACACAAAATGTCCGAGCCTCAACAACGGAAAGCTTAAAATTGGCAGAGCTTTGAATTGTAAGTTTAATTGAAATATGGTCTTTAATTTGTGCTAAAGTAAATGAAGGTTATTAAATATTTTATAAACTGTTTGTTGTACTGTAACAATTAATGTATTTATCTTTAAAGAACACTAGCGGGGCTCCCCGCATACCCGGTAGGTCTACCATTTTCCCCGAATAAAAAGTAGCCTATGTCCTTTCTCAGGCTCTAGACTGTGTACCAAATTTCATTAAAATCGGTTTAGTAGTTTTAGCGTGAAAGCGAGACAGACATACAGACATACATAATATTACTTAGGATTAAATTCCGTCCCGCGATTCCAAGGGATTTTCACTTTTCCTAAAAATGATTTATGTGTTATTCCAGAACATACTCTAATTTTGATAAATTTATTAGTTATTGCGTCAAAAACTACCAATATCCATACAGCATTATACTTCATTTTTAATATTATTTTATTACATATATACGACTAGCTGCCTACGCGCGGTTCCACCCGCACAGTTTCCATCCGGAGGATACGGGAATAAAATAGCTTATATTACTCCCTGATAATGTAATGTGCTTTCCAATGGTGAAAGAATTTTTGAAATCGGCACGGTAGTCTTTGAGTTTATTCATTATAGCTGCCTCCCCGCGGTTTTACCCGCGTAGTTCTCGTTCCCGTGGGAACACAGGGATAAAATATAGCCTATGTTACTCGGGGATAATGTAGCTTTCCAAAGGTGAAAGAATTTTTGAAATCGGTCCAGTAGTTTCGGAGCCTATTCATTACAAACACACACGTACAAAACAACCACAACTTTACTTCGTTTGTGGTGCGGGTTCCTGCTCAATCTCTCGAAACCTTCACGAAGGAGGAGTTTTGGCCGAAAGGTGTGGTGTTCCGTCGTTTTCGCAGGACAATACCCACCGCGCAGGCGAGCACGTCGCCGTCTCTACGTGCCCTAGTTTAAGAAAAACATGTTTATATTTTTTAATATGTATTTTTAGTTTTAAGGTATATATACTATGGGCCTTGTAGCCTGCAATAAAGATTTATTATTATTATTATATTATTATTAAAATACAATTTGTTCCTTTTTATAATATTAGTTTAGATATTGCGTGATGTAATTAACAAAAAAGGTATTAACACTTTTTCAGCAACAAATTATCGTTGGATGTCTATTTTGATTGGCCTATCGCGTACTCCATGGCGATGACTGATACGGGTCCCGCATTAAATCTGTATGCAATTAACCTGAATATGTATTAGGTTACCAGACTTAGCATCTAACTAGGTTTCTAACTGTAAAACTTTGTGATGAAAACTCTGTTTGCAATAAGAATTAAGAAAGTTTATAATAATAATAATAAATATCCTGGGACATTTTTCACACACGGCCAATCTGATTCCAAACTAAGCAGAGCTTGTGATATGGTAACCAGATAGCTGATATACTACATATACTACTTTTAAATACATACTTATATAGATATTTACATCCAGACACAGGACAAACAGACATATTCATGCATACAAGTGTTTGTCCTGGGTGGGATTCGAACCCACGACCCGCGGCTTGAGAGTCAGGGTTACTAACCACAAAGCCAACCGGGCTGTCAAAAAAATGTCATATTATTCTTTATAAAGAATAATAAAGTAAAAATTAGCTAAAAATGGTTAAAATCTCCACTAATTTTATAAATGCGAAAGTAACTGTCTGTCTGTTACGCCACGCCAAAACCAATGAACCGATTAGTATAAAATTTGGTGTAGATATAGACTAGAGCTTGAGTTAGGACAAAGGTCACCATTTATTTCACCTGAGTATTTTTTAAGTGCCTAGTTAAATTTTCTTCGCTACAATTTCAGAGGATGAAACATTAAGAATAACCCCAAACTTATATACCACTAGCTGCCTCCCCGCGGTTTTACCCGCGTAGTTCCCGTTCCCGTGGGAATACCTTAATTCCTTATCAATTTAGAACGAGCTCAAAGGTCATTACTGAAGGTAATACTTCGTAAGCCCTTTCGATATCCAACTAATCAGTTATATTCAGAAAGTAGTGCTTTAACAATAAGACAAAATTATATCCTCCACACTGTATTAAGACTACACAATCGGACTCCTGCTACCTCAACCTCAATATTGAAAAGAAGAAAGGACAAAATATTCTCAAATGTTCAGACAAACACAGCTTTCCTGCAGAGACAGCACATTTTTCTGTCCTCTTACCTCTATAACAAAATTAATAAAATACTGGATCTTCATAAATTAAATTATTCTGCTTGTAAAGAAAAACTAAAAAACTGGATACAAAAATTATCCTATGACGAGACTGAGAACCTACTTATTATATTGCCTAAATAGTCTTCAGCCTAATATGTACATTGTTTTTGGCATAAATAACCTAGACATAAACTATGACATAGACAATAACGGGGAAAATACTTTTTATAATAACTTAAATAATTATTTACATAATAAATATAAAGAAAATAAAAATATGAAGTTGGGTGCTATTTTCTACCTGCAGAATTATTATTAGAATTATTTTATGAAATGAAGATGAAATGTAGCACTAGGAAGGAGGTCCCCAAGATACAGGTTATCCTAGTTTGGGGACCAACATATCTTTTGTAAAACTGCTTATATTTACGAATAAACTTATTATTATTATTATTATTATTATTATTATTATTAATACAGGGATAAAATATAGCCTATGTTACTCGGGGATAATGTAGCTTTCCAAAGGTGAAAGAATTTTTGAAATCGGTCCAGCAGTTTCGGAGCCTATTCATTTCAAACAAACAAACAAACAAATCCTTCCTCTTTATAATATTAGTATATACTAGTAGCTCCGGTTTTGCCCGGGTTCCGGGGGGATCTCCAATTTTCCCGAGAAAAAAAAGTAGCCTATGTCCTTTCTCAGGCTCTAGACTATCTGTGTACCAAATATCGTTTCAATGGGTTCAGCAGTTTTAGCTAGACAGATAGACAGAGTTACTTTCGCATTTATAAAATTAGTATGGATAGTACTCGTAGCATAAAAAAATCTCTTTTTACGTGTCTGTACATAAGTCTGTATACTTAATATTCTTGCTATAAAATCTAAAATGTATATAGTAAGATGTGCCTTTTAGTTAAATCTGAACAATTCTATTTGGGCGTTTACTTAAAACTTTGCCTGCACATAGCTCGGTAACGTCTTCCGAACAAATTGGAAAACAAATGTAGTTGGATAAAGGTGGGAGCCTCTTGATGAGCGGAGCGGACTATGTAGCGGGTGACATAGCGGGCATGATGTATTGTCACTACATAGTATAAAACAAAGTCGCTATCCCCCTCATAGTCTGTCCCTATGTATGCTTAGATCATTAAAACTACGCAACGGATATTGATGCGGTTTTTTTAATAGATAGAGTAATTCAAGAGGAAGGTTTTTATGTATAAAACATACGCTATGACGAATAGGAGCGGAGCATCAATCAAAACTGTTGCAAAAACGGGTAAGTGACGCTAACGAATTTGCGCTGGTCACCTAGTTTTTTATGTAAGTTTGTCCATCACTTAAAGAAAATAAAGAATGTTTATTACGGAGAACAACCAAGATTCGCTTCAGTGAATCAAAAAATATTTGTTTTGTGGTAAAAAAAACGTAATTCACTCGCTCAAAACAATGACGAAATGGATTAAGAAGTCATCAATCTTAATGTTATATAAATACATTATTTAAATAATATTGAATTATTCTACACAGGCGATAAAGACTACCAAAAGTAGTATTATTAAGTTCGTAAAATTACTCTTAAAACATCGCATTGGGGAATGTCAGACCCAATATATAACCAACCTCACTAATAAATACCTATGTATTTTTATCTCATTACTAAAATCGCTTACCGCTCCGCCTATGCAAGTAGTCGCTACCTAAATAGGTTTCACATGCGGTAGGAGTTGTACAACATATAGAACTAAAATATAGTTTGTTTTACATGTTGTATATGTAAAGATGTTCTCTTCAATGATACTAAAATATCTACTCTTATTTTCATTTACAATGTAAATGAAAAGATTTTCCTTGTTCGTACCAAAATGGTAGAAATGGGACGTTTATGGTAGAATTTCTATTACGTACTTTTTAACAGATAGTTATTAAAATATATTATTTAAAATTACTTAATCATAAGTAAAAATATATTTTATCCCTCAGGAATAGGGGGGTAATTGCTGAGTTTATTGGTGGCTCTTCTCAGTAAAACCTATCTTCCGAACCGAGAGATTGTCTGACTCTTCATTATATGCAAAGGCCTGTTTGAATAAAAATATATTCTTTTTTCATTATACATTATATTGACCGGTTTTTTCAAAGATATTCATTCGTTTGTAGAGCAAAACATTTTGTTACAATAAAAATATGTAGGTATATAGCTAATAGTTAATTACCTATTTGTATATATAGGTTTTCTTAACGCTGCCTCATTACTTGGGCTCGAAAGGTTTCAACAGAACAATACCCATTGTTAGTATATTGAAAATTAAAAACAAATACAAAGGCCTATATTCCTTTTCATTTAGACCGACTTCAAAGAAGGTGGTTGCCTCTTTTGTTAGGTATAGTTTTAACAATATACTTTGTCCGCTTATATCAGTTTCTGGTTGCCATATAACAAGCTCTACTTAGTTGGAATTACGCGGGTATAACCGCGGGTGTCAGCTAGTAGTTTTCGATTTTCTAGTCCGGCGACTTGAAAATCAGGGTCACTAACCACAAAGCCCGGTTCTGTATGAGATTTACCTAGATCAAAATGCGTTATGGATATGTCATATAAATCAATTCATTATCATCATCATCATCATCATCATCAACAGCTCATATACGTCTCCACCGAGCCTCCCCTAACATCGAGGGGTTTAGGCCAAAGTCCACCACGCGGGCCCAGTCCGGATTGGTGGACTTGCACATGCCTTTAATTGTGACATCTCGGGCATGCAGGTTTCCTCACGATGTTTTCCTTCACCGAAAGCCAGTGGTGTGAATCCGTAAGTTTTTATAAACTCAGAGGTACGGGCCAGGGATTTGAACCGGCACCCTCATGATCGTGAGTCGGTGCGTCAATAAATTCATGTAGCCGAAATATTCGGTACTTTCAATTGAAACATATATAAAAGGGAGAGACAAAAGTCTTTTCAAACTCCTAAAAGGTATGAGAGGCAATCAAACTTTTCTATTGAATCGTATTTTTTTGGCTGATAGGGCTGTCCATCAAATCAAATTATATATTTTTTATTCAAATATGTAGGTCTTTACAATCACTTATGAATAGTCACTATTAATACTCGGTTCTGAAAGTTGTTTTTACTGAGATGAACCGGCAACAAACTCAATAATTACTCTTTTCAAAATCCAACTTAGATCTAATACAATAGTGATTTTTATCATCATCTGAATGTGACTTTTACATAATAATAGTTTTCGTGGCCTGTCTTCTGTAAGTTATGCTATGTATTTTAAATCCCTAGTAATATTATAAGTGCGAAAGTAACTCTCTCTGCCTGTTACGGGTTTCTTTCTCTTCCAATTTGTCAATGAGAATAAAGAAATAATAAATTACCATCATACACATCTATACTAATATTATAAAGAGGAAAGATTTGTTTGTTTGTTTGTTTGTAATGAATAGGCTACGAAACTACTGGACCGATTTCAAAAATTCTTTCACCTTTGGAAAGCTACATTATCCCCGAGTAACATAGGCTATATTTTATCCCTGTATTCCCACGGGAACGGGAACTACGCGGGTAAACCGCGGGGAGGCAGCTAGTATTAAATAAAGTGACAAGTGTAACAACCATGGACGTCTGTACCTACAGTTTGGGCGTTTGTTGAGAGGGGAAACTGACCAAATCAAACACAATTTGGTCTTTGTCTTCTGCTGTCTCTGTCTCAGCTTCAAGCTAAAACTACTGAATGAAATTTGGTACACAGTTAGTCTAGAGCCTGAGAAAGGATATATACTACGTTTTATCCCGGGAAAATGGAAGTTCTCCAGTACGCGGGTAAAACCTCGGGTAGCTAGTATAATATATCTTTGATTTACTATGACAAGGTAGGTTATGTTAATGTAAGTAAATATAGTATATACACGCAAAGCCCCGTACATCCCAAGTTTTATACAAAAACATATATAGGTATATATTTTCCTTCAATATACTCGTATTACCTTGCCCCGGATCCCTGAAGATAATAGTGTGGGGACACTGAAAAAAAATACTATCGATATATCGTACAAAAAGGAAACATGTGTAAGTGGAGGATAGTGTCACGAATTTTATGACCATTTTGTGTTTTAAATACCAATTATTTACTGATTACTCAACAAAATAACACATTAGGTTTGAGAGAATTAAAGTTACTTAATCAATAAAAATGTTTTAATGGTTTTAATAGTTTTTAAGTTAATCTCACCGTGACTAATGTTGGATTTCTTTCCATACTTGTGTTAAAGGAGAGGTTAGTAACTACACAATTATGAAATACAAAGAACTACTGAAAACTCTAATGAGTTTATCATTTTATTTAGGTATTTATTAAAGTAAATATACTGGGGTTTTCTCTTACACGGGCAATGTGATTCCAACCTAAGCACCTAGATACTTAATAACATTCTAGTATCAGTATATTAAAACATATTATAAATCCTCTGGCTTGTACCAATGTCACTGGTATTTTAAATAACAGATTAATTAAACATGTAAAAGTTATCGATAAGCCACAAGCTCATCCTTAGCCCGTTTGTAAAGCAATCTCCCTATTTACGAGCGTGCATCGATGCAGACTCTATTAAATCGAGGGTAGAGCCGGTGTCACCTGAATTAATATCGATAATCCGGAGCACAACACTATGCTATTATCGGAAGCTAGATAGCGTCTAATTAATTGTTTATTAAAGACGTCCTTTGATATATGAGGAGACTACGTTATGTAGGAAAGACTATTAGACTCTAGTAAAAGCTGTAATGGCTCAATGGTAAATGCATCGGCACAATATCACGAAGTTACAGATTCAAATCTCTAAGAAGTCTACTTTTATTGTTTTGCTAGCTGCCTCCGCGTGGTTTTACCCGTGTAGTTTCCGTTCCCGTGGGAATACAGTGATAAAATATAGCCTATGTTACTTATTGATAATGTAGCTTTCTAATGAAAAAAGAATTATTAAAATCGGTCCAGTACTTTTTGAGTTTATTCGTTACATGCAAAAATACAAATCTTTCCTCTTTATCCTACTAATCCTACTAATATTATAAATGCGAAAGTTTGTAAGTATGGATGTATGTATGTATGGATGTTTGTTACTCTTTCACGCTCCAACGGCTGAAGGGATCTGCTTGAAATTTGGCACAGAGCTAGAATATGTTCTGGAATAACACATAGGCTACTTTTTATCCCGGGAACGCGGGTGAAACCGCGGGGAGCCACTAGTATTATAAATGCGAAAGTTTGTAAGTATGGATGTATGGATGTTTGTTACTCTTTCACGTAAAAACTACTGAATGGATTTGAATGAAATTTGGAATAAAGATAGCTTATAACCTGGATTAACATATAGGCTACTTTTTATCCCGGGAAAATGGAAGACCTCCCGGGTACGCGGGTGAAACCGCGGGGAGCCACTAGTAATATTATAATTAGACTAGCTTCCGCCCGTTTTAAACCTGTGTTTTTCTGAGTTTGTTAACACTACTATCAAAAATATAAAATCTTCACCCCCATTTTTCATCTTTAGGAATTTTACCTATGTTACTTAAGGAATATTTGTGGAAATTTTCATGATTGCTGACCATCGCATCGGTTTCAGATGTTTGTTGATTGATCAGTCAGTCAGTTTCTTCTTTTATATATGTACCTAGATTATTTTAATTCAAATTTGTTGAAAGAAACCTGCATGCATATGTTATAATAGTTACATCCGGCAGTCGGGCATGTTTAGTCCAGTGCATCGTATTAGACCTGCGTGGTGGACTATGGCCTAAACCCCCTCGTTGTTAAAGGCTTGTACTCCTGCAGTGAAGACGTATATGAGCTGATAATACCTAGTCAAAGGTGGTAACCAAACAAAAGGGCTTTCATAAAAAAGCTGGGCTAGATTAAGCTTAAATTTTTCAACAGTAACTTATAAAGCGTTTCTCTAAAAAGCTTTTACAAAAAGAGTGAGTTTAATTATAAACTTATTATAATACCGGCAAAGCTTTCTTGTCGTCGTGTGCCTCAAAGCTCTATTGTTAAAGCTCTGGATTTAAGCGCAGTTTGTATTGCACGCTACATTTTATGTTGGACAGTTGGATGTACACTTATTTATTCTTCTTCTTTTTAATAAAAATGGTGAATACATATCATGTTACTATCCTTTTGACGTTTAAGAAGTTTTATGAAAAAATATCTTTAGTTTTTAATAAATGATCATTTGAATTTTTAAAATACATATTAGTAGCAGTAGTAGCTTTAGCAGCTTCATAAATACTTATTATAGGACCTTAACGGTAAAACAGCTTTAAGTTTTTGCCTATAAGGTTTATTTTTCCTTAAAACTCCACAATAATCTTCATATAATAGATAGTATAAACTAAAATAATATCCAAATTCAAAAAAACTTTATCAATATCAATTCTGGAAAAAGTTTCCTGAATTAAATGCCCCTACAAATTAAGGTGGGGCTTTAAGATAAGCGGAATTTTGAATTAAGGATACTTAATTCTACTAATACTTTTTTATATATCATTAAAAATACAACAGTTTGGATGTTTGTTTATATGACATGATGAATAAATTATTGTAAAATCTACCTACGATAAAAAAATGGTAAAGAAAAAAATATGTGATAGATCATCATCAGGCCTCTGCTAATAACGAGGGGGTTTAGGCCATAGTCCACCACGCGGGCCTAGTGCAGATTGGCGGACATCACATCCCTTTAATTGGGCCATCTGGGGCATGCAGTATTCCTCACGATGTTTTCCTTTACCGAAAGCCAGTGGTGTGAATCCGTACGTAAGTTTTTAAACTCAGAGGTACGGGCCACACTTACACCCTCATGATCGTGAATGCGTGCGTTCCCCTCTGAGCCTTTATGTGAAATTTTCTTAGCTAGATATCATTACGCTTTAACTGGCAACCCATCCAACGGCTGACCTCGAAGATAAAGCGTCATCAAATCTCAGTTTCAGTGATTATATTGAGAAGTCTAACTTCTCAAATCGACTTTTGGAACTTGGTATCGTCATAAATTGGTTGGAACACCCCCAAGTTCTGAATGTAATCGTTGGTAAATGTTCTATGAAAGCAATTAGTAATTTCCACCGAAATATAGCGATGAAAAGTCGTGGAATAGTTCGTGTAATAGCACGAAATTCAGTCGTTTGCTCCAAGGTTGGTGCGTTTGAATGGACGAGTGTGCTTGACTGTTGTTTACTTGTATATTTTGCTTGCTAACGATACTCATTTTGCTTTAGAAGCTTGGCGTTTTGCTGTCCAATTGTTTACTCTACGAATATTTTATATATGTATTGAAATGCAAAATAAAACACATTTTAAGAAACCTAAAAACTATGTCATAATTAAAGTTACGTATCCGACTTAAGAAAACAATAATGATGTAAAAAATAGTTCTTTTATACATATACGTAGGCGATATGCTTAAAGGACCTACTTATTATTAGGAAATAGGTTGGACTGGGTATAACTTACATAATTTTTATTACTTATGCATACACATTTGTACAAAATATAATGCTTTATTAACAGAAACAAGTCTTCAAGTTGTCAATTATTAATTAAAAGTATTAGACAACTTGCGACTCTAAACGAAGCATGGTATTGATTACATTTAGTAATAGCATTATGACAAGAAAACAAAATAAAAAAAGGAACATCCATAATTACATTAAACTACGTAAAAACTCGACTAGAAAAATACTAATTTACATAAAAGTAAGATAGGGGTACACTAGCGACATCTTATGGCATGAAATGTAAATTCATTTTTCAAGAAAAATCCTAGATGTCGCAACTGAGAACGAATTTCATAAAATAGGTATTTTCAGGTGAGAATTATAATTATTTACTTTAATTTCTGTAGCGGTGTGTAGATGGCGCTAGTGGGTTGGGAAAAACATTTCTCAAAAGTTTATTTTTAGGTTAATTCTTATTATAATAATATCAAAGTATCTTCAAGAAGGGAGTGAAGAGATTTTTACAGGGTCGGCAACGCGTGAGTGACGCCCCTAGTGTTGCCAGCGTCCATAGGCTGCGGTGACCGCTTCCCATCAGGCGGACCGTATGCCTGTTTGCCACCTTTGTCCACCCCCGACGGAAAAACGACGGGGTGTTATTTTATGTTTTTATATATTACTAGCTTCCGCTCCGCGGTTTCACTCACGTAGTTCCTGTTATTTTGGCTGTTGGTCTTCCTAAAATTAATAAATAAAATAAATTAAAATATTGCCTATGACTAACCAATTTTAATAACGTTGCTTTCTATTGGTTAGTATAGTTTCGGAGCCTTCTCATAAACAAACAAAAACAATATAATTATATAAAGTAGATATAGAAAGCTCTTTATAATATGAAGTATAGAAAACATTTTGTATAATTATAAAATGTGTCGTTAGATTAAAAAAGATCAGTCGCACAATTTAAATTAAAACGACAGATTCAGCGTTTAATTCAGAATTTGCTCCGTTTGTTTCAAAATTTAAAAGGGGCTATCCAATTTGTCGTGCGAACTGCTTTTATTGTGACCCAAGCCACGGGGGTTGGGGGTCCTTTGGGGGTCGGGGGTCTGTGGTCGGGGGAAATGTGGGGGTCGGGGGTCCAGTAGTGGATGAGGTGCATGTAAGTTATTGTTCTCGCCACGATTATGTCAAATATCAAACATCGTTTCACGTAAAAATAGTGGTAGGACAGGTGGTAAAAAAGTGAAAAAAAAATTTTTTTTTTCAACGCGAAATTTGTTTGCCTACAGGGAATAATGGAGCGATGGTTATGAAAAATCTTTTGAAAGCGCGCTGAAATATTCATGTTATTTATTTATGGTGTTTTTTTAGGATATTCTGATCTAGATTTTTGCTTAAAGTTGTATGAGAATATGTTATCTAGTGTTAACGGCTAAACACCGAGTCCAAATTGATGTATTATACATAAAAACCTTCCCCATGAAATACTCCGTAATTTGGTGGAAACCGCATGAAAATCTACTCAGTAGTTTTTGTGTTTATGGCGTTCAGACAGACAGAAGGAGGCGGCGTGGAGTTAGTTTTATACTATACCAACTTAATCGGTAAAAACGACTACACTATTTACTATTACAATTTTTAATATTTCCAGTGATTTTTTTCAGGACTTCGATTGAGCACTTAAAAATAATGATTTGAACCTTTCACTGTAATTACGATTTATTCGTAGTTAAGTGATTTTTTATCTATACTAATATTATAAAGAGGAAAGATTTGTTTGTTTGTTTGTTTGTTTGTAATGAATAGGCTCCGAAACTACTGGACCGATCTCAAAAATTCTTTCACCTTTGGAAAGCTACATTATCCCCGAGTAACATAGGCTATATTTTATCCCTGTGTTCCCACGGGAACGGGAACTACGCGGGTAAAACCGCGGGGAGGCAGCTAGTTTTAAAATATTTTCATCGTTATCGTTAGTGCTATCTTGTTAAATTCATAGCATTTTTTTCATATCTTTTTTAAACAGTAAAAGTTTTAATAAAATGTTAGGGTAAGTACACGCTTAAGTATCTTAGTTGTTTTATTGAACGAGTTTGAAGTATATAAAGATATATTTTTTCATATTGAAATCTATCTAAAAGCCATGCTTTTTTTTGTACAATTATAAATAAAAAAAAATTATCATGTTCGCTGTTATAGCTACCTTCAGAATTAATATATAATTTCGCGAAGCAAGCTTAAGTATAGGTACAAAAATCAATATCTGTAAAAGTTTGTATGAATGCGTAAATCTACACAAATATGAGAAAGAGAAAAGATTTGAATTTTTGTTTATTTCTTTGTAACAAATAGGCTCCGATACTACTAAACCGATCTGAATAATAATCTGGAGTAACATTTTATCTCCGTATTCCTACGGGAACGGGAACTACGCGGGTAAAACCGCGCGGCAGCTATCCTACTCATATTATAAATGCGAAAGTCTGAGAGTATGAATGTATGTTTGTTACACTTTCACACAAAAATAACTAAATGGAATCAGATGAAATTTGGAACACACATACTTTATAACATGGATTAACATATAGGCTACTTTTAGTCCCGGGAAAAGTGAAACCGCTGGCAGCCACTAGTATGAAATAAATTATTTAATACCTAAACCATGGTGCGTCAATCCTAACACAAAGCAATTTCAATCCACGTGTAAAACTGTATAAAAACCATATTACAATGAATTTAAATTTCATATGTATCAACAATGCTGTTAATACTATTTCTACTATACCTAAGTTATACTGACGGTACATACGTCATTTCCGTTTACGGTGACGTCATGAGAGACTATGACTTCTTCACCCGGACTTACCCGTGGATTATCGACAATATTGGTGGAGAGATCATGGTGGATTACTATCTTCTTGGCAGCGGAAGGTATACAGTACCTCAGATGTGCGTTCTAAAAGAGTTGAGACTCAATACGTTTTTGCAAGCGCAGTATTTGAAGTGTGAGGCTGAAGGTAAGGTTTCGTTTTTGGCCATTAATTAATTTATTAACAGTTTTTTATGTAAATGATTGAAATAGCGTGTTAACTAGGTATAACCTTACTAGTGACTTTGCGGTTTTACCCGCGTTCCCGGGAGATCCTACAGTTTCCCGGGATAAAAAGAAGCCTAAGTCCTGTCTCAGGCTCTAGCTAGAGTATCTGTGTATCAAATTTCATTTTAATCGGTTCATAAAAGTAGTTTTAGCGTGGAAGCGGGACAGACAGACAGAGTTACTTTCGCATTTAATATAAGTATTAATAATAAGAATAGTACCTACTATCAATCAAGTCAAATCAAATATAATCAAGTTCAGATCTTTTGTTATAGGTACTGTTTATTATTATTATTATGGTTGTGATGTGTTTTTTTGCGCTTAAATAAATAAATAAAATAAAAATAAATAAATAAATTATTTTAGGCAGCCCCAGTGAATACTGCCTCTGCGAAACCGGCATCAACCCTCAAAAGTTCAAACACTGCGTCACAAATGAGGGTGCATTATCAAGCTTCGCATCCTCTAAGTTCCAACAGCTGGGCATCGAAGTGACACCCCTAGTGGAGATCAGTCCCAAGAACACCATCTTCAAAGTTGATGATGAATGGTATCTCAAGAAGATATGCAGGATATTCGGTGATGCTGTACCCAGGGGGTGTGTGAAGCCATTCGCCTGCAACGGTACGGAAGGGTATATAAGTAAGAGGCCCGTGGTACAATTTGATAAGTACTGTGGTAAGGATTGTGGTCAAGATTATACTACTCCGATGACCACTATTTATAATTGATTCATTTGTTAATTATATTAGTATAAAAATGTTGTGTCTCAGTGTTTGTTGTTGAACCCCTCAGAAACGGTTTGGTCGATTTTTATGTATATTTTGTAGTTATGAGAATTGATCGTTAAGTATTTCTTACTCCCACCCCCAATTTTTCCCCCAAAGATTTGATTTTTTGTTTGTTTGCTATGAATAAATAAGTTCTGAAAGTACTTTTGTCAGATCCGAACAATTTTACCAATCAAAAGCTATGTTAAATGTAAATACATATCATAGGCAATGCTTTATCCCTGTATCCTGACGCGAACGGGAATTACCCCGGCGAAACCGTGGGGTAGGATCTAGTTATTTATTATGAACAATATTTAGATCATTTTCGTCGATCATTGACGTGAAGTCATTTACATAAATATAAATAAATAAATATCCTGGGACATTTTTCACACACGGCCAATCTGATTCCAAATAAAGCATCAAAGTGAGCTTGTGTTATGGTAACCAGATAGCTGATATACTACATATACTACTTTTAAATACATACTTATATAGATATTTACAACCAGACACAGGACAAACAGACATATTCATGCATACAAATGTTTGTCCTGGGTGGGATTCGAACCCACGACCCGCGGCTTGAAAGTCAGGGTCACTAACCACAAAGCCAACCGGGCTGCTAATAAAGTATCACTATTCAATTCAATGACAAAAAAAACGTTTCCCCTCAACTAGTACCTATTACTAGTGACACTGTTGAAATCTACATCCACCGGTTTTGTCCATCGAGTGTCAGTTATATACCACCATAGGTGTCTAATCACTGGTGAATCGTTAACAATGGTGACCGCACGCGGTTTGGAACCACCCGCCTACTGGAAGAGCCTGCTGTCTGATTGCGTATGCTGGACTAACGCAATTTGACCGAACTCCATGGTGTATGGAATTATATAGAGATTGTTTAAATGTCAATTGAGGCTTTTTACAACTTATTTTAGCCCGTAGGTTGACCTGCGCTCCTGGGAGCCGAATAAAACTTGCGGCAAACGATAATCTTAAGATAAAAATGTGTTAGTATCAATTGTATCTTTATATACGACTTTGGTATATCTATACTTAATATTATAAAGAGGAAAGATTTGTTTGTATGTTTGTTTGTAATGAATAGGCTCCGAAACTACTGGACCGATTTCAAAAATTCTTTCACCTTTGGAAAGCTACATTATCCCCGAGTAACATCCTACTAATATTATAAAGGCGAAAGTTTGTAAGTATGGATGTATGGATGTTTGTTACTCTTTCACGTAAAAACTACTGAATGGATTTGAATGAAATTTGGAATAAAGATAGCTTATAACCTGGATTAACATATAGGCTACTTTTTATCCCGGGAAAATGGAAGACCTCCCGGGTACGCGGGTGAAACCGCGGGGAGCCACTAGTAGGCTATATTTTATCCCTGTATTCCCACGGGAACGGGAACTACGCGGATAAAACCGCGGGGAGGCAGCTAGTATTTCTATAAATACAAAACTAGATGTTAATATCTACGTAAGTATGTGTGTATGTATAAATTCAAATTCCAATAATTTATTTAACAAATAATAATATTTACACACTAATATGCAATGGCCCTTGCACAAGGATAAACCTGTGGCGACCCACAAGCATTACCCCAAAATAATTATCAAGAAGGAAAAAGTTATAGGTATATCAGTTATCTGGTTACCATAGCACAGTCTCTGCTTGGTTTGGAATCAGATTAGCCGTGTGTGAAGAATGTCCTCATATTTATTTATATTAACATAAACTACATTTAATTGAATATATCCGAGGGAAACAGCTCTATATAAAAAAAAAAGCCTTATATTTCTTGCAAACTTACTTACTTACAAATAAATAATTAATCTTAATAACTAGGTATTAGTATTTTTATATAGAGATTTGAATGTTAGTGTGTCTTAATTCTGGTTTTTTCTGTAGGTATCTGTAAGAACTCTTCTACAGGTGAAGGCCTCCTCCAAAGATGTCCAGTCTTCTCTAGACTGGGCTATTTGCATCCAGTTCGTTCCCGCAATATTTCTGAAGTCGTCTTCCTATCTAGCATAGGGTCTCCCTTTCTTGCGTTTTCCTTGGGGGCCCTGCCATGCCGTTACCTTTTTTGTCCACCTTTGCCCATTTCCACTTTAGTGTTACAGCTTTATACAGTTCCACATAAGGGCAGTAATTGCCCGAGCCCGCATCCGGCCCGCAGATCGACTGCGAGTCTGCGACCAGCACTAGTTATGCGGAACCACAGTGCATCTACAAATGCGAACGCGTTTATTTGCAATACCAACTTCACGACCACGGCAGCCATCTTGATTTACGTAACACTATGGTTTCTAGTTTTTGTTTAGAAAAGAAAAGAAGAAAAATATAAAGAAAAAATATTATTCAAGACAAACCACAACATTACATCAGACAGCCCAGTTGGGGAGCCCGGGAAAGCTAGAAAGCTAAATTATCAGAGAGTAACATAAGCTATATTTTATCCCTGTATTTCCACGGGAACGGGAACTACGCAGGTGAAACCGCGGGGCGGAAGATAGTAGTTTTTTCACTAGTGTCTAAAACCGTTTTGTAGTTTTTCCGTGAAAAAGTAACAAACATACATCGAAACATTCTTCCATCCACAAAAAGTCTAATTCCTTATTTTATGATAAAAAAGTTACCTACTTCTACCTTCTCCTATATGAAAGTTTGTTACAGCTTAAGCTCAAAAGATAGACTTCATTGAAACTATAAATTGCTTTTTGGCTCAATAAAGATTTATTATCATTGAAACAATTTCTCAAGCGAAATAACTGTATGAAACGAAGCGAGTACTTTTAAGAAATAAATAAAATTGTCAATTGAAACGATAAAGTGAACTATTTTCATCGAACTCGATTGTTAGTTATCTATAAGCTGTTCGCAACTTTTCAGCTTTGTGAAAATGTTTCTTGCTTCACTGCAATTCGGTAAAATGAAATCCCAATATACTATATGCTCTATCTCTGTCATTTACTACGCTAACATATGAGACAACCGCTGTTCTATTACGAAGAAGTTTGCAATACATAATACATAGGCAGATACGAGCATTAAAAGTGAGGCAAAGCTAAAAACTTCTATGTTATTTTATAAACGTTAGATTCTTAGTTTTGACCGAGTTTAAAAAAAGAGGTGTTCTATTAAGAGGGTATTTTTTGTTTACCTACAATGATATTTCTTATTCGAGGTTAGAGAGTTGATTTTATTTATTTTTTAATAGGAATAAAAGGTCATTAAAATTTTATAACAAAAAAATTTATAGCTTTAATTTCGATTTATTTTAAATGTTTTTTTTTATCCATATACCGTCTACAATTAGTTTGTCTATGTTTGTATAATTTAACTAGTATCCGCTCCGTGGTTTCATCCGGGTTCCGGGAGGATTTTTGATTTTCCCAGGATAAAACGTATCTGCTATTTATTTGTGCCAAATTTTCATTAGGTCCTTTCATCCGTTCTCATGCGATTAAATAACAAACATCCATACGTACATCAAAAAATAATAATAATAGTGCGATTTATACTTTGACCACGTATTCACCCATGTGAGTATAAAATTGTTTTATAAAATTTATTTCATTTAACCAAGCCACCTTGCGGTAAAGAAAGCCAGCCATATATTCTGCTCTGAGAACAGAGGACCTATTATGTTAGTTTGTTGCAATCAGTTACTATTAGAAACCGATTTAATAGTAATATATCATTCTATTACATTTTCAGTATATATAGGTATGTATGAATGAGAAACGAAAATAAGAATATAACAGATTTTTATTTTCCGTACGAAACATAAAATATAATATTTTTATATAATTGTCTACGCCCGAATCATCTCAATATTTATTTAAATCATAAAACAATGTCTCTTCCCGACGTGTTTAGACTTAAGCTTAGATCTTTTCAACAACGCAACGAATTTTCA
Organism: Thyatira batis; assembly: GCA_905147785.2. Taxonomy (NCBI): domain Eukaryota; kingdom Metazoa; phylum Arthropoda; class Insecta; order Lepidoptera; family Drepanidae; genus Thyatira; species Thyatira batis. The sequence goes on along the minus strand of LR990504.1, from coordinate 8,295,475 downwards.
TGTGGTTTTCATCAGTAGTTAGAGTAATTCAAGGGGAACGCTTATATTATTTTGTAAATTTAAATGAAACCAACTATTAAAGTTGCGAGTGCTTAACTAGTAAAATACAATAACAAATTTTATATTTATCCGCGAAGTATCTTTGAACTTATAATTCAAATGTTTATGAGTACCTATCAGTTTTTACATTTCGACAGATACATTTGACATCACTATACCAAACTATATTCAAGAATCTTTTTACAATGAGTTCCCTCAAATAGCAATTGGATAGAAACGGAGCTACGTAATTGAGACCTCTTCCAGGAGGTCGGTGACAATATTGCATTCTGAAGGTGCATTCTAAGTTATTGCCTTTGTAATACCTACTTTATTGCTACGCCGTTAAAATTCATTTTACCCGCTTTCAGTGAAGCGTGCGATCGGAAATTAATGGTTTTGAAAGTGGTAATTTAGTTGCTTTAAATATATTTTTTTAATATATGATTTGCTATTTTGGGAAGTAATATTATAGGGTTAAAGAGTTTTGTTTTGGTTCGAATTCGAGTGTGACATAGCCTATTTATCGAGGAGTAATCTTCAATTAAAATTGTAGGATCCTAATTTAGTATTAACGTTAGATAATGAAAATAAAAACAACGTTAAAACATTAGAAATAGAAATATCGCTAATATATTTAGTAAATCATGTTACAATAGGTATTCACATTAAATTTTAATTTTGAAGAAACGGGAAAATTGAAGATCCACCGGTAACGCGGGTGAAACCGCGGTGCAGAAGCTAGCAAAACATATAAAACAAAACCGTATGCGAGACCATACGGTATAGAAATAAAGCATTATGTCAAACAACATACAGACACTGTGTTCATTGTGATTTATGTGTGTGTGTGATGTTAATTAAGATTTATTCTCTGTCCACATTAATTTCAGTCTGAAACTGATATTTTTAGGGGTCCTATTCTGTTATACCTGCTGTAATACATGTGAGAATACCCTTTTTTATTTAAGGGAAAATGTAAAAGACTTTTGAAAAGACTTTTAACTTATTGTTCAAAGAAAAGAGAATTTTTAAACCGAATAACCACGGGCAAAAGTTATTTGAAAATTACCTATAACTATAAATAAACTTCACTTAGAGCTCTTATTTATTTATAACGTTTTCGTGGTACAAAATATGGTATTCACTCATGCATAAACCGGTCCAAGTATTAAGTGCATATGCACTTAACATAACTTGGGTGAATACTTACATTTTAAGCTATATCAATTTAGTGTTATGTATTTACAAAATATACTGAAATATGAGTTTTAGCGTGCATGATATACAGTTTAGTTTACAGTATTTGATATTCGTCAGGGTAAGGGGTACCGTACTCGTACTCGTAATTTTAAATATTTTTTTCTGCTTTTTGCTTCAACCTTAGCTTAGCAGACCGGATCAGTTTAAAACACCTACATCTACATATTATTAAAGACATGGATTCTTTTGTACATGGAGTAACAAAAAAGCCAATCTTGTAAACAAAAAACCTTAATCCAAATACAGAATAAAAAGTCACTTTTTTAAGGCAAACTTTTTATTTATTTAAAATACTCAATTGTCTCAAAAGTTACTTAGCACTCTTAAATCTATTTCCAACTTGTTACTCAATGTTTCTGTGTCTTCTAAACTTAGTAAAAGGTCTGGAAATTAAGGCTTCAGATAGACGGACATACGTAATTGGAAAACCATTTAAATAAATATAAGGTTTAATATTAATAGTAGGTATTTACTTACATATAGCTAAAAAATAACCTAAAAAAATAACTTTTTTGCCATTTAGCCGCAAAATGCGTAACAGACAGATAGACAGACTGAGTTACTTTCGCATATATAATATAGCTTATAACGAATGGCTACCCGCGGCTTCACCTCCGTACCCGGGATATCTTCGATTTTCCCGGGATAAAGAGTAGCCTATGTCCTTTCTCAGGCTCTAGACTGTACCAAATTTCATTTAAATCGTTTTTATTTTAGTGTGAAAGCGAGACAGAGTTACTTTCGCATTTATAATATTCATTAGGATAGGATTTGCAGGGTTATTTCCGATAGTCACTAAGTCCCATCATACTATAAACACGACCTCTTGATTTTAATCCTATACGATTTAGATTGGCCGTCGGATGTTGGTTTAGGACCAAAATGAACATTTAACGATCTCCGAACGTTCCCCTAATAGAAATGAGACACGTAATTTCATGTCACTTACTTTCGCTCGCTGTTTCACTTGAAATTGAATAAGCCCTCATTTGCACCAGAGTTTTTTTAACGGACGTTAAAATAGCCTTCAAATACCAAGTACCATAATATGCTCTCCAACGCCCAAAGTTGAAAATTTAACAGCGCTCGATAAAAAAGCGTCGCGTTTTAAAAACTATATTCAATTCAAACATATTCGAGGTCTGAGAATCGGTTACTATAAGAACCCCTAAGTGACCACGGGAACGGTAACAACGCAGGTCCAACCGGTGGCAGCAAGTATTAAGTAAAATTCATAAATAATTTCACTAATTTTTAAATCCACTCTCAGCTAAATGAGTATAGACAGCGGCGCAGTGGCGAGTAAATATTATCCATCCCCTAGATTCAGGCGTACCTCGCCTGTTCGAGAGCTTAGCAAGCAACGACCGGTGTTCAAACATTAGCTTATGATAGCTCAGTACCCGGATGCATTAATAGGCCATTCTGTATAGTTTATGGAACGCTGCTATGGTTTTTCTGGTTGCTACTTTAAATCTATATATATAAAAGAGAGTCGTGTTAGTTACACTATTTATAACTCAAGAATGACTGAACCGACTTGGCTGAAAATTGGTGGGGAGGTAGGTAGAACCAGGAGACGGATATAGGATACTTTTTATCCAGGAAAAATTTATGGTCCCTCGGGAACGCGGGTGAAACCGCGGAGAGCCACTAGTTCAATATATAAGACCGTAATATAATATTTATTTGTCTTATCTAATTAGTATACCAACTAGTGCCTCCGCGTGGTTTCACCTGCGTTCCCGAGAGTCTTAATTTTTTCCGGCATATAAAGTAGCCTATCTATGTGTTAATGCAAATCAATGTAAGTTCCAAATGTTATTCAAATCTGTTCAGTAGTTTTGGCGTGAAAGAGTAATCAACAACTAAAGTAACTCACAAACTTTTGCATTTATATTAGTAGGATGGTGAACCTCTAGAAACTCTAAAAACAATTATTTATTTAATAATATATTAAGACAGATAAAGACGATAAAAAGCCAGAACCAACTAAGCAGAAAACTAAACAAACTTGAGACTCACTTAGAAATTAACGAAAACGAAAAATATTTACAATACCAGATTTAATTACGTTGAGTTTACGCGACGAATTTTGGAAGGGATAATTCGTTGTTATCTCGCGCCGAAATTCATGGCTTCCTCAAATGGCAGGGTTATAAAATGGCGCCGGTTGGATGAGGCACATTTTTATATTATTTTTTTCAGCCTTTATTAAAACCGGCATAACAGTATGGGAGGTTTTTATTAAATTCCCAAAGTTAAGTTGAGAGTTTGTTTGACCTACAATAAAAAAGTTGGTGCATTATTTATTTATTACAGCCGGGGATTGTATTATGAATTTGAGATTTGACGATGATTAGGTCTTTGAGGAAAAAAAATATTAACTAAATTTGGGTTAATTTGTTAAATGGCATATTAGTAATAATATCTACTACTATGGTAATTACGGTATATGGTGTAAGACCATACCGAAACTATGAAGTAATTTCTGCCATCTCGGGATTTCAGTTTTCCACGGGAATTTAATATTTTCCAGGATATAAATAACCAATTCTATGTTCCTTGGGAATAGTGTAACTTTCTATGAGTAAAAACTTTTTAATAAAATTAAATGCTACCCTCGGTTTTAGTCTTATCTTATCTTCCTATTTAATAATCCAGTAGTTTTATTAAGGTCTCATCATCCGTTGTTCCACGAAAGAGTAACAAACATTTTCGCATTTATAATATTATAAGTACCTAAGTAGGAATGTAAATAAAGTATCAGAATTTCCTATAACAAAAATACCCCACTTCGTACCTCCAAGTGAAGCGGCAAGTGTTCCCAGAAACTTATTTAATTAGTATTCAGCAAATGAGGGTGGAGCTGCGACAATCTAAATACAAGCAGTTGAATTTTTCGTTAATCGCCGTTAAAGTTGGCAAGTTATGCGACGCCACGCCTCGACGCGACGGTTTGCTGCGTAAACTTGTCTCGAACACGAAAATGTATCTAATTAATGGTCGGATTAACATAAAACTGTATATAGGCTCTAACCTGCAATATAGAGTAGGGCTTCTAGGCCACATTTTCGAAAAATACTAGCCGATACGATGGAGTAATGGGGTTCTTTAAGAAAGGAGTGAAGAGATTTTTACAGGGTCGGCAACACGTGAGTAACGAACGCCCCTAGTGTTGCAAGCGTCCATAGGCTACGGTAACTGCTTCCCATCAGGCGGACTGTATGCCTGTTTGCCACCTTTGTGGCAAAAAAAAACTTTTTTTTCATAAAAGATGATCACAAAACCTACTCAACTATTGGTCCAAGAGCCCACGATGGCCAGACCTTCGTTATTTTATATAGGCTGAAAGTTCTAATATGCATGTCCACTATACAGGTAAAAACGACCCGCTACTATGGAGTTTGTGTTGTGGATACTTTGTGTGGACATCTACGGATGAGCTCTCAGTCTTCATGTATTAAAATAATGCCGGTCTGGCCGTTGCGGTGAAACCGAGGGACGGAAGCTAGTTAAAAATAAATATGTTCAAATGCAATGTAACATTGTAAACTATTTATTTTTGGTTAAAATCATCATGTCTAAGTAGATCTCTGGCGAACAAATTGAAATTTCATTTACCTATATATAAGTTAGTTATATCTATATCTATACTAATGTTATAAAGAAGAAAAATTAGTTTTTTTGTATATAACGAATAAACTCAAAAAGTACTGGACCGATTTCAATATTTCTTTTTTCATTAAAAAGCTACATTATCACTGAGTAATACAGGCTAAATTTTATCCCTGTATTCCCACGGGAACGGGAATTACGCGGGTAAAACCGCGCGGAGGCAGCTAGTAAAAAATAAATAACTTCCTCATATAAATATTATCGTTTGGACCATAAAATGGAACTTTAGCTAGTTGAAATGTAATTTTTTCATAATCAATCATTAACTTTGGCAAAATGTCTTATATATAGAGTAATCTAGAATAAGCTTATCATGCTTTAACAGTTACTACATTTATCAGCTAATTTTCTTTCTGACAGCCTCTCAACTTGTTCAGTCAGTTGCTAAGAAAATGCTGAGCAATTCCTATTTAATCTTAGAACCTTCGCAAAGTTCTTTGCAAAATTTTAGTAATTTAATCAAAGTATTTATAAACACAAATTCTTTACACAAATATCTCTGTACAAAGAAAAATAGTTACTTAGATAGAAGTATTAGGTTAACCCTTAATTTGGCAAGATGTTTTTTTGAAATTTTTTTAAATTTCTGTTATTTTCCCGTGTCTCTATAGCCTATATTTTCCATTTTTGAGAAAATCAATGTCCGCTGTGGCGAACACTGCCAAATAAGTTGTAGAGTAGTTATGTCCGGTGTAGCGGCCATTGCTAAATATTCGGTAAATAATAAGTAGAAGCATTTTGTGGGAAGATATATTAAAAAAGAATTTAGTTATGACTTTAATAAATTTATTTAGTTCGAAAATCAAGGAAACAGTTTCTGGCATTTAAAAAAACACAAAACACATGCATTTTATACAAAAAATAAAATGTTTTTTTCTGGCAATATCTGCAACGTTCTTCATCCATATTTGAAGGGAAATTTCCTACATCATCATATTTTACAGAGCTTGAAGGTCTTGCTGGGTAAGGTTTGCTTATTTTTTAATGTTATCGTCCAGTTCCATTCCGGATCAGACTGGTCTCTTGCATCAGATGGAGCATGCAATTTTGGTACCAATGATATTCTTTTACCACGAGAATGCTGTTAACAAGCGCAAAAAAAAAGGGACAAGCAAAACCCATAACCAAAAGTTAAATAGGGTTAAATTAGTATAAATAAATATGTAAATTTAATAAATAAAAAATATCTCAATCCATTTTTAGCCCGCAATAACTTTGGCAATGTTCGTTGTGGCGGACAAACATTGCTTTTGTAAAACAAACTCACCAAAACCATACAAAATTACAAGATCTATTCGTGATTCAATAAATGACAATATTACCAAGTCATTTCAGTAAACAAAGTGAACATTTATTAGTAAAACCTTTATAAAAAAATTAGAAATACCTTGAGTATAGGGTATGGGTTCTCTTTCGTCGACATTTGGTCTTAAATTGACGGATACAGTATTGTCAAATAAGAATTTTATCTTTTTTACCGAAATATAAATATATTTTAAAGATTTTGTTACATATTTAAGCCGTAAAGAAGTTTTCATAAACCCGCCAGATTTTTTTTATTTTATTGTCCGTTGTAGCGGACTACGCCAAATTAAGGGTTAAAGTCATTACAGTAGTAGGTACTTATATTTAAAATGTTAAAAGTCTAAATACTAACTATGGTATAAAATGTGTATAAAAACAAAAAAAATCCTTAGCATTAAAATTTGCAAGTTTTTCATTAGTGCTCCGCTCCTACTTGTCGTAGCGTGATGATATATCGAACCATCAGTTCCTGAGAATAGCGCGTTCATACAAATAAACTCCTCGACAAACAACTCACCTTTATAATATATCTAATTTTAAATTTTCCTAACACACAAATATATGGTCTGTAAGACCAAATATTATAAATGTAATAGGTTCAAGTACCTATATATTGGAATACATACTTTGTCTACTTTTCTTAGCAACAGCTACTTTCCGAATCGTTAAAGTCTGACGTATGACGTACGGCATATGTTGCACGACAAATGGACTAACAAGTATAGTCGGATTAATAATTCGAGTCACAAAAATGACAAGTGCAACTGTCACTGATACAAAAAAGGGTGACCCGCTACAATAGTGATGTTCGGCAGTTTAGTTCTTTCAGTATCCGATACATAAATCTAGTCGAAAATCCCAAAATTTCATTTTTTTCAAACTAAATTTGAATTTAATTTAAACCAAAATTAAATAAATTAAATCGAATAAATGTTATTAATTTAATTAACCTAACATAGGCTAATCATCCAATTCATGTTAAATTAAAAAAAAATAATAAATGGACGAATAAATATAATTTATTTGTCCAGTACCCGTACAAATAGTCACTTCCAAAACAAAATGGGGTCCATAGCGTGACAAGTGATGACTATAGTTCTTCCAATAGCCAAAAACAAATAATATACATTTTATGTAAGTATTTTGTGTATTTTATGTAATATTTAATTACCTACCGTGTATGTCTTTTGTTTTATTACCATAAATTAAATATTTTTATTTATATAAAGGGATTCTGACATTGAATAAAAAAAAAGGAAACTCTAGTCGAGTTTCCTTTGTCCTTAGCCGACTTTTAGTTGTAAAAATTCGAATCTACCACAACACTATTTATTTGGGACTAAAAACCTGCAACACTGGAAATGTCATTTCTCTGCCGACAATGAATAATCTGAGTATAGATACATATTCAAAAAGAATTAAGTTTAAAATGTTCAACTTTTTATTGATTCCGGATAAATATTTCCGTGAAGCACATCCTATAGCTGTTAATTAAATTTCAATCATAAAAACGCCGTACAGGCATCGATTTCATTAAAAACAACGAATTTTATTGAAAAACGATAATTATATATTGCATTACGAAGTTATTTTCGTTACTCGAATATTCATAAATATTAATGGACTCAGCAGACTTAGTGAGACTTCTCCAGAAATGATTCCATTGAAAAAAAAGCCAAAAGTATATATTTCAATGTATATTTTTTAATGAATGACAGACTGTCGTCCAAATTGGACATGAGTTGAAGCAGTCGTAAATTAATCTGGTTTTCATTTTAAATTCGTTTGATGATATTTTTTCACTAATTGCCACTTTGTGAGTACTATTAAAATAATAAATAAATAAATATCCTGAGACTTTTTTCACACCCTGCCAATCTAATTACAAACTAAGCAGAGCTTGTGATATGGTAACCAGATAGTTGATATACTACATATACTACTTTTAAATACATACTTACTTATATTGATAAATTACATCCAGACACAGAACAAACAGACATATTCATGGATTTAAATGTTTGTCCTGGGTGGGATTCGAGCCCACGACCGGCGGCTTGAAAGTCAGGGTCACTAACCGCAAAGCCAACCGGGCTATATAATAGGTCTATATAATTCATTTCTATATAATACTGGGTCCTTACTTTGAAAATTTATGTAAGTACAAAAATAATAAAAATCTTCAATTCTTTATATTTAAGTCTACTTACCAAAACGTATAAAACAGCGGATTTTATTCACCGTTTCTTCGTTAACTTTATGTACATCCGGAATTAAGTATATAATTAAAAAAATATTATACTACCTTAGGACATTTAGGCCAAAAGTTTACATATTTTCTCTCTGGGTTAAGATTCTACTGTTTCGTCGATGCCTGTGTTAGATAATATTGTAAGGCAATAAATTTATTATTATTATTAATGAATATTTGAAGTGTAAACAATGCAAATTGAGAATATTAAGAGTGATATTTCAATTTGTGAGGGTATTAACATGATTTTTGGTACATTACTCAACTTCATTAAAAGTATTTTTATTGAGTCAAAAATTCAAGATTCTCGTTTTAAATAAACATGGATAAAATGTGTTTAGATTGTTATTGTACTTGTACCATAAATCATATTGTATTTTATGATGTATAAATTATCTTGTTTAAGATTTGTTTCATGTCATTTCAATATTCTTATCGATTCCAAAACAGGAAGTAAGTGTACAACATTGTTAAAATATTTCGTTATCAATACCATAAATGATGATTTGATTTATAATGCCCATTTAACGCTATTTAAGATTTGTTCTGTAATTTTTATAAAACGTGGCAAGTAATTTTTATAATATGCTGTGAGGGTATTTTGCTTCACTATGATAAATGTTTGCCTATAAAAGGCAACTCTGTTTTGAGCTAGATATACTTTTTCATCAACTGTTGTACGGAGCGGACATCTCTCGCAGTGTTCTTGGCCGTAAGTATTAAGTTGAGAAAAAGTTAAATAGCGAAAGCTATGCCAAATTATGGATCAGTCAGTTAATCAGCTGTTATACGGTTCAGACATAGACCTGTGTCCCATGTCCGTAAAAATTAAGCTGAAGTAATGTTGGTATATAGCGGAAGCTATGCCAAATTACTGATTGATCGATATACTCAGCTGTTATACGGGTCAGACATATAACTGTGTCTCGTGACCGTAAAAATTAAGCTGAGTAGTTGGCAAATAGCTTATCAACGAAACTATGTTTGGAATCAATATATTGCTGTTCTAAAACTATGATGTTGTGTACTAAATAAAAGATAAGTATGATATTTCTTCCCATTTAACATGTGGCTGTGTAAGAGTATTATAAAATTCTGGTTATAATTATTATAAGTAAATATAAAATAATTAAGTGTTAAAATAGTTTACTTAATAAATATAATATTATTAAATACAGTTTTTATTTAAAAGTAAACATATATATACTTACATTTCCTATACTCTGTTAAACTGAACGTTTTATTATGTAGGTTTTGGTTTCAAATAATAGATTAATCTGTTATCAGAAGTGGGATCACCTTATTCACATTTATTTATATGCTTATTGTTGTACAGATTCGTTACAATGGATTCGAAAACCCTCGAAAGTCTTCTGTGCACTATACGAGATGCCGTTTCATCAAAGGAGAAGCAAAATGACGTGGCGCTACCGCTGTACGATCCTGACAAAACTCAAAATGGAGCAGAGTCCTGGTGCAAGAGCATCGAGGCCCTGTCGACTGAATTCAAGTGGAGCAGCCTACAGACGGCAGCAAAGGCTGGTAAGGCTTTACGAGCATCTGCTTTGTCATGGTTTGAGACTTGGGAGCCAGAGGCTGGCCGTAGTTGGGAGAATTTGAAAAAGGACATTACGTCACTATATCCCGAAAGGAAAAACCTTACTGAAAGGTTAACTAAGGCTGTTTTATATACATCTGACTCTGCGGAAAGTTATAGTGAATATGCTAGGGAAAAATTACGGCTGTTAAAAAACACCAAAATAGGCTTTACAGAATCTCAATTAATCGAGCTTGTTTGTGGTAGCGTAAGCGACTTTAACATTAAAACTGCATCGCTTAATGGTAACGCGGCAACCACTTCAGAGCTAATCGTATCACTGTCGTCCTGGACTAAAAGTTCCCGTAAGCGACTGTCAAATAGTAATGACCTAATTAGCCCCAGCGTTACTTATGATAGTAAACGTTTTAAGACCGATAAACCAAATGATTACAGAGAAAAACGTTGCCACATTTGTAATAAATTAGGACATTTCAAAGCACAGTGTTTCCATAATAGAAATAAAGTTTTAGACAGTAAAATATCCGCACCTTTAGATCAAAAACCAGTGTGTTTATATTGCAAAAAAGTAGGCCACCTAGTAGAAAGTTGTTGGCATAAACAAATTTCTGAGAAAAATAAGGTAAATTGTACTAATAGTTCAGATTGACAATTAACTAATGTGTCTATTAATAATATACGTATTAAAGCTCTTTTGGATACGGGTGCCACTTGCAGCATTATGAAAGAATCTATTGCACGACGTCTCGGATGTCGTATTTCCCCTTGTCTCGTTTCTCTTGATGGAATAGGTAATGGTAAATTACAAACGTTTGCAAAAATTGTAGTACCCGTAAAGTTTGAAGATGTTTGCTTAGAATTAGACATACATATCGTTCGGGATAATGATTTTGATTATGATTGTATTATAGGTCAAAACGCGGTACAGTTTCCTGATGTTCAGATCATCACTAATTCTTCTGGTAGCAAATTGGGTCGCATATCTTTGTCAAATAAAAAACTTTCCGTTTGCGCCATCGGGAATCCTGTATTACCTAAAACAATTCTTTCTGAGCGAGTTAAACATTTAGATACAGATTTACAAATAGAAATCTTTAAAATTTTTGAAAAATATCCATTGGTGTTACCCTCTCCAAATTCAATTAGTACTGTAAAAACTGGAGAGCTTGTTATTAGAATAAAAAATAATCAAATCGTCTATTATCGTCCGTATCGTTTAGCTCCGATAGAAAGAGAAAAAGTTAAGGAAATTGTACAGGAATTACTTGACAGTGGCGTAGTGCGTGAAAGTGACTCAAGTTATGCAAGCCCAGTGTTATTAGTTAAAAAGAAAGATGGCGCTGATAGGATGTGCATAGATTTTAGAGCTATAAACAAAATTACAGAAAAAGAAAGGTACCCTCTCCCTCTAATAGAAGATCAGATAGATAGATTGGGTAAAGCTAAGTTCTTTATATCCATTGACATGAAAAATGGCTTCCATCAAATACCTATTTCCAATGACTCTATTAAGTATACGGCCTTCATTACCCCTGATGGGCACTATGAATTTCTAAAAATGCCTTTCGGCATTTGTAATGGACCTTCTGTTTTCCAAAGAGCTATAAATAAAGCGGTTCAGCATTTAAAGTTCTTGGTGGTGTACATAGATGATTTGTTAATCCCGTTTTCTACAATTTCGGAAGGTTTGGAGCATCTGGAGTCCACACTGCAAGCTTTGAGTAGTACTGGATTCACTATTAACTTGCAGAAAAGTAATTTCTTTGTCACAAGTATAGAATACTTGGGTACAAATATTTCCGAAGATGGTATAAGACCCAGTGAAAGTAAAGTTTCAGCTTTGGTAAACTCTTCCGTCCCCAGTAGTGTGAAACAAGTACGCCAGTTTATGGGTTTAGCCAGTTACTTTCGTAAATATATTCCAGAATTAGCCACACGTACTGCTTGTATAACAAAATTAACAAAAAATGATCAAAAATGGGAATGGGGTAGCGAACAGAATAAAGCCCGACAGTATGTCATTGATCACCTTGCTTCAAAACCTCTGCTTACTATCTTTGATCCATCATTAGAGACTGAGTTACATACTGATGCAAGTGCAATAGGGTACGGTGCTATTTTAATGCAAAAAGTTAATAACACTAATAAAGTAGTTGCTTATTTTAGTAGGCGGACCACTCCGGCTGAGTCAAATTATCATTCTTACGAATTAGAAACACTAGCAATATACAATGCATTAAAACATTTTCGTGTTTACCTTTTAGGTATTAAATTCAGAATCATAACTGATTGTAATTCTATTAAGTCAACAGTTAATAAAAAGGACTTGACACCTAGAGTGGCCCGCCTGTGGACTTATATGCAAGATTTTACCTTTGATGTAGTTTACAAAAAGGGTAAATATGTCGGTCATGTGGATTTCTTAAGTCGAAACCCTGAACCACTTTCTAAGTCTGAGAATTTGCCTCAAATCTCTATAAATGCTATTAATATAGGATCTCAGACTTCTTGGTTAGAAATAGCCCAGCAAAAAGATTTAGAGACACTGTCATTAATTGAAAAGGTACAGTCCGGAGAAATAGATTCAAATCAGTATGTCTTTAATAATAATTTATTGTATTATAAAAGTGAGCCCTCTGCTAAACCAAAACTATATGTACCTAAAGGAAGTAGACTAAGCATTTTACGTATTTACCATGATGAAAATTGCCATATTGGTTATGACAAGACTATAGGTAAAATTCGTGAATCGTTTTGGTTTCCTGGATTACCTAAGTTTGTAAGAAAGTATATTTCCCATTGCTTGGTATGCGTTGAAACTAAAACACATACAGGACCTAAGCAAGGTTTTCTCCACCCCATACATAAAAGTCCTGTACCATTTCACACGGTACACCTTGATTGTACTGGCCCTTTTGGCATATCTTTAGAAGGCTATAAACACATCTTAATAATCGTGGATGGGTTCACAAAGTTTTGCATATTAAAGCCACTTAAAACTTTAAATGGCTCCGAAATGGCCATCACTATCAGAGATACAATAACTATATTTGGAGCACCTGCTTTAGTTATTACGGACCGCGGAACTAATTTTAATACCAAACAAGTGAGAACTTTGTTCAACGAATGGCAAATTAACCACCATATGATAGCTACAGGTACCCCTAGGGGCAATGGTCAGGTAGAAAGATACGTAAAAACTATAATTAATATGTTAAGCTCCGAATGCCGTAATAAGTCAGACTGGCCGAGTGGTTTATGGAAAGCTCAGCAATCCATGAATACTACAATTCAGAAATCCACAGGCTTTGCCCCAATCCGCCTATTAATAGGTCGTGACGCTAATATACCATGTGTACAGGCTCGATTGAATGATGTTACTGATATAGATAATGTCCTTGATATTATTGATGTCCATGCCGAACGTACGGTAGCTAAAAAAAGACTCGATGAAGCGGCTGAAAGCTTTAAGAAGCGTTTTGATTCAACCAGGCGTGATAACATTGAATACATTATTGGAGATTTAGTTTATGTCAATCAGGACCATAGACGACATGATAAATTAAAAATAAAATTTAAAGGTCCATACGAAATAGTGAGAATCTTAGATAATGATAGGTTTTCCCTTAAAGGCAAAGGTAGCTCTCGCGACATAATTATTGCAAAAGAAAAACTCCGTAAATGGCCTGGCGAATGGGTGGATCAAAACGTTTCCGTTGAAAATGATTTAATAAATAATGATTAAAATAATATTAGACAACTGTTGATTATTTGTTAATAATTGATTATATTGAAATCCCAGAATACCATGTTATTTCATTGACGACCGTGTTAGATTAAATTATTAATTATTGAAATAAGAAAGGATTATAAGATGAATGAGATTGATTCTGATGTCACAAAGATGGCATTAAGAATTGTATTTTGGAGACTGGTATCACAAAGATGATATTCAGTTGTGTGTGGCACACATTAAATTATTGATTCTGATGTCACAAAGATGGCATTGAGAATTGTATTTTGGTTACTGGTATCACAAAGATGATATTCAGTTGTGTGTGGCACACATTAAATTATTGATTCTGATGTCACAAAGATGGCATTGAGAATTGTATTTTGGTTACTGGTATCACAAAGATGATATTCAGTTGTGTGTGGCACACATTAAATTATTGATTCTGATGTCACAAAGATGGCATTGAGAATTGTATTTTGGTTACTGGTATCACAAAGATGATATTCAGTTGTGTGTGGCACACATTAAATTATTGAATCTGATGTCACAAAGATGGCATTGAGAATTGTATTTTGGTTACTGGTATCACAAAGATGATATTCAGTTTGTGTTTGGAACACAAAAATTAAAATTATTGGTTCCGATATTATAGATGATATCGAGTACCGTTTATCACATATAATGATTTACATATATGATATTATATTTGCTATGGTATAAAAATAAATATTCTAAAGTTATGTGTACTTTGAGAACAAAGTACCGGTCAGTTTGGCCGTGTTAGATAATATTGTAAGGCAATAAATTTATTATTATTATTAATGAATATTTGAAGTGTAAACAATGCAAATTGAGAATATTAAGAGTGATATTTCAATTTGTGAGGGTATTAACATGATTTTTGGTACATTACTCAACTTCATTAAAAGTATTTTTATTGAGTCAAAAATTCAAGATTCTCGTTTTAAATAAACATGGATAAAATGTGTTTAGATTGTTATTGTACTTGTACCATAAATCATATTGTATTTTATGATGTATAAATTATCTTGTTTAAGATTTGTTTCATGTCATTTCAATATTCTTATCGATTCCAAAACAGGAAGTAAGTGTACAACATTGTTAAAATATTTCGTTATCAATACCATAAATGATGATTTGATTTATAATGCCCATTTAACGCTATTTAAGATTTGTTCTGTAATTTTTATAAAACGTGGCAAGTAATTTTTATAATATGCTGTGAGGGTATTTTGCTTCACTATGATAAATGTTTGCCTATAAAAGGCAACTCTGTTTTGAGCTAGATATACTTTTTCATCAACTGTTGTACGGAGCGGACATCTCTCGCAGTGTTCTTGGCCGTAAGTATTAAGTTGAGAAAAAGTTAAATAGCGAAAGCTATGCCAAATTATGGATCAGTCAGTTAATCAGCTGTTATACGGTTCAGACATAGACCTGTGTCCCATGTCCGTAAAAATTAAGCTGAAGTAATGTTGGTATATAGCGGAAGCTATGCCAAATTACTGATTGATCGATATACTCAGCTGTTATACGGGTCAGACATATAACTGTGTCTCGTGACCGTAAAAATTAAGCTGAGTAGTTGGCAAATAGCTTATCAACGAAACTATGTTTGGAATCAATATATTGCTGTTCTAAAACTATGATGTTGTGTACTAAATAAAAGATAAGTATGATATTTCTTCCCATTTAACATGTGGCTGTGTAAGAGTATTATAAAATTCTGGTTATAATTATTATAAGTAAATATAAAATAATTAAGTGTTAAAATAGTTTACTTAATAAATATAATATTATTAAATACAGTTTTTATTTAAAAGTAAACATATATATACTTACATTTCCTATACTCTGTTAAACTGAACGTTTTATTATGTAGGTTTTGGTTTCAAATAATAGATTAATCTGTTACCTGCATAAACACAATTACTTTTAAACGAGACTTAATAGCACAGACCTCGAAGGAATATAGGATAAAAAGCTAGGTCAGGAGCAAGCTTATTCTAAAAACTTAAAGCTTATTTATAATACTAGCGATTCACCCCGGCTTTGTGCTGTTAGCAGAGTATTTATTATCGAACATTGTCAATAAAGTAATATAACACTTTATCATATATTCTGTCCCGCAATTTCGTCAGTATTAGTGGAATACCTACAGGGGCCGCAGTCTCGACATGAATTTCGATAACTTTGCGACCGAATTCGGTCGGTAAGTCCTGTCAATTGGAACTTAACGATATTTGGTAGTCTCTACTGATGAAGTTATCGACCGACGTCGGTAAGTTACCGAAAAATCGATGAAACTTTGCGTCGATTTTTGACAGCCAGACTTAACAATATTTGGTAGTCTCTACTGAAAAAGCTATCAACCGTTTTCGGTAAGTTACCGAAAAATCGATGAAACTTTGCGTCGATTTTTGACACCCCGCAAAGTGATCGGTACGATCGGTAGGAAAGCAAACTCAGAATTTAAAAAATTTTCAGGCGTTAAAAAGCAATAAATACTTAAAATGTACACCATTGGTAAATCGCCAGGAGCAGGTAGTAGGTGAATGAAGATATGGTGCACAGCAAAAAAAAATACTCTTACATAATAAATCTAATTCGGATGTGCACGAAGAGGCAAATGTGAGGAATCACTACAAAGGCCATTCATAGAATGTATAAGCTGTAAGTGTACTTTCTTTAGTTATAATATGTTTGTCTATTTCCTTGCTAGACTAAATTATCTTCTTATCCCCTTTAGAAGAGACAGATAAAAGAGGGGTTGAATATATATTTCTGAGCAGATTTTTATTGTAATCTACCTAGTTCCATCTTGGAACATCAATTTACTAAAATATAGTATAAAGGTAAGTCCATCAGTCCACCTGTTTATGTACCTACTTCTTATAGGTACCTACATTTGTTTTAGGTGTCTTACTTATCTATCTATCTTTAATTACAGGAATAATAATCGGCACTGGGCGAGCTGTTGCAGAGCAAGTACAAAGAATTCTTATTGAAATAAACTAGATTTACGTATTTGTAATAATAAACCATAAAACATTTCAAAAATATTTATTATTTTCATAAATATCCAGATATTTATTTATATCTTTGAAATCCACCGCCAAGGTCTGATATAACAAATGCCTAAGCTTGAACTTGAACTCAGCTTGCGCTAAGAAAGCCTCAGCCTCTGCTTGCAGTAGAGTTGCATCTGCTATCATCTGTAATTAAAAAGACGTATTATGTATCTCGAAATGCTTTGAAATTTTCTCTAGCGTGATGCCGAATCTTTAAGATAATTAGTGCCAATTGATTAATTCTCGTAATTTCGTTTTGATTCAGAATTTTGTATTATAAACATTTTATGTGACTTATGAAAATAAAGCAACAAACAAAGTAGATTCGCAAATGTATAAATTTGTAGCTTGTACTTACACGACGTCGCGGCCCCTCGGGCCTGCCTATGAAGAATTCCTCATTATTGAAATGAAGAAACAACGCCATGCAACTGATTTTCTCTTTAACTCTGCGTGTAATACGGAGACAAGAAGATATGACATTTTAAATATTTTTTCATAAAATTTGACATAAAATAGTGTTGCTAGGTGGCAAACTATCATAGTCCCTCGACAAATAATAAAATAATTAAATTCTGGTAAACACTTTGTACTAATTGTAAGTTTTTATGAAAAAGCTATATGCTTAATTTAAGTTTTATCTAGTTACTGTAAAATTTTCAAATAAATGATATTATTTCGATAAAATCATCAATACCAAATTTCCCTGTTTTCAAGTAAACTTTTTAACAACCAATATATTTCATAAAAAAATGCCGGACTATGAATAACTTTTTCGGTAGCGTAGCGACGCATTAATTAACGATATTGCTCGCTATCTCGCAAGTAGAGACTTGCATTTGACATTAAGTTCGATACGGCAACCGAATTTTTTTGTTAACGATTATCGGTAGGAACTTTGCGATGACAAGTCGAGACTGCGGCCCCAGGGATAAAATATAGCCTATTGTACTCAAAAATAATAAACTCATAGCTTTCTGTTGGTGAAAGAATTATTTAAATCGGTCTAAAAGTTTCGGAGCATATTCATAGCAAACAGAGAAACAAAAAATCTAAATTTTTCTCTTAATAATATTACTAGTTGCCGACCGATTTTACCCGCATAGCTCCCGTTCCCGTAGCAATACAGGGATAAAATATAGCCTATGCCACTAACAAATAGCGTAGCTTGTGTAATGTAACATAAAATCTATCATCTTAAAAAATATACTTTATTGTGCAATTCAAACTATGTAAAATCTGTAAACTTTTCAATTAATAAATTATTATTATTATTATTATAGCTTTCTATTGGTGAATGAGTTATTCCGATCGGTCTAAAAGTTTCGTATAGGTGCATGGCTCGGTAAAAACTTGATCAGCAAGTCTAAACTGGCTTAAATTGATGCATGACTTTGTGTAAAGTTAGAATTGCCATCTATAAAGTTTTACCATGACTCATGGAGACAGTAAGGGTAAAAATACCATCCATTTTCACTCTTAAGTATTTTTTTACCATGCTTGTCTTTTACTGTTTTTATACTAGCTATAATACCCAGAAAGGTGGTAAATATGCATACGTTCCCATCTGATGAGAGGCGGTTACCGTAGCTTAAAGACGCTTGCAACACCAGGGGCGTCACTCGCGCGTTGCCGACCCTGACGACCCTGTAAAAATCTCTTCACTCCCTTCTTGAAGTTTCCAGTAGTTGAAGCAGCTTAAGTTTATTCCTTAAATGCGTTCTCAAATATCTCAAACTGATCTGTAAAAATGCGGAAGTTCCTATACCATTTTGATACGGAACTTAATCATTTATCATCTCTAAATAATCCACTTAAAGTTACAAATGGTCGCAATGACAAAAATTGTATTTCAAACGTCGCTTACCTTATATAATAAAAAACGTCAACACAGACAATAACTAAAGGGAAAAAGATAACGGGAAATAGGGGAAGGGGGGGTGAAATAACAACATATAATATCTATTCGTATTTTTGTAGCGATACCAATTTGTGAGGGGGGAGGACGCGTCGCGACTCCGCGCGAGGCGAACGCCTTCATTTAGACGCTTCTCGCAAAATTGAATTTATGTGACAACCTGTCTTTTGGAAGAATTCCGTTTCCATTCCGCCGAATATATGTGTTGTGGTGCAAGTTAACGACGACTTAAGACTATACAAAATAACAATATTTTTACTTACAAGTACCTAAAATTTGTGCGACAAAATTTCAAATTTTGAAATGTTAGTCTGAATGTTTTGGAATATTTTTTTCATTTTCAAGGATAGGGGATAAAATTATCAAGATTTAGAAAATTCTTTTACCAATAGTAAGCCTCGGTATTTGTAAATTAATGTAAATGTAGGCTGTGTGTATTTTTATCTCCATATTCTTAACGGATATATTATGAACTAAAAAACTTATTAACTTATAAACTAAACTTTTATAAACTAAACGTTTTTATTAAGTATGTTTAATTTTATGTAACTTGTTTTTGTGTAATCGTTATAATGTGTGCTGTCAATAAATATTTTTCTTTCTTTCTTCTTTCTTACTTATAAACTATTTTCAATAATAGATAGTGTTTCAGAGTAGGTATATATTGATTAAAATGTGAATAAATAAATATCAGAGGATGATGGATGACAGAAAATGTTTAATCGACTTGGTGTGTACTGACACACAAATCAATCAATGAATATTTATTTATTCGCGAACACATCCGAGGTTTGAATGAAATAATTAGTTAAAATCATAGTGATATTTGTCTCCTAATTTTATCAACATAATAAAATAAAATTACTTTGTATAGAAATTCTTAGGTTAAATTCAGAGCCGATGATTTTTTGAAAATTCAGTTATAAATTAATTTAAAATAAAATACTGAACAATTTGTTATATACCCAGAAATAATCATATTTATATACAAACAGGTACAAGCAATTACCTATAACGAAAGTTACTCTCAAAGACCAAAGTTTATGACTTGTGAGGGCCCTAAGGTTTTTTCTAAAGCAAATTTAACGGCTAATTTCACGATATGTTATCGTTCAAGAACAGACAACCAATATTCTCCTCATCTTAATGTCAAATGCAATCATAAAATTGACTTTTATTACCTGTAGGCACATTTTATTCTTGCTCTCTTATGTTTTAACTCTTATATACTGATTTTTTTTATCCTGGGTCATTTTTCACAAAGATTCTGAATTAGGTAGAGCTTGTACTATAGTAACTAGATAGCTGATATACTACTTTTATATATCTATATCATCTAGCCACAAAAAACATGCATTCAGAATTACATGGGATTCCATTGCCTGGGTGGGATTCGAACCCACGATCGGCTTCGTGAAAGGCTAACTATAAAGCCAACCAGCCTTTGGTGACTAAATATAGTATTTATAATATATACATAGTAGGAAGTTAGGATATTAGCACGATAATGTAATAATATTCCTGGCTTAAATCTGGTAAATACATTTCATAAAAATAGATAAAAATGTAGCAAGAAATATTACAAAAAGCATTTCCTCATTTTTACCCTGTTAATCATCCTGCTACGTAAGAGAGTGCGCGCGTACGCTAACGAGCGCAGTGATCTATACCTACGACTATTTCGGGCGGTCTTTGACCTCGAGAGGCAACAATGTCTACAGTAAAGTGCAATAATTGTAATGTAGTGATTAATGAGTTGTTAGCTTTTATTCAAAATAAAGCTGATATTATGGACGAGGACAGTATTAATAGGCTATGCATCACGGCTTTTACCGAGGAGGAGATAGTAGTGGCTAAAACATTGCTGTTTGAGTCTGTGGATACTTCGCAACGAAAAATTAAGCGAAGGAAGGAGGGCAAAGGTCAACGAGACATTGAAGATATGATTGCACTCATCAAGCAAACGGATCCTGATCTTGTGCCGATTTTTGTAGCCAGATATCTCCACAAACTGCCTCCAGTAACGTTCGACCACTTGGACGCTACTAAGATTTTGAGAGATATTCTTAAACTTCAAGAAGATGTGGCTGTAATTAAAGAAAAATACGTAACGGTGGATGCTTTGGATGACATAAGGAAATCAAGTAGTCCTAGCTATAGATACGTCAATATGAATCGCAGAAGAGGAGCGTGTTTAATGGAAAATTTTGAATCCGAAAGCGGACCGTTTGGCCTAGTATCACACAACGATACTATAGTTAATAATAGTCCTGCCTACTATAGTCAAACGGAGAACACACACACGATGAGTCACGCACTTAACAGCGAGCAGGTAGGCAATGCTGGACTCGTGGAGGCCGGTACCGCGGTTCCGACAAGCGCCGAGACGACAACAAGCACCGTGCGGCAGCCCGCGGCGAAGGGTGCGCAGGCGAAATGCGAGGAGCGGCCCACTGCGGCTTCGAACGTAGGTTCGGCGCGTGCAGTTACATTGAGCTCGTCGACGCCGGAGCGTCTCGACCGTAATCAACTTATGTCAGATGTTTTGCGTAAAGACGGTGAATGGAAAAAAGTGACACCTAATGAGGAATGGATTACGGTACAGCGTAAGCGTTTGCAAAACCGTTTTGTTGGAATGAAAGGCAAGGCAGATATGATACCGCACAGTTCTTTTAAGGCGGCAATTGTAAAAATTCCTTTTTATATTTATAATGTTGACATTGATACCAAAAAGGAAGACATAGTGTCATACATTAAGAATAAAACGGGTATTGATGTAACATTGTTTAAAATAAATATGAAAATTAATAAGGGGTATGCGGCTTATAAATTTGAAATACCTAAAAGTGAGCTAAATGTATTTATGAGTGATACACTATGGCCTAATGGTGTCTCATTTCGTAGGTTTTTAAACAATAGCAGTAGTACAAAAATAGTGAAATAGTATTAAATAAATAGTATAATTATAATTTTTATATAGACTGAATAATAACTTTGTTCAATAATGGATATTAAGAATAATTTGGTCGCTATGTTTGTAAGTTATAATTGTAAGTCACTTAAGAGGTCTTTTGTTTGTATACAAAACTTGTGTTTGTCTATGGATTTAATTGCGCTACAGGAAACTTGGTTGTTACCACATGAAATATCAACCCTAGGTAGCCTAGATCAAAATTTTGGATATTTTGGTAAATCTGCTGTGGACACATCGGCGGGCGTATTACGGGGTAGACCATATGGGGGTGTAGCGTTTCTGTGGAGGAAGTCGGTATTTACATCTGTTTCTGTAATTCCGTGTGTCAGTGATCGTATCGCGGCTATCAAAGCGACGTGCGCCGGCCGTACTGTATTAATTGTTAATGTGTACATGCCGACTAATTCTGCAGAAAACTTAACTGAGTTTTGTAGTTGTCTAAGTGAGATCGCGGCTATTGTTGAAAATTCCAACTTAGAGTATGTATATATGCTAGGAGATTTTAACGCACACCCGGAGGAATTATTTAGTCGAAAATTGTAAAGTTTTTGTGATGAGCAAATGTGGCGCTGTGCCGATTACGTTAAATTAGGCTTGAACTCTGATACGTACACCTTTGTCAGTGAGTTCAGTGGAGGTAGACGTTGGCTTGACCATTGCCTTGTGACTGAAGCGGCATGGAAAACAATAAAGAAAGTCGAAGTCTTCAATGATGTTTACTGGTCAGATCACTTTCCTCTTGTCGTTTTTGTCAACATGGGAATGGTTAGGCCGATGGATGTAAAAATAAAGCAGGGTAATACTTTGATTGATAAGTCGATATGGGGCGATAGGAACGTAGCGCAAATAGAACTATACTATAAGTTGTGTACAGAAAAATTGAGAACTGTGGATTTTCCTTCAGAACTTAGTATTTGTTGTGATAAGTTCTGCACAAACATAGACCATAGATATACTATTGATGTTATGTACTCCAGTATTGTAACGGCACTTAGAGAAGCGGCTGAAGGTAGTTCCGCGTTGAAAGAGGGTGGGAAAAAGCGGCGTACAGTTATTGGTTGGAACAAGCATGTCAGGGACGCTCACGGGAAAGCCAGGGCGGCTTTTCTTAGTTGGAGTTGGCAAGGAAAACCCCGAAAGGGCCGGATTTTCATGGAAATGAGGGATACCAGAAAAGTATTCAAGCAAAAATTAAAATCTTGTCAAGACAATGAGGAGCAAATTAAGATGGATATTTTAGCAACGTCTCGTAAAACGAAACAATTTAAGAAATTCTGGAAGTCAACCCAGAAAATGAGCCCAAGACCTGTAGTTCCAGTGAGCCTCAATGGCATGACTGACCCGGGGGAGATTGCGGAAATGTTTAAGACTCATTTTCAAGTAGCTTCGCGGCTTCAGTCTGACAACCGGGGGGATGATGTTGGGGCAGTTCTGACCGGTGAACCAATTTACATTACATCAAAAGAGGTGCAAAATATTATAAAATCGATGACAAGAGGCAAGTCACCGGGTTATGACTGCCTCAGTATAGAACATTTTCACTATGCAGGTCCGTATCTCCCAAGGGTTCTATCTATGTTGTACAATTTTTGTGTGCGGCACTCATATCTACCTAAAGATCTCATGAGGACAATAGTTGTACCTATAGTTAAGAATAAAACTGGTGATGTTTCTGATAAAGATAACTATAGACCGATTTCTTTGGCCACAATCACTGCTAAGGTACTTGACGGTGTGCTTGAGCAAAGAATCACTGGGCAACTTAACTTGCATAACGCGCAGTTCGGATTCAGAGCAGGGTTGTCAACAGAGACTGCTATTCTGGCGCTGAAGCACACGGTCAGGTACTACACTGATAGGAATACGCCATTGTACGCTGCTTTTTTGGACCTGTCTAAGGCATTTGACCTGGTTAATTATAACATTCTATGGTCAAAATTGCGCGAAAGAAGTATCCCAGATGAGCTTGTGGATATTTTTAAATATTGGTATGGTCACCAGATTAACCAGGTCAGATGGTCGGGGTCCTTCTCGGAGGGGTATGGGTTGGAGTGTGGGGTGAGACAGGGAGGCCTGACCTCCCCAGCGCTCTTTAACCTATACGTCAATCAGTTGATTGAGGAGCTCAGCAGCACTAGGATCGGTTGCTCTGTTGACTGTAACATTATAAACAGTATTAGTTACGCGGATGATATGGTGCTGCTGAGTCCCTCAATTAGTGCATTACGACATCTGTTGGGGGTGTGTGAAAAATATGCCAATGCGCATGGGCTCCTGTATAATGTTAAAAAGAGTGAGCTCATGGTGTTCAAGGTGGGTTCGAAAAAGCCTGAAATGGTTCCTCCGGTGTGTCTTTACGGGCGTGCTTTGAATAGGGTGTCACGTTTTAAGTACCTCGGCCACATAGTTACAGAAGACTTAAAGGATGACTGTGACATTGAAAGGGAGCGGAGAGCGTTGTCGGTCCGCTGCAACATGCTGGCCCGCAGATTTGCACGATGTACGAAGGAAGTTAAAATCACTCTTTTTAAAGCTTTTTGCCAATCCTTCTACACGTGCAGTCTGTGGGTTAACTATACGCAAGGGGCCTACAACGTTCTTCGAGTTCAATACAATAATGCTTTCAGGATGCTGATGGGGCTCCCGCGGTTCTGTAGCGCGTCAGGTATGTTTGCAGAAGCTAGTACGGACAGCTTTCAGGCTATAATGCGGAAAAGGTCTGCATCCCTGATGCGTCGCGTACGCGGGAGCGCCACCAGCATCCTGAGGGTAATTGGGGAGAAGCCTGACTGTCCACTTTCATGGCACTGGACTCGTATGCATTGCTGCGGGTCCGGTGCACAAGAAGGTGGACAGAGGTTTTTAAATTAGTTATAGGTTTAATTAGGTATAAAACTGTTGATGTTACTAACATAGTATGTAAGTCTTGTTACTAACCCATATGGACAAATGTCTGAATTAAAATAATAAATAAAATAAAATAAAAAATATTCGTAATACATATATAGCATTTCCTTAATATAAAATATTATTAATATTACATGTAGTAGACATTATTATTACTCTTATTATTATCTATTATAGATGTTAACACTAGAAGTGCCGAAACTCATGACCCCCCTAGAACCGCCGCTGTGACAATTTTGACCCATTATATTTTTTACAACGTTCTTTAACATAAAGCATGAATTATAATTAAAACAATAAGTATATTATATGAAATTATATTTATTTATTTATTTAAGTCAAATAATTAACACTTTTACAACAAATACGTAACAATTAAATTTTTTCCGTAACTAATAGTTTTTTATAGTCATCACAACTAAGATTGTAATTCTAAATGTAATAAAT
This sequence comes from Thyatira batis, assembly GCA_905147785.2. NCBI lineage: Eukaryota > Metazoa > Arthropoda > Insecta > Lepidoptera > Drepanidae > Thyatira > Thyatira batis. The sequence goes on along the minus strand of LR990504.1, from coordinate 8,270,307 downwards.
ACCAAAAAATCTCTTAACTGTTTATTATCAGAATAGCAAATATAACATAAATAATATTCCTTAGCATTGCATTTATTACAGACAGTTTTTAAACATTTGAGACTTCACAGATGACTTGTATATTTGGTCTTGACCTTACATTCTTCATAATCTCATCTTCTAATAGGTTTTCTGAAATTTCTGTAGGAATGGCTGTTTTCTATTATTCATGTACTGCGTATACCTAATTCTTCTGCCCAGTTGCAATAAAAAGTCTCTACATTTTATTTTGCTATTGTTATAAATTTATATAATACCCATGCGTTTATAGCTGCCAAATAAGACCGATCATAAAATGTATGAACTGGCCAACGTCTAGGAGCCGCCTGTACTGTATATTTCCTGGTGATCGAATCGACAACATCTACTCCATGCTTCGTGGTGTTGTAGAATAGTATTGTTTCTGGTTTTTCTTTGAACTAGAACTTATTGTCATTATATCTTGATGCATCCTAAGCGTAAGAACATTTTTATTTGGCTTAGTCTGAGAAACAGTCAATGTTGTGTCACCAGTTTTCAGGAGACACGACTTGTAAAATTTTTCTTTTGCAGTTTTATGGCAATAGGTATTTCTCTTCGAATTCCATTTACAGTGCCTACGATACTAGTATTTTTAGACTTCAAATATTCCGCTAGTAAAAGATTTAAAAAAAATTGTCTCAAGGCACATTCTTACCTTTGTTGGTGTAAAGTTCCATTATTTTCTGTACCACCCAGTCCCCTAAACGAAGGATGATCACAAACCTAATGATGGCATTAGGTTTGTGATCATCTTTCCCAAGGTAAGGAGACGTATTTATTAGGTATATATTTTGTCAATAACGATCCAAAACTTTTAGCCATACTTATCTGACTTTGAGCTCAAGAACTGGGTAAATTGGCAACGGCATTTAGATAGAAACTTTTGAATGAAACCCTTTTGTAACTCGTAGTCGTCATCAGGATATCCCAAAGGCTTGACATTTGATTTGTCCTCTAGAACATCATTCAAACAGGATGCAATTTCTTGCGGTTTCAATATTCTGCTACTTTGATAGCTTTGATGAATAGTACAAGAGTTATGCGTTTGTAAAACAAAACTTGTACTTTTTTACACAAAGTGACGAAGAAGTGAATAGAAACAATGCTCAACTGTTTATTCACCCCTCCACCCGCGTAATTAGCCACTATACGTCGAATTATTGCATAGAAATTTGGCGGGTCAAAATTGACCCAGCGGCAGTTCTAGGTAAATAGCAAATTATTTTATTTACATTTGTTTTTATTCAATAGAAAACATATTGAATTTAATAAATACCATAAATTATTAAAAGTCAAAAAGTTTCACGGCCTTGAGTAGAAAAAATAAAAAGTTACAGACGACGAAACTTGCGGGTGGGTCAAAAATGGAACGACGGCGCTTCTAGTGTTAAAAGTAAGGAAATATTCAAAGAAAATATGTATATCAGCTATCTGGTTACCATAACACAAGCTCACTTTGATGCTTACTTTGGAATCAGATTGGCCGTGTGTGAAAAATGTCCCAGGATATTTATTATTATTATTTATTATTAAAATAATCTGTTTGGCACCTCTCTGCTTAGTTTGGAATCAGATTGGCTGTGTGTGAAAAATGTCCCGGTATATATATTTATTATAACTTTTGTATAAAAAATGGATTAGCCATTTATAAAAAATGTACCAAGATATTTATAATACAGACAAAGATTTTACTGTACTTGGTAATTTTGCAGTAAAATTTTAAGCGTCGCTCAGTAAAGCTCGTAAAGCTTATCTGCCCCAGTGGCGCCTCTAAACAGCTCGTTTGAAGCTTAAAGCTTTAAATACACTTTGGGTTACTTAAAAGTGAATTAAAATACACTCTCTAAGATTTAACTTGGGTGTTTTCTCTTCAGTATGTAGAAGCTGTTTCTATGCTTTTCGCTTTTTGTAGGCCTAACATTTGCCTATTAAAAATATGTGTGCTATGACAGATATCGTAAAGTAATGTGTTCGAAATTGTACAATAATAAAGTTTATTTACAGAGTTTTCACTATGTTTTGTCTGATATATTTTGTGTAAGTTTTTATAAATGCTACAAAAGTATCAACATTATTCCGAAATATTTAGATACCTATAGTTATTGTATCAAAACCTTATTTTGAAAAACAAAACCTATTAAATGGTCGGATGGATTCTTGGTTGGCAATCTTGTCTTTCGAGTTCCTTCAGGGTTTGGTGCTCACTTAAAACTGCAACAAAACTATTTTAAACACATATTTTACAGAATATCAGGTGCAAAGTATATTCAAGAATAAAATATGTACAGCATCACCTGTCTCTATTTATACAAGCTATCTCTTTCACTAGAATGCACTAAGAGGGTAACACCATTTATAAAATCCCTCTTGCGTCGCTTGTTATAGCTTTAACACTTTATCTTCCATAGAACGTTAATATATAATATAAACGGAACTATTAAAACTTTAAAACGCTTTATATAGACGCGGCATACAGCTTTTTAAAACCAAGCTTTATTTTGTGCATGCATATAAGTAAATTTTTTTGGTACTCCTTGTCACCTGGCGGTTTCACCCGCGTTCCCGGTGGATCTTCATTTTTCGCGGGATACAAAGTAGCCTAAGTAGTAATCCAGGTTGTAAACTATCTGTGTTCCAAATTTCAACCTTATCCGTTCAGTAGTTTTTGCGTGAAAGGGTGATTCATCCATCCATACTAACAAACTTTCGCATTTATAATATTAGTAGAATAATAAAGCATCCGCCATTTTGTGGCAATGTCACGGCGGCCATTTTGAAAGTAAAGTATAATTAATATTTATTCAATTAATTTTATATGCTTAGTTAGGCGTTATGTAAATAATGTCCCAGCATATCTTAGTTTTTTTTACTATTTTTAATTACTTTTACTTAATATTTACCACTTTAGGTAAGCCGCGTCTATAGTATAAAACATCTTTGGTTAAAACCCAATGGGAGGGAGAGGGGGGGAGGTTATGATGGGGAAAAGTGGCCAGGTAATGGAACATTCTGGAAGTTTTGAGAGTTCACAAAACGCCTCAGGCGGTTCGTTACCATATTGAGGGATTTTGTGAGGCTGCATGCAGATAACTTGACGGCACGAGAATTTTAGGTATTTACATTATTATTAGCTACTAGACGTTCCCCGCGGTTTCACCCGGACATAAAAGGTAGTATATATCCTTTGTCAAGCTTTAAACAATCTCTGTTCCAAATTTCATAAATATTGTTGCAGTGGTTTAGGTGTGAAAGCGTTGCAAAGACATAGTTACTTTCACATTTACAATATGTGTAAAAATCTCATAGAAGTAAACAGTTTTTTTTTCAATCATAGTTGTAATAGGGTGATTGTGAGAGTCCTAGATTCAATTGGGTATTGTGACCCAGTTCGCTACAAGTCTTCGAGACCATAAGAGTTAAATTTCCCTAGTCACATTGGCTTATAAAATATTCCACCTCCCCGAGGATAATAGGCGTGAAGATACAACTTTCGATCCCTCGAAGATAAATCCGTTCGCAATGAAGTTTTGATTTCAGTCGAACAGTCAAAATCTCCAACAAAAGATTGAAATCGGACCGGAATTTCATTCCGAAGTAAATCTGGAAAATTTCAATAACTTATAGAACTAAGTTATAGTTAAGTAATTTATGCGATACCATTTCATAGTCTTTTGTGAGACTACTAACTTTGCCAAGTTATCTTAAGTTCGTTGCTAACTTTAAAATCTAGGGTGGAATTGATATTGCTAAGTTGTTTGGTAATTTAATTAATGTTTTATTGATAGAGATCATTTATTTTGATATTTCATCATCAGCTCATATATCTAAACTACTGGAGCACGAGCCTCCTAACAACGAGGGGTTAAGGCCATAGTCCTGACTGCTTAATTAAATAGGTAAGTACCTTTTGTAAAATATCTCCCTGTTTATCATTTGTGATAGTGGTACCACCGGGAACTGAGGGCCGTACTCTATTGGCTTTTCGCATAAGGGGGGGTTAAATGCCATAGTCACCACGCTTGGCAGGCGGGTTGGCGACCGCAGTACCTACCGGCCTATTCGCGTCGGAGATGCTGCTGCCCATCTCCGACCAGGAGGATTTTCTTAGGCCGGCTTTTTTGTGACAGTTATTCCGCTGTCAATCGGTCGTCAGAGCCTCGTTGGTACAGAGCAGTGGCAGGGGGCACCGCGGGCAGGTGAGGTTGACATTTGGGTCTGCTGTATATTTTGCATTCCCCTTACCCCCCTACCCCCTATGCTCCCCGCCATGGTATTCCCAATGGAGTCCCCCCATAGTTCCCACCATGGGGTTCTTCAAGAAGGGAGTGAAGAGATTTTTACAGGGTCGGCGACGCGTGAGTCACGCGAGGTGTTGCAAGCGTCCATAGGCTACGGTAACCGCTTGTCATCAGGTGAGACAGTATGCCACTTTTGTTATCTACCTTAGCTAAAGAATGTTCTGTTAATCCATTATTTAATCAATCAAATCATCAAAATTCCTTCAGCCGTTGTTGCGTGAAAGAGTAACAATTATCCATACTTCTATCCTCGCAAACTTTTGTATGAATTATTTATTAGGTAGGTATACCTTATACATAAAATTCCCGTGTCACAATGTTAGTTACCATACTCCTCCGAAACAGCTTGACCTATTATTATGAAATTTTATATGCATATTCAGTAGGTCTGAGAATCGGCTACTATCTATTTTTGATACCCTTGTGATCACGGGAACGGGAACTGCGCGGGTGAAACTGCGGGGCGATAGCTAATATATTATATATGTAATAAATACAGCAAAAACTTTTCGGTTCATATAAGGCCTCTCTTGTCACCTGTTACTTAATGTTTTATTCATATTATTATAATATTAACTGAAATTTATGCATAATTGTTTATTAAAGTGTTTTGCGCCCCACGATATCGGATAAGGCTGGTAACACACGCGCGGTAGTATCGATCAGTCGAATGTCGTCAAAAAAGTCGTTACTTTGATCGCCAACTAGTTTTAACCGGTTTGATTTGTAGTGAACATTTTTTTAAATATTTTATCTGATTTTTCTCGTGAAATTTTAACTAGCTTTAAATATCAATGGCCTAAACCTCTCGTTGTTAGGGAAGGCTCGTGCTCCTGCAGTAAGACAACACACTACATTACATGAAACTTACACACAGTAGAATAGATTAGAATAGCATTTATTTATAGAAAATGAACGTACTTACTTACACTTGCGAAAAAGGTACAGTAAAGACGTATATGAGCTGATAATGATGGTGAAATAAGTATTCTGCGATATTTTAAACTTAAGTTAAAGCCAATCTGATTCCAAACTAAACCGAGGTTTTACTATAGTTAAATAGTTGAACTACATAAATGAATTTAAAAAAATATTTTTATTCAAATAGGCCTTTACTACTTATGAACAGTCATTTTAATGCTCGGATCGGAAAGTTTGCTGAGAAGAAAAGTGGCAATTATATAATCAGCTTTATTTATAAGATAAAGCTTGAGAGTCGAAGCTTTCGTTGGATTCAAGACTCATACAATTACGTATATGTAGGTACTATATATTAGATAATATATTAATTAAGCGAGAAGCTTTGATACTAGTAGAATAATAAATAAAATCATGGCATTTAATAAAGAATAATAAAATCTGACACATTTTTATATTAAAGATGTTATCTTAATGTAAGTAAAGATAATTAATTTAAGCAATAATAATATTAAGTCGCTTATAAGGTATCAGATATTTTATATAATAACTAGCTTGTGCCCTACGGTTTTGCCCGCGTTCCCCGGTGATCTCAGTACTAAAACTTTTATATTTATTTTACATAAAAATTTCCTTTGGAAATAACCAAATCATCCAGTCGTTCTAGACTTTCAAGTACGTTTAGCCATACCTTTTTATTTACCTTTTTTATTTATAAAGAAATATAAAAATATATCAAAACCTTTGTTTTCGACTTTTTGAGGGTTGACACATTATTATCCATATATAAATAGTTTTCTACTGTTTGAAAAGGAAATAGGTACTTTTTAATAAAAACAAAATACCTCAAAATCGATTGTCTTTCACATTGAACAAACCACGTCGCGTGACAAAACTTGTACACAATAAAATATGTAAGACCCTCTTAAATATTTTCAACAAGTGAAAACTTCAGTGTAAATAATTCACAGGTTTCGACGGCATCGCACTGCGGGGAAAATTGAGTTAGACGAAGTTCTACAGTTTAATTACAAAGTGTAAATGTATATATAACATGGGTAATAACGCCATTTTAACCGAATCATTTATGAAGCATATATGAAGTGGGAAAGTACCTATGTTGAAATATAAATCACTATTACTAAAGACTGAAAGGACACCTTTATTTAAGACTGATATCTGACATCGGATATATTAAATCCTTCTATTATATTATAAATGCGAAAGTTTGTGAGAATTGATGAATGTTTGTTCCTCTTTCACACCTAAACGGCTGAAGGAATCTGCTTGAAAATTGGTATAGAGTTAGAATATGTTTTGGAATATTCTAACTCTTTGTCAAATTTTATACAGATCCATTCAGCCGTTTAAGCGTGAAAGAGTAACAAACGTCCAATCTTTCGCATTTATAATATTAGTAGAATAGATGTCGGGAGTCTTAAATAAACGGTGTCATATGCTATTTTTTATCCCGGCAAAATTTAAAGTCTCCCAGGAACACAAGTGAAATCACGGGGAGACACTAATATATCCAATTAATATTTACCAAATTCAGTGTTTCAGACGTTTATGAATTTATGATTCATATATGTTTCCAGTAAAAATGGCGATATTAGCCCAACATCTCGTCAATATTTGATAATTACACCTCGGAATTTTCAGTTTTGGTGCTCGTTACAAGTGTTTATTGAGTATAATACTTTCAAGATATTTGACGAAGCGTATTTATGGTAATTATAAAGTTTCATGCTTACATTTCAAGCTTTAAGTTCAACAAAACATAAGATCCAACTAATATTATAAATGTGAAAGTTTTGAAGACGGATGGATGTTTGTTACGCCAGAATGGCTGAAGGCATCTGGATGGAAATTGGGATAGAGTTAGGTTATGTTTTGGATAAGCGCATAGACTACTTTTTAACCTGGAAAAAATTAACCTAATGTTTTTAAGTTTGGATCTCCAAAACTATTTATCTGATCAAAAAAATCACTAATAGCATTCAACTATATTTTGCGGCTTTCTATTCCAGAAAATAATATGCAGAAACACAAACAAAACCGGGCAACAGCTAGTATAAAAACAGTCGCAAAACAGCACCGACCCTCGAGATTATTTACTCAACGGACGGCTGGACCGTTTGTAATGTAATTGCTTGTTAGCGACAACTCCCCGAGGAAATTCGCTTACTTCATTTAGTCGCTTCCCGATTATTACTGCGAGTTTAAAATTAAATTGTTTGGTTGGCAGCACTGGTACACTGTTATTATTATGTTGGTAGTATGTTTTTGGTTTTTCTTTTTGTATTATGTAGGGGGCCGTTCAAGTATTACGTAAGCAGATTTAGAACATATTTACCCCCCCATCCCCCTTGTCAGCAAAAGTAAGCAAAGCTCTTACCCCCTCCCCCCATGCTTACGTAAATATTTTCAATTACTGTTCTAAGCTAGTGCCTAAACGGATGCATTATTTTTTGAAATCGCCGAAAATGCGATTTGTATTTAAGCAAAGACATTGTGTGGGTTGCCATATGTGTAAAAAAGTAAATAAGTACCAATGACGTAATCATCATCCAGACCCCCCTACCCCCCATGTCATTCAAAATAAGCAATGCAAAGACCCCCCCTCCCCCTCATAGTGCTTACGTAATACTTGAACGGCCCCTAGGTACTAGCGGAGCCGGCAGACTTCTTTCTGCCCACCAGCGCCACCTACCGGGTCCACAATAATGTATTATACCTACATAAAAACTTTCCCCATGAAATACTCCGTAATTTGGTGAAAATGGCATAAAAATCTGTTCTGTAGTTTTTGTGTTCATTGCGTTCAGACAGACAGACAGAGGCGGCGGGGACTTTGTTGTATATAATATAGATTAATATTTATTTTATTTATATGTCATTATCGTCTCCATTGCAGGAGCCGTCTCCTAACAAATGGGGGGTTAAGGCCATAGTCCACCACTCGGCCCTAGTACGATGGCAGACTTCAAATGCCTTTAATAGTGACATCTAGATGTCATCATAAATTTCTATATATACATTGCATATATTACCAGGAATTTGGTTACCATCATAATCAGATTAGATGTAAAGAAAACTATCCGGTCTGTTATATTTATATGTTGTTAATGTGTCTAGATATACCTAAATATCTTTTAAAGTATGAATTCAGAGTTAGTGTTGCCCAAATGCAAGAACAAGACGAGACTTAGCCAGTCTTGGTCTTGGTCTTGCGCCAATACACCTGGTCTTGGTCTTGGTCTTGGTCTTGGTCTTGCGCTCCCAGTCTTGGTCTTGGTCTTGGTCTTGCAGCAAGAGTCTTGCAAGTCTTGCAATTACCTATTAGTCTATTACTATTTATTAAAGTTTACTTTAAATCTTAGAAAAACGTATTAGAATTGAAACATTGTGAGCTTGAATTAACATAGCCATAGTAAAGATCAAGCAGATTAATAAATAACTTACCTATATGTCGTTTTCCATGGAAGTAACTGTTTCTTAATAAACATTTATGATTTATAAGCTTACATTTGCTAAAACATGTAAAAAACAAATTAATTACAATAACTTGACTGTATTTTAAAGAACAATATCTGTCTAGAAAGAGATTGAACTAAAGTAAGTACCTACTCTTTTTATATTATTTTATTAGTTTTGTAGATTTTTTTTACACGTTTCAAGTATATTTAAAAGTGGCTACAATATTTATCAAACGGGTGATATTTGAACACTTTTTTGCTATTTTTTCTTGTAAAAACTTAAGAAATATAATGACTAAATGTACAATAATAGTACCTAAGTAATTAGTTTAAAACCATATAATCATTATTATAATATATACTTACTAGAATAAATTATTATGACATCTACTACCTATCCTTAACATTTTTTCCTATCATAATACTACTTGCGTGATCAGTATAATGTATTCATTTTCATTCTAAGCACTCTGAAACTTATTTATTCTTTGGAACACCTGTAGGTACTCTTAAAATTCGAAATTATTTTGCATGAGTATATCTACGCCCTGTGGCGGCAATCAAATAGTGTAAAATGTTGAGATTTCGGCGCGGCGGCAACGATTGTTGTATATGATTTCAAAAGAAGCCGCCGGCGCGTGTATCATAACCATGTACTTCCGAAAAGCGGCAAATTTCTTTGAGAAGTAAGTACAAAACCTTTGATGCCGCATTATCATAGTGCCGATGGTTAAAACATAACTATGCATGCACTCAGTTTGATTTTAATGGATATTTTTTTATTCGCTATGTAGGTATGTTTATGGTATTAGTCGTAATGCGCATAGGTCCAGTTTTTCATATTCTTTGATACAGTTTTTTGCGTCTCATAGAATTCCTAAGCGTACCTATACACCGAACTGTTACACCTAACTACTCCGTGAAATAGCGCTAAGTCCTAGCTGCAAGACGCAAGAGTCTTGCAGGCTTAGTCTTGTTCTTGCTCAAGTCTTGCACGGTCAGTCTTGGTCTTGGTCTTGCTAAAAATACGCGGTCTTGTTCTTGGTCTTGGTCTTGCAAAAACGCAAGAACAAGACCAAGACTGCAAGACCAAGACTGAATTTGGGCAACACTATTCAGAGTACACGTTCTGTTTATATAGATTATTTTATTTTTAACTTACAGGAAGTAAGCTTACCTCATCTTTTACCAGTTTTAAATCCTCTCTGAAACCATAAGTTATTTAAACAGCATGCTCGAGATTTCTCCCCAAGTTACTGAACATAATTTAAGCGAAATTCCACTACTAAGTTCACTTTAAACTTTAACGGGTTGTCGTTAAATGTTCACAAAATTCTGCCACAATTTACGTGGCGACGATCGGGCATGCCTGTATACATTCATCAAAGTTGTTGCTTAAAAATGTTTATAAAATTTAATAAATAAATTGATAGCTTGGAGATCTTAGCTGTACCATGTTTTTGGTTTTTTTTTTATACCACAAAGGTGACAAACAGGCATACGGTCCCACCTGATGGCTAGCAGTTACCGTAGCCTATGGACGCTTGCAACACCACGCGTCACTCTCGCGTTGCCGACCCTGCAAAAATATTCCTATTATTTAGGTAGGTATGTAATAATGTGAAAACTTACCGAGTTCATTATTGCATGATTAAAGTTGAAATTATTACCATCAATATATAGAAAAGCTCCATTCAATAGCTTTTGAAAAAGCTTCACAAGCAACTTTACGCAATCACCAACTCACTTCAATGATGCAACATCAGAAAATCGTCTGCAATTAATCATGGCGCCAGATGCGCCGGACACCGTTGCACATGTCCGTGTGACTGTCATTCCGGACGCCTCGTAATTTACGTCCGGACATAGCAAAATTTCATAATGTCCGTGCTGGTGTCGCTTGCTGAGATTGAAATGTGTCCGGCCTGTTAATTAGGTCATGATAAAATATATATTATAAAGCCATAATATATACATATTTAAAAATATATAATTCTTTCATTAATCAATGTTACATACTAGCTTCCAACTCGCTGTTTTACCCGTGTAGTTCCCGTAAGGTTACGGGGATAAGATATAACCCATATTACTCGCTGATAATGTAGCTTTCCATTGGTGAAAGAATTATTCAGATCGGTCAGTAGTTTTGAAGAAAATTCGTTACATTCAAAAATATAAAATATTTCCTCTTTACTATAGTGTAGACTAGCGTCCGCCTCGCAGTTTCTCCCGTGTAGTTCCTATTCTCGTAAGAATACAGGATAAAATATAGCTTAGTCAGTCGCTGTTAATGAAGATTTCCATTGATGTAAGAATTTTTTAAAATCAGTCTAGGAGTTAACGCGTGAAAGCGAAACAATCAAGAAAACCTACACATTTGTAATATTTGTTAGGACATATTTCCTAGTAAAGTTTATTTGCATATTTGGTATACATAAATCACCATAAACAAGTTTATTTCAAGGTTTTGAAGATACCAAAGTAAACCTTCAACATAAAATACAAGCAAAATTGCACTATATTTTACTAGCTTTTAGTCAGTGGTTTTACGCGTAAAAATACTCTTTATTTTATCCCCCGGGAGTTGCTTATGACCTTTAGTTTTATCAACGTGGATGGGTAAGTACCTACTTTACGATAACAAGTAAAGTAAGTATATTAACTTAGTGAGGTTGAGATATGCATAAATATATCAATAATAACTTAAATTAATACTGGATTTAAGTCAGCTAATTTAACTCTAATTTTCATTATCATCATCAGCTCATATACGTCTCCACCAAGGAGCTCGAGCCTCCCCTAACAATGAGGAGGTCTAGGCCATAGTCCACCACGCGGGCTTAGTGCGGATTGGCGGACATCACATGCCTTTGATTGTGACATTTCGGGCATGCAGGTTTCCTCACGATATTTTCCTTCAGTCTGATTTTAATTTGTATTAATTAATTTAGATATACTTCTATCTTCTTTTCAAGTAAACGATATTAGTTTCGAAATTATTTTTTACTAGCATCCTCACCGCGATTTTTCTCGTTTCCTGGCTCAACTGTTAAATTATAAAAGGTAGCCTAAGTAAGGATTTAGATACAAAAGCGTAACAGATAGACAGAGTTACCTACTTTCCCATTTATAATATGAAATAGGGATTCCATTTTTGTTTGTTTTTATAAAAAAATGAACGAATCTGACTAGATTATATTATTATCAACCATTTTACTTTGAAGAAATAAGACTTTACTATTATTTAATGCTGAATACATAAATGATATCGTTACAGTGATGTCATGAAATGCAAATATAATACCAAATGGAGGCAAAGCTTACAATGTGACAATAGCTTTGAAAGTTTCAACCCTTCAAGGTTCCTCTGTATGGGTCCAAGTCATACAAGAGTGTCAGATCATAACTTTTTGTTACTTTAATTAAGTAACTAGTAGTTTTTGAGCTTTTTCATAACAAACACACACAATAATACCCATTTATGTTCTTTATAATCTTAATATATATAAATCTCGTGTCGTGTCACAATGTTTGTCCTCAATGGACTCATAAACCATGTGCAGTTCGATCCAACTTGAGAGATAGGATAGCTTACATATACTTGGACCCGGTAGGTGGCGCTGGTGGGCAGAACGAAGTCTGCCTGGTCCACTAGTATTAGTGTAGATTTTAATTGTTATTTTATTAATCATATTTCATAATTATCATTACATATATGTATTCATATAATTACAATTTATATAGGACTAGCTTCTGCCCGCGACTCCGTCCGCGTGGAATAGTTTCTTTGGGCTAACGCTAACTTTCAACTCTCTTCGTTTACGTAGAAGGATGGTCTCTCAGAGCTAACTGATGACTGCACGCGCCGGCCCGACACATAAGGTGCGCGCAGTACTTACTTGAACATTATTTTGGTGCAATGTTATTTTAAATTTGCGATATCTCCTAAGATATTCATTGAAATCGAATGATGTAAAAGGCAATTTTGTTTTAAATTAAATACTTGTGATGAATAACGTATTTATTTGGATAAAGATTAATATCATCTTCATAAAAACACCTTCACAAAAAATGCTTAATTTTCGAACAAATTTGGTTAGTATAAAAATGGTCACAGTGAGCCAACCTTAACAGATAGACATATGCTATCGCGAACTTTTTTTTAGAATTTTTAAAGGAGAACAATTCTGTCATACATCGTTTTAGCGTAACTTTAACCGTTTACACAGCGTACGCAGCGGAAACTCTCAACGGGAAAATAAATCTCCCGTTTTTGAAACATTTTTCATTGGTGCTCCGCTCCTATACGTCATAGCGTGATGATATATAGCCTATAGCCTTTCTCGATAAATGGACTATCCAATGGCGAAAGAATTTTTCAAATCGGACCAGTAGTTTCTGAGATTAGCGCGTTTAACCAAACAAACAAACAAACAAACAAACAAACTCTACTCCTTTATAATATAGCCTATAGCCTTCCTCGATAAATGGACTATCCAATGGCGAAAGAATTTTTCAAATCGGACCAGTAGTTTCTGAGATTAGCGCGTTCAACCAAACAAACAAACAAACAAACAAACTCTACTCCTTTATAATATTAAGTATAGATATCTTTCATTCTTTTAAGAATTCATATATGACTAGCTGCCGCCCCGCGGTTTCACCCGCGTTGTTCCCGTTTCCGTGAAGAAGAATAGTAGCCGATTCTCAGACCTACTGAATATGCATATAAAATTTCATAAAAATCGATCAAGCCGTTTCGGAGGAGTATGGTAACTAACATTGCGACACGAGAATTTTATATATAAGATGTGGTTTCTGCATGAGTTTTTGATTTTAATTCAAAATAAAATCGCTGTTAACTTATAAGCTTTGGCATGGATTACCACAGGGATCTAACTTCTTATCACGATCTATAACTACAAGCAATATTTCATTAGCGCCTAGTCTAGTGCGATAAATGTCGTTAGATATTGGCCAAAGATAGATGTAAGTTTAAATTGCGTTACGGACGATAACCTAGTAGGTTGAAGGTTGTAATGGCTTAAATCTAGATTTATTTATTCTGTGATACTTTTTTTGCTACTCTATGTTAGTGTTATATTTAGGCATCAATAACTATATTTATGCTAGATTAATTCTGGCTCGTGAAGCCGTGGAGAAGCCGTGGTGGCTCAGTTGGGAACGCACCGACTCACGATCATGAGGGTGCCGGTTCAAATCCCTGGCCCGTACCTCTGAGTTATTAAAAACTTACGTACGGATTCACACCACTGACTTTCGGTGAAGGAAAACATCGTGAGGAAACCTGCATGCCTGAGATGTCACAATTAAAGGTATGTGAAGTCCGCCAATCCGCACTGGGCCCGCGTGGTGGACTATGGCCTAAACCCCCTCGATGTTAGGGGAGGCTCGAGCTCCTCGGTGGAGACGTATATGAGCTGTTGATGATGATTATGATGAATTCTGGCTCAATATGATATTGATGAATAGATATCAGTATTTTCAGTGGAAAGGCTGACTTTTGGACCGAATGGTTGTTTCAAAAACTATAGTAGACAGATTGGGGGCTTTGCTGAATAAATATTTCAAGGAAGAAAATAAAAGTAACCGTTGCTTTAGTAACCTTTAAAACGCTTTAAAATTACCGAGTATTTTAAAAGTGATGAGTTATATAAATGCTAGTGTAATACTGTCTGTCTGTTACGCTTTCATACCTTTGAACCGATTTTGATAGAGAGCAAATATATTAGACCTTGAAAAAGATGGCTGCTTCTCACCGAAAATTTAAAATTAATTTTAGTAATAGATATATATATACACAGTAGCTTCCGCCTTGCGGTTTTAACCGCGTTCCCTCTAGGATTATATATCTATATAAATATGTATATCTATTACTAGCTGCCTCCCCGCGGTTTTACCCGCGTAGTTCCCGTTCCCGTGGGAATACAGGGATAAAATATAGCCTGTTACTCGGGGGATAATGTAGCTTTCCAAAGGTGAAAGAATTTTTGAAATCGGTCCAGTAGTTTCGGAGCCTATTCATTACAAACAAACAAACAAATCTTTCCTCTTTATAATATTAGTATAGATATTAGTATAGACTAAAATTAAGTAAACTGGGTATACTACTAATATTATAAATGCGAAAGTTTGTGAGTGTGTATGTTTAATACTTCTTCTCGTCTAAATGGCTGGAGCTATTTTAATCAAATTTGGTATGGAGTTAGCTGACACCCTAAACTAACACATAGGCTATATTTTCCCCGGGAAAATATAAGGGATCGCGGGTGAAACCGCAGGGCAAAAGCTAGTATTTCATAAAGTATGTCATAGTAATTTGTTATAATACAAATGAATCGATGTCAAGTTGACTTATTCGGGAGGCTAAACATTTTTTAATGAAAATTAATGGTTTTACACGGCTCTTTTGAGATTAGTTTTATTCGGTAATTTGTATCAATTTTCATTCATCCTGCATGACATGACCGGTATATAAGCTTATATTTTTCTGTTTTATGTCATCCTACTAAAATTATTACGGGGAAAAATTGGATGGGAAAGGCCAAGGACCGAGCCCAATGGCGTGCGCTGGAGGAGGCCTATGTTCAGCAGTGGACCAGAATAGGCTGATGATGATGATGACTAAAATTATAAATGCGAAAATTTGTGAGAATGTACGGATGTTTGATACTCTTTCACGCGACAAAGGCGGGCGGGACCAAGACGAAATTAGGCACATAGGTATTTTATCCCGGAAAAATTACGGAAGAAACCGTGGATAGCTACAAGTGTAGAATATTTTTAGATGTGTTGCCCCTTGTTGGGGGATTGAGATTCGTAAAAAACTACTTTATGGACTGGATGGCAACCCTAACGGATGTCATGTTTTATGTCGGATCCCACTCAAGATTTTTGTGCAATGAAATGGGAATAATTTTATTACTTTATTAATTTGAGCTTTAGTTTGGAATCAGAATAACCGTGTATATATATTATGTATTTGCTTCTGTTACTCATAACTGTCGTTTTTATTCAGTGACGATAGCTTTGGCTTTGTGTTTTTTAGAGCTTGAGGAGAATAGAAAAGCTTTAGAAAAAGTATGAAATACAAAACTACCTACATTTTAAAACATTTTCATGCTAAGATACACTTCATGTCGATCCACATATGACATCGAAATGTTGACTTAGATAGGTACTTACATTATTTATTGTCCCGAACGTCTAGAGGTGGGCCTTAAAGTAGCAGTTAAAGTTGTGTTTATTTTATTTTTATTACTTAGGTACTAGCTTCTGCCCGTGGCGTCGCTCGTATTTAGAATACACCAAAGTAACTTGAAACAATGTAGACATGAAATATACACTATTCTGAGGACTGTGGTTAGTAGTAATTTAGTTGTTTTATGTGTTAAATAGAGAATTTTCAGGATATACGTAGTCTATCTCCTCCTACTTAGGTCTAGGTCTTAAATACATTTCGACTTAATGATCTTAACTAATATTATAAATGCGAAAGTAACTGACTGTCTGTCTCGCTTTCACTCAATAACTACTGAAACGATTTAATTGAAAATTCGTACACATACGTCTTGAGGGTGAGAAAGAACATAGGTTACTTTTTATCCCGGGAAAATGGAAGATCTCCCGAGAACGCGGGTGAAACCGCGGGGAGCCACTAGTTTATAATATTAGCAACAAGCTAAATAATGCGACGATGGATATTAGTCTTTCAAGCAAGAAGTTTGCAATTAAATCTCTAATATGTAATTAAATCTCGACCAAAAATATACAAACCATCGCCATGTTGCGGCTGAAATAGGAACTAAATAATTACAAGCACTTCATTAGGAAGTGTCACACATTCTACTAGTGGCGCCCTCATTTCAAGTCTTTTATTTTTCTGCACAAGTTTTACAATTTATTTTAATTGCTTAGAACACAGTACATTTCCGCTAAAGAAAAGACTCATACTTAGAATGGCTAGTTGGCTGTTTAGTACCCTGGCTTACATTGCTTGTCTTGGATTTAAATGAACATTAATGTACGCGAAAATGTCTGTTTTTTGTGTCTGGATGTAAATCTATACTAATATTATAAAGAGGAAAGATTTGTTTGTTTGTAACGAATAGGCTCCGAAACTACCGGACCGATCTGCACAATTCTTTTACTAATAGAATGCTACGTTATTCATAAATAACATAGGCTATATTTCATCCCCATGTTCCTACGGGAACGGGAACTTCGCGGGTAAAACCGCGCGACGGCGGGTAGTATCTTTATAAAAGTAGTATCAGTGATCTGGTCACAATAGTACATGCTCTGCTTTCTTTAGAATAAGATCGGCCGTGTGTAGATAGATATGTCCCAAGATATGTATATTTTATAAACTACTAACTTTCGCGGCGCGGTTTTAGCCGCATAGTTGCCGTTCCTGTAGAAATATGGGGAATAATATATAATATTAGTCTATCTCACGCCCTAAGAATTATGTCTTCAATCAAGAAATTGGTTTGTTTGTAACCACCTATTCGTTATAAATAAATCATCAAATAATCTTATATTTCATCTTCATAATATTAGTGTATATTATTACATAGTAAATATTTAGTCAACTGAAAAATGACGCATTAATCCCCCCTTCCCTTCTCACCTTCTGGTCCATTACAAACCGCAACCTAACCGCATATGTCCAAATACTTAACTTATTGGACATATATTAAACCATTTTAAATTCCGTTTAAACCAATGCGGATTGTTTACAGCTGACTGAGCTCCGATCTGCGATTGTCTCCGTGTAATGAATTTGCGGCGGGAGTGCGGGACTAATTGCACGCTGTGGACTTTTTTATTATTATATTGTTTTACACTACAGTGCAATTGAATTGGAGTGTCGCCCCGCCCCGCCCTGCCCTGCCCTGCCCTGACCTGACCTGACCTGCCCTGCCCTGCCCTGCCCTGCCCTGCCCTAAAGTCGAAAATCAGCGCTGTAGCTATTAGCGGCTATGGTGATCTGAGCTGTGCTGTTATTTATTCACCAATCATATTTACCTCATTTTGCAATCTATCTGTATTTTATTGTTACATTGTTTTGTCTTTTTGATGGATTTTTTTAATCATATTCTAAACTTATGTGTGACATTATGTGTCACATAAAAAATATTTCATTTCATTTCAAAATGTTATGAATGTTAATAATGAATATTGGGATCCAACTCAAAGTAAATTAAAAACTAAATTGAAACGTGTATGCCAGTCAGATACCACTTTTTCCAACAAATAACAAATAAATATAAATGAAAACCGAAAGATTCCAAACTAAACAAAGCTTGTGTATCTTATGGTAACTAGATAGACTTATATGCTATATTGTAATATATACAAATAAATATTTACAGACGGTCACTCACAGAATAAACAGACAAATTTAAACACATATTTTAAAATTTTAGGTAATTAACTATAACTTCAACCGGCCAGTCAAAATGACCAAAAAATTATTTCAATTAAAATATTTACAATTCATTTGCACTGCAGTGTATTTGGAGTCAATTATGGCGAGTCAGCTTTACGAGGATACGGCTATTGTTTATTTTGCAACTCACTGTACAATTATTGATTTCCGATTGAAAATGTATTGTAAGTTTGTTAAAGTATGTAAATATTTTTTTATTTTGACCGTTTGTATTAAATGGATGTGTGTTTTAATTATGAGTTATATTTTTAAGATATTAATAGGTAAGGTGAAAACCTTGTAAATGTAAAACATGCAAATACTTGAATATTAAATAAATATTTATCTGTGTAGAATAATTACTGACTTTTCTCAGTTTATGTATGAATAACTTAAATCTTTATATTATACCTACAAAGCCGGTTTTTATCATAGATATTTTTATCAAAATAACTCTCATTTTTATTACAAAAATTTGTATTTACCTAAATTAAATTTAGGTAGGTACAATATCAATAAATATCATAAATATTGTCAATAGTAAATAAAGTTGGAATTTTGTATCTAATTATGAAAATGTTGAAAATAAGCAAATAAAAATAAAATTTTTAATCAATTGCTAAAAATAATGCCAAAAAGATATTCCCGTACCGGGAATCGAACCCGAGCCTCCTGGGTGAAAGCCAGGTATCCTAGCCACTAGACCATACGGGAGATACAATGACATGCGAATTTATGAAAGTGATTCATCAATATTGTATAAATATGACGTCATTCACAGCTGTTTTTTATTTGCAACCTTCAACTTCGTATAGTGACGTCACAGTCATATAACGGTGTATATCTGTACAAATAAAACATTCGATTGAGTTAGATTGAATATTAAGGTTAAGTAACATTTGTCGCGGCCAACTATATGATGGGTGACCATTTTGATAGTCTTTGTTATTATTATAATTGTATTATTTTGCCACGATTAATTACCCTCATTCACTTCTGTCTGTGAATCTTATTTATAAAATTCTCGTGTCACAATGTTAGTTACCATACTCCTCCGAAACGGCTTGACCGACTTATATGAAATTTTATATGCATATTCAGTAGGTCTGAGAATCGGCTACTATCTATTTTTGATACCCCCGTGATCACGGGAACGGGGACTACGCGGGTGAAACCGCGGGGCGGCAGCTAGTTTATAAAATTATCGGAAAAAACGTGTTTATAGGAAATACCCAATTCTGTTTGTTTATCTTATCACTTCGCCAATCTCCGAAACATTCTTAGAATGTGTTTGTATTACTACAAAAACTTATTTACAATTCAATGAGTCATTTCTTTGAACGATAAAAAAAATGCTGCGGAAGGCTTTTTTAGCGTCATTATCGTTTAATGACCCCAAATTGGGGGAGTCACCTCATTATAATATACACCATTATTTATAATGACTTTTCTATTAAAATCTGTGACAAAAAAAGTAAATGCTTACATCCCGTTATGTTAACGACAGTTATTCTAAAATCACTGGTTATTAAGTCGTTTGTGTAATACTAGTTTAAGCCCCGCGGTTTTATCCGTGTTTTATGGTATGGTAAGTAAATCTCGTGTCACAATGTTTGTCCTCAATGGACTCATAAACCACTTAACCGATTATAATAAAATTCGCACACCATGTGCAGTTCGATCCAACTTGAGAGATAGGATAGCTTACATTTACTTGGACCCGGTAGGTGGCGCTGGTGGGCAGAACGAAGTCTGCCTTTCCACTAGTATTGCTAGACAGGTATTGCTAGGTCGAGACAATACATAATTTTATGAATTTTTTGATAAAATTTTGATTGTTTTATAATAGGATAGGTACCTACATCTATACTAATATTATAAAGTGGTAACGTTTGTGAGTTTGTGACATTGTAAGGGGTAATCTCTGGATCTACTGAACAGATTTTCTAAATTATTTCGCCAATAGAAAGCTACGTTATTGTGGAGTGTCATAGTTAGCCTACTATCTTACCCTCGTAGTTTACGTTTTATTCCGAATTCCGCGTATTTCCGAAGATTATATATAGGTAGTATAATACTCCCTGGTAATGTAGCTTTCCAATGGTAAAGGAAGTTTTGTGTGTATTCATTACAAACATACGAGACTCCTCTATAAAAGATTGTGTAGGAGTATAGATAAAAGAGTAGTATTCTAATTTCCATCGATCTCAAATGAATTTTCATGATTTTTAACATAAGTAAATATACTAAACTTTACTGAAAACACTGGACAAGATGTTATTTTAGGGTACAAGAACATTACGAAAAGTTTTCTTAGGATCGCGGGTAGGTACAATTCTCGAACTTACAATATTTATAGGTATTCATCTATATATATAATTGCCAGACGTCCCGCTTTTGGCGGGACCGTCCCAATTTACAAGGGCACCAAATTGAGAGACACGACAAAAAAAAAAAAAAACGACGTTAATATTTTTGTGACGTCTACAAGGGCACCAAATTGAGAGACTCGAGTAAAAAAAAAAGACGTCAACATTTTACTATGTCCCGCTTTCGACAAAGGAATCCCGCTTTTGTCACTCAAAAAGTTCCAAAATCCCGACTTGGCAAAAAATAAATCTGATAACCCTGGTTCCAAGGCACTTTAAACTTTGTTTTTTTTTTTACATATTTATTTACAGTTTTCAAAAATTTCAAACTAGATGTATGGTAAATGACCCAATGGTGGCCAGTTTAAGAAAAAAAAAACAGATTTTTGTGAAATATTACCAAAATTGTGAAAGTTTCAGCACTGAATATAGTGAAACTGTAAAGTCCAGTCCTTATTTAATATTTGTAATGTGTTGCGCGTGAGATACGGCAAAGCAGGATTCAATTAATTTAACAAATAAAAGTTGTAGTTTTGTGACCCAGTCTTGGACAGGGAAAATTCATTAATGGATACCCCAGTCAAAGTCTAAGTTTATCTTTATTTTATGGTTAACACATGAAACAAAACTAATTTTGATTTTAATTAAGCAATACTATTTTACAAGTGAAACTTTCTGCTCACCGCCTTAACGATTTCCTTAAGAAAAGCCGTCGTTGTCAATTTCAAATCACCTTACACTTTGTATTCGCGCATATTTGTACATGTAACTGACTGAATTCAATAAAACGTTAAACTTAGATAGTTCGATGTCTAAAGTCTATGTCACAGTGATCCCAATGTAAAAACATTCGCTCATGTCCGAATTCTAGATGTTTCTTTTAATTTTTGGCCATTACTGGTACCGTGGCCACGACTGGTACACTTACGATATGCGTGAGTCTGCTATATATCTGGTTACTATCATATACAATATATAATTTTTAATACATACTTACGTTTACATTCAGACACTGAACATACATTTTCATGAACTCAATTATTTTGCCTTACTTTTAAATCATATCTGTAAAGAACCACAATAAATGTATTCCTTTCTTCCAACAGCAGCAACTAATTATACTCCATTCAAAATGAAAAGATGATCAATATTTTTGAATCAACGTTTAATTGCATGAAAACTTTGGTTTCATTTTGAGGGTGATTTTGAGGCTAATAGACCTCATCCGAGCAAGGAAATGAATCGCATTCTACCAAACGATCCCTCATTAAATGAGTAAAAGGCACAGATCTATAAATCTAACTAGATGTCGCTAGTGTACGCGTGTCAAAAACAGCAAAAATAACTGCTTGGAAAGCCGCCGTCGTTTAGTCCGCGATCGACCGTTATTGCCTTCGGACGTCAAGAAAAAAGTGACTCGGTTTGTCTTCATACATTTTATTTATTTTAATATAAAAAAACGTTTTACATAAATAAAATAAATGCATTCGTCATAGCTTTTATATAATCATCTATCCCACCAACATAATATAAACTATTAATATAACAAACTAGCGACCCTGTAGGAATTCAGGGATTAAATATAGCATATGTTACTCCGTGATAATGTAGCTTTCCAATGGTGAAAAACTTTTTTTAAATCGGCACAGTGGCTCACTTTAAACCTTACTTTGGAATCCGATTGGCCGTGTGTGAAGAATGTCCCGAGATATTAAAAAGAAAAAACAGTCTGCATGGAAATCGATGGGGGAGGCCTATGTTCAGCAGTGGATGTCCTATAGCTGATATGATGATAACGTATATAAGTGTAGATATTGATGTGGGTATTAAAGTTATCTAGTTAGATTATAAGTCTGTGTTTTGAGGACTCTGAGGCTTTCAAATAGCCCTCCTGGTTCCGTGAAGATATCGGATAAGGACCATTGTTTTAAACTGTACGATCGCCCTTTTCTACTTTCCTTAATGACCCTATTATATCTTTACTAGCTGACCCGCGCTACTTCGTCTGTATTAGATAGGTACCAATATTCGCAACATAACGTTCCGCTCCTAGTGGTCGTAGCGTGATGTTATTATTTAGTATGTAAGTTATTATATTATAGTCTATAAAGTTCGTCGATAAATGGGTTATCTAACAAGGATTAATTTTTCAATTAGTTCCGCGGTTTTACTATCCGGTCATTTAATTTCATAGTAAATATTTATACAACACTAGCTGCCCCCGCGCGGTTTCTCGTTCCCGTGGGAATACTGGGATAAAATATAGCCTATGATACTCGGGGATAATGTAGCTTTCCAAAGGTGAAAGAATTTTTGAAATCGGTCCAGTAGTTTCGGAGCCTATTCATTACAAACAAACAAACAAATCTTTCCTCTTTATAATATTAGTATAGATTATTATAGATTAGAGCATAACAGATGTTCTTCAAAAACGTAAAGAAGCATATTTAAATATGATACAAAAGTGATACAAAAAGAAGCTCAAAACCAAACTTTACCCCTGAAATAACCTATAGGTTATATTTCAAGCAATTATACACCTTATAGCTTACGAATCGAATATTATCATATACAGACTACGGTGGCACGTATGTGTGAAGCAGTTTGCGCGAGTCAAAGATAAGCGGTATCGGTAGAGCATTTGCCTCATAGATGATAATTTCCGTCGCAAGATGGCGTCATTTACCCCACCGAACGATTATGGGTAGGGTGTCAGTTACAGCGATAAATTTAATTTAAATTGTCATAGTATTCCATGTGACCTTAGAAGTAGGACCTGACCTTAGAAGGTTCAGGATCGAAAACCTCCTTTGGAGAGGATTTTAAGTTTAATAATAAATAATATCGTGGGACATTTCTCCACACGGCCACTCTGATTCCAAACTAAGCAGAGTAATATGGTAACCAGATAGCTGATATACTACATATACACTACTTTTAAATACATACCTATAAAGATAATTACATCCAGACACAGAACAAACAGACATAAATATCCTGGAACAGTTTTCACACACGGCCAATTTTCAAAGTGAGCTTGTGTAATGGTAATTAGATAGCTGATATACTACATATACACTACTTTTAAATACATACTTATAAAGATAATTACATCCAGACAGAGAACAAACAGACATATTCATGCAAATAATTCTTTGTCATGGGTGGGATTCGAATCCACGACTAGCGGCTTGAGAGTCAGGGTCATTAACCACAAAGCCAACCGACATGTCATAATATTCCATGTGACCATAGAAGTAAGACTAAAGTTCAGGATCAAAAGCTTCCCTTGAAGTTGATTTTAAGTTTGGATGGGCAGGTCGGTTTTTTGAGTCACCACTTACGGGCATGCAGGTTACCTCACGATGTTTTCCCAAAGCCAGTGATGTAAGTAAGTAAGTTTTTAAACTCAGAGCTAAGGGTTTGAACCTACAGCCAAATGATCG
Organism: Thyatira batis; assembly: GCA_905147785.2. Taxonomy (NCBI): domain Eukaryota; kingdom Metazoa; phylum Arthropoda; class Insecta; order Lepidoptera; family Drepanidae; genus Thyatira; species Thyatira batis. The sequence goes on along the minus strand of LR990504.1, from coordinate 8,246,283 downwards.
TGAGTCGGTACGTTCCCAACGGGTTTCTAAAAGGCGCAGTCAGTTTTAAATATCGATATAAACTCGCTATCTTTCACACCATACATTGATCTCGAACATCGCAATAAGGTTTTCTTCCACAAAACAAAGTTTCAATTGAAATTTAACTCTATAACTTTGGCAATAAGAACTCAACTGCAGTTGTTCATGTGTAACCAACTTTGTTAATATACCGCGTCTACCATTTACTGACTGTCAAAGTCGTTTCAAACGTCTTCTGAGTAGATCGAATTTAGAGTTTCGAATAGCTTTTTTTTGTTTCAATCATATCATGTCTTAAAAGGCTGAAATAAAAGCTTTAAACCTTTGCAAGGTCGCTTATCAATTTGGAGATTAAAACTAAAAAAAAACTAAAATAAAAGTTGTCATAGTTATGTTCTTTTTTAAGCAAGTTTGTATTAAGATAAAAAAATAAACATCTTTTGCCAGTGACATAAGCCTTTTTGCTACAGTTAGCCATCATTCGCACGAGTTTTTTTAACGGACGGAAAAAAACGTTTAAATACAACAAATGCATTCCCGAGTATATGTTCACACGACAGCGTTTTAAAAACGCGACGTTTTTTTATCGAGCGGTGTTGCATTTTTAACTATGGGCGTTGGAAATAGAGCATATAATGGTACTTGGAACGTCTTTTTAACGTCCAGGTCCGTCCGGTAAAAAAACTCTCGTGCAAATAAGGGCTAAGGGTTCGTAGTTGACTATGGAACCCTAAAAAAGGATTACTTCTTTTGCCAGGGACATAAACCTTTTCGCTACAATCATCATCGTCTTGCCCTTCTCCCACCTTACGTGGGGTCGGCACAACATGTCTTCTTCTTCCATTCTCCTCTGTCAGTCGTCATCTCAGCACTCACTCCTTTCTTACTCATGTCATCTTTCACACAGTCCATCCATCTTTTCTTTGGTCTACCTCTGCTAATATATCCATCCACTTCCAATCCTAACATTCTTCTCGTCACATGACTATCATCTCTCCGCATTTTCCTTTCGCCTTTTCCCTACAATATCAGTTTAAATTTAAAACAAGCTAACCCGAAATCCAGAGCAATACATCAAATTCCAATTTTAAATTAAGATGACTCAGCGCTTTCGCTAATTAGGCGCGAAACGTACAAACGCCAGTGTTGCCACAATATAAATTAGAGGGACTTTATTAATTAACTTTATTATAAATTAAATACGGCTCCTGACGTCCGGCACACTCCTCGCTTTATATTTATTGCTGTTTGTTATAGAATTATGAGATTTAAAGTGACTGTTTAAACTATTACCACCATTGAGATAAAACTGTTGAAAATAATTAAATTTATGAGTATGAAAACAGACACTTAATTAATTTTTACTTTATTTAATTGTACCTTTAAATGTTTTTCTAAAAAGAAAGGTACGGGTAAAAAATAGTTGAAGACTGGCAACAAAGTCGACATATCATATGTATTTATTTTCCTTTCGTTTTTATATTTCTTGGCTTAGCAAAATATGCTTTATATATACATTTTGGAGCTGTAAATTTTTTTAAGAATAATATTTAACCGCTTACTAAAGGCGTCTCTACTGTTACTTGTTACATGAAGCAATCGTGTACTGCTCAAATTGTAAACTTTATTCAGACATTTCAGACAAACATAATTACAAATAGGTATCAAATAATTACGAGTATACAAATCCTACGAATTAGGTAAAAACATCGAGTTCTCTAAATGGGCAATTATAAAGTGTACCCATGTCAGCCTTGAAGGCTTTTGTGTAGTTGGCAACACAGACTGGAATTAAAATGGAGGTATTTTAATTTTTTCGTATTTAACTTCAACCATGCGGACTTTTTATCATATATTCCATTGGTACCCATGGATACTATCCATACTAATATTATAAATGCGAAAGTTACTTTGTTTGTCTCGCTTTCACGCTAAAACTTCAGAATCGATTAAAATAAAATTTGGTACACAGATAGTCTAGAGCCTGAATAAGGACATGGGCTACTTTTTATTCCGGGAAATTCGAAGATCTCCCAGCTATGCGGAAGAAACTGCGGGATGCCACAAGTACATAATATATCTATCTCATAATTCCAATGGAAACCATAAGTGACAAAACATAACATTACATTTCAGTGACATCCACAAACATAACCTAGTTTGTGACGTCATTATTGTCACATCCAAAAGGACGTCTGCAACATGTCACGCCGAACGCGTCCCGTTGCAAGTTTACTGTGACATTTACATGGATAATAACATCTTGATACTTGATAATAAATCAATATATGAATCTATTTATAATTTTTTTTTATTATTATTTAGTTTTAGTTGTATATATAGATAGCTAAATTTAATAATGATTTGTGTAATTATATTGTTAGTAAATCAATTTATTAAATGAGGAAATTTACATTGAAATAGAATGAGCTGTGTGGTTTGGTAGGTAGACCTGAGATAAAGCGGCCTAGTTACGTTCCTGGTCAGTACAAAAAATGCTGGATAAAGCATCTATGTGTTATATATATTTAAAGAATTGTATAATAACAATAATAATAATTTATTTATTTCTCTCTTAACAAAGGTTCTTCGTATCTAAGTATGTAGTTTAGTATAAATAGTAGTAGTAGTAGTATAAATAGTAGTTTATTAGCTATTTACTATAGATAGTACCTTTAGGTATGATAACGTTTAAAAAACTGTGAGTCAGCTGTTTTTAGTATAGTCTTCGGCAATACGAAAAGAATTACATCCGCCAGAATTTTTAATAATTACGGACTTTGAAACTGGTAGTACAATCTTCTGCAATTGCGACCTTCATAATTGCCCTTTTAGGGCCTAAACTGAATAAATGGCTTCGAAATTTTCCCAAGAATTATTAACAAATATATATATTACACACAAAATAAGTTTTAAAGTATTAAAACCATTTGATCCCACAATGCGACAGAACTCTGAATCCCCTGCGCCTAATCGCTTCATTTGGCTGACACGTCATAATTTACGATATTAAACGAGTGGGCTGTCTGTATGTACGTTATATAACATGAACAATTACTTATGAGGTTATTTATTGGTTTTATTAATTAGAATCTTGCTAACTAACTTTAAATGCGAATGTGTGTTTGTTTGCTACGCTTCCACGCTTAAACAACTAAACCGATTTAGACAAATTTTACCAATAGAAAGCAACATAATCAGGGATTATCATTTATGCCAGTATTCTTAAGGGAAAGGGAACTACGCAGCGGTACATACCTACTAATATTATAAAGCTGAAGAGTTTGTTTGCTTGAATGCGCTAATCTCAGGAACTATGGGTCCGATTTGAAAAAATATTTTAGTGAGTGTTAGCCGATTTATCATCAGCCGATTTATCATCACGCTACAATGAATAGGAGCGGAGCATCAATCAAAACTATTGGGAAAACGGGCTGGTGGCGCTAACGAAGCTCCGCGGGTCAACGCGATTTAACCGGCTGAGTTGAGTCTGTACACAGTTCATTACCGATCTTTTGATAGACCATTCCATTTAGCGGATCCTGTGTACAAATACACATTACCACAGACCATCGATTAAGCTAGACGCCGCATGTCGGTTATTTGTACAAAGCTAAACGGGACTCATTCACTGAAATCTCATTTACATTGACCAGAATGTTAGTATTAGTTGTCTGTCTACGGGATTTTTTGAAAATATATTTTATCATTACTATCTCTATGATGGGATATAGGTATAATTTTATTGCCGGCTCTTCTCAGTAAAAAACAACTTTCAGAACCGAGCATTAATAGTGACTATTCATAAGTGCTTGATTGAGGCCCATTTGAATAAAAAATGATTTTGATTACCTATATGTATTATCCAAATAAATATTTAAAATGATTTTGCACTAGTTAATGTATATTAATTTAGTAATAGTTATTAATTTGTAAATCAATAAGTCCAGTAGTAGAACGGATTTGCTTTTATCATGTAATAAAGTAACGAAATTAAATATTTTTAGGATTTCTTATAGACAATTCTCTATATGCATGTATATCAAACCTCAAGCAAAATACACATAAATTACTAACATCTTAAAATAATTTTATAATCTACCAGTATACGCGTTCCCGGGGATCTTCAATATTCCAGGATAAAAAGTAGCCTATGTCCTTTCTCAGGCTCTGGATTATCTGTGTACCAAATTTCATTTAAATCGCTTCAGTAGTTTTACCGTGAAAGCGTAACAGATAGAGTTACTTCCGCATTTATATCTTTCGCGATTATCACTATACAGATTTTTGTGATCGCAATTTACAAGATGTCCGACATTAAAATGTTTGTTATGTGATTTGCGGCGTCTAGTAAAATATGTGGTCTATGCTCATTACCAGCTAATTTCGCTAAACTCGGCCGCATAATGACCACAAATTAACTAAACCTAAATGGCTTAGTGTTGCATAAGTATCTAGGTAACAAGTAATCTAATTAATATTCATGAGTAATTTCCGCCCTGCTGCTTCACCCGCGTAACTCCCGTTCCTGTAGGAATACAGGGATAAAATATAGCCTATGACACTCAGTAGTAATGTAGCTTTTGATTGGTGAAAGAATTATTTAGATCGGTCCAGTAGTTTTGGAGGAAACAAACAAAAAATGGTTGGGTTTTTGGTTAGCGACCCTGACTTTTAAGTCGCCGGTCGTGGGTCGAATCTCACAAAGGAAAAACATTTGTATGCATGAATATATATCTGTTTGTTCTGTGTCTGGATGTTATTATCTATATAAGTATATCAAGTATGTATTTAAAAGTATATCAGCTATTTGGTTACCATACCACAAGCTCTGCTTAGTTTGGAATCAGATTGGGCGTGCGTGAAAAAAAATGTCTCAGATGCTCAGGATATTTATTTTATTTCATAAGTTTTTTAGTTACTATTATATGTCGGTATATCTTTGTAATTTATTTGACAATAAATAAGTTATATTACGTGTAACTTCTTTAACCGATTTCATTATAATTTTTGATGATTTTGCTGTTATGTGGTAGGTACTTGGCATGTGTGAAAAATGTCCCAGGATATTTATTTATATTTATAAATGCTTTGAATATACGCTTCTTCAGAACGTTGTGAAGTAAATTCGAGTAAATTCAGTATTCAAAGCTGAGTCGAGAGAAAGGATACAGCGGGAGCACTCATGCGGCTTAAAGGCGATAGCGATGCCGATGCCGATGGCGAGTGCAATCGGATTGATGCCGACACCTACTTTACAAAATCGGATTTTGGGTGCATCCACAAATTGCTGTTTAATTATTTAGTGAGTAAGAAACTCTTAATTAAGTCAAATAAGCCATTTGTACCTACAGCCTCTGCACTGGTTTCTACCCGTGTACCTACCGGCATAATAAGTATCATGTGTGTTACCAAACATATCCTATTAATGTGCAAAGTTCCGTCTGAATATCTTAAGCCGGTGCTGCGTGAAAGAGTAACACAAGTCACAATCTCGCGGTATCTTTAACTTTCCCGGACTAAAAGGTAACCTATGTCCTTTCCCACGACCTAGTCTATCCGTATCAAATTTCATCAAATTCTGTGGCTTAAGCGTAAAAGCGTAATAGAGTAACAACGGACGGGTGGAACTGCGGAGCGGAAGCTAATAAAGAATTAAATACTCATTTAGGAGATATTAACTAAAATACTAACATAAAATAATAAAATGAATACCTATATTTAAAGTAAATTTAGATGTAGATATACCTTTTTTTTTTTGATCTCCCAGGGGAATCCTCATAGGATACCCGGCAGCTCCGGGGGCAGCCGCCGGGTTATGTGGTGACTCACCGGCACAGAAGGTGCCGGCGCCTACACACTAAACCCCTGGATGTTCCGAGGACGCGTCGGCGCCGTGTGGCGGGGCTGCGGGACACGCGTAAGAGATGTAGATACACTAGACTAACATAATATATTAATTTCTAAAACTAACATAAATAATCAAGGAGTGCGACGCCTACAAACTGCAGTGTAGTTTGGCGAGTTTGTGTTATAAATGTATTTGAATACGAATAAATAAATAAAAAATTTAAATAATTACATACACTAAACTGCTGTAATTGTTAAAATAACACATTAAAAATGCACATTAACCGGTCATAAAAACCATTGAATGAGTACCGAAGTTGGCGAGCCTGCAAATGACAAGGTAGGATGAATTACTCCACGGTCGGAGTCATAAGTCATGTCGAAAGCAAGATTTCATCAGAGCACCGCGCCGTTTCCGCCATGAAACGTTAAAAACATAACTACTAATATAATTCTGTTTGTCTGTTTGTGGGTATTAATTAATATATACATAGTTTAGATAGGTTGGCTGGCTTTGTGGTTAGCGACTCTGACAAACTAGTTGCCAGTCGTGGGTTCGAAATATTTCGAAACATTTTTATGTTTAATTTTTATATAAATTATGTCTGTTTACTCTGTATTTGGATTAATAATAATTTATAGAATGAATTATATTAAAAGAAGTATATCAGCGGTCTAGTTACCATAACACAAACTATGGCTTAGTTCAGATTGGCCGTGTGTGAAAAATGACCCAGGATTTACCTACAGGTATATTAATTGTATGCGGTGACCACTTAACAACATATGCAACATTTATGTATGAAACAGTACTTAATAATACTTAGATCTTGATTTGAGGTTTAAAAGTTATTTTATATTGCGAACGGACTCACGAGTAAAAGCTAGTTTATAAATAAGTAAGCTAAATACAACTTTAACTTGAGGCAACCACGGCATACATTATTAAATGTAAATCCAAAACAAGGGGATTAATTACTTAGCGATACTTAATTAACATAAGAATATAATTAGGAACATGCGATAACATTAAATTACAAATTTTTATGCAAATTAATTTAATAAATGGGTCAGAGAAACTGTTTAATTGTAACAAAAGATTTCAATTTACAATAATCGTTAAAAAAACATACATTTTACCCTTCATTTTTTATAACGATTTTAATATATTTGATAGAACTACGTTTAAGGCAACTAGTATATATAAATATCCTAGGACATTCCAAACTACTACTACTACTTATAATATAAATGCGAAAGTTCGTGAGTATGGATAGATGTATGGATGAATGGATGGATGTCTGTTACTCTTTTATGTAAATACTACTGAACGAATTAAGATAAATTTTATTAACACAGATAGTTTATATCCTGGATTAACACGTAGGCTTCTTTTTACCCGAGGAAATTACCAACACAAACCACGGGGAGCTACTAGTACTACATACTTTTAAATGCATAATCATATTTACATATTACATCCAGACACAGAACAAACAGTACCAAAATAATGTAAGCTTTTTAACATTTCACAAGCTTAAAGCTTCGTGTCATAAACTTTCGTTATTCGGGAAGGTAACTAAATTATCGGCAAATTTGCCATAAGCTTGTATATTATATGCTATATTTAACATTTTGCAGCTGTTTGCAATTTATTATGCTAATGAATTCAGCTGTTGTACATATAGGAAGGTTTGGTGTAAAGTGTACACACGGTTCTTACGAGCTTCTAACATATAATCCGAATAATATTATCGTCACACTAATATTATAAAGGCGAAAGTTTGAGAGGGTGTATATTTGTTACTTCTGCACAACTAAACGGCAGAAGCAATTTTAATAAAATTGGTTTGGTTTGTATTTCTAGACTCGCAAACTGATATGAATGCTCTAACCGACAGACAGAGGTATGGCAAGGTAGCTAACTTTAGAACTGTATAATTTAAACTGTAAAATAGGTAAAAGTTTTAGTTTATCGAGATCCGCAATAAAATACCTTACGTAGTGTAAAAGATCTAAGCGTACGGCGGAATGACACATTGTTTTACACTATGTAGGTCAATATACAAATAATCCAGCATTTGATAAATTAGAGATAGAACACGTATTTAGTGACTCTAGGGTAACAATTTAATTTATTGTCAGAAATTCATTCGCCAACTAGTCTGCCAACAAGTCCACCAACAAGTACACCAACATGCCCGCCGACAGGCTGGCCACCCACACCACACGTATATCACGATTAATAGTCTGTTTACTCTCGTTATCTCACTGGAACACACGTAGAGTTACGATGCGTAAGTACTGTTATTACCTTACACTGTGACTCGGTAATGAGACCTCACTCCTCACTGTGTGACTTACAATCATTGACAGTATATACTGTGGCTCGTTGGTACGTGCTGAACATCCTCTTTAGTTTTCAATATCGATTTATGGGTGTTTTTTAGTTATAGACGTGAGAATTGAGCCCAATTGCACGTGGGAGGCTAATGGAAAAAAGGCATCTTGTGGTTGCAGGTTTCCTCACGATGTTTTCCTTCACCGAAAGCCAGTGGTCTGAAGCTTTGGATCCTTATGATCGTGAGCATAATATATTGTATATATTATGCAAATTTGATAATATATATATGTCTCAGTTCTTAAATTAATATAATTGAATTATGAATGAAATTGGATGGCTAATAATAACAAGATAAGTATTATATTGTTTATTATAACAAAAACCAATTATCCGGCGTGTGATTAAAGGTATTAAAATAAATTAATTAACGTGTTTTGTCAACGTTAATGAAATACCGGCTTAAATTATATTTCGCAAATATTACATGGAGTTTTTTACTGTAACTGTGCATTATTTGTTTGAGGAAAAAAATGTTCTTTGACAGTTTTTTTTATGAAAATAAAATATTAAAAAGGAAATATTTGTATTTTTGTATGTAACGAATAAACTGTAGGACCGATCTGAATAATTTATTTCACCAATAGAAAGCTACGATTTGTCATAGCCTATATTTTATTATGGGAATGGTATCTACGCGGGTGAAACCGTGGGGCGAAAATTAGTTAACTATATTTTCAAAGTTAGAAGAAAATCTACTTAAATTATTAGTTATCATTCTAAATACAGTGGAACCAAAAACCAATAAATAATTAAATGAAAAAAATCGTAAAATAAAATGTTAAAAGGTTTCTATCAAAAATATTCTAAATTGAGTTAGCTGAACGCTTTCGAATCTGATATCTCTAAAATGTTTCTGATTTAGCCATTCTATTTTCAATCAAGCGTATTCTGTCAAAGGTCGCTTTTCAAATACCTATTTTGAATATTCAAGTTAAATTTCGCTTAAAAAGGGTAAAGAGGGTTTTTAAAAAAAACAAGTAAGTTTTTTCAGTGTGTTTATTGTTTTTTATAAATGTTTGATTTCGTATCCAATTTTCGTTTTTGAATATATGATTTTCCATCCAGTTTGAGTCGTCTTCTTCATCAGATTCTTCGTAAGGATAATGACACAGACTTATTTTGTAATTCAGAATTTCTTTGACTACACAAATCTATATCTTTAATTTTTTTATCTACTATCTAACGTGGTAAATAATAATAATAATATAAGATAAGATTAGATTAAAACACAGTAGGTATAATAAATTACTATCTCAGATAGATAAGATATAATAAGGTAGGTATATCAAATATTTCACAAGGACTTCTAACATATATCTTGAGACATCTAAATAAATAAATTATTCTGGGTCATTTTTCACACAGACAATTTTATTCTAAACTAAGCAGAGCATGTAATATGGTAACCAGAAACTTGATACACTACATATACTACTTTTAAATACATACTTAAATAGATAATCACATCCAAACACAGAATAAACAGACATATTCATGCATACACATGTTTGTCCTGGGTAGGATTCAAACCTACGACCGGCAGCTTGATAGTCAGAATAACAAAGCCAACCGGCTGCCAAATAATAAAAATCACATAAGATAGTAAATATTTTAATATAAATAAATACCTAAATTAAATTAGTATGCTGTTAATTATACTGAGCTACTCCTAGGTACTTTCTCGACAATAATTCTCTGAATCAGGACTGTATCGTTACCTTCACTATCATCTTTATTCTTTGAGCTGCAAGGTCTTTTTTGCTTTCTACATCTGCGACCTTCGTCTTCGTTTCCAGTATCTTCGGCAGCCTGACATTTCTTGCATCGGGGTTCGAAGCTATCACCTCCACAACCTGGTATTCCTGGTCCTCGTCTACCCCAGGGTCCAAACCCAGGTGGCCCACGCCGGTGACAATGTCCAAAATCCGGGCCACATTCACCATCGCTATCCCGGTCTGGACCAAAATGCCGCTTGTGATGTCCAAAAGGCCCACATCTGAAGCCATCTCCCGCTGGTCCAAAATGAGGCCGTCTATGAGGACCACCAGCTCTTCTTCTACAGCCTTCGAAGTCAGAAGGGCCTTCACCATCGCTGTCCCTTCCAGGTCCTCTAAATGGCCCACGTCCATGGCCACATGGTCGACATTCTTCTGGTCCAAAATGTGGTCTTTTGTGAGGGCCAAATGGACCTCTCCATGGGCCAAAATCTGCCTTATTTGGGCAATGTCCAGGTCTTTGCCAGGGTCCGAAATCTGGCCTGTCTCCAAAGTGTCCGGGTCTCTGCCAGGGTCCGAAATCTGGCCTATCTCCACAATGCCCCGGCCTTTCCCATGGTCTACAGTCGAAGCCTGGTCTCGGCGGTCCGAAGTGTCCGAAGCCCCGTCCGAATGGGTTGAAGAAGTAATCGCATCCAAAGTGCCTCATGGTGTTTATGCAACTGATTCACTTTGTGAACTGCCGACTGTTTTCATCAGATGGTTTTTATATACATATTGTTACGTAACATTGCGAAATCAATTCTGGATATCAACCTGAGTTTGCAGAGTGGATGTGACTCATGTTACAGGAAATGACGTTTGATTACAATGAAAATGGAATTCGCGAAAATGGTACCTAATAAAATAGGTGTGAAGTTTGGGGTTTTTTAGCTCGAAATTTGTTTTGCTATATTTTGTAAATAAAAGACAAAGTAGGTATTTGCGGCTGGCCGGTTGGGTTTGTGGTTGGTGACTTCACGGTTAGTAAGCTGTCGTAGGTTTAAATCCCAGCCAAGATAAAAATTTACGTGGCCATGTTTTGTTCCTGTGTCTAAATGTTAACCTATTTAAGTATGTAGGTAGTTAATAGTATTAGGTATACATACATAGTATCAGCTATTCGGTTACTCTTAATTAAGTTTAGAATGTAGCTTTTTAATGGTGAAAGATGATACAAATTTTATTTACAACCGTCAATAATAATAAGGGTATCATCATTATATACACCGAAAACGAAATAATAAAAAATTGGACATGCAATGTTTGGAATTACATTGGACATGTGTAAAAAACTACTAGCGATTTTTACTTAATTAACTCGTTCAACTGTTTAGTATAGTAATTGTTAGCCTGAAGTTTTTTTAGTTAAGTAACATACCTACAAAAATTGTATTGTCTTTATGGTTGATTTGGCTTACAAACGGTTTTGACTTGAAAAGTGACGGAAATATTTTTAATGAAAATATTTGTTAACCAACCTAAAAAAATGACTTAACGGTTTTGTTTGAAATTTGGAACAGTTTTTTTTAATGGACTAGAATATTAGGTACGTAGCTTTTACATCCTTCCACCGACTGGGAACATATAGTTTATAACCTTTATAAGCATATAGGCTACCTACTTTTACGGGAAAGGGGGTGAAACCGTGGGAAGTCACTGGTATTTCATAATCTGGCGAAAGCCTCTTTTTAACCGACTTCAAAAAAGGAGGTGGTTCTCAATTCATCTTAATTTTTTTTATTTCTTAAAAGGATTCACCAACAATATGTTTGTTACCGTAGAAATTAAGATTTTTTTTTTCGATTGTTTTCATTCATTTAATATTCACGTAGATATTTTTTTAAATGAATATTGCCCAATTTTACAATATTGCAACTGATTGCGCGACCATTGTGCAATTAACGCATGACTCACACTTCCGGTTTGTGGTGCTTACACAATATGTTGCAACGTGATGAAAATATTAACAATATAGTGAAATTGTTGTGAAAATTGTGAAATATTTGTGAAAAATGTGAAATTTTCATAAATCACTAATTTTCCATAGTACCTATTGAGCCAGTCTTAATTTTCCCCGGTTACAAAGTAGACTATGTCCTTTCTCAGGCTCTAGACTGTGGACCTACCAAATTTCATTTAAATCGTTTGAGTAGTTTAGCGTGTAATGGAGACAGACAGAGTTACTTTCGCATTTATAATATTAGTTAGAATTATGATTCAGGTACTAGCTTCTGTAACGCGGTTTCACCCATTCATTCCCGTTTCCATAAGAATACGGGGTCAAAATGTAGCCGTTACTGTCTTATTTATCGTAACTTTCTATTGGTGACATATTTTTTTTATTTTTATTGATTAAGTGGTTTAGGCTTGAAAACATAACAGACAAACTAACAATGATAAATAATATAAAGCTGATTTGTGTATGGATTTGGATTTTTTTGTATTCTACAATATAATAGTGTTATTTTAGTATTTTTATTTCAGTATATTAATATATTTAAATGATATAATTCTATTACCTACTACCTAGTATCACTGAAGTAGGTATTTACCTACTCCTATTTGAATATGACAGGGTTGCCTTAGTGAAAATACCCATGAATGGCTTAGTGGCTTAAATCTCGCTATCGCGAAATACTAGTGCCGGTTTGACTCCTAGCCTAGAACTTAGCTAAGTAGGTACTCCAATTGTATATTCGATGAAAACATGTGCGAAGTTTTTAAGAAAATTAAAACTGTCCATCTCAAGAATATAATATTAAAAGTAATATATGCTAACATAATTATAAAGCTCAGCAAAAGCAACCTTCCGAACCGAGCATTAGAGTCGACGTGCATAAGTGTATAAGTGTCTGTGAAGGCCTAGTTGAATTAATAAATTTATTTCATATCATATTATTTCATTTCATTTCATAATAACAACATAATTTAATTTAATGCAAGATTATTTTGTACCTATGTTTTCGAGCTCAAAAGGTAGTTCGATGACCTTCGAGGAAATAATTTGATGGGTACATAAAAATTTGCAGAATGTAATTGAAAATAATATTACCTATTATGTACTTATTTTTTATAATTATTATTATTAATCCTTCAATACGATTCAAAATAAATACACAAACATCGAAAAATCCTTAATTTTCTCATTACCTCCGATGTTTTACGTCTACTTAGGTACCTACATACATACATTTTAAAAGAAGGAAAACAACTTCAAAAGTTTTATTTTTAAGTTGTTTTCCTTCCAATTTAACATCGCACTGTAAACCAGTGAACACACTGTCGCAACTAGGTAAACGATGCGGTTTAGTGTGTCCCAGCCGATAACGGGTATGAACCCTGGAACGTTTGCAAGTAAAGTGATTAGACTCACACACAGACATACAGTCTTACTAGATAACGAAAGCACCTCAATTGTATGATGACCAACCGTGTCACTTTTCCTTTGACGTCCGAAGGCGTAAACGGTCCATTTTTGCTGCTTTTCGACACGCGAAAGTAGGTACATACTAGCGACTTTTTGAGACATAGGTACCTATAATTGAAAGTATCTTCATTTTTATCTTATACCTACTAATCTTTTAAGATTTTATGAAGGCATGTGACGAATAAATTTCAAAACTACTGGATCGAGCTGAATTATTATTTCTACAATGGAAAGCTAGACTTATCAGGGAGTAACATATAATCGATCCCCCTATTTCGAACGGGAACTACGCGGGTGAAACCACGTGGAGGTAGCTAGTCTGAGAATAAGAGTTTACCGATTACTTTAATACTAATTTGTCCCTATCCTACCAAATAGGCAAAACATGTATTTTCATTCTATTCCTCCTAAAACCACTTCATTAGCATTAACTACAAAGTAACTCAAAGTTGCTAGAGCTCCATGAGGAGGCACTGGAAAAGAAGACTCTAGTATTGTAAATATCCACGGGCGATGGTGACCACTTACCATCAGGTGGACTGTCTGTCTATTGGCATCAAAAATAATTACAAACACACAAAATGGAGTATTGGGAAAACAACACAAAATATTTTCATTGAAAAACCGCACATTTACGACAGACAGACTGACAGACAGTCTGTATATCACTCGGTGATGCAATAAAACCGACGGGGATACCCGCAATTGGAAAATTAAAAATGTCATTGGATATTCCGCGGCTACGAACCGCACGAGAAATAATAATAAAATAAATATCCTGAATCATTTTTTAGACACGGCCACACTGATTCGAAACTAAGCAGAGCTTTGTGGTAACTAGATAGTAGTAGATTTTGTTTCATATCATAATCCTGAATAAATAATAAGCTTTAAACTTTTCATAAATCTATTATACCTGAAAATCTTCGCTATAAAGCTCAAGAGTTTGTTTGAAGGCGTTAATCTCAGAAACTAACAATTCGACTGGAATAATATTTTAGTGGTAGTTAGCCCATTTATCGAGGAACACTATAAGCTATGTAATTATATATATCACGCTACGACTAATAGGAGCGGAGCATTCATGAAACATGTTTTAAAAATGGGAAACGCAGCGCTGACGAAGTTGTGCGGGTCAGCTAGTTTGCACTAATATAGGTACCTATAATAAATAAACTCTAAAAGTACTGTGCCAATTTCAAAAACTCTTTCCCCATTAGAAAGGTACATTATCAGGGAGTAACATATGCTATATTTTATTCCCGTATTCCCACAGTAACGGGAACTACGGATGAAGCCGCGTGGAGGCTACTAGTAATAAATATACAGGATGTTTTCAAATATAATTCACTTATCGAAGCAAATACAAGAACATATAAAGTTTCCGTGTTGTTGCAATAAAACGCGTTCGGAGTCAGAATGCCGAAATATTGTTTTTACCGTCGCACGCCGGTTATTTCTCCAGAGGCGGCCTTTATTGATATTGTCGGTATCGAAAAATCACTGCGACATGGGAGATGAATGAATAAAATAATATAGGATAAGCTAAATATTGGATAGTATCTGGATAGTTCATTTGCTGAAAAACAAGAGATGCAAAGAAATAAATATTCTGTGACATTTAACATACATGTTAAATTTTAATCCAAAATATCTAATAATTGTAAAGATATTTACATCCAGATAGCACAAACAGACATACAAAACAATGCAGAGGAGTATTTGTCTCGTACGGGACTCAAAGCCACTTCCTGACAGGATCACTAACCACAAAGTCAACCGTGCAGTTTTAATAACAATTTTTGTTAAATCTAGGGAATAAATTATCGTGCAAAACCTAACATAAACTAAAGCATAAGTATACTGTAAATAATCATTATAAAATACTACTGTATAGGTACCTAAAAAGAACCTACGTACTAAAAGTCAGGTATTTTTAATATTCAGTAAAAATATTTACCTACAAAGAATCTACTCTCGGCTTATAAAATTTTACCTAAACCAATATTAAAACAGAAAATAAATGCAAAGAACACCCAAGAAAAACTATTCTCACCCTTAACTTGGCTTTTATATTTCACCTTTTTTAATTACCATAATTTTCCATTTTCATAGCTTAGATTCTAAGCCTGTAAAAGTTTTAGTAAAGGAATATTGCAGAAGGAAAATTACTTCACCGACGCTTGCTTAACTTCATATAAAATCACATTTTAATTAAGTCCGCAATATTATCCCGCTAGAGAATCGGCTAAATCTAGTTTACTCCGGTTCAGACTGCAATTTTCTAACGAGAACCGGTTTTAACTGGCTCGCACTGGAATTTCGGTGAAGAATTTGGACGGCGACCAAATTGTTGGCAATTTATCTCAGTTCTTTGGTCAAGTTTTGCGTACACATGGCACTAAACTAAATGGGCTGATGTTAGGTCGGGTCATGCGTAAAATTTAAAAGCTTTTATATATTAATAAATAAATATCCTATGACACTTCAAAAACGGCCAATCTGATTCTAAACTAAGTAAAGCTCGTGATATGTCAACTATATAGCTGATATAATACTTTTACATTCATACTTATATAGATAATAACATCCAGAAACGGAACAAGCAGGTATATTCATTCATGCATTCAAATGTGGCTGGAAAGTCAGGGTGACTAAGCACAAAGTTAACCAACTTATAAAAATATTAATGTTTTCATGTCTTTCCGTAATTATTTTACAGATTATTTCATTTTAAAACTAGAAACAAACTAATCGATAAATTTATCCTAAAACAATCTAGATTTAAACCACCCTAAGATTGCTTAATTAAACAAAAATAACGTAACAAAACACCTGAACACCAAATTAGATACATTTATCTAAATTGTTTCGTCAACCAGTTACAAGCGGTTCACGGCGGTTCATGGCGGTTCTTACCGGTTTATCGATATCGAAACGGCTTTAGTGGCAATTTCAGTCGATGCCTAAACCTAAAATACATTTTGCCCCGCCTTAATTTCCGCTGCAAAGACGTGTGTTGCCACAGCAAGTTCGTGCTCTTATCTACTTTACGAGAGATTGCCAGACTGAATAAATTTAAATATGTATCGTGGTTGACGCCTTGCGATATGCTTTGGTATGTTATGTATTATAATAAAACTGCTGTGTAAATTGAAAATCTATGGACGTGAAAACCATTTTTCTGTGGCCCTTTTTTGGTTTAGTGCGTAAACCGTAACCAGATAAGTTAATGACTTTAAAATTGAGCTTTTGTTACTCTGAATGAAGTGATAGCTTAATGATGATGCATTATTATTATCTGGGGATTTCATTTAACTATATATACCTGCACACATTATATGTATTTATAGTTTAAAAATACGTGTGACGTTAATTAAGTACTTACACTCTTTTGAACATTAAGAAATCTACTGTGTTTTATTTTTTACCGACCTACAGAGGTAGCAAAGAAGCATAGTCGCACCTGATGGGAAGCGGTTATCGTAGCCTATGGACGCTTGCAACACCACGCGTCACTCACGCGTTGCAGACCCTGTGAACAAATCTTCAGTAAAATTTACAACAGATCAACAATGCTTCTGCGCATGTTACAATGCCTTAACAAACTTTGCGGCCAACTTCCAACAATTCTCATGTTGGGCCAACTTCGAGACAAACATACATGCAAACTCATTTCACATGCTAATTAATGAACATCTAATACAGGAGACTGCGGCGTGACTTGATAATAAGGACGTGTTTCGTATAATTATTTAGTTTGGTTTACGTATTTCCACGATTAAATTTAGCTTCATTGAATTATATTATACACTCTATATATAAATATTAGCTTTTGGAATAAATATGGTTTTTAGTGAGCATTGTGGAAACGCTTAGGATAAATACTGAAGATTGAATAAATTTATTTAAAGACTAGCTGCCTCCGCGCGGTTTTACCCGCGTAGTTCCCGTTCCCGTAGGAATACAGGGATAAAATATAGCCTATGTTACTCGGGGATAATGTAGCTTTCCAAAGGTGAAAGAATTCTGAAATCAGTCCAGTAGTTTCGGAGCCTATTCATTACAAACAAACAAATCTTTCCTCTTTATAATATTAGTATAGATTAATGTTAGTTTTAGAGCTTGGTGAAAAAGTTAATAAGCAAGTATTTAAAATATATTGACGATTGCGCATTTTATAGATGCTGTGCATTTAATTTTATTGCATCATATCAAGATTAATGCTTGAAGCCAAGTATTTCAATGTTTCATAAGAGAAATACATACTTTGAATAATGAGGAAACTCAGGTAGATTACCTATTACGCAGGAAATAATTTACTTATATAAATATTATGGGACAACCCAGGCTTAAAATAAAAATTACGTGAGGCACTCGGGGACTGCCGCGGTAAAGCTATTGCATTGCATAGCATTTTGTATCAACTTATGCAATTATAATTTTATTTATTTATTTTAATAATAAATGCACTTTGTTCATTCATATTCAAAACACTTCATACACAAATTTTACAAGTACAGCTATTCATTGTTGTACATAAATACATATACACATATATACTTTCTCATAAGCAGCTTATGTATTCGTCCGATTTCGGAGCAGCTCGAAGACTGCCGAACGAAAATATATAAGTACTAGCTCATATAAATCTTAGAGAAAAGGTCTAATTTCATTGCCATGTTGGCCCAACGTACAAACATTTGTACCAATACGCCAACATCGCGTGCTTAGAAATGCAAATGGCCGCTACATGTACTAAATAAATGATACATTTGGATTTAAACAAAGGTTAGGTTAGAAAGGACGCCTTGTACATTGTAAAAATACTTGAGCATATATTTTTTTTAATAATATGCATTCTGATGTGCATACGTATTTGAATACTTAGGCTTTATGACGTGGTACCCTTGCCACGAAATAGAAACAAAATAATTACGCGCGAATACGGAAATTGAGTTTTGTTTTTTTTAAATGTCAAACGCCATTTTTTCAAAACGTCAAAGAGTTAAGAAGATAGCAAACAAACACCGTGCCGAAGTTTGCCGAACTGAAACGATGTTAGACGATGTGTTAGGTTTTTTTCGTTACGGAATTTCTTGATTCGGTCGCCGCGCTCAGAGCCCGCGATAAAAGCTATGCAATAGCTTAAAAATAAATAAATAAATAATAATAATAATTATTACTTTATGTTCTCTTAACACTAAAGTTTGTGTGTCTGAGAAAATTATTGATATAAACCTTGAGTCATGCTTAAAGGACAACTGAAAGCGGGCAACACTACGAGTTAGATCTAAAGGTTGCCTGAGAAAGGATATAGGCTGCTTTTTAACCCGGATTTTTTAAAGAACGTGGGTGAAACCGTGGGGAGGAACTAGTCGTAAATAATAAAGGCAGTGACATACAAACGCGCAATTTTACAGTCACGCAGCCATTTGAAAACGCAAGCGCATCAAATTACACGTCAAGCATGTCCTGTGACTACCAACCGTGAAATGTGCTTTCACGTTAAGCACAGTGGCTGACACACAGACGCTGTTAGAGCTTTTAAGCTTTGAGAATAAAAATATATTTTTTACTCACTAATATACAACATTTACAAACTAATATAACCCTAGCTAATCTTTTTTTAATGTTACTTGGGAGTTTGGGTCAAATCTTAACTAACAGAATTTCAAAGATTATGCATACATGTTTGACTAGAATTAAATAATCAAAAATAGCTTCTTTTGAAAAAAAATCCTTAAAATGTCCTATGTCTTCTTAAATCTTTAAAACTACGCAACGGATTTTGAATCGGGGTTTTTTGAATAGATAAAGTGATTCAAGAGAAAGGTGTTTATATACAATACATGCATAATATGTTTGAGAAACACTGTCAATTTTGGAGGTTTGATTAGTATGATTATAACAATCCGTGGTCAAAGATGTTGGTTTCACAATTGTATAATTTTATATGTATACTACTTAATACTACTATCTTAATAAGTTTAACTGTGTTACTGTTTGTTGATTCTCAGTAAAAAAAAAGAAATATATACATATTTTTGTTCACTAAACTTATAGGCCGTATATATCAAGTCCCAGAGTTAATCGCGAGTTAGATATTGCTCGCTGTTCGTTGTCTATTGCCAACAACTCCATGAAATGCGTGCGTAATGTAAACTGCACTATGCAAGCCATTTTTAATAGGGTTCTGTTGTTGAATAAAAAATGGACCCAGGTGAATGACCTCATAGTTTTCTTAGTTTTTAAGTTATTTCTGAGTGGTCTTTGATGGTGAGATCTTACACGCCGCAAATATTTATGATGTTTAAATGCTAGCGGCACGGTTTTACCCGCGTAGTTCCCGTTCCTGTAGATATATAGGGATTTCATATAGCCTGTGTCACTCACAAATAAGATAATTACTTAATGGTAAAAAAATATTCAAAATCGGTTCAATAGATCCAAAGATCACCCCCTTCATAAACTTTTAGTCTTTGTTATATTAGTATACATTAAATAAATATGATTAACAAGTAAAGTAAAAGCAATACCCATATGAAAAGAAGAGCTAAATCTTTATGAAATAACTATGTAGGGGTAGATAAAAATATGAAAAAAATATATATATTTTTATTTGTATTTCATTATCACATTGGTTAGCGATGATTTTTTGTCCAAAAGGTAAGGACACAAAACCTAGATAGGAACTAGCCCACAAGTGCCGGAACACACGAGAGGTGCTTGAAGTAGACAAAGAATGGAAGTGTTTAAGAATAACTGTAGACAGAAAAAATGTTAAATTATGAATTTAAATATCCAATTTTGCACCTTTTCATTTTTATAAGGATTTGAAGGATTCCCTTCAAATAAGATTCGAATGAACGCACTCATTCAAATACCTACTGTAATAATTATTTTGCTTTGGTACAAGATTTGAGATATATATTTTTTTTAATCGTTTTATGTCACATAGATATTTCTGTTTTTGTCTTTTTTTTCGGATGACAAATGACTGGTAAAATTATGGGTTGACATTAAATTTGATTTTTATACAGAAGACTATGGACATTAGGAAAAATAAAGTTATTATTATTACATAAACTTTAACACACCCAGCCTTTTGGTCAATGCTTGAAATGGACCTTTTTAATAAATGATTATTCAATTTATTTATTTATTCATTCATTTGTTTTAAATGTGGTCTACAAAAAGTTATTACATGAAAATAAATAGGTACAGTACAGCACATTTAGCTTTTCAAGCATACAAATTGGTAGGTATTTATTTTCCAATCGAAAGTTCTTTTTAGTTTTTAATACCTATTTCCTTTTGAAACGAGATTATTTTTACACCCCTTCCGTCAATTATAATAACAAACATCCATTTTCACAAATATTCCCATTTATAATATTACTAGAACTCCGTGTAAATCCTCTTCTATATAAAGCCACAGTACCTTTGATTACTGACAAAATTGACAATCTGTCTTGAATAAGATTAAAGTTAGTAATCTAAACTAACACTTTGGCTAAGCCCCTTGATAAAGGGGAAGGCCATAATCTGCGGCCTGGTTTGATTTAGGCCTCACATGCTTCCGGGGGATTAACTATGGTGAAAGCTTCGTTATTTAGGAACCAATTGTATGAAAGCTCCCTTATATACCTACCTACATACATAAGGAATACTACTTTAAGGAAATTAATTATTTACATATTGATTTATAGTTATTCATATTTAAATATATGATGAAGTATATACAACCGACATTTGTGTTTGTTTTTGGCATCGTAGCTCTGTCAATGTACAAATTTTGATGTGTATTTTTCTATTTTAAAGCGGACGTGAAGTGTTTAGTATGCTACTTAAAAATCAACCCATTGTTATAGAGTATTGATTAATTTAGGGTAATTTAAAGATGGATATAAAAAGAAGGTCAGCAACGCATGAGTCACTCCCCTGGATACAGCTGCAGTAACCGCTTCCCATCAGGTGGTTCAAGCAATATTTTATTTTAAATGGACATCGATATTTACAATCTCGATAGATTTAATTATAATCTGACTTTATTACCGCAGATATATGTGCAATGTAGTATACATAGTAGAAAAATACTTAAGAAAATCGCCAGGCTCTCCTCAATTGTGTAACCTTACGATATCATTCAGTTTCATACATGTCTATCCCCCGGCGAGATGGTCGTATAGATTGATATTCTTACTGCGTCTACCTTTGATAGCTTTCGTCGAATTCATGTTCCACATACACAACTTATACCAATGTGATGATTGGGTGACAACTTTCAAGTTGTAGCTTAAAAGTTAAGGTAGCTTATGATTTCAAATGAACTTAACGCTTAAGTTTGGTTGAGAAAAGCTGCAAATAAACATAGAAATTTGTCTTTAAAACATCTAGTATATTTGGAACAAGTATATATTATATTATTCTTAACTGTGCTGTCTAATCTATTACTGTGGCAAATTTTATTTAGATGAGTTTAACCGTGATGTAAAATATTAACATAGGTATATAAACTGCTTAAAAATATTATAAATGAGGTCATTTTGAAATACGTGATGTTTATTTATTTAATAAAATCTAGGTAATTTTTCAAACACGACCAATCTAATTCCAAACTTAGCAGTGCTTTTGTTATTGTAACCTGATATCAGATATACAATTAAATACAAACTTACATAGATATTTACATCTAGAAAACAAACAGACATATTCATGCATAGGTACAAATGTTTGTCTGGGAATCGAAGTAACGACCGGCGACTTGAAAGTCAGGTCCACTAACCACCGAGCCAACCCGTCTGTTTATCGCACTGTTTACTTTATTATTTTGATAATATTATATCCAAAATACTGGTAATCTCAGTCGCGGCAGTAACTGGAAAATTAATACAAATATTAAATATAATAAATCTGGTCTTAATTTTCCGTCAAAGTTGATAGATCGCTCAAATATTGACGCATATCTGATTGACATTTGGATTAAAATGAGGTCTTCTTCAATATCTTTATTAATAACCTTTTAATATGATAAAGTGGTAACAAACCTTTAAATTTAAGGCTTTAGAATTATGTTATCATCATCATCATCAACAGCTTATATACGTCTCGACCGAGGAGCTCGAGCCTCCCCTAATATCGAGGGGGTGTAGGCCATAGTCCACGCGGGCCTAGTGCGTATTGGCGGACTTCACATGCCTTTAATTGTGACATCTCGCGCATGCAAGTTTCCTCCCGATGTTTTCCTTCACCGAAAGCCAATGGTGTGAATCCGTATGTGAGTTTTTTTATAAACTCAGAGGTACGGGCCAGGGATTTGAACCGGCACCCTCATGATCGTAAGTCGGTGCGTTCCCAACGTTTTTCATAAATAGTAGCTTCTATTTTATATCCATAATATATCCTAACTTTGTGCTGAATTTTATCTAGATCCCTTCAGCCGTTCCGGTGTAATTCAGTAACAAACATTCTCACATAAAGTTTTGTATTTATTTATAATACTAGCTTTCGCCTTGCGGTTTTATCTGCGTAGTTTTTGTTCCCGTAAAATTAAAAAAAAATGCTTATGTTACTTGTAAAAAAATTAGCTTAAAAATGTTTTAAGTGGTTAAGGTGTGAGGTAACAAACAAACTTAAATTAGCATTTATAATATTAGCTAACATTATTAGTAACTATAATTTTACACAGACTTTTATATTAGCCCAATAATAACCCATACAGACCCAGTCGAGAATGGCTGAAAAGAGAATTTTTCAATATTACTTCCCCAGTAATAATAAGTTTGTTCAAGTACCAGACAATACTGTATATCGCAGTGGGCGTTCGGCAAAAGTTTTATTAAAATCGGACCAATAAACGGATTTCTTGCCGAACCCCACCCGATTATAGGGGAGGCTAAAACCCGCCTGAGTTAATAAAAAAAAACTAAATTTTAACTCCAACTTTTAATGTAAATTTAAGACATCTGTATATCTCTATATGTAATGTTTTAGAGTTGTTAATACCCCGTTTTTGGGTACCGTATCCGAAGGGTAATCTCTACGAAGGCTCTATGACTTTTCTAATATTATTCGATATAGTTGTACTTGCACAGGTTCTACGTTTTAAATATTTGTTACCTTAATTAAAATATATGTCTGTATAATATGATTATTTTTGGCTGTGGCTGTGAATCTAGGAAATTAAATAAATAAATTAGTTATTTTTGTTTGTTGGCTTGGTAGTTAGCCATCCTGACCTACAAGCTACTGATCCTGGCTTCCTTTCCTTATGAATAAACAGTTGAATATACACTAGACACAAAAAGTTAGGGATATAAAAAAATATTGAAATTTTTGGGTGATTTTCAACGAGCTGTAACTTCGCGGAAAATAATCGTACAGCAAAAAAAAGAAAACCAAATTGTAGCTACAAATGTCTAATTTTTGGTTATGACCATGATTTTTTTGTATTATGTTTGGATCTGGAGAAATACAAAGAAAAGTACCGAGGAAAAAAAATTACAAATTTTCTGTCGTCTAAAAAAGGGCCTATGGGCTTCAAAAATGATTTTTTTATGGTTTTTGTCACATCCTCTTTTAGGATATTTAATGCCCTTTAATTTGTTGTAGTTAAGAACCCTGTACAATGATTAATCACGGAGTTATTGTCAATCAACCGAAAAAAGAACTTTTTAACTTTGTCAATCAATAACTCTGAGAATAATGATCGTTAAGAAAATCTAAGAAAGGTTTTGAAAAGTACATAATATTCTCTATAAGAAAACGTGAACGGCTTTTGTCGAAAACATTTTCATTCACTCAAAAACTTTGACTGAAAAAAAGGCGAAAATTTGCATAATTAAGGATATTTAGATAATTTGCTATAACTTTGGATTAAATGGATGAATGAAGGATATCGTCGGTAATTTTTTAACCTTAAAGTATCCCGGAAAATCCCTGAAAAATTCAAAGCGCTGCAATTCTTCTTTCTTAGTGACCCGAGGCTTTAAATTTATTGTTTTTGCTAAAATCGCGATTATAAATGATGGTTGCATTTTAATCATTTTTTCAAAGAAAACATTATTTTTTTCTCAATAACCTTTATTGCTTTGATGTAAAAGATCGGTTTAATTCAAAAATGTTGGATAGGAAAAAAAACTTTTTTTTTTATGTTATTTTTTTTTTCTTGACTTTGTGTGTGTGTGTATGTTTGTCTGTCCGTCTGTCTGTGTGTCCATCTGTAGCTATTGAAGGGTCTGCACGTATACAGGTCACAATTCAGTACCGCGTATTGCCTCTGTTTTGGGTCACTGCTCGTAAGCGCTCTCGCATGATGACAGATCGTCGAATGTTTTTTTTTTCTATTCGACATTTTGAAAAAAAAGTCGATCATTTTCATCAAAGCAATAAAGATTATTGAGAAAAAATAATGTTTTCATTGAAAAAATGATTGAAATCGAACCATCGTTCCTAATGGTGTTTTTAGCAAAAACAATAAATTTAGAGCCTCGGGACACTAAGTAAGAAGCATTGCAGCGCTTTGAGTTTTTCAGGGATTTTCCGGGACACTTTAAGGTTAAAAAATTACCGACGATATCCTTCATTCATCGATTTAATCCAAAGTTATGACAAGTTATCTAAATATCCTTAATTATGCAAATTTTGGCCATTTTTTCAATCAAAGTTTTCAATTCCATAAAAATGTTTTTGACATAAGTTGTTTACGTTTTCTTATAGAGAATACTGTGTTCTTTTCAAAACTCATCTTCGATTTCCTATACGATCATTATTCTCAGAGTTATTGATTGACAAAGTTAAAAAGTTCTTTTTTCGGTTGATTGACAATAACTCCGTGATAAATCATTGTACAGGGTTCTTAACTACAACAAATTAAAGGGCATTAAATTTTCTGACAGAACACTTAACAAAAACAATAAAAAAATCATTTTTGAAGCCCATAGACCTTTTTTTCGATGACAAAAAATTAGCATTTTTTTTCCCTTGGTAGTTTCCATAGAATTTCTCCAGATCCAAATATGATACAAAAAAATCAAAACCATATCCAAAAACAAGACACTTGAAGCTACAGTTTGGTTTTCTATTTTTTGCTGTGGGATTATTTTCCTTGGAGTTACAGCTCGTTGAAAATCGCCCAAAATTTTCGAATTTTATTTATATCCTTAACTTTTTGTGTCTAGTGTATATATATACAGTGGTTTGTGTGCTATATAAACAGTACATGGGCTATTTGGTAACTACAGCACCATAGTATAAAATAATATTCCTAGACATTTATTTATTTTACGGGATCAGTATTCGTTAGCTTCGCAAATAAAATTTAAATATTCATATGAAGTGGTATTAACATCTCCCAATAAATCTATGTGAGAGGAAAAGATTTCATCATAGATTGTTATTAACTTTTTTTTTCTCTTAGTTCTCATAACTCGGGTCGTCAGTTATGAAACTCAACAGCAGAATCTCTCTCTATTGGAAAATTGGATTTTTATTTTTAAAACGTTCAAGGTATATTAGTTCTAAAGTATTTTATATTAAGTTACATTATTGATTATAAAGGAACAGTTTGAGAATTCTAAAAGTATTTAATGTGGAAAAGGTGATGATTGTAATGAAGAGAAAATTTATATATTTAGTATTAATATGTGTTTTAAATTGAAGATCTGAAGTTATTTCTTTGTCATAATTATATGACTTATTTTTTTATTATATAATTATGTAATGTTTAGTTAGTTTCAAATGATTTGAAAATCCATCAATTCCATCAAATGAAATATCATGAAATAACTACTAAGTAGGTATTTATTGTGTTATCTTTTTTTGGTTTAATTTATTGTTAATTTTAGAGATAATTACCCCAATGTTCTATCCATAGACATTTCGTATCATTTTACCGACTGGGGAATGGGATTTGCTGTAAAAGGTACTGACTTTTATGGCTATCTGGTCTAGAATTCCCACCCAGGACAAACATTTTGTATTCATATATCTGTCTGTTCTGAGTAAAAAATCTACATGAGCATATTTAAAAGTAGTATATCAGCTCTTTCGTTACCATTGTCCTATGGAATCCATCGTGTAAAATACGTTCCAGGATATATGAAAAAATTCAACCCAACATACTACAACTCAGAGCCGGCGGTAAATGTTCATTTTTTAGCCATTTTCTCCAGAACCGTGATCGAACGTCTATCCTTATTTGTCTTTACGATCCATTTCGCAGTCAGGGCTAACCTTGGCCAACCCCCTTATATAGGTAATACTCTTTCGAATAACCATCAGCGCTGTATATCTTCTATCTTTGTCTTTCACTACGCAGTCACGTGAGAGGTCCGAGACTTCTAGCTGTTGATTTGTATGAGAAAGTGCAGGAATGAATAGGATGTTAACTGTAATGGAAAGATGGAGATGGCATTTTACAAATAGGCGTGTATTAGATATATGGAATGACTTTCGTGAGGAGCCTATTTCCTAATATTTAGGTATTTGGATGGAAATAACTAAGTATAGAAATTTGCCGCTGATATACGTCTTCACAGAGGAGCACAAACCTCCTCTAACAATGAGGGGGTTTAGGCCATAGTCCACCACGCGGGCCTAGTGCGTTGAATCTTCAATTTTCTTGGGATGAAAAGAAGCCTATTACACATGCAACAATTTCCAGAACATAATCAATCTCTGTGAGAAATTTCATAGCGATCCCTTCAGCCGTTCTTGCGTGAAAGAGTAACAAACATACATCCATACTTTCTTACAAACATCAGCATTAATAATATTAGTAGATTTATATTACGTTTCTATTCAGGCATTCTCGCTCCGTTCCATCCTTAACATACTCATTTTATCTAATAGACTAAAGGCTTATAAATCCGGGATAAAATCCTAGTAATAGAGTCTGGTAAACAACCGATTCGTATGCTACGAACAAATTGAAGGAAACGTCCCCGGGTATTGCATTTTTGAATATTTTTTTATCCGCCCCCGGGATCCGGGTAGATTTACATGTGTCTTTTGTTGGCTATTTGTGATTGTGATATTACCCGGAATGGGTTTAAATGTCGTATTTTTCCTGTTCGATCTTAATATCCTGGGACATTTTTCACACACGGCCAATCTGATTCCAAAGTAAGCTTCAAATGAAGCTTGTGTTATGGTAACCAGATAGCTGATATACTACATATACTACTTTTAAATACATACTTATATATGTATTTACATCCAGACACAGGACAAACAGAAATATTCATGCATACAAATGTTTGTCCTGGGTGGGATTCGAACCCACGACCCGCGGCTCAAGCCGCACTCTCAAGAGTCAGGGTCACTAACCACAAAGCCAACCGGGTCGTCAATTAATTATAAATGGATTTTTTTAACTGCCTTCTGTGGTATACGAGTATAATAATTTTATAAGTAAACTTGTGGGTACACTGAAATAAAACAGTTGGTTTGTTAACTCGGTCTTTGATTGTTTGGCTCCCACATTTAATCATTAAATATTACTGGCGACGAGGTAAATCGCGAATAAACATTAAAAATTGCTTGTATATAGTGCATTGCTTCAAGTTTAGTTAAAATGCCGATCGGAAAAATCGAACATTTCGATTTATCAAGTAAAAAGTGGCCGGCATACATTCGACGCGTGGAACAATTCATGGCGCTCAGTGAAATCAAACCAGCGTTACATGTAGCTACGCTAGTGACTATAGTGGGCGAAGCTACGTATGATTTAATGTGTGACCTTTGTGCGCCTGACAATCCGGAGGACAAAAGTTTTAAGGAATTGGTTAAAAGTGTTAACGACCATCTCGAACCGAAGCGATCGGACATAGCCGAACGGCACGTATTTAGACAAAGACGTCAAAATAGTGGTGAAAGTTTGGGTGATTATTTGCAAGCCCTAAAACACTTGTCGAGTACGTGCAGCTTCAAGAACTGTCTCGAAGAGAATTTGAGAGACCAATTTGTCTCCGGTTTAGTGAGCGATGACATGAGATCGCGACTTTTCGCCGAACCGACGTTGACATACAAGAGGGCGGTGGAGTTAGCCTTCGCTCTCGAGGCGGCCGACCGGCACGCGCAGGCGAGCGGCTCGGGCTGCGGGGCGGCGGCGGCGGCGGCGAGCGCGGGCGGCTCCGGCGGCGCGGGCAGCGTGCCGGCGCCCGAGCCGATGCATCGGTTAGCGACGGGAAGAGTGACGGCTCGCGGCGCGTCCGGCGCTGGCGGCAGAGATTCGACGAGTCGAACCACCGGTTATAACACGGGAGAAATGCAACGCGGCTCGCAATACCAGTGCTGGCGTTGCGGAAAGGGGCATCGAGCTGTCGGATGTCGTTTTAAAAATTATTCCTGTGACGGGTGTGGGCAAAAGGGTCACTTAAAGGTAATGTGCAAACGTACCCCTCGGCAGGGGGAAGGGCGTGCATCAGGGCGTGGGCAGAACTACATCAACAGTGATAGTGATTCTGAATGCGACTTATTTAACCTTAATGTGTGTAATAACAATGATCGACCGTATAATGTGCAGGTTAAAGTGAACGGTAAGGAGACAACGTTCGAGTTGGACACTGGCAGTAAGTTATCAGCGATAAATACATATTTTTATAATGAGCATTTCAACCAATCGCCGCTGATCCGTAATGATATTTGTTTACATTCTTATAACGGTACTCGCATTGAAGTGATCGGTTATATTATGGTTGATGTTGTGATCGGAACACACTGTGCGGGGAATTTAAAACTTTTTATTATTAAAAATGGTGGACCTCCACTATTAGGTAGGTCATGGTTATGTAAGTTGAACATTGATAGTATTAAAATTAACGAAATGATTAACAACTTATGTGATGATGATTTTGTGGACAGTTTACGAAATGAATTTCCTACAGTGTTCTCCCCAGGTCTCGGAACATGTACTAAGCAACTAGTGTTAAGGTTGGGCGATACCACCCCCGTTTTTATTAAAGCAAGATCTCTGCCTTTAGCATTACGTAAACCAGTTGAATCAGAACTCGCACGACTCGAAGCAGAGGGTACGATTCGTAAGGTAGAATATTCCGATTATGGAACGCCCATTGTACCGGTTATCAAGAAATCGGGTGACATACGCATATGTGGTGACTATAAAGTCACCATCAACCCTAAGTTGATTCGCGACCCGTACCCCATGCCTCGGATCGAAGAATTATTTGCGTCGTTGAGTGGAGGTGAACAATATTCGAAAATAGACCTTACAAACGCGTACCAACAATTATTTTTAGATGTAAATTCGCAAGCCTGCACCGCTATAACCACACATATTGGCACATTTATTTATCAACGTACCCCGTTTGGTTTAACATGCGTCCCTGAAAAATTCCAGAAATTTATGGAAGAAACTCTTAAGAATTTAAAGGGTACGGCTGTATTTTTGGATGATGTGGCTGTTACGGGGTCTAATAGGCTTGAGCATATTGCTAATTTGAAGGCTGTGCTGACTCGGTTACGTGAGGTGGGTTTGCGGGTTAGGCTTGAAAAGTGCAGTTTCATGCAGAATAGTATAACTTATTTAGGCTTTATTATTGATAAGCAAGGTTTGCATCCAGACCCAAATAAAATTAGAGCTATTGTGGATGCACCCCCACCGGAAGATATAACTCAATTAAGATCCTTTCTTGGCCTGATAAATTATTACTCTAAATTTATTCCTCGTTTGAGTACAATATTACATCCTTTGCATAATTTATTGCGCAAAGATCGTGCTTGGGTTTGGTCGGTAGACTGTAAAAAAGCTTTCCAGGATATAAAGTCGGTCATCCTGAGTAGCAAGGTATTAGTGCATTATAACCCCGAATTGCCTTTGGTTTTATCGGTTGATAGTAGTTCATACGGTATCGGCAGTGTGATATCACACCGTTTTCCAAATGGTGATGAACGCCCTATTTGTTTTGCATCCCGAACGTTAAACTCAGCAGAAAGATCCTATAGTCAGTTGGACAAGGAGGCGCTCGCTATTATCGCTGGCGTCATCAAACACCATCAATATATTTATGGTCGCCATTTTATCATCAAAACTGACCACAAGCCGTTAACATTTATATTTGGTCCAAAGTTTGGACTGCCTCAGACGGCAGCCAGTAGGCTTCAGAGATACGCCACTAAGCTGGCATCTTATGATTTTGAAATAGAGTTTGTCAAGTCGAATGATAACTGTAATGTCGACGCTTTATCGCGGCTGCCTTTACCGTACGAACGTAAAAATTGTAATGATCTGGATTCGGTGTCATACGTCAACTATGTAGAAGAGTCATTCCCAATTAGCGCGAAAGAGGTCGCCTTGTGGACACAAAAAGATAAAATTCTTCATAATGTTAAAAACTATATCATTAACGGTTGGCCTTCAAAAGTAACGTCCGAATTAGAAAAACCATATTTTCATCGTAAAGATAGTTTAAGTTTAGACCGGGGTTGCATTTTATATAATCATCGTGTAATTATACCCGAGGCCTTGACAAAACAGGTACTCGGTGAGCTACATGAGGGTCATTTAGGAGTAGTTAAAATGAAAAATATTGCCAGAAGCTATGTTTATTGGCCGTTATTAGATGTTGAAATCGAAACCATCGCGAGAGAATGCAGTGCCTGTCGCCAGCAGCGCGACGCACCTCCGCGAGCCCAGTTGCATCCGTGGGAGTTCCCCGCGCGCCCGTGGCAAAGAGTGCATATCGATTTCGGTGAATTTCAAGGTAAACACTATTTAATCTCAGTTGACGCCCATAGTAAATGGATCGAGGTGCAGAAAATGTCGAGCACAAACGCCGCCGCGACAATTTGTAAGCTCCGCGAACTGATCGCTCGTTTCGGTATCCCCTCACAAATAGTCAGTGATGGCGGTCCCCCTTTCGGTTCCGGTGAATTTGCAAATTTTATGAAAAATAATTTCATTTCACATACCATAACCAGTCCTTACAGGGCGGCCGGCAACGGGGCGGCGGAAAATGCCGTTAAGTCGGTTAAGCGCGCAATGAAAAAGGCCGCACACGAAAGAGTCGATATCGACACGGCGGTAACAAAATTTTTGTTTCAATATAGGAACTGTGAGCACGCAACTACCGGCGTCGCGCCGGCAGTTGCAATGTTAGGTAGGCGGCTACGTGGCAGGCTGGACGTGCTCCGGCCGAGCTCGGAGCGCGCCAGCGAGGAGGCGGCGGGCCGCGCTGCCGCCCGCCGGCCCGGCCCCGAGCGCCACGCCGCGCCCGGCGACTGCGTGCTGGCGCGCGACTATCGCCCGCGCGCCGACAAGTGGGCGCCGGCCGTGGTCACCGCTAGGGAAGCACCCCTCACTTATCGCGTGCGATGTGACGATGGTCAAGATTGGAAAAGGCACATAGACCAATTACTTCCCATCCCAAAACCTCGTTCTACTTTACGACACTCCGCGGTCGGTACGGTCGAATCGAATCACGATAACGATGATGATGAGTTTGCTGACGCTACTGACATGGCCACCGCGAACGACGTTAGGGACACGGAACCTTCGAAATCTCCTCAAGGCACCTCCGATAGTTTTCTTAATTTGACTCCAGAAATTACACCGAAACCGAATCAAATTAAAGATAAGGTTACTAAGTTAAGTCCGCGATCCAAACGAACTTGTACATTGATTAAAAAAAATTATAAAATTTAAGTTTAGCTATTCACTTACTTATGTATATTTTTCTTTATTTTTTGTTTATATCTAATTTTTAATGTACTAGATATGTTCTTAATGCTTCATAATTTATTTCATAGATAAATTATTAGAATGCTCTGAGGTTCATAATATTATTGTTTAAATGTATTCTTCAATGAAATTACTGCCATCAATTTCTTTGTATTTTGTTTTTTTTTAAAGGCATGTAATCATTGCAATGAATTAATTTACTTACAAATAATTAGCATTAAGATATTCTTTGTTTATTGTTTTTTTTAAGGGGGGACGTGTGGTATACGAGTATAATAATTTTATAAGTAAACTTGTGGGTACACTGAAATAAAACAGTTGGTTTGTTAACTCGGTCTTTGATTGTTTGGCTCCCACATTTAATCATTAAATATTACTCCTTCCAAAAACAATGAGATTCTCAATTTTGATAGACCGGTTGGCTTTGTGGTTAGTGACCTTGACTTTTATGCCACTGGTCGTGGGTTCAATCCCACTCAGGATTTATTTGCATGAATATGTTTGTTTGTTCTGTGTCTGGATTAAAATATCAATATAGGTATGTCTTTAAAAAGTCTGGTTATCATATCACAAGCACTGGTTAGTTTGGAATCGGATTGGTCGTGTGTTAAAAATGTCTCAGGATATTTATTAATTTATACGTTTTATTGTAATTTTTATGTTTTGGCACTTTTTAATTTCTATCAAAATATGCTTTAATACTCCAGGGGAATGCGGGTGAAACCGCAGGCCGGAAGCTAGATTATAATAAATCCTCAAATGAAGAGTCGTGATCTCGAATACAGGAAATAGGGATTATCAGGCGAGTACAGCTGCCCGGCGCAAATAATAATTTTCATTAAATCTACAGTAGTTAATTACCTGCTTGCTCCACAGTGGATTCGTCAAGGAAGTGCTATATTAGGAAATTACTGGATGTGGCTATTAGTTCTTGATATATTATTTATTATACAGCTTTAAAAAAGAAACACTTTTGCATATCTGCAATTTAAAATTTAATTTTCATTCCAAATGATTTTTATATCGCATCTAGATTCCGCTGGTAACAAAATGAAATTAAAAAAAAAGTGGAGTTATTAGATTTGCAAATTAAGGTATTAATATGTTCAAATACCTACAAAAATGATAGTTTTATCAATTGTGAGCATTCATTTATCCTAAATTAATATTATATCATAGACCACAAACCCGCTAGAGACCAGAGTTTTTTATGTTAAATAAAAAACATTACCATTTGAAGTTAATTGTAACTAAGAAACAGTTTAATTTAGTCAATTGAAAACCAGAAATTTTCATGATTTTATAATTATCTCCACCCTAACCATGCTACATTATACCGCTATCCATCCAGTTCATCCATTTTGCAAATAAATATTAATAAATTATATACAAAAATATTCCTCATTTATTGCTCTTTCTATTAGTGAGAATATTACCAAAGTCAGTTATTTAGTTCAGAAGTTAACAGACACAGAACGGAATATAACGACTTTGTTTACGGATTAAGCAAAATTAAGATTTAAAATTTTCGAAGCTTAATATTAACTTCCAGCATCCACGGCTCTATGAAAACCAAAGATGGCAAGAATTCATTAAAATTTCTCATTTCAAAGCGACTCCAAGTGCCACCGGCGCTCGTGGGCTCTCAAGAAAATGCATTTCACTCCATTTAGACCATTTTGCGTTGGTGAAAATGTTTCTCAGCTGTTTGACATTCCACTAAGATGCCGTATATGATGGGGTATGTATGTATGTCGGCTGAGGGGCTATATATACTTATATTTAATACAACATCAAAGCCCTTACAGTTAAGTCATTTTAAGGGCGTTAGGCACATGTTAGGGCGTTAGGCTCATGTACTCCAAAGCTAAAATTATATCTAAGCACTTTCACTGCCTATACAGTTGCTCCCTTTTTTATAGGGTCGGCAACGCGTAAGTGACGCCTCTGGTGTTGCAAGCGTCCATAGGCTACGGTAACCGCTTCCCATCAGGTGGGACCGTATGCCTGTTTGCCACCCTTGTGGTATAAAAAAAAAAGCAGAGCCCTACTATATAACTATACCACTTCTGAATGCAAACTTACTACTTTTTTCCTCCGGGAAAATTTAAGATCCTCGGAAACGTAAGTGAAACCGTAGGGAACCACTAGTCTATATATACATTGGCTATAATATATATATAAACTAATTAATTAATTTTAAAGTAATACATTCACTTTGCGTAATTCTCCAATTTCAATGATCGAAAAATATATTTTACTATTCAATATTTGTTCATGAAATCGCATCGTATTTCAAGATCTTGAATCCTACCTCACATAGAGGCGATGCCTTTGAGATACGAGACTAATAGTTACTCGTAAGATAGAGTTTAATCATACAAATGGACGGCGATATTCCATTAATCTTCATACAAACATGGCTACAATTTGATGCTGGTTAAACGTGTTTATCTAAGTTAGACTTTAAAGTGAATGTCATTATGTTAGAAAATAGTTAGAATATACTTTATGAATAATCAAACTAATTTAATATTATAAAAGCTAAAGTTTGTGAGTGTGTATTTTTGTTACTTTACGTTTAAACGATTTTAATATACCTATAATTTGGTATGGAGTTAGCTGACACCATGGATTAACATTTAAGCTACTTTTTATCTCAGGAAAATTGTAGATCCCTCGGCAACTTGGGTGAAGGAGGTATATCTACTTTTAGATAGGTAAACATTACATAATATAAGACTTTTAACGATTACAATATACTAGTTGACCCGCGCAACTTGCCCTTGCCCGTTTTTGCAACAGTCTTGATTGATGCTCCGCTCCTATTCATCATAGCGTAATGATTTATGCATAAAAACCTTCCTTAAGAATCATTCTATTTATTAAAAAAAACCGCATCAAAATCCGTTGCGTAGTTTTACAGATCTAAGCATACATAGGGACAGACAGACGGCGGATAGCGACTTTGTTTTATACTAAGTATGTAATGATACGCTTGTGTAAAAGAATCTAAAGTTTAGATTAACCGCTTCTATAGAATCAAAGTCTTGACAGCAAATCTCAGGCCAAAGGCCAGATAACACCAAGTCCGCAGAAACTTCGTACGTGTGGACATGCGGAACTTGGTAACAATTAGTCGTTGCAGAACTGGGAATTTGTCGGAAACTTCCGACATTGTGGCGGCAAAGTTTGTTTGTGTTCAAATACGGACGTTTATAGGGTGGTAGGGCTTTGCCACCGACTCTTATTGTCATCGCAGTCTGAACTGAATCTTTGATGTGTCAGATGGAGCCAGTAATGTCGAAAGAAGTACACCATTTAGGGGAGATCTCTTAAAGAATTGATGGTATTGCCCCTATTATTATAAATGCGAAAGTAACTCTGTCTATCTGTCTGTTACGCTTTCACGCTAAAACTACTGAACCGATTTAAATTAAATTTGGTACACATACAG
Source organism: Thyatira batis (assembly GCA_905147785.2). Lineage (NCBI taxonomy): Eukaryota > Metazoa > Arthropoda > Insecta > Lepidoptera > Drepanidae > Thyatira > Thyatira batis. Next base: position 8,210,664 of record LR990504.1, on the reverse strand, counting down.
ATAATCCAGAGCCTGTGAAAGGACAAAACAAAGGGTACTTTTTATCCCGGGAAAATTGAAGATCCCCCGGAAACGCGGGCGATGCCGCGGGGAGCCACTAGTAGAAGTTATAATATTAGTAGGAAAAACAAAGCGATCTTTCATCAACGGAGAGCAACATTATCGGGGAGCAACATAGGCTATATTTGATCCCCATATTCCCACGGGAACCGGAAGCTATTATATAAATAAACAGATATAATAAGTCGTAAATCCCTCTTATACGTCCAAAAAAATTTCTTGCACGTCCTGAATGGTCACAGAATGCGTACGCTGAATGTTAATAATATTACTTTTGCAAGTCACGTCATTTTTAGGGTACAGCGGCGAAATCTCATAACATTGTGTTAGTTATAGTGTTCCGTATCAAATATTATTACCGCGTGGTAATAATTGTCAACCGCAAGGAATGTTATGGAATTGTGGATTTATTTTGTTAAAGTCATTGGAAAAGTTAATTTAATTAAATACGGTAATATAACTAAATAAACAAAAGAAATAATGAAAATTAAATTAAATAAGGTATTATAGTCGGATTAATAATTCGAGTCACAAAAATGACAAGTGCAACTGTCACTGATACAAAAAAGGGTGACCCGCTACAATAGTGATGTTCGGCAGTTTAGTTCTTTCAGTATCCGATACATAAATCTAGTCGAAAATCCCAAAATTTCATTTTTTTTAAACTAAATTTGAATTTAATTGAAACCAAAATTAAATAAATAAAATCGAATAAATGTTATTAATTTAATTAACCTAACATAGGCTAATCATCCAATTCATGTTTAATTAAAAAAAATAATAAATGTACCCCATGTCCAGTACCCGTACAAATAGTCACTTCCAAAACAAAATGGGGTCCATAGCGTGACAAGTGATGACTATAGTTCTTCCAATAGCCAAATACAAATAATATACATAAGAGTATTTTATGTAATATTTAATTACCTACCGTGTATGTCTTTTGTTTTATTACCATAAATTAAATATTTTTATTTATATTAAGGCATTCTGACATTGAATAAAAAAAAGGAAACTCTAGTCGAGTTTCCTTTGTCCCTAGCCGACTTTTAGTTGTAAAAATTCGAATCTACCACAAAACTATTTATTTGGGACTAAAAACCTGCAACACTGGAAATGTCATTTCTCTGCCTACAATGAATAATCTGAGTATAGCTACAATTTCAATTTTGAAATAAATTTGATAGAAACGAAATCTTATCATATATGTGAAGCTTTATTTATATAGACAATATATAAGCTCTCGGTGTAAAAAAAATCGTGTAGAAATCAGCATGCCTAAAATATCACATTAAAATGCATTTTTAAACCCCCTCAATGTTGTTTACCCTTACTTCTGCAGCAAGCTGATGATTACCCCTACTTAATATTACTTGGAAACTGAGCAAGTAAATCACGGGACTAAGTTATAAGAACTAAGTAGAAATAACGATCATTAGGAAAACAACTTGTGGCTTACCCGATCTTGATAAGTATTTACATATTTCATGCGGTTACCCGCCGAGCATGTAAAGTTTGGTTTTAATTGGAATTTTCTCATCACTCTAGGCGAAAGTTTGAGCGCAGAGCGGGATCAATTTCCAATTCAGAGTATTCTATTCGGGTTTGCGAGGATGCTTAGTGATGTTAGGATTCGACACGTCGATATCGATAAAAAATATTGAAAAGTAATTACTTGATATAAATGTCAATTATATCAAGCATGTGTATTTTTTGCCACGTGGCCTATCTGGTTCAAAATTGTTTGTGTTCCCTTTTAAATGTAGAATGACATAGATATTTACATCAAGACACAGAACAAACAATCTAATTTATTCATGCAGACAAGATATTTATCTTACTTGGGTATCTCACTACATAAATGCAAGATTTAAATAGGTATCAAAACATCAAAAAGCGATGTAACCATTTTAATAACAATTTATACAAAACATGAGAATCAGCTTTTATTTCACTCGTCATTTGCTTTTCGGATGAACAGATCCCCTGCCCTCCTGGCTCCAACTACAATACCATCCCAGGTCTCTCTGCACACCTGCTCAATGTAAATAGGATCCAAATGGAAACCTTGGAACCCTCCTGCAAGACCAGGCAGCTCATAAGTGTACGATAGAGGAACCCCAACAGAATGAGCATAGTCTTCTGCTGCACCAGCTACTGGATAACCAATAACCAGAACAGAATTTCCAACCACGTATCTTGGGAAGTTGCTCAGAGCTGTCTGATGAATGGCATCAGCCATTGCAATGCCAACGGTGTGAAGGGCTAAGGCATTACTCGATAGACTTCCATCATGACCCCAAGGGTACAGAATCATGCTCCCATAGCTGTGCATGGTCAGGTATAAGGCGGTGCGAGGAAGATATTCCAAGATAATGTCTCTAACGACTTGGGTCTCGATTTCGGAGAAAGCTCTGCTGCCAGCGAAGGTGTCAGTGCATGGATTGGCGCTTGTACCGACTGTGTTCCAGACGAAGTCGTAGTTTCGGTTGCCATCAACACCAGGGCATAGGTAGCCTAAAGAGTGCTGATCAGTAGAGCGGGTCTTCCGCCAGAATCGAGTCTGAAATAGGGAGAAAAAAATTTTTAATACTGTCTGGTCATAAGGCACGTGAGGGTCATTATGCTATCAATTACATCAACAACATAAAAGATAAAATTTAAACTTGCAAATGACAGTAATTCAGCAATCAATTACCAATCTTAATTTTATCGCAAATTATTGGTATTAATACGATAAAACTTACGTTTGTGAATGTGAATTTGTAACCATCAGGATTAACGATAGGAAGAAGGATCCAGTCGAATCTTTCCAAAAGGTCAGGTTCTGTGACGTCTTCAACCAGTTTATTGATGGCCCAAGTGACAGTAGGTGGGGAGATCCATTCCCTGGAGTGGATTCCACCGTCGATGAAGATCACGGGCTTGCTGGTATCCTCGAAGTTGGTGGTGGAAATCTTCAGGTACTTGATGGGACGATTCTCGAAACTCCTGGCTGGAGTGACTAAGGTTACCAGATTTGGGTAACGTCTTGCGATGTCATCTAGGTAGGCGTCGATCTGAAATAAGAAAATATTAAGATTTAAGCTAAAAAAATAATACATGATGTAAAATATATTCGTAAAAATATTAGTAGGTATGTTTACTAAAAAAAATTATTAGTTCTACTTTTAGCAATAAACCTTTATCGAGGTTATACTTAGGAAGTCACGTATGTAATATAAGACATAAATAAATATCCCTTTTGTTAAATAAGAAGATATTGGAATATTGTGCCTGTTTTTTCCAGCTTATAAACGTTTTTCTTTGTGAATAAAATAATTACAAAAATTGAAGATCAAATCGACCTTTTTCAGAATTCGCAAGCAGTATTTTAAACTTACCACTTCCAATTCTTGATAGTTGTTATAAGGTAATTGTCTGCCACCATTGCTTCTGGTCTCCCTGTTCCTCGCTTCAATGCGCTCATCATCAATATCAAGCTGGCTATAAACAAAGAATATCAAAGTCAGGGTCACTATCCACAAAGCCAAGGCTGGCTAAATGTAGCACATGTATCGAATCAGCAGTCAACAGACACCAAGTAAAAAAAAATCATACTTACATTTTAACATCGTTAGCATGAACTCTGTAATAGATATCATTATCTTCTAAAGCCTTGAGGAATCCTTGCTGGGCTTCAGGTTTGACGAGGACCACACCCTCCCGTTCAACAAGTGGATGACTGAGGACATCTACATCATGACTATGAAGGATCTGTCCGAGCTCACTCAGCTGATCTTGGCTTGATGGTTTCAAGTAGAAGGATTTCCAACTGAAAGAAGAATTAGGTAACGCTTATCTTGTATATCGTGTAAAATAATGGCTTTTTGCCGTCAGAATGCTTAGATTTCCTTAACTACGGTACCTACGAATGCAGTATTAAATTAAAGATAATGGTTTATACGTGTAGTTTAATATTATAATTGTTTTGTTGAAATATAACAATTATGCTCTGCAAAACTATAGTATATAGTATACCTACTTTAATCCTACTAATACTAAGTAGATATGCGAAAGTTTTGATGTTTGTTACTCTTTCACGTCAGACGGCCCGGGGTGTGTATGAAATTTGGCACTGAGTTAGAATATGGAACAACGCATGCGGAATAGCACTTTTATCCTGGGGAACTTTTAGATCTCCAGAAACGTGGGTGAATCGCGGGAAACCACTAGTAATACATAAGATGACAATATATCAGAACACCTTTGATCACATAATCATTTCCAATGTCTTTGAAGACCATGGACTATGGAGCAATGTAGGTACTATGGTATCTTGTAAATATTATCATTAATTTTATTCATTGACACTATTAAATAAAACAATCAATAGATAAATCTGTAGCATTACTAAATAAGCTCAATACTTTGACGGTTTGTTTTGCACTTGCAACAAAAAGTTTTAAATTACTAACCCAGAGTACTGCTCATGTTTCGCGTACGCCGCAGCAAACAACAGCACAACTATCCAAGCCTTCATCTCGACAACTGAATCTATGAATCCGATATAAACTTATCATTATTTTTATAGGCCCTCCTTGAGATAACTAGCCCATATCAATATGCAATTGATATTACAGTATCACTATCAGAATGGAAGTTATCAAATTTTGTGATTTCAGATAAATACTAGACCGATAATTTATTGTCGTTAATGATTATTTTGACAGCTTCATATAATACAAGGTTTCTTAATTCTCAATGATATTGAAAATCAAATCATTTGGACTAATAAGTGGACTTAACAATGCTTCTTATATTTGGGTTAAATTTTTGCTTCAAATGATGATAGTTAATCTGGTTTAAAATAAACGTAGGCATACTTAGAATGAATAGTTAAAAAATATACTATTTTTTGATGTTATATTGATAATTTTAAATGTTATAGTACACTAACTGACCCGCACAACTTTGTCAGCGTTACTTTCTTCTTGCAATATTTGTCATTGATACTCTGCTCTTATTGATCGGTACATGATGTTATAAAGCCTATAACCTTCCTCGATAAATGGGCTATATCCAACACAAAAATATTTTTTTTATACGACCCAGTAGTTTTTGGGATTAGCGAGAATAAACAAACACAAACTCTTCAGCTTTCATTATAAATATCGACATCTACCGAGCTTCAGATTAAAAAAATGGTTATCAAATCATTAGGTATTTTCATAGTCCAAAAATAGAAACAGTAAAAACCGAATAGGTATAATAGAAGAACATAGTATCTAAAAATTAACATAGATGTCGCTATGCGGTGGTTTTATGTGTCAACATTTCAAAAGATATATTTATCGAATGTTAGTAGATATTATGATATGCAGTATTTGAAAATTGTGAATTACAGTGATAATTTTTAGCTACATAAGATGTTTCAGTATCTTACGATTCAAGTAATAATCACATAATATTATATTATGTAATCTAATTAGACCAATGCCCCAATTAGAGCTGAAATTAAATTAGTTGATTATACGAATACACATAGATTAATAAGCATCATCATCTACAGCTCATATACGAGTACGTCTCCTATGAAACTGGAACTCCTAACAACGAGGGAATTGAGACTAGATATAGTAAATTTTCAAATAAAAGGATAAAACAAATCATAAATAATATTCATTTATTTCACTTATCACTATTTTTACCAGCTAAGAACATATCACCAGATCTTCTTGCACCAACAACAATACCATCCCAAGTTTCTCTGCACACCTGTTCAATGAACCTAGGGTCCAAATGGAACCCGTTGTTTCCACGACGAAGACCAGGCAGCTCATAAGTAAAAGATAGAGGAACACCAACGGAATGAGCATAATCTTCTGAAGCTCCAGCAGCACGATATCCGATCACCAGGGCAGAATTACCAACAACGTATCTTGGGAAGTTGCTCAGAGCTGTCTGATGAATGGCATCGGCCATTGCAATGCCAACGGTGTGAAGAGCCAAGGCATTGCTCGATAGACTTCCATCGTGGCCCCAAGGGTACAGAATCATGCTCCCATAGCTGTGCATGGTCAGGTATAAGGCAGTGCGAGGAAGATTCTCAAGGATGATGTTCCGTACGACTTGGGTCTCGATTTCAGAGAAAGCTCTGCCGCCTCCGTAAACATCAGAGCATGGGGTGCTGCTTGTACCGGCTGTGTTCCAGAAGAAGTCATAATTACGATTGCCGTCGACGCCAGGGCACATGCCGCTCAAGAAGTGCTGATCGGTTGAACGGGTCTTACGCCAGAAACGAGTCTGTGAATGAGAAATAATATAATTATAACAATTGCCACATTTTTCAATGAACTTATTGGTACTAATTAAGAATGAGACTGAAATATTTATAATTAGAGGGCGTGCGAACTCGCAGGTTGTTGCTAGTGCTTTCATATCGTAAGAAAGCTAGATTTTACTGATTATCAGCTCCAACAATAACAATACCGAGATAAGAGACGGATTTATGTTAATATCAGTAATCCTATAATCAATTACCAATATATCTTTAATCAGGACTTGTTACGATAATAATTGCGTCAATAAGTTATTTTACCCTTGAGAATGTGAATTCGTATCCATCAGGATTAACAACTGGCAATAGGATCCAGTCGAATCTTTCCAAGAGGTCAGGTTCCGTGACGTCTTCGACCAGCTTATGGATGGCCCACGTGACAGTTGGAGGAGAGATCCATTCCCTGGCATGAATCCCACCGTCGATGATGATAACAGGTTTCCTAGGGTCTGCGAAGTTTGTGGTGGAGATCTTTAAATACTTGATCGGACGATTCTCGAAGCTTCTGGCTGGGCTGACTAGGGTGACCAGGTTTGGGTACCGGCGAGCAATGTCTTCTAAGTAGGCATCAATCTAGAAAGACGATTAGCAAAATATATAAGAGGCATCTGTACTTAAACATAATCGGGAATTTTCGGGTAAAATCTATGAAAAATATACTCACTACGTGTAATTCTTGATAGTTGTTGTATGGGAGCTGCTTTTCTCCATTACTTCTGGTCTCTCTTTTTCTAGCTTCTATATGCTCGTCATCAATGTCAAGTTGGCTTTAAAATAAATAAACACGCCATTAAAATTTTTGCATCAGATGGAGGCAAAAATCATGAGCTTGAAAACTCCTAAACCTATTCTTAGTAATAGTTTTGGGCTTTAGCGTGAAAAGTATACAATTTTGAGATGCCTTTCAGGAAAATAGATAGCTGATAAGTATTTTTGTTTTAAGCGTGAAATATAAAGATAATTTAGATGATTAGCAATAAAACCCCAAGCACCACATTATCTATCATGAATTATCATACAATATTGATAACATCGATTAAATAATCATCATTATTACGTTTGATATGTATCTTTAGAAAGCATTTGTTAGTGGAAAGGTATGTACCAAACAAATGGTTCTACTGAATATTAATCATAGAAAAAGTGTCATTTGTATTATAAATAGTGATTTTTGATTCAGTTCTTATACCTTGAAAAATATTCTAAAGTGCACGGTACGTGGTAAGCTTAATGAAAATTTATAAAGCCCCATTTCCCTCTCCATTATTTAGGATTAAAATTGTTTCTACAGCCTAATCCTTTCATTACGGTCATATCTCTACTAAATAAGATTATAGTAATCATTCTAGGAAAACAGTATGCGATACATCATGATTGTAATAGTTATGTACCTATTTGTAATTAAATTATGACTTGGGATTTTATATGTTTTCAGTTTCTATTTCAATAACACATTTACATGTGACTTCCTCTAATGAAGTCTCCTCTGTAATTCCAAATAGTATGTTAATAACATAATTATCTATTTTGAATTAATAACTACTTTCCATAAGAGTAATGACATTGTTTAACTTAACCCAAAATACATTCATACATTTAGACTTATACGATCAAATTTACTCATTTCCCAGTATCTGTACTATTTATTTTTCTCTTCCTCAACGAACCTTAATATGAATAATATAAGAACTATTTTGATTCGCAAATAAATACTCACGTCTTAACATCATCAGTATGTACATCGTAAATGATGTTCTTCTCGTCCAATGCCTTTAGAAAATCTGTTTGGACTTCAGGCCTGACTAGGACAACCCCTTCCCTCTCAAGAATTGGATGGCTCAGGACATCTACATCATGGCTATGAAGAATCTCTCCAAGTTCCGTCAGCTGTTCTTGGCTTGATACTTTCAGAAAGTATGATTTCCATCTAAAAATGATATTGGAATAAATCTTTAAGATTTTTGAGCAAAATCAAACTCATAATTGACTTGCAAGAAAAGGACCTATTTCAGATCTTCCTGAAGCAAAATACGTATTAATATTTCTATCAAATTATTAAGATCTACATCGATTTTCTTACGATCCCAAACTAACATCTAGGCATACTGATATCATGCAAATTAGATCTTGACTCAATAAAAGATCTATACATAGCAAAACAAATATGAACCACTGAAAATTTCAAGAAAGGCAATCAGATAAAGCTTCTATTAAATAGTGAACAATACTAACCCAGAATACTGTTCGTGTTTCGCGTAGACAACGGCACATATCAACACAATTATCCAAGTCTTCATCTTGGCAAATTAATCTATGAGCACATAAATTTATTATCGCGATTTTTATAGCCTTCCATATCATAGGGCTCGAAACTTTACTACTACGCCACAATCTCAAATACGATTGGAGGTATCAACAAAATTGATACAAGATTAAAGTGAACAAGATAAAAAAAACTGTATAATGATCATCATTAATTAATTATGTTATCAATAATAATGTTTTAACAATGCAATTGACAGGTTTTTAACTGATATTGCCAAGGTAAGGTGTCAAAGAAATGACTTTCAAAATTTTGAAAATTTTCTTTCTAAGTATTTGAGCAGAAGTTACCGATATGAATAGGCTAAATAAACTATTTAGTATATATTTTTAAGGCTTTTTATGGATCTCTATGAAAACTGAGATTAAGGGGATTTAGTATATGTACAAATCTAAATGGTTTTGTGGTTAATGTTTTAGGTCTTTCAAAATTTGAAGATGCAAAAAGAAATTCAATTTAATAATGCTCTTTTACCCCGTATTTATTATTATTTAGTATTACTTTTAAGTATGTGCATAATTCTGTATCAAGGACACGATATATAAATGCATTATTTAAAGTTTCGAATATTAAAGTATCAAAAATGTCTTGCTAAACATTGATTATGTGCAATGTTTTTAATCACGTATACAGATAAAATATTATCAAAATCTGTGTTGTCCATCGACCTTTGGATCACGCGATTCTCGCCTTTAAGTCACCTTGATTCCTACATGAAAGGGTATATGTATATTTTTTTTATTTTTATCTGAAAACTTTTGACTTTTCATAAATTTGGATAGATAAAGTTGCCCATTAATAATGAGAATTTTTTATAATATTTTTTGTATAAATTTAAGGGCTTGTATGCAATTTAAATTGACTATTGTTTAAGCAACATTATAACACATTTGTTTATAAATTTCGATGTTTTAATACAGATATTTAATACATTATCATTTTCATACAACAACTCCATCTATCGAGCAATCAGAAACACTTGTTGTAATTGTAATTAGTTTTAATACCTAATCATCAACATAAAAAAAGAACAACTGATACAATTATTGAACACTTAGTTCGTAATTAACAAAATAGATGTCACTTTTCAAAACAAATTTTAATCAGCAATGTAATTGAGATGTTGAAACGATTAACATATAGGTAGGTATCTTTGAAACAATGAATTAGGTAGAAACTTGTGACAACCATCTTAAATACGTCGTTGAGATTATAAATAAATAATTAACTGATAATAAACGCATTGATATAGATTTAATGGAAATGTTACCTTGACTAGATTTTAATGAGTCCACTTAGATGCCGCAGCTTCACCCGCGTTCCCGAGGGATTAAAATTTTCCTGGATTTTTACATCTGTGCTACTCCATAACATCAAACTCTGTGCCAATTTCATCTAGATACCTTCATGCGATTTGGTGCATTTGACAAACATTTATACATGAAAACTTTTGAACTTTGTAATATGATAAACTTTTCTCGACATCAATTATTTCTAATAGTCGTTCCAGTTTCAATGATAAACTAATCGATCTTTAAGGATTAGCTGATAATGAATGATAAAGATTTGAGGTTAATATAAGTCATATTTTAACGACATTGTACCCATTTGTTAAAGTAGCTGTCGCCAATTGAACATTAGATTGGTCGGCAAAATGTTAAAGTTAATATTTTTACTTTGTCTATGTGTCTCTGCTTTTGCCAGACACGAAATTTACGATGGGTAAGCAAAAGTCTTATTTAAATTTTTTTATGTCAAAAAAAAAGTTTACAAGAAGAGGATTTTCAAAATAGAACCAATTGTAGTAGTTCTACTTAAGAAATACTCATTTTTAGATTTAGTTTAGCTATATGGTTGCCTATAATAGTAAAGAAACCCTATTAAGTTTGGAATAAGATTGGCTATAAGAAATAGATGTATTTTTAATTATAATTCAATTCAATTTGATGTTCTTATCTCCTAGTAAAAGATCTAAAAAAGTGAAACGTTAGAGGTACGTCGTTTGTTTCTATAAACTTAAAATAGCAAAGGTAAATTTGAATTAACTTCATCACATAACCACGTAGAAGTGAGCTATCTCTAAATCCTCAATCAACGTAAATAGCTCCACCATGTCACTTGATCTGTCATAGACTCTTGCAAACTAAATTATTTCGTTGCTATGCCAACTCTGCATTAATTCACCATTTGATTAAAACATATCACATTTACTATCATTTGTATCACTTCCAGCTTAAAACTAAATCAAATTTTAATCTCACTAATTAATAGGTATACCTATTATGATTGTTTCTATGTTATTTTTCAGACATGCTCTTTATGAACTGAATGTCGATAATCTGGAAGAAGTTAAAACAGTTAATGATATTGAAACTGAACTTAATTTAGATGTTTGGTCTCACGCTATACCCGGTAGTCCTGGGCAAGTTCTTGTGCCTAAGGACAAACGTGAGGATTTCCAAAATGAACTCAATGCCTCTGGTATTAAGTACAAAGTCGAAGTGGAAAATATTAAAGAGTAAGTGTTTGAAACTGCAATAGTTGTTAAGGAAGATGTTTTTTGTACCTGACTGACAGAGTCCTAGGTAATGACGTGGTTTCTTCTGTATAACAAAATGGAGGAGCATACAAAATCGGTTTATTTGACATTGATTCTAGAAGTTAATGAATCTTTTTTGGTTACAAGCTACAACTAAAACTTTTGTACTTTTAATAAACTTCTATTAAATATTATATTCTAGCCGCCTCCCATCCCTTTAGTCCTTGTATACAAATGTAAAATATAGTCAATTACACTCACAAATAACGTATCATTCTATTAGCGAAAGAATCATTCAGATTGGTCCAATAGTTTCGGAGTCAAAACCAAAAGAAATCTAATCTTTCTTCAACGACGATTGATTTCAATCAAATTCATTCGTTTTCTAGGAAATTGGACTTGGAAGATGAACTTCTTGCAGCTGCATCAGCACGTAGCAACAGATCTACATTTGGATTATCTTTTGACGCCATCCATAGGTACGATGTGGTATGTATTGATCTAATTGTAATACTGATTGTTTTTGGGACGATAATGAAATTGTTACAATATTGAATCTCATTATGAAAAGCGGCATCTGCTCGCCGCAAAAGCTCTGCTTAGTTTGCTAGTGTCCTTTACACTAGCAAGCTCATGATATATTACTCAAGATAAGTTTTTGTTTATTGAAGATTTATCTACTTGCATTGTAGAACTTTATCTAGAATTTGTATAGTTGGCTACTTATTTCATTTTATATTTATCAATCACAGTATGATGAGAGTTATATTTTATTTTCACGTATTTCAGGTTGACGCTTACTTAGTGGAACTAGGTAACAGGTTCCCCAATCTTGTCAGAGTAGTATCCGGCGGAAGGAGTCTTGAAGGACGTGATATTAAATACTTGAGAATTTCAACCACAAACTTCCAGGTAAAACTTTGATATTAAACGCGTATGTTAAAGAATTTTCATAAGTATTTACATGTACTATGTGTAGTTGTACATATACTATTTAAACATTAAGTCTGTCACGAACATTATACAATTCTTTATTCGATACATTTGGAAAGTAATAATGTACTATTTCACCCGCGTTCCTGGGGTCTTAAATTTTCCCGGGGTAAATAGTAGCCTATGTGTTATTCCAGAATATCTGACTCTGTGCCTTATTGCATCGCGATCCCTCCAGCCATTCTGTCTATGCGCCTTCAACCTTCCAATCAACTATAATTCTACATTTCCATTCCTCATTCTGTAAATTACAGGATAGAAGCAAGCCAGTGGTAATGCTCCAATCGCTCATCCACGCACGCGAATGGGTGGTCCTACCAGCAACTCTATATGCTATCCACAAACTCCTCATAGATGTCACCGAACGTGACCTGGTCCAGAACATCGACTGGATCGTCTTGCCCATTGCCAACCCTGATGGCTATGAGCATACTCATACTACTGTAAGTGTTTTTAATACCTATATACAAGATACAGGTAGATACCATTTCACTATTGTATATTGCTATGACTGGCTTTGACTAGTTTGTTGGTGGGTTCCAAGTCGCCAGTCGTAGAAGTGTTTCATCCAGGTCAAACAGTTTAGTTCATGAACTTGTCTGTTCGTCCTGTGTCTAGATGTAAACGTCCATATAAATAATAATATCTATTGAGGTACCATAGTACACCTTCAGCTTAGTTTGTGTGAAAAATGTCCCAGGTTGTTTATTTCTTTATTACACAGATATATTTTTAATATTTGTTTATAACATCCACTTACATAATATTATTAAGAGTTATTCGTCCTACATTATATTTTACTATCACAAACAGAACCGCTTCTGGAGGAAGAACCGCGCCACCGGGCTATTCCCTGGAGACCTTTGCTCTGGCGTTGACCTGAACCGCAACTTTGACTCCAACTGGGGCACAGCATCGAGCACCAACGTCTGCTCCGATACCTTCCACGGCCGATCTGCCTTCTCCGAACCTGAGACCGCCATCATCAGAGACATCTTGAGAGAACATGGAAATAGAGTCCAACTATACCTTGACATCCACAGCTTCGGTAGCATGATCCTCTATGGTTATGGAAACGGCGTTCTGCCTCCCAATGCCTTAGTTGTCAACATGGTTGGGGTCAGGATGGCTCAGGCAATCGACAGAGTCAAATGGCCAGCAAATAGAAACTACATTGTTGGCAACATTGCCTTTATCCTCTATGATGCTTCTGGTGGTGCCAGTGACTATGCCATGTCTACTGGCGTGCCATTGTCTTATACCTACGAACTGCCAGCATACAGGAATTTGAATACGATGAACGGTTTCTTGGTAGACCCTGACTTTATTGAGCAGGCAGGTTTTGAGACTTGGGAGGGAATCAAAGTTGGAGCAAGAGCTGCTTTGGATGGTTATAGAAGAAACATGAAGAACTAGAGAACTACAATGGTTGTAAAAATAATGTCCAATATTTTTGATATTCCTAACAACTTTTCATTATAGGTACGCATAATAAAATTAACGTAAGATTAAAGGACACTTTATTTTATTTTTGCCCTGTGAAAAGATACAATAAAATTAACGACTAAACTAATATTTTTTAAAGCTTGTTTGTTTTTAAAATGATTAGATTAGAAAGTAGAGGTGCTTAGTTAATTGACTGCCTTTGACCTGTCCTTGACTAGTACCCTAGTATTAAATTATGCCGCTAAAATAATACCTATTATTTTTTATGAGTAAGTAATTAAATCTTGTAAATCAGCTACTCATATAAATATTTTTTATAAGTAGGTACCTATGTGTATATCTTGTATATCTAATATAATTGCTAACTAGTTATCAAAGTGATGTGAGATGTCTCATAGAAAAAAAATGTCCTAGAATTTTTAATATATTTATCGATAATCTTCGACCAGCCCTCGTCCCATCCCTACGCCTTCTTGGTTGAGTTTCCAACAACCGAATGCTAATGCAGGGTAATCCTGGCGTTAAAACTTTTCAATGAATCGAGAATGGCCCTGCACCGATGCAACTGTGAATTTTAAAATTTCGCCCAAGAATTTCATTCACTAATTGAATTCGATTGTGAAATTGAATCCGCCAAATGTTTTTTCTGCTAAGCTATCAACGATACCTTTCCGGGTCATTTGGTACGGTTCTAGAGCTTTTATAGCTTTTTTTGTCTTTCACTTGCATGTACGATCCGCTTCAGCTATTGCACTCTGCAAGATTAGCATTTTCTTTAAACGTATGCCGTTTATTTTAAATAGTCATGCCAAGGAGGATTATTATGTACTTTATTTGTCTTAATGTTTAATACATAGGTATTATTAAAAAGCCTCAGTTCTAAGAAAATGTTACTTGTCAATTTTTTTCAGTTCAAACCTTATAAGCCGTAAGTAGATATTGCCTCAATTTTAAGGCCTAATAAATAGCTTTCAATTTTAATTTTTTCTGACTTTATAGATTTGACACTTATTCGTTTAAGCGTCGAAAATCTATGAATAAGAAAAATACGGTAGATAAATCATATTAAAGAGCATTCCAACTAAACATACAATCAAAGCTTATTTAGATAAATTTAAAGCGCACCACGCCGGAGCTTGATACTCAATTATATTTATGGCGTAAATCCGTCATGATGGCTAATTTATGTCTCATTTCAATTATCTATCTGTCCTTTAATTATTTTATATACAACATAAAACTAGAGAAAAGAGACACTAGATAAATTAACTTAGTACCTACCTAATAAAATAAGCTTTTTTTTGCCATATGAAAACAGTAATTTTTCATAATATTTACAAACAGGAAATCAGTTTCACATAACTTCAGCCATCATCAATTTCGTTTACGTTTTTCCGAGTCACTGAACCTTTTTGTTGGGAGATTTCCATACAAATATATTCTGCATTGTATGTCTCATTGTGAATGTATGAGTAAGGGTCTGACACTTTAAATGCAAGTCACGGACTGTGTGAAAGGTCGAGCGAAAGTTCTATTTATAGAATGAGTTGCATCTTGTATTGTACGGCCAATATCCCATTAAAATTATTGATGTTAAAATATGTGGGGATGTGTTAACGTTTTTTACTCTTTCACGCCAAAACCTCTCAAGGGATTTGAATGAAATTTGCCAAACAGTTAAAATATATTTTGGAATAGCACATCCTTCATTTTATCCGGGGAAATTTTAGAGCCCCTAGGAACGCGATGTTACAATGAATGAATGTAATTTAATTAATTACTAGCTTCTGGCCCTTGATTTCACCCGTGTTTCCGGGAGATCTTAAATTTTCACGGGATAAAAAGTAAGCTTAATATTAATCCAGGGTGTCAGCTAACTCCGTACCAAATATTATTAAATTCGCTCCAGTCGGTTAGACGTGAAGACATAACAAACATACACACTCACAAACTATCGCCTTTATAATATTAGTGTGACATAATGTAGTACTAAGAATAATTATAACACAGTACTATACAATCATAGATCGTCAAATCCAGACCCCCAAATAGTCCCCACATTTCAAATGCAAATCTTTATTTATATCAACAATAAGCCCCTGAACTTTCCGAAATCGTCGGCGTCGCGGCAAACAAAAACAGACATCAATAAGAAAAGCCGCGTTGTTTTTGCAAACAGGTGAGCAATAATGGTGGAGTGTACGAGTTCGTGGAGGTATTGTGCCCCCCAGAGCCCCTGGGGGTAAGTTGGGGGGGATAACGGAAAATATTGCTCCGAGAAGCGACGCGCGACGTGACGCGGCGCAGAGTGCTGGACAGTAGAGCTAAGCTTATGCGCTATCGATGTAATACGATTATAAATAAACTAGTGGCTCCCCGCGGCTTCGCCCGCGTTCCCGGGGATCTTCAATTTTCCCGGGATAAAAAGTAGCCTATGTGTTATTCCAGAACATATTCTAGCTCTGTGCCAAATTTCAAGCAGATCCCTTCAGCCGTTGGAGCGTGAAAGAGTAACAAACATCCATACAAACTTTCGCATTTATAATATTAGTAGGATATCTTGGAAAATTTTTCACACACGGCCAATCTGATTCTAAGCTAAGCAGTGATTGTGATATGGTAACCACATATAGTTCATACACTATTTTTAAAAAGATACAGATATAGATCAAAATGACATATTCATGCATACAAATGTTTGTCTGGGTGGGATTGGAATGTAATGAGTGTAATGTAATGTTTTTTTACTTATGAAACGTTAGGTAATATACCTCATTAACGAGGTGCCTTTTTGTTTTTTAATTATCATGACGAAATTTGGAATGAGCTATATTTAGTTTTTGGGCAATGTTTATCAATGAAAAATAGACTGTTATTAAAAAAACAGTAGTCTTCTGTCTATATTATAAAATTAACAAAAGGGTTTTGATTTCACCGTTCTAAAGATACGTGTTAAAGGCAGTCTCGATATTTTTAAGTGAATAAAAGTATCGATAAATATAATATTGACTATCGATAGATTACTACGCAACAAAGGAACTTTATAACAGAATGTCGAGTGGAGTCTCAAGACGGCACACGTCTAGATTGCAGAAAATATGTCTCTCTTATACAAGAAATCTAGAAATTCTATAAAATTCAGTACTTATGCAATCATAAATCTAAACACTACGATTTGTATTAATGTATATTTTGTTAATATATTAGATCTAAATTGCTTCTGAAAATAATAATTGCTTTTTATTGTATTCTTTTCAGTAAACGTAAATCTTCGACTATTCAAATAATAAAATTATAGTAAGTAATATTACTATACTATAGTTACCAAAACCTATTAAAAAAAATACTGACGGATTACAGAGGTATCTACATTTCCGAAAACAGGTACATAGATATAAGAGTATATTGCCTTGTAAAATTAAATAGCAAACAAAATTTCGCTCATGAACTATTTATTGCTATAACACTCCGTGAGGCGGCATCTACAGCTCTCCATACA
Source organism: Thyatira batis (assembly GCA_905147785.2). Lineage (NCBI taxonomy): Eukaryota > Metazoa > Arthropoda > Insecta > Lepidoptera > Drepanidae > Thyatira > Thyatira batis. The sequence continues at coordinate 8,193,485 of LR990504.1, read as the reverse complement.
TCATCAGCGATACCCTGAATATTATCTTCGGGTATTATAACACCATTACCTTTATCTATTATATCAATATTAAATGTGTACAGAACTTCACTTATTCTTGCATAGTCTGTACTAGTACCGGAAATCCTTTCACCTGACGCTACAGAACCTATATCTAGGTTGTACCCATCTCCTATAGCTCTGATCATCTCAAGACCTATTTGATGATGATGTCTGAACATTCCACTTGCAGCTCTCTCAAAGTTCCAAGGATAGGATATGAAGCCTCCATTGTTCTGCAAGGATATATACATCTGGACTCTCCTTCCGTGGTTTTCTATAAGAGTTTTGATAAGTTGGCTTTCAGGCTCTGAAAGCGGACTAATTCCAGCGTAGTTGTGACTGCAAGGGCTAGAACTTGAATCAGAGATTTGCCAGTCGATGTCAAAGTTCCTGTTCAGGTTAACCCCTGGACAGATAATGCCCATATGGCTCCTTGTACTTCTTGATTTTGACCAAAGACGCAACTGAAAATATGTAATTTCATTTTAATTTGTATTTTCGATATAATTTTTTTGTGAAAACTTCTAAATAAAATATTTAGATTTTGAATTTACTTTCTAATCCAATTTACTTGGACCTAAAAATCATATTTAAAAGTGACATCTGTAGCCCGATTTAAGACGAACAATAACTTATCTCCTTACAATATTACTACCGAAGATTTAAATTCCACTTTTAGACTAATTAATTTATTAAGTGATACTAACATTTGTGTGTGTATATTCGTAACCATCAGGGTTCAGAACTGGTATTACAATCCATTCAAACTCATCAATCAATCTTCTCTGCTCATTTTCTGTTAGTTTTTCAACAATATTCAAAGCAGTAGGCACAGTTATCCATTCCCTTGGATTTATACCAGCTTCTACAATAATTATTGGCTTCTCATTATTATCATTGCTTGTTAATTTCAAATATACTAGAGGCCTATTTTGTTCAGTAACACCAAATTCTATGATGTCTAAGTTTATGTTTGTATTGTTTGAGTATTCTTCTTTTTTTGATTGTAAATAGTTTAAAATCTGTGGAGAAAATTGTTATGTAGTTATATAAATTATTATTAATGTTATATTGCCTGAAATAGAAAACACATAGGTACCTAGTTGATAACTGAACTAAGAAGTAAAAAACATGTTTTAATTATTAGATTGCTGTTGGTCCTTGATTAATACTCAAATTAATCAATATCTGACGTTCTAAGAGCTCTGAAGGGATATGAGGAAAGTACATTATCATGAATGTATAAGAACTATATTCATCATTAAAATGCACTTTTACCGAAAGCATTTTATCCTTATCCTTATCCTGATCAAACCCCAATTTAACCTAGTGACCAGACCAGATAGACATTTCCTGTTTCAGTGAACAAAACGGAGCCGTCAATTAACACCAATATCGCAGGCGTCTTTAAGTTTATAATTACAATTTCAATATTCATTTATTAATTTGCATTTGAGATGAAAATGTGATCCGACGCGACGCGACGCCGGCGCCGCACCGTGCTGTTTAATATTTCTATTATAAATGATAATTATTTAAATTTGTGTGGAGATCATCAGTAAGTATATTTGTTACACTTTCACGCCTAACCCACAGGATTTTATGATATTTGGTACATTGACTAGGGGCTTGAGAAAGGATATAGGTTACTTTTTATCTAAGGTAACTAGTTCGTTCTAAACGGGTATTAACATTTGCAAAGCTACAAAATGTTTTACCTTAGGGAGTGCTATATGACTTGAATTATATAAAAGAAGATAATCGGTATTTGATGGGTTTGTGTTTTTCTGATTCTTCCAAGTAATAGGTATGTATTAATATTTCTGTTGGTATTACTTATTAATTGGTTCAATTTATATAGGACTATTAGTGGATACAGTATTTAATCTTTAATTATCCATACTAATATTATAAATGCGAAAGGAACTCTGCCTGTCTGTCTCGCGTTCACGGTAAAACTAATGAACCGATTTTAATGAAGTTTGGAACACAGATAGTCTAGCTAGAGTCTGAGAAAGGACATAGGCTACTTTAAATTCCGGGGAAATGGAAGATCTCCCGGGTACGCGGGTGAAACCGCGGGGGGCCACTAGTATTCAATGTTTATTTACTTACCTCGTTGTATCTGTAGTAACCATTAAAGTCGAACGCTCTATTGGTAGTTTTTGTATTTACTAAACCCTTTTCTTTCTCTAATAAATATCTGAAATAATACAATGTCGATTGAATTAAAAATATTATTGATTTTTTTTTGACGTGACAACGTCTTATAAATTGGTTTGCCGGGTGACACTTCAAGAAACTGCGTTACGCTCCGCTCACGTAACGTGACGTTATGTTTTAAATTGTTACTATTATTTCATCCTTCTTCCTACTATACGAATGAATATTCACATTAAAATTATTTTACCACTCAAAGTCGTTGTCACGTAAAACTTTCGCCCGTATACCGACTTTACAGGCAACCAATTTTTTGTTGAAATAAATTAACGATATATCAAATACTTACTTATAAACATCTTCGATATCAACATTTACCTCTACGTCCATTTCTCTCAACCTACCCTCAAACCACTCAGAACTTGAAGGAGGTACCATAGCTCTACCAATTCTGTTATATTTCACATTCGGTTTTGTCCAAAAATCTATAGAATCATTTTTCAGTAAATGCAGACTATCTTGCTGTATTTGTGTTTTGAAGTTTACATTGTAAACTTTGTATCTGGAAAAAACGTGTGTTTTTAATATCGGCTTTAGTCCGAGGTTTTTTAGTATGGAGCCAATAATATTACAGGCTAGAATAGAAAACCTTTAACCCTTAACTATCCAGAATGCTTTTGTCACGTAACTGACCAGTAGTGTCTGTTGGACACCACTAGTCACAAAAGCAGTAATTTTATAAATATAAGGTATGGTGAAAGAAAACAAAGATATTTTTAATGAAAAAGACATTATAATGTATTTCAGTAATGTATATTTACACTTATTTACTTACAGATATGTATTAAAAATTTTTTTTTTTAGAATGTTCATAGCAGACATTGCGATTGCATTTATCACAATACTGTTTAGAAGCCCTTGATAATTTCAAAAGGCAAATATAACATCGCTTCTTCCATTTCGCAGCAGGTTCAGATGATTGTTTAGCTTCCTGATTTGACCCTGCCACGTCTTGCATGGCTGCTAAGTGGTAACTTGATAGTCCTATCGTGCTTCGTCTCCGTATATGAGGTGTTACCAACTCGGTTGCGATTTCACGTAAAAATAGTTTTCTAAGTGTAGTTTTTTTACGTTAGTTCCCATCAGGATATATATTTTTTCATATAATTAGCGATGCAATGCCAACAACATCTATAATATTTCGAAAAAATGCAATTGGCCAGCTATTTGTTTTACGCCGAACTGTATACTCATGAACCATCTCGTCCAGCGTATCGACACCTCCCTTGGTGGAGTTGTAGTAAGTATAAGTTTATTTCAGATTTGTTGTTTCTGTTCACATCTTCTTCCTTTCCATGATGCATCGTAGACAACAAAATTACAGCACGATTCTTTTTTGGTACATAAGAGACCAATGTCATATTTTTACAAAATCCAAATACATTAGACTCAATATCGCGGGTTTTCTTTGGTTGAAAATTTGGAGGTATACACGTCTTGTTTTTCCTCTATGTTCCAACTATTGTAAGACCATTTTGTGCAAAGATTGTGTGACATCAATACTCGTGAAATAATTTATCAAAAGTAACATTTATGTTACATCGGAAGTATGGTTCACATAACTGGTTGACTACGTTGTATGCTAAATTTTCCGCCCTGTTTTGTCCATCTTTTCCGAGATTTGGTATATGGTGTATGGTACCAAATAGGGGGTAACTAGTTTTGCTGTCACAGATCCAAGTGTCAATTGAGACGTATTCTTGTAATGGTACATCATCACTCTCACTCCATAATTGTTCGTCATCGTTTTCAGATGCTGGTTCTGTCACATTACTTTCACTATCAGAACAGCTGTCAACAGCAAAATTCTCATCATCACTATCGCACTCACGCACAAAAATGTTTTCATCGTCACTTTCAACAAGGGCACGTTGAATTTCACTTTGTGTTAGTTGCCGTTTAGCCATATCTTTGAATAAAAGCGAATTAGAACACTACTACTTTATGACAAAAGATTCTGATCACTGATACGTGATACGATTACAAAGACTACGATTATAACATAATATATATGGAGGATATTTATTATATATTATTATTATTAAATATAAATAAAAACAATCTACCTTCACACGCGAATCAAACAAAAACGTTATTGTGTCTGTGGGACACTTCTGGATTGATGAAGTACTATTTTAGTTTATTAACCAAAAATAATAAATTATTCATGTTACAAATATTTTCATTGCACATTTAGATTCGTAAAACATTGGCGATAAATTAGATAAAATGCCGATTCATAAAAATAAATACTTTAGTTTTTATGAAAACATAAACGCAAAATTGTGTCCGCAAGACACTTGTGGGTTGTTAAGGGTTAAATTCTATTCTATCCTAGTCGATCATAATTATAATAGAATTAAACCTCTATGAAATGGTTTATATTTAAGTTTGATAAAACTAAAGAACTCTAGTCTAGAGTCTAGACTCTATACCTACCTATATTCTCATTTTTTTTTCGATGTACCTACCTACGACTAAAACAAACAAATTCTCGTCTAGACTATATATTTCTATTTCAATTTATTTTCGAAATACAAATAAAATAACATATAAAAAGTAAATCTAAACTTTTACGGTAACCTAACTAGGTTTACTATAATTTTGAGTGCAGTTGTAGTATATAGCTTACAAACGCAAAAAGATGTTTAGATGTATGATATGGATGTGTATTCCTAAATCACTCCAGAACGACAACTCAAGAATATAAGCTACTTTATCCCGAAAAAAATTTACCTAAATAACCATGAAACGAAAGCTAGTTAAAACAAAAGCTTACCCTTTATAATCCTCATTTCTTCCGGCAACAAAACCAAATGAAATAAATAAACAATAAAATAACCACATTGTTCACGTATTTAATACGGCCCACCAATGGATTAATACAATTTAATTACAAAATTAATATTCAGGTATTTTATCTTTTATCAAAAATTAATCCTTTTGGTATGATAAATTAGTGGTGATAGCCCAGAGTTGGTGACGTTGGACACGTGGGTTTGAATCTTATGTATGACGTGAATGAATCTTTAAAGACTGGCTGGTTTTTTAAGCTGCCTGTCTTCAGTTCCATTTCCACCCGGTACAATTATTTTGTACACATGTTAACATGTTTTGTATCTGGATGTAAAAATCTATAAAATTTGGGAGTGGGAAGGTGAAAGTACTTTATGACCTAATTTCATCCTTACCAAACTTACACAAAAATATCATGTGAATCAGTCAAGCTGTTTCGAAGAAGTTTCGTTACAAATACTGTGACACAAGATTTTTATATATAAGAAGATAATTATCATGTAGTTACTAGCGAAACTATCCTACTAATATTATAAATGCGAAAGTTTGAGAGTATGGATGGATGTTTGTTAATCTTTCACGTCAAAACAGCTGAAAGGATCTGCTTGAAATTTAGATAATATAGGCTTTTTATTCTGAGAAAATTGATGGTCTTCCTTGAATGCGAGTGAAACCACGTCGAGCCACTAGTTATATATAATAGTATTACTTAATTAATGAAAACAATACAAAGTCAATTTACTTTATTATTTGTACTACAACCTCGTATATAATTCTTTTAATAAATATAACGAACCGAAATTGCTTCAGAGCTTTATTGGAAAGCGTTTTATAAAAGCTATTGGCTACCAAATACGTATTTATGTGATTTTAATTAACTTGTACATTGTAACATTAAATAAATAATTTACCAATTTAAATTACAAATTAATCGAAGAATTATTTAACACTATCTATGTTATAGGCTTAAAGTTTTAGTACTGTCTGAGTAGACTTTTTATCAATGAAAAGTCATTTATCTTCAAAGATTAATGCTAGTAAATAAAACAAAATAAATCTTCAATAAATAGTTTTATTTTCCTCAATTTGAAGGTATAGACCTTACTCCTTAGTTAGAACCACGTCTGCTAGCAAAACTATTCCTTGCGTATCTTGCACCAGTCTTAATACCTTCCCATGTTTCAAAACCTGCTTGTTCAATGAAGTTTGTATCGACCAAAAATCCTATAGGTGTACCTGAGCCAAATCTATGGCCAGGAAGCTCAAAGGTATACGAGAATGGTACTCCTACCGACTGCCCATAATCCTTGGCGCTACCTGAAGCCTCGTACAGCACCAGCGCAACATTACCAACAATGTAATCAGGGTTCCAGCTCATCTTCACAGAGTCGATTGCCCAGGCCATTTGGACTCCAAGTAAATGGAGGAATAGACCATTGGGGGGGAGAATTCCAGTGCCGTACCCGTAAAGGATCATGCTGCCGAAGCTGTGGATGTCAAGGAAGAGTTCCATGCGGTCTTTATACTCCTCGAAGATGTCTCTGGTGATGGCGGTCTCAGGCTCGGAGAAGGGTCCTCTCCCGTGGAAGACCTCGCTGCAAGGGATGTTGCTGGATGCTTGAGACCAGTTGATGTCGAAGTTTCTGTTCAGGTCGACGCCGGTGCACACGGCGTAGTTGGTTGCACGGTTTTTGCGCCAGAAACGGTTCTGTAGGGTGATAATGATGGTTAGTTCAAAATTAACATAATAAATATCGATATCTTAATTTGCAATACTTTTTAATTGCTCCACTTTTTTTTTTTTTCATTTTAATACCGGATGATTACTTAGATACTGCAAATTAAGGTATCGATATGTTAAATATTTGAGATGTATAATAATAATATATCTATTACGAAAGTTTGGATGTTTGTTATTGGTGCTATATACAAATAGTTGATTACCTTGATTATTATATAGAACACTCGTTATCATGGGAAAAATTAAGATCCCCGGGAATGTGGGTGAAACTATGACGTAGTTAGTTATCTACACTAATTTAAATTAGAAACATGAAATATATTATTTTTGTATGTGTAAATTAATAAATTTAAAAACTATCGTGCCGATTTCAAAAATTCTTTCACCCTTGGAAATTTACATTATCAGGAAGTAACATAGGGTATATTCTATCCCTGTGTTCCCACGGGAACTACGCGGGTAAAACCGCGCGGAGGCAGCTATTTATAGAATAACATTCATTTTCAGTGAAATGTGAATGATGTGTAAATTAGCTCGAAGCATTTCTAAGTTCTTTTAAAGCTGCATCGTTTTACTATTTTGGTGAGAAAAGCTCTGATTTTATATAGCATGGTAGACTTATCAGTAGGTAATAATGCAGCTACTCTACTAAAAAGTGAGTCAATCTATTTCCACCCCCTTCTAAGCCAAGGTATTCATAGCCAGATTTGACCATGATACCACTAATCGGGCCTTTCATCTGATGGGGAGTTTAAGAGAGAGACAAAAACTAATCCAGGGGTGGCATCATCGACATAGAGATCAGAATGGCATAGCAGTCTTTAATGGAAATTGACAGTCTAGCTAAAGCTAGACTAAAGCTTGCTGGGAAATGCAGCTCACCAGAGTTTAGGTGACCGGAAATCGATTGTCTTCCATTTTAAAATTTATTTTTATGCAAGTACTCAACATATTGTAGTGAAAATCGGTTTTTTTAATATATAAAATCATATAATAGATGGAATGAATTACGAACGAAAATAGTTTATCCAGAATTAATAAAAAAATATGTAGGTAAATATATTTATCTCCCGGGCATATGCAAGTACGTAACTGATATTCTTCTAAAATAGGTATATTCGAGTTAAATTGAGATTTATTAATAAAATATTTTATTTTTAGTTTTATCATTATGTAATAATTTTGCTTCATAATTTATTATTATTATCAACTAAAACTACAAGATTATGAATATATTCGGTCTCACCCGCATTCCTAAGGGATCTTCAATATTCCTATGACAAAAAAAAACATTTATTTCTTTATTATTCTACTTTTCCAGAACATATTCTAACTCTATGCTAAATTTCATGCATATCCCTTCACCCTTCACAAACAACCATCACGAATTCTCGCATTCATAACATTAGTAAAGCATCACGATATCCTATTTTTTTTTATTACGGTCCCTCCTGATGGGAAGCGGTCACCGTAGCCTATGGACGCTTGCAACACCAGAGGCGTCACTCACGCGTTGAAAAATGGGGGTAACTGTATAGGCAGTGTAAGGTATCTCCAAAGTCTCTGTAATAAAAGCAACCCATTTACTTTTTCACAACTAAATCTAACTCAAAATTTCATGCAAACCCCTCCACCCTTCACAAACATCTATCCATTAGTAAATAATTATGATTATCCTCACTTCTTCATGGGTGAACACGTATCCATCAGGGTTGGCGATAGGCAGGATGATCCAGTCGATATCCTCAAGGAGATCCTGCTCTGTGATGTCGATGACCAGCCGGTGGATGGCGTACAGGGTGGCAGGAAGGGTCACCCATTCACGAGCATGGATTAGGGACTCGATGAAGATGATGGGTTTTGTTTTGTCCTGTTTTGGAAATTTTAAATTATATTTTCAATAGTTATTCATGTATAGCTCTTAAGTAATGATAAATTAATCATGAAAATCATCATCGATTTCGTACAATAATGATTAAGAGGTAAGTAGGTAGGTAGATTCACTACTCATCCATGAAACTTAAACCAAGATATTTTTTTGAGAATCTGGGAATTGGGAATTTTTTTTTATACCACAAGGGTGGCAAACAGCCATACGGTCCCACCTGATGGGAAGCGGTTACCGTAGCCTATGGACGCTTGCAACACCAGAGGCGTCACTCACGCGTTGCCGACCCTATAAAAAAGGGAGCACCTGTATAGGCAGTGAAAGGGACTAAGTGCAATGCACTGTGGGAATTTTTGTTATGTTTCCCTAACAGTACCTATATTGTCAAAATTAAATAAAAAAAGGAAATTTTAGTTTTAAAACCACTTTTCCTTTTTTTAAATAATTAGGTAATCATGTAACTAAGGTACTCAGAAAATTCATTTCCTTTGAGATTTTTTTATAAAATTAAGAAACGTTTATAAAACCATTTACCTCAAAGTTGGTCGTGGATATCTTCAAATATTTGATGTCTCTCCCTTCGAAACTCTTTCCGGCGTTGACTAAAGTGACAGTTGATGGATAAGCCTCTGCCAACTCTTCTAGGTAAGCATCTACCTGAAAACGATGATTTTTTTAAATAAGTAGGTAGATCATTTATTCTATTTAACAGATTAAAATAAAATTATTTACAAATATGTAGGTATAAAACTTAAAACTAGATCCAATAATAGAAATAAATTAATACAAAATGTGTCTCAAAGGGCTACCCTAGATCATGTAATTCCAAATAATATCATATTATTAAATGCCTACTATTCCAACTAATATTATAAATACGAAAAAACTCTGTCTGTCTCTCTATCTGTAGGTTTGTTTGTTACGCTTTCACGCCTATACCACAGAACCAATTCTGATGGAATTTGGTACAGTGAAACAGGCCGGCAGGACGGCAGTAGTTCAATGTTTATAACAAAAATGACAAACAAAACCTACATTCAAAATATCTATAAATAGGTACTAAAATCATAACTAAAATATACGACTAAAACAAAAATTGGCAAACTTGACTCAATTCTTTTTGTTTTTAATTTACCTCTTCGTACGTATAGATCCTGTCGAAGGCGAGACCAGCTGACCTGGACCGGTTGAATGGTACCTTCTTAGCGTCAATAAGCACCTGATCTTCCATATCGAGGAGCCTGAAAATTATATTTTAACATAGTAGATATAGAGTTCCAAATTGAACATTCAAAAACCCTTAAGAACAGGCTAATGTTATAATAATAATAATTTGTTTATTTCAAAGAATATGGTACCTACAGTAAGATGGGCTTATAATTAGATCTGCATATTCAACCAGTGCTAGTGTAGAAATATTTAATAGGGATATTCATTTTAATACAGATTTATAAAATTATCAAAATGTAGATATAATTATGTCATTCAATTTTAAAATCGAAATATTCTTGCAATGAATAAAAACACATGTTAATTAAAAGTAGATAGTCTTACAACATCAGCTAGAAAATCTGCTTGCAAATAAAAACAGCATATAAATCAATTTTGAGATGTACTACACTAGTTGACGCGCGCAACTTTACCTAAATCGTATAAAAAATCCTTGCAACAATTCTTGCTGCATTTGTCTTTGATAAGGTACGGGAGGCATTTAACGCCCACCTAACTTAAAATATATTTTTTAAATATAAATATTACTGATATGGACCCAAGATTGTCATGAGAAAATTAACCATATTTTTCTGAATTGAAAGATGATAGTTAAGTGGGGTAATTTTTTTAAATTTCCGTGCTAATAAAATCATTTTAAAAACCTTGTTTTGGGCGTTATTAAAAATACTGTTTTTATTAGCGCCCGCTTGCAAAATCAGACGCTGTACGCGAAAAAAATTATCTAGTGTTTAAATAATCTAATAAAACATTTATTATATATAATAATTTATTTATTGGATATAAGGGAATGTAGCAAAATCAACATTTAACATAAAAACTTTGACAGTTTTTCACACGTTTCAAGTTACTTGAAACTTCTAATTATAATAATTTTTCATAAAACTTTTTAAGTTCTAACATTAACAATTACAAAAAAAAACAGCATAGTCACTGTTTACATCTATATAAAAAATATTATAATGGAACATACATTGGGCGTTATTTAACAACAACGGACAATAGCGCCCTAAGGCTGGGAAAATTATACCCGCCGATGACAGTTATTATCATTTAGCACTTAAGTATTTTCTAATAATACTTATTAATATGAGATCAGGCGAATCAGTATATAAAAGTGAGATCTGGCAAATCAATATATAACACTTGGAAACTTATATCTATTTATTTTCAAAAATAATGCACCTACTTACTACTTAATTAAGATGCAATATTTTAAATGTAACATCCAATATCAGTCTTTGGTTGTTTTGGTATTGTATACCTACATTAAATTTAACAATCTGGACAAGTAAATTCATTATCACTTTTTGTAAGTTATTAGTTTAGAATTGCTAAATAGTTAAATTAGGTACAATTTTTTCAAATTTTCAATACGCCCATGGAAGGCCAATAGCGCCCACGTAGGGTAATAGCGCCCAACGGTATTTTGACTGGGCGTTAATATCCGAGTTTGAGTTCTTCGCTTTCGAACGGTTTTGCATTAAATTATACAAATTCCTTTCAAAATATAAACAAGATATGAACAATAGCAATCTACACTACAGGTAAAATGTAAAACTAAACAAAAATGTACAATAAAACCACTGGAAACTAACAATTTTGTGGAGCAATTTTTTACAATAGTGCCGCCTGCGACCGACGTCTATGAAACACAGCGCGTCACTGGCAAGATGGCGACGCGAGAAGCTAGTGCTCGCGATTGGTGTGTCCTATTGGTGTATTCTATGTGTGTGTGAGCGCTCATGCGCATAGCTCGAATTAAAGTACGTTTTTTGTAGTTCGGGCGTTATTAGAAATAGGGCGTTAATTGCCATACCTACCTTATTTCGTCCCTATTGGTTGTAGCGTGATGTTACAATACAGACACACAAGTTCCACATATTCATGCACATAAAAGTTTGTCCTGGGTAGCATCCAAACCCACGACCTGCGGTTTGAAAGTCAGGCTCTATAACCACTAAGCCAATTTATTCTAGACTAGCTGCCTCCGCGCGGTTTTACCCGCGTAGTTCCTGTTCCCGTGGGAATACAGGGATAAAATATAGCCTGTTACTCGGGGATAATGTAGCTTTCCAAAGGTGAAAGAATTTTTGAAATCGGTCCAGTAGTTTCGGAGCCTATTCATTACAAACAAACAAACAAATCTTTCCTCTTTATAATATTAGTATAGATTAAGTTTAGATATAGATAAGTGAAATAAAATGCAATAACTTATGCGATAGCTTAGGTACATAACAAAAGTCCATATTTATCTAAGAAATGATAAGGTTACCAACCAAAGTATACCTACTAATATTATAAATGCAAAAGTTTGTCTGTCTGTTTTTTTCCCTTTCACGCCTTAACTACTGAACCGATTTTTAAGATTTGGTAGAGAGCTCTCTCTGTACCTAGAACTTAAGAATGGATATAGGCTATATTTTATCTAATAATATACGTAAGTATATGATTATATTTGATTAAATAAACTTTTTTGTGTGGATTTTAATGGCTTTCTGGATGATTTGAAAACATATTTGGACCCGGTAGATGGTGCTGCCCGGATCCGCTAGTATATTAATAAATATTTTCTTACTTATAGAAATAATAATATAATTACATGAAAAAAGCAGGTGGATGGTCGTAAAAGTAGAGGAAGACCGAAGAAAGTATGGATGGATTGTGTGAAAGGCGATATGTGTAAGGAGTGATGACTGAAATGACGGCTGACAGAGAGGAATGGAAGAAAAACACATGTTGTGCCGACCCTGCTTAGGCGGGATAAGGGCAGAAAGAAGACAAATAATTACATCAAAAATTTACTTCATCGTATATTCTAATTGTATGTCTATGAAAATATTTAAGTACTTACTCCTTAACATTCTCAGTTTGTACTTTGAACCCTATTCCAGCACTGTAGAGTGCATTTTGGAACATCTCCCTCTGCTCGCTGGAGACCAGGACTAACCCTGGTCTACCTGGTAACGGGTAGTTCCACACATCAAGACCTAGCTGCTGTTCCAACTCATTCACTGACTTGGTCTCCTCAGCATTGTTCACAGCTACTTCGAAGAGGCCATATCTGAAAGAAATATTTATCATCATCAGCTCATATACATGACAGACTGGTTGGATTGTAGTTAGTGACCCTGACTTGAATCTTACGATCGACGATCCGGATACGCGGGTGAGATCGAGGGGCGGAAGCTTGTATAGAAAAAAATTTACAATATCCCTTCCCGCCGTTTATACGCTACCTTTTGATTTTAATTTGAGGTTTTTTTTATACCACGACGGTGGCAAACAGGCATGCGGCCCACCTGATGGAAAGCGGTCACCGCAGCCTATGGACATCTGCAACACCAGAGGCATCACGGGTGCGTTGCTGACCCTTCAGAAACTTATTGACTCTGCTTTTAGAATTATATTAGTATTTTTTATAATTATTCTTACCCTTCATAAATTTTGTGTTTTGCAAACACCCCAGCGATGAACACAAACAAACATACAAATTTATACATGTCTGCAACGTAACGGTCGCGAGCACATATTGATTTCAATTAACTCAATTATTATTATTGTTATCTAATTTATTATCTATTTCATTAACTAGATTAAAATGACACTTTATCAAAATCGATCCGTCATTATTAACTTATGATTATACAAACTTTTTTTAATAATCCTACTAGGTATAGGTACTTAATGTTATGAATGGGAAAGTTTGCTAGGATGTCTGTTTGTCTTTCACGCAGGAATGACTGAAGTTGGACGAAATTTGGAACACGGATAGATTTTTATCGCTGGAAAAATTAAGTTACCAGATATACTGGTGAAACCGCAGGGCAGAAACTAGTAGCTAATGTAAAATCACGGAATCATCACACATACTAATATATATATATATATAATATAATAACCCTACTAATAACGAAAATGCATTGCTGTTCGTTAGTCTCACAAAAAGTCGAGAACGGTTGAACTGATTATCTTTCCTTGGTTTTGAAATGTTCGTGTGGGTCCAGGGAAGGTTTAAAAGGTGAGAAAAATGGAATAATTGCCGAGAAAGTAGTTTCTGAGATTAGCGCGTTCGAGCAAACAAAGAAACTCTACCGCTTTATGATATTAGTATTGAAGTATAGATTGAGGCAGTACGAAGTCTGCCGGGTCAGCTAGTAATAAATAAAAATATCAAAAACTCTTATCATAATTGTGGGTCTGAACTGGATTAGTATGGAGGACATTTTTAATATGTTTTTTCATTGCTAATTTTTAATTACCTAATAAAAAAAACATTCTGCCTACGATACTTTTGATCCCCGATAACTTTAAAATCCCTCGTCACCGCAGTCGAAACCACATGACCCCACTAGTTTAATTTAAGGGAACGCGAGTAAAGCCATGGGTCAAATAAATTCCTCTGAAAAAAACATGACACACATTTGAAACCCGTTCTACTGCAGTGCTAATGGGGTCATGGCGCGACCTGCCTCATTAATTGTATTTACTCCAACTCTATATCACACCTGCTCGAGAATATTATAAAACAATCCACAGCTGCTGGTCGACGGATTGAATCCCGCCCGGGAAAAAAATTTTGACCATATTTTTTGTGCCTGGGTGGAAATATGTAAGAAATTTATTATATTAATTATTATGGTATATGTTTTTACAAAATAGTAAAAGGTAGAGATCGTACCTACTCGTACATTATAACCCTAAAAACATTATTCTGCTAATAATTGACAGCCCGGTTGGCTTTGTGGTTAGTGACCCTGACTTTCATGCCGCGGGTCGTGGGTTCGAATCCCACCCAGGACAAACATTTGTATGCATGAATATGTCTGTTTGTCCTGTGTCTGGATGTAAATATCTATAAAATGTATGTATTTAAACGTATTATATCTAGTTTATCAGCTATCTGGTTACCATAACACAAGCTTCATTTTGAAGCTTACTTACTTTGGAATCAGATTGGCCGTGTGTGAAAAATGTCCCTGGATATTTATTTACTTATATGTATTTATTTTTAAAGAAATAAATCCATATCATTAATATTTACATCTCTATATTATGAAATTGTTATAATAATATTATTTAATCACTAATATTAGTAAGCAAACTACGTATAACCTCTCCAGGTTATAGGTTCGCTTGTCAAAAATAAAGTATGTATGTATGTTTGTTACTATCGATCGACCGACAAGATTACCCTAACCTAATCGTTAGAACGAAACCATAGCGCGATTTAAAATACAACTAACGCCATCTGTTGAATTTTTTTTGAAACAAATTTTTGTCACAAAAAAATGTTTTGAGTATTTAAAAGTATTGTTAACTTAAAAAAAGTTTAACAAAATGTCTTTGTATAGAACAGCAGTAATAAATAGCCTAACACGCCTTCGCTAGTTTAAATATAAGGAACAAAATCTTGGAACGTAATAAAATTATACTCAGCAAAGTAAATGACGCGTGTAATAGCTCAGTAGATTGTGCAAAATGCCACGAATAGCAATAAAAAGGCATTTTTGTAAACAACTATTACTTGAGAGTGGGGGTTTTATGGGTTTCCTAGCTTTCGACCTTAAACTTTGATTTATAAAGACGTAAATAGAAACGTAACCATTTCAATGATAGAGAACGATTTACAATTATAACTGTTTAATTACTTCTAAAATAAATAATCTGTTTAGTACTTAATAAAATCCAAATTACAACTAGAGTGAATAGGTTTCTTCTGGGCAAGCAAGTTCCATCTTAGGTTTCGTCAACGTCAAAGACATGCAAGGCCATTATTAATAAAATAAAAGCCGAAATTACTCTTCGATGCATGTATAAAATATTCTTCAAGTTTTACTTCTGACATTTAGATTGCATCATATTCTTGTTACAATGTATTCATATAATCTTATGATTCTCTCACTGAAAAAACTTACTACACAAAAAAGTATAAACACTTAAAATTATTTCAGTAAACAAGTACTACATAATAACTTAGAAGTTTTAAAGAAAACAATTTAACTAAGCACTTCTAATGTGACCATATCTCACACCGTAGAATATTCTTTTGTATTTTGACTGTACTGGGATGTTCTGTTTCTGTCCTTTTCTTTAACATTTTGCATCTCTTTCAAACTCTTTTATTTTGTCGACTGTTTCGCAATCTGACAGTCGTATTATGAATTATAAGTTTAAATAATTTTGTCACATATATTTATGCAATGATAAGGACTAAAAGTAGTCATTTTATCTTAATACCGGATTAATTGAAGGACTAAGATCCTTAGCGGCGAAAGGTCGCTTTACAAATTATTTGTTATACTTATGTAGGTATGCTATCATTCCATTTCCTATATATTATTCAATAAGAGCTTTTATTTCATTATACATACAGCAATAAATAAATCAAATTGAAAGTCCTATAGGTTTTGGTTTCAGAAAGTCTTCTAGAAGTCTTTCATAGGGTTACCACAATAACTGGCCACTGAAAATTGTTGATGCATTTTCAAAGACACCTAATAATTTATCAACAATGCTGTACACCCTGGACCATTTATTCTGAAACCTTGACTACCTTCTTCCAAACGACATATTCATATTAAAATTTATGGCGAAACTTGGAATAGTTAAGGCGAGGCGATGCAATATAAGTTCCACCCATTGTCCTAGTTCTTGGCAACTTAAAAGTTTTCACATTCATAGTTTATACTGGGTTTTGTTGCTTGATGAAACAATTTGTTTTGACAAAAATCCGCTTGGAGAGACTGGTATAGCCTGTAGACGCCATTTTGTTTATTTCAAGGAGATAATGATTAAGAATTGAATTTTTAAAGGAATGAAAGACGCAAACATAATTCTTTATTAGTTTAATACGGTGTAAATTAAGTAGAATATTTAATGGTTACACATTAAACACCGATATCTAAAAAAATATAGTAAAATATCATAAAAAGTCCGTCTGCGAATAATTTATCTGTACTTATAATATTATGTATTTAACTCACAATAGTGTACATAATATGATATTATTAAGCTCTAGGATATATTTTAGTTTTTGACAACACAGGATCATACATTGAAAGTTTCTTCAATAAAACAACTCGGTAACAATAAATCACATTTCCTTTCATATTTCGATTTACAATAGAATTTATTTGCAAAAACTCTACAATAGTAAACCAAGCCCGTACCTATAAATGTGTAAAAATAATATTGTATTGTATAAAATGCGTCGAAGTGTTAAAAGAATGAAATGCAAAGTTTTCTTCTTGGAAATAATCCTGCTTTGGTCTGTCGTTTTTTTTAAGGAACTTGGAATTTCTTGTTCGTTTTTAGTCTTGTAATGTTTTTATTATGCTTAATGACATGTTGAATATTCTCCTTTTTGATTTGTTATGATAGTCATTAACACTAGGTTTATTGTAGGTATATAAAACAAGATAAAGTATTTTTTTTAAAGTAATTGGAAATTTTAGCAAAAAATGTGGTAAACCAGCATTTAGGTATCGTAAGTACACATAATGAATAATAAAACTTTTAATATTAAACATAATATATTTATTATATAAGTTAAAATAGTCCATACGTACATAGTTACAATGTATTAATAATACAATGCTCATTAATAAACATTTATTTAAAAAGCTTGTCTGTTATTTAATTTTATATCATTTTTTATTTTTTTGTAACATAACTATAAGACTTATTGTGCTTAAAGAAGTATATTTTCAAAATTTGTTTATTTCAAAGCCCCAATAACAGAATCAGAATTTTTTCTCTCTTTTCAAAGAATTTTCTCTACATGAGGCACACTTTTTCCCCATACAATTCAAATAGAATCTGACTTTCGCGTGACGTATAAATAAATACACATATACTTACAGACATTGATTCAAATTGTCATTGAAAAATCGACATTTCAAATTCACTATTGTGTAGAAAAACCTCAGAAAATACCATGCCAAGGATACAGAAGTGCGAGTGGGAAAAATTGCCGTGTTTCCGGGGTAGTAATAGCCTTCTCAGTGCTTGATGGGCCGTATCCGGGTGAAAGGTTGCTGAGACATTCTCAAAAGAAATTGGTTAATTCCCGTCGACGCTGTGCGAGGAGTAACGTCGGAGTAACATTGATATAGGGGACATTTTAAATCATTTTGTTATTTGAATTTTGAATACCTAGTTTTATTATAACACTAGTGGCTCGTATTCACGGATATGTATTATTTTTCAATACAATCTCATTTAGGCATTTTTTTTTAGTTTTGCGATTCGAAATATATTTAGGCATTTATTTGTATTCTTATAAATAATATATAAATATCCTACTATCTCACCAATTTGAATAGCTCTTAGAATGGTTTCTATATTACAAACTTGTTTCACCTGAGTTCCCGGGAGATCTTCAATTATCCCCAGAATAAACAGCAGCCTACATTAATCCAAATTATAATCTATCTGTGTTCCAAATCTCAGCCAAATCCTTTCAGTAGTTTTAACGTGAAAAAGGAACAAATGTACAAACTTTCACGTTTATAAGCTTAGTAGAAAGGTAACCAACTTATCACAGCCTAGTCTACGTAACGGTGTAAAAGCCACCTGAGGTCTTCTAAATCTAGTCTATTAAAAAAATAACTAACATTTCAAGTGAAGAAAAAAGGCAGTAAAACTAACAAGATAAACCAACAAATCCATATAAACAAAGGATCACTAAAAAAGTCCATTGTATCCCAGTAGTTTGTTCCGCCAGCTCTTCAGTTTAATTAGGACCACAGCGCAGACAAGTGAGGTAACCTGTTGCAAATATTGTAGAATTGATTTAAAATCGTTTTCTGTTAAATTTAAAAAAAGTTGTGGCTTCTGAAAACGAAAATTACTAAAAATGAAAATGTATATAACTTAACATTAATTTTATTTCAAGTTTTTGCTATACAGCTGAAGAGTTTAATGTTTGCTTGAACGCGCTAGTCTCAAGAACTATGCTCCGATATGAAAAAATATTTCAGTGTTAGATAGCCCATTCATCAAGGAAGGCTATAGGCTACATATTATGACGCTACGAGGATCAAAAGCGGAGTAACTATCAATACTATTGCGAAAACGGGCAAGTGACGCTAACGAAGTCGGGTCAACTAGTGATTAAATAAATTGTCCTGAGAGGGATTTGAAGTTCAAATCCCTCCGAAGCCGAAGAAGCCACCGGTCGTGGGTTCAAATTTTGAACCCACGACCGGTGGCTTGAAACTCACTAACTCCAAAACCAACTGGTCTAAATTTATACTTTAAAATGATCAGCATCACAACAGCTAAATAAGTAAAATAAAAAATAAATAAAGTAAACTTGTGTACCAGTTTATAAAAACATCAAAGTGCCGTAAAGAATGACAATAGAAAGTAATTCAGTAAAGCAAATCACATTTGCTTGGTTATTCGCGAGCGTCTCTATGCTCTGTCTCTATCGTTAGCTACGCTGTCGTGTGAGAGGTCCGATACCCGAGATCGTGAGGAAGTTTTTCAAGTAATAAATACAGGGGAAGGACCTTACGTCTCGTGCAAGCCGTAGGGAAGGTTGCTTTGACTCAAAGGGAACGGGTCAAGTTAGACCAAACTAAGTATGTACTTCAACAAACATACTATCTTTAGATTTGTATTTTTGATGTTAATTCTGATAAATAGTAAACTCTGCTTATGATTTTTATCGTAAGCAAAAAGGAATAGAATACATTTCTTGAATCACTAGTTGCAGTTATCCGCGTAGTTCCCGTTCCCGTAGAAATACGGGGATAAAATAGACTATGACACTCAAAAATAACGTGGCATTCTATTGATAAAATAATATTCAAAATCGGTGCAGTAGATTCAGAGATTTCCTCATACAAACTCACAAACTTTACCTCTTTATAATATTAGTATTAGACAATTAAAAATATACTTTTTGTTTAAAAACACAACTGGTACTGTCGAAGAAAATAAATACTTATATAGGTATTTATCTTATATTATTACTATGACTTTTCTATTAATCGCCAAAACTTAAGGCTAAAAACCTCTGTAGCTAACAATTGCATCTATGAAAATGTCTGTTTGTCCTGAAATTAGAAAGAAGAAACTATTTTATATAAGTTTTCTACCTAATCTTTCTACCTCAGTTTAGTTTATGGCTATGCTATGTTTACATAAATATAACTGGATATGTATTTATAATGTCCTTACATAATGAACTTACGACCTTCCAAACAAGCCCTTGAAACTAAAAATAAATAACTTACAACCATTTAGCTTATCTAGATTCGTGCTAGAAATCTAGACAGCTAAGGACGTTTTTGTATAGCTTTTCTAAAACAGCTGATTTTGCATGCTTAAAGTGTATGTTAGTTTAATCTAAATTACAAGTTTATGGTGCAATATAAGTTATATTATTATGGATGTGACTTATAATTAAGTGATTTAAAAATTTATGGGTAATTTTTTATTGGAAATTTACCTGCTTACTATTGCACTACCTTCGTATTATATGATTTCGTTTCACTAAAGTTACTATCGTGAAGGTTCATATGTGGTCAAAGGCGACAACTTGTGGTAAGGAACCAGCTCTCAAATAGTGGTTTATACCAGTAGGAACTTTAATAACATAACTCATCGTTAAACACAACTATCAGAACCGAGTATTAATAGAGGCTACTCATAAGTGCTTTACTGAGGCCTATTTGAATAAAAACGATTTTGATTTCTTGATTTTTGTTATTTTCCGGGACTTTGATACGAACCGATTACTACAGTACAAGTTATGTTGTTTGGTATCAGATTGGCCAGTTATAAGTAATGTCCCAAAAAATTACCAGTTGCACTCGCGTAGTTCCCGTTCTCATAGGAATACAGAGTTTTAGTTGCTCTCTGATTATGAAGCTTTCTATTTGTTTGTGAGGTAATTTAAAAAAATCTTAAAATTATTATATTATATATTTTTATTCAAATAGACCTTTACAAGGACTTAAAAACAGTCACTATTATTGGTCGGTTCTGAAAGTAACTTTTACTAAGAGCTTTTACAATTATCATTAACATCGCCTTATTGGTTCATCGTAACAGACAAACTCACATTCCAATTTAAGATATTAGTAGAACATTCAAAATATTTAAAACTGTGTATGTTGACAGCCCGGTTGGCTTTGTGGTTAGTGACACTGACTCTCAAGCTGTGGAATATCAGCTATCTGGCTACCATAACACAAGCTTAATTTCAAGCTTACTTTGGAATCAAACTGGCCGTGTGTGAAAAATGTCCCAGGATATTTATTTTATTGTTATGTCCATGTTATGTCTAATAGGAGACATATTGGTGGCCAATTTATCAACGTCGGGCGTTGCCCTGAGTAGCGTTAATTACTGCGTTTGAACCGCGTCCCCTCGTTACATCCGCATCCAGACTGTACGTGACGACTATAAAAGTATACCAGTTCCCCGGGAACGTTATATTTCCCGGAATATCCCGATATAGTAAAATATAAATATGGTAGTTATTACCTATCCCTGAAAATTGACTAAACAAAGACATACCTACAAATAATATTGGGCGGAACTGAAGCGACTTCTTTAAGGCAACCCCCTAGGTTGGGTAGGTTTGGTAGGTAAAAGAATATAAAATATGTTAGAGGGTATCATCATCATCATCATCGGCTTCTATACGTCTCCACCGAGGAGCTCAGGCCTCCCCTAACATCGAGGGGCTTAGGACCACCACACGGGGCTAGTGTGTTGGGGACTTCACATGCCTTTAATTGTGACATCTCTGGCATGCAGGTTTCCTTACGATATTTTCCCTCACCGAGAGCCAGTGGTGTGCCACATTAAGGAGGGGTTCGAACCTGCGCCCTCATAACCGTGAGTAACCATCATTGATAAGAAGTATAATAACATGTAGCAATTTACAATACTTATTCATACTTTATTTGCAGGTCTACTTATAATGGAATCTTATCAAATATTCTAAACTACCAATTTATATTGAACCGCCTTTCGCTCGCTAAGCCAATAAGGAATCTTTTCAGAATATTCAAAAACAATATGATTCTATTTCAATCACATCACTATATCTTGTTTCAACGCATTTGCACGTGAAAATAACAGTTTATTTATTTCTCTTTGAAGATATAGTAGAGTAAGTTTTATATGGAAAATTTTTGGTAGCATTTAGGCTAGCTTAGTTAAGCTTATCTAAGTCAGTTTAGTGTTTGACACGTGAAAGGGTAACAAACAAACAAGCAAATACTTTGCTTTTATAATAAATATTAACTAGCGACCCGCCCCAGCTTCCCGCGGATTATACATCACGTTTCTCTGACATATTATGCATGTAGGTATTGTATGTAAAAACCTTCCTCTTGAATCACTCTATCTAAAAAAAACCGCATCAAAATCCGTTGCTTAATTTTAAAGATTTAAGAAGACATAGGGACAGACAGCGGAAAGCTACTTTGTTTTATAATATGTAGAGTGATTAGGGTAGGTACCTATACGTTTTTGGCACTCGGTTTCTAAAGTAAATCAAATAAACAATTTATTTTTAAACAATTTATAACAAAAATATGTAAAGTTGTGATGCTTTGATGTGTTTTTGGTACTTAAAACGCCAGAACATCTTTTGCCCTTTACCTTCTGTTAGTCAGCATTTGGCATTAGAAACCATGTGCATTTTACACCAACTACAGAACCATTCCGCCATAACGGCGCCAGTCTGGCGGACTATCTGCCAAATATCCAATAATATATAGTCATAAATACATAGAATGCGAAGGACGAAATGCAAGCATACATCTCGCTTCTCCTATAAATGTTATATACAGCTTACTACTAAAATTTATGTTCAAACCCGGAATAGATGTTCAGGGAAAAATCACACTTCTGTACTGCTGGAGTCAGTCAGGATAAATCATAGCAGTAATCGAGGGGGGGCATTCTACTGTAGTAAATTACATTAATGATTCAAAGACTAAAGTTCTTTGTGGATGATCGCGTTGTGTTGTGACTTGACAAATTTTTGACAAAAGAGATAAATGAATATCTAGGGAAATTGGATTCCAAACTAATCGGCTTGTTATATAGATAGAAGATAGGGTATTTTCCAAAACATATACAAGCCGGTTGGCCTTGTGGTTAGTGACCCTTTCAAGTCGCCGGTCGTGGGTTCGAATCCCACCCAGGACAAACATTTGTATGCATGAATATCTATTTGTTCTGTGTCTGGATGTAACTATCTACATAAGTATGCATTTAAAAGTATGTGTAGAATATCAGATATATGTTGGCCATATTACAAGCTTAGCTTAGTTTGGAATCAGATTGGCCGTGTGTGAAAAATGTTCCAGGATTTACCTATTTATCTAGTAGGTAGCCATCTGATATATACTGCTTAGTTTTATATAAGACTGACTGTGTGTCAAAGCATATTGATGACGTGATCTGTCCTATTTGGTATTGTTATCAAATATGAAATTGTCGTGAGTTCCAAGTTTACGTGTGGGCCTAACCAGCCGTTCCTTACAGATTTAATGTTAGACATAAATCAAAAACAGGATGTGGGAGGCCCCAAAAATTTATCGGCCCCATTCTAAGGGCCCAAGTCCCACCATTGTTATAAGTGTTAATAGATAAATGGTTAAAGTGCTTTGCTTTTGTTAAAGATTTTGTTTGGAGTGCTCTCATTTTTGTATTCAGTTCAGTAGGTTTAGGAGATTATAGTCAGAAAAAGCTTGCACGCTTTGGTTTTTGCAAAGATTAGCCGTGTGTAGAAAAAGTGACCTAGGATATTTATTATGAATCTCAAACTATAAATGGTATTATTGACAGCCCGGTTGGCTTTGTGGTTAGTGACCCTGACTCTCAAGCCGCGGGTCGCTGGTTCGAATCCCACCCAGGACAAACATTTGTATGCATGAATATGTCTGTTTGTCCTGTGTCTGGATGTAAATATCTATATAAGTATGTATTTAAAATTAGTATATGTAGTATATCAGCTATCTGGTTACTATATCACAAGCTCTGCTTAGTTTGGAATCAGATTGACCGTGTGTGAAAAATGTCCCAGGATATTTTTTTTTTATTATTATTATGTGAATTTTATGTATGTCATGACAAAGTTGCATTGAAAGTAAAAAGCGAGCTGCCAACCTATAGTTTGACACCCATTCTAGAATGTTCGAAAGTTGGCAGTCTTAAGCACAATTTCTCCTAGCTTTAGTCAGGGTTCATTCGTGCGACTAATAGTTCTTCACTCCCTTGTATGTCTATTATACATATAGTCGTAGAAACATGTAAGGGAATGTCTGCCTACTATTCTTGGAACGAGGGTCTAAGTAAAACCATAATTTGTTAAGATTAATCTGTGGTAAATCCTCCATCATATAACTGCTGTTTTTGGCAAGAAGGCCTCTCTTCCATTTCTCTGGTTATGCACTATGCAATTTTTATTTTATTTACTGATAATATAATAAAATATTGATAAACATGGTAAAGGTGCTTCATAACATTTTATTTTTGCCATGGGAAAAATTTTACTTGGTTGTCTTTCGCCATGGGAGCTCACTACAACCCCACCATGTCCCTCCGTCACTATCAACTGAGTATAAATGCGGCCTTATATGCTAGTAATCCAAAAATCCTTTACACAATACACCACCAACAAAATGTACAAAATCACTTCAAAACCACCAACAACAAATCCGCGATAATCGACTAGAAAGATGAATTTGCAACAGACCCGGAGTTGGGTAAACAAAGGGCAAATCCCCATGCCCCCGTCAGTCTCAAACCCCATCATGGCGGCACGCAATCTTAGAGACAAACTTAATTCGGCGAGTAAACAAACAGGCGGACAATTTCGCGGGATCCAGCGCCATCTATCAAATTAATGAGCGCTGCCAATAGCAGGCAGACTTCGCTCCGGGTGGGTTGGCTGGAGGTGCAGGAAACGAACTGGTAGCGGTTATTTCACCTCAGGAAATCTGTAAAAGAACCTGGCAGATAATAGAAGAGCATAAGGCCAATATGATTTCAAACATAGCAAAGCTTGTGGTGTGGTAACCAGATAGCAGATATGCTACTTTTAAACACATAGTACTAGTTGACCTGCGCAACTACGTTAGCGTCACTGCTCGTTCTTGCAACATTTTTGATTGATGCTCCACGCCTATTCGTCGTATAGCCTTTATCGATAAATGGGGTATCTAACACTGAAAGAATTTTTCAATTCAGACCAGTAGTTCCTGACATTACTGCGTTCAACTAAACAAACAAACTCTTCAGCTTTATTATATTAGTATAGATTCACATCCAGACAAAGGACAAACACTTTGTCATGGTGGGAATCAGATTCACGATCACTTACAAGGCCAGCCGACCAGTTCTTGCGTATAAAACAAGATCTTAGAGTTCAGATCCTAGTATTCAGTTAATCAGGCTAAGATATTTTTTTTATACAACAAAGGTAGCAAACAGGTATACTGTCCGTCTGATGGGATGCTGTTACCGTAGCCTATGGACGCTTGCAACAGGGGAATTACTCACGCGTTGCCGACCCTGTAAAAATCTCTTCACTCCCTTCTTGAAGATCAGATCATTCCACTATATGGAACAGCTTTGGTTAGTTACTCGACTTACCGCTAGCTCTCAAGTATCACGCCCCACTCGCTCCAGTAAACTCGCTTCAGTTTATCGGTTGGGAGAACCGGGTGAGACCTAAGTGAACCTAAAAGGGTATCAAATTGACCCTAAATAGTCTTGATAGATCTTAACCGTTTCAATTGGAAAGCTACTTCAGTACATTGGTAATGTGTATAGTATAATTTATCTATGTAGCTATTAAGAAACTTTATTACTTAATTTAACTAAGAAACCTTGTAAAATACTAGGGCTCCCCGCAGTTTCATTCGCGTACCCGGGAGATCTTAAATATTCCGGGATAAAAAGGAGCCTATGTCCTTTCTCAGGCTCTAGACCAAATTTATTTAATTCGGTTCAGTAGTTTTAGCGTGATAGCGAGACAGACAGACAGAGTTACTTTCGCATTTCTTATATTAGTTAGGATCTGTAATTTAGAAAAAATGTTCTGTCTGTACTGTCTGGTTTGCTTTTTATTTAATACATACAAATTAATCCGTAGCTTCATGATTTTTAAGGTGGAGATGTCGTAGAAATATAAAATCTTTTTTTTTAATAAGATTTTTACTTATGAATACATACATAAACAGATATTTACATCCAGACACACAAACGTATGACCTAGATGAGAATCTAACCCACCTCGTCAAAAATCAGGGTTAAACCACAAATCCAACCTAAGTCTAGTCAACGAAGTAAAAACAATATAATTTATTCTACCACAAAATCATATGTTGATTTAAGCAATTAAATCACAAGCGTGCTTTCTAAGTTCTTCGAGCCTTAATAAAAGGTTGAGGGAGTCTAGCCTTCACCACAAAATAGACCAGCACATGCGATGAAGTTAACGTGTTTACGGTGATTCATTTGGAAATACACGTTTTAAAAAAGATACATTCAACTTTTGGGTGGCATGATCTTTGGGGGTGGAAGCTTTAGACTTGAAAATCTATACGGAATTTCTTTTCAGTGATGAAGCTTAGTTTTAAATAGATTGGAGAAAAAATTGGTAGCTAAATATTTTAATGTAAATGTTTATTATATAGTTGTGTCATCATCATCAACAGCTCATATACGTCTCCACCGAGGAGCTCGAGCATCCCCTAACATCGAGGGGGTTTAGGCCATAGTCCACCACGCGGGCCTAGTGCGGATTGGCGGACTTCACATGCCTTTAATTGTGACATCTCAGGCATGCAGGTTTCCTCACGATGTTTTCCTTCACCGAAAGCCAGTGGTGTGAATCCGTACGTAAGTTTTTATAAACTCAGAGGTACGGGCCAGGGATTTGAACCGGCACCCTCATGATCGTGAGTCGGTGCGTTCCCAACTGAGCCACCACGGCTAATAGTTGAGAAGGTATCTACTATTAAGTAGTAATAAGGCACCCCAAAATGATTATGTTATTCTAATTAATTTATAATGTTTTTGGATCCCACCAACATATCTGCTCTATGTATTTTTAGGGTAAGTAATCTAGTATTATTTAACAAAATGTTGAATTGTAGTAAAATGTATAGATATATAATTACGTGCGTAAAAATAAATTCTAGCGCTATTTGCTGAGAAAACACTGTAACATCGAGAAAAAAAACATACTTATATTTAATGTTATCTACACTTATAAGAGCAATGATTTAATTATTTGTTTGTTTGTTTGTAATGAATCCATACTAATATTATAAATGCGAAAGTAACTCTGTCTGTCTGTTACGCTTTCACGCTAAAACTACTGAACCGATTTAAATGAAATTTGGTACACAGATAAACCAGAGCCTGAGAAAGGACATAGGCTACTTTTTATCCCGGAAAAATTTAAGATCCCCCGGAAACGCGGGCGAAGCCGCGGGGAGCCACTGGTAGCCTCTAAAACTACTGTGTCTGCATAATTCCTTTAACAATGGAGCTCCATTATCTGGGAGTAACATAGGGATGCTTTTGGTTTTTATATATATAGTTCTAATATACAGGTCTTTATTATTATTATAGTGGATATCTTAAACTCAACAACAGCAACGATATAGTCTCCTAAAGTTACAGGTAAACTTTTTGACGGTGAAATTTGTCGTTGCCTAAACTTTGTCGTTCTACGTAGCAAGTTGACATGGAGGATAAAAAAAATTTAGAGAGTGGAAACGACACTTTTTTTAATAGATTATAGAGTGTTAGCAGATGGTTTTAACACGTGAGTGGTGTAGCTTTTAACATAATTATTGATGAATATTGAACGTCATTTTCTTGTTTAGACAATGGATGTACAAAAATGTGGCTTATTAGGAAGTGAAAAAGGTTGTATCGGATATATCATGTTTTGACTTAAATTTGTTACTAATTTGTACTAGGCACTTGGGAAATTCGTTTCGGTAGATTGTTGGCTTTCATACTTTGCATCACTATAAAAGCATATCTATAGACGATTAAAAGTAATTTACATAATGAAACTGAAAATAAAATTAATATTCAAATAAATTTTATAAATCTTTGTACATGTAAAGCTGTCTGTGGATGTTATTTATTAATAAAAAAAAACGCTCTAATCCAGCCAAGTGAATATTTCTAGCCAATCTTATTACATTATCTTTCATCTTTTAAGCTTAAAGCTTCCTTACAGACTAGGCTTAAAATTTTCAAATAAAATAGGCTTAGAAGTTTTATAGCTCCTATTCTTATTCCTTCTACAATCTATGGTACGTAGTCGAAATAAATAGATTCAAATACCTTCAGGTATTGGCTTAAACTATGACTATGGCTTTTGTATAAGTCAAGTCACTATCCTAACTAATATTATAAATGCGAAAGTAACTGTCTGTTTGTCTCACTTTCACGCAAAAACTACAGAATCGATTTAATTGAAATTTCGTACACAGATATTCTAGAGCCTTTTTTTTATGTGTTGGTAGGCAAACGAGCAGACGTATCGCCTGATGGTAAGCTATTACCGCCGCCCATAGACACCCGCAACACCAGAGGAGCCACAAGTACGTTGGCGGCCTTTTAAAAAGGAGTACGCTCTTTCCTTGAAGGTTAGAGGTCTGAGAAAGGACATAGGCTAATTTATATCCTAGGAAAATGGAAGATCTCCCGGGTACGCGGGTAAAAGCACGGGAAGATACTAGTTGTTAAATAAGTGCCTGTCATGAAAGGGTGCAGGTGTCACCTTAAATTTTGTTAAACGAGGGTAGTTATCTAAGTGTCTGTAATGATGTCTGGACAGAGGCCTTGTTGATCTAATAGGTCCGTTTTGACTATACTTTGTTTGTTTTGGTTCGGTTTCGTTTAGGTAGATAGATGGATAGATATATAGATGTATTGATATATAGTTTATTGTACACTAAACTGCAAAGGTAAGGAAGGCTATAGGCTATATATCATCTCGCTACAACGAATAGTAGCGAAGCATCAATCGAAAATGTTGCAAAAACGGGCAAGTGACGCTCACCAAATTGGGCGGGTCAACTAGTTACCTACAAAAAAAAACAGATCATTGCAATTTCCTTAGGTACGTTTTTAAATTTTGTCTACACATTTTACTTAGAGGAATGATATAATTATTTGTTTGTTTGTAACGAATAGGCTCTAAAACTATTGGACCAATCTGCACAATTATGTCTGCAATGAGATGCTACATTATCTGGGAGTGACAGGCAATTTTTTTTTGGCTTTTATTCCTGTATTCCAGTATCGTGTGGTGGAAAATAATAAATTGGATATTTTTTTGCCTTGAAATCAACAAGAACCCTTTATCAAAATATACAATTTATCATAGGCCTATATAAACAATTATAATTGTACGGTATATTTAGAACTGGGCCGTGGTACGCTTTGTGCCGACCACGCTCGAGCGCCGCTAGCTCTGTTAGTTAAACTTTATACTACTACTAGAATGACCAAGATGTTCGTATAGTCTAAGATCTCTCCGGTATTTTAGACACGAATTTTTATAATTAAGGACAATGAAATAATGAAATGAAATGAAAAAAAAATATTTTAATTCAAATAGGCCTTCACAGACACTTATGAAACGTCGACTCTAATGCTCGGTTCGAAAGGTTGCTTTTGCTGAGAAGAGCCGGCAATAAACTCAGCAATTACTTACTCTTTTCAAACAATCATTGTTCCGTTAATGACCAACTTAAATTTTCCCTCGATAAAAGTAGTCTATGTGTCATTCCAAAATATATTGTAACTCTGTGTCAAATTTCATCGCGATCCCTTCAGCCGTTCTGGCGTGAAAGTGTAACATACCTATATCCTAACTTTCTCACAAACTTTCGCAATTATAATATTAGTAGGATAGGATTGCATTTAATAATACTTATAATATACATTTTATTAGGTCATGGTTTCGAATTAAAACGAGTTCGAGCTTTCAGTGATGGAAAACACATATTTTTAATGCACTTGTCTAGTAAAATCAAAAATCAAATCTGGTCACCCTAACTAAAGCAGTGTTGCGATTCAGCATGATCAAACGGCACCAATACCACGATGTTTTGTCTCTTTCTTTATAATGGTTTTACGTGAGAGGTCCGAGGACCGACAAAGTTAGAGAACATAGGCCGAAGTTCCCCTTTGAGATAACGAATTTTGGATTTTTTTTTCGTTTATTGTCCAAGTTTTTAGAACCTTTGTTTGGAAAGGGCTTTTTGTGTTGTTTATTGAAGTGGCTTATTGATGTTTGTGGACAGTTATTATGTATCTTTTTGTGGTCTTTTTTTTAATGGCCCCTGAGGTTTGGGGTTTGATTCTCACGCGATATTTTTTTTGGTTTGTTATGTATCTAATATCAAAATAATATTGTTATCTCAGTTCGTTGTTGAAGACTACGACACACAAATACAAATACTTATTAATATATATCTTAGCACATATATATTTACTCTATTTTTTCATCAAGGATTATAAAATAAAACAAAGGTTATCTTAAATATTTCTCAAAATAACTTAACAGCTAAATAAAAGCTCTTAAGTTAAGACCTTTATTTTTATATAAGAATAGCTTTACAACTTAAGTCGACATTCTTCACGACGGGAAATAAAAAGGAGCAAGACATAACAATAAATTTTCACATGACGAGAGGCTCGTAAGGTTTCCGGACGATAAAAGGGGTGGTAACACGTGTCTCAGCTAGGGTTGTCACTTTGAGGCTAGATTTTCTACGAAGAAAAAATATTTTTTGTAACATACAAAAAACAGGACCGGAGAAATAAACACTCACAGAGTCGTCTACTTTCTTTTCTTTCTAAACATTCAAAATAAGTGTTTTATGTGAATCTCTGTCGCTTTAATATTAGTCCTTATGGAAAAGATAATTAAAATTTACCCAATAAAATATGCCACGGATATATTTAATTCTTATATATTATTAAGTTATTTCAATTAATAGCTTCTAGCTGGCTTTTAATAACTGACTGAATGACTGATACATAAATCCATTAAGAAATATTTGTTTAAGACAAATTGTAAAACAATATAAGCGATTGTAGAAACTACTTACACTCGTAAATGTAAAATAACCAAAAATATAAACAAACTTATAATATTTATTTATTTCATTGAATAGCTGGCTTTTAATAACTGAATGTATGATACACTTATGCATAACTAAATTAATTGGCAAAAATATATATGTAATATAATGTAATACAATATTATCGATTGTAAAAACAGTTTTACATTCACGTAAATGTAAATAAAAAAGGACTTATCCGTGACAACCCTAGGAGAGGACAATTTATGTCTTAGCAATCACACACGCAATATTATTACATGTCACTAACAAACGGATTAATTTCCTTTTATTACTACATATACGATTAAATAGAGATATTTGCTGAACTAGCTTCCGCCCCCTGGTTTACTTACTGACCCAGTAAAAGTATAATATTTTTAATGTTACCTATAAATATCGCACGTACAATTTATTAAATTATTTAAAACTGAACTGTTTTAAATGAACTTTTAAAGCTTAAAAAGCTGTCATACGATGTAATACCTACATTTGTTCTTTGATGAGTGACCTTCAACGGATGGCTTTGTGGTTAGTGACCCTGACTTTAAAGCCGTCGGACTTAAGATCATATTTCACTCAGGACATTTGTGTGCATGAACAATATGAACATGTATGTTTACCCTGTCTGAATGTAAATATTTTTTTTTTTATTTCAGCCATCTGGTTACCATATCCCAAGATCTGCGTGGTTTGAAATCACATTAGTCGTGTGAGACTAGTGACCAGGATATTATATTTATACACGCGTCCAATTTGATTTCATACTAAACCGTGTTTGTAGATATACTACATAATAGTATAGGTATTTTAAATTTCTTTAAAACTACCAATGGCTTCAAACTTAAGGTTACTAACAAGCCAATGACTTTATAATAATAAATAATGTTATCTAACTGAAACTCAACAATACAATACTCAGTAATTCCCCGGACAAACTACACTAAGAGCTTTCCTTTCTGTTCAGTTAAAAACAGACAAGCTTCCGCCGTCCAACAAGGTAACCTAAGCACTCCTTGATAAAATACCTATTGTTCCATTTCAACAGCTAAAACCACAACTTCGAACACAAAGTCATTGGTAAGCCGTAGACCACTCTTCCATCGGGAGAAATCTCTTTGTGCAACTCCAAAGTCGCATTCAAGGTTTTATATCGGCCGAGAATCGAACTTGTCAACTCGACACCTGTCTTTAAGAAGGTATTAACGTACTTTTTAAAACTTGATCGCACAATCGTGCTTTTGTCTGTCGCAGTGGTCCTCAAACTTTCGGCTTAACGCCCCCCACGCTTTGTATGGGCGTTAATCCGACGTCTCTTAAATGTTTGAGGTGTGTTGGGCGAAGCTGTAAGGATTAGCGTTAATTTTTCACACTGAAATACACGATGGATAAGGAAAATTTTTAAGCTATTGCATAGCTTTTATCGCGGGCTCTGAGCGCGGTGACCGAATCAAGAAATTCCGTAACGAAAAAACCTAACACCCCCCACTCCGACGGGCAAGGAGGTGTGGCTTGAAGGCCGTGCATCGTCTAACGTCGTTTCAGTTCGGCAGTCTTCGACACGGCGTTGTGTGCGATTAGACGTATTGTACGACTCTACGAAACTCGCACGAATTGAGACGAGCTGCTCCGAAATCGGACGAATACATAAGCAGCTGTTTATGAGAAAGTATATAGGTGTATATGTATTTATGTACAACAGTGAATAGCTGTACTTGTAAAATTTGTATATGAAGTGTTTTGAATATGAATGAACAAAGTGCATTTATTATTAAAATAAATAAATAAAATTATAATTGCATAAGTTGATACAAAATGCTATGCAATGCAATAGCTTTACCGCTGCAGTCCCCGAGTGCCTCACGTAATTTTTTAAATATAACACTCAAAACATTTTGTTTTTAAAATATTCATTATAATTCAAATAAGATTCTGTGAAGAATAATTGTAATTTTTTCATGTGGATCAAAACATAATAAAGCTATAATGACTTTATTCATTCATTGATTTTCTCAACGGATTACTCTTATAATTTTTTATCCCTATTTCCCTTCATTGGGCCACACTTAGAAGGACATTATACTGATTTCCATGTTTTTGATCTTAAAAGTACCTACCAATAAAACTTTTTTAGTAAATACCTTTGTACCCAAACGAAACCGCGGCGTGACACCTGTACATACAATAAAATGTTACCACCCACTAACAGAAGTTCGCTAGTCCGCCTTGAAACATCAACAATGTATAACTGAATAGACATAAATGTTCATTGAAATCGAAAATCACTGTCAATATCATAATCAAATCAACCGTAAGGGGGGATAGTAAAGTTTGGGAACCACATTAACGTATAGATAAACCCTAGTTAATAAACCAACTGTGAAGTTTGGATACAGAATATCAGTAACAGTTATTTCAAATGTAAATCGAAATTTTGCGCGTTGGATTGAATATTCCTGATTGAGTTTCAATCTCGTCCGATTTCGGTCAACGAGTTGCTGTACGAAAATAAATACATCTCGAAATGTTGCCAGGTCAATACCTATTAGTGAAAAAAAGGTACAATTAAATTTGTTGCTTGATTATTTTAAAATGGGTTCGTAAGACATTATTTTGTTTTAAAAGCCGAATACTAGCGCTCGTTGTGGTCGTTAAGACCCTATTAAGACCTATTTTATATCTATATCTTTATATTTGTGATATTCTTGTTTTGTTTTATTAATCCGTACATTTACAAAATATATTTTTATTCTTAGGTAAACCGTATAAGATAATAAGTTGACATAACACAAAAGTGGCAAACAGGCATACGGTATATTATTAACTACATACTTTATGTAAATTTTGATGGTATTCTGTGGTGTGGAAGCCATATGACATTTCGATCGGCGTCGTTTTCCCAGAAATACGAGCTTTATCGGTACAATTAGTACGGTTGATGAAGCATACAGAATTTCTATCACAATATTGACAGCCGAATATTATTCCTGTATAATATTGGGAAGTGACAGAATTGAAGTGAATATCTAAGTGATATTTGAATAGAGCACTAAATTTGAATATGCACTAAAATATATTATCTACTACTAATATTATAAATGCGAAAGTTTGAGAGTATCGATGTATGTTTTGTCACTCTTTCACGCCAAAACTGCTGAAGAGATCTGCTTGAAATTTGGCACAGAGTTAGAGTATGTTTTGAAATAACACACAAAGGTATGTGTTATCCCGGGAAAGTTAAGGGTTCCCCGGGAACGCTGGTAATCTCTGTGATAATAAAATATGAGATTATTTTTCAGATCTCAAAGAATTAAACTATTTTCAGGCTTATAATATATTTTTTCGTGAAATAAAATACATAAAAGAAAATACATTTCCTTATTCCGTTTCGTCCTACAGTCAGTCCAAAATATATATATAGGTTCCAAGTATAAATGTCTATATTTCACATATTACACCATAATTTATGTACAGACAGACATTCCTACTAGCTCACATGTCTCGATACAATCGTTTGGTTTATTTATAGCCTTATTTGCAATGTTGGCTTATTTTCAATTTGTCGAATTACGTAGGCTGGAAGATCTTTTGGGTTTCTTTATTATTTATTTATATATATATAGACGATGGATTTCGGTGAAGGAAAACATCGTAAGGAAACCTGCATGCCCAAAATGCCACTATTAAAAATAAAACCCAACACAATTAAATAAGCTAAAACTAGAAACCTTTCATATAATTTTTAAACATTTCATCTAAAGTCCAGCGTGTCGGTCTCAAAATTTTGCATAGGTAAGATTTATTAAATACTAGTGGCTCCCCGCGGTTTCACCCGCGTTCCCGGGGAACTTAAATTTTCCCGGGATAAAAAGTACCCTATATCTAACTCCTGGTTCAAAGCTACCTTCCCACCAATTTTTAATCGAATTGGTTCAGCCGGTCTTAAATTATAAATAGTGTAACTAACACGACTTTCTTTTATATATATAGATATACCTACCTGTTAATAATTATTCGAAAACCTCAGAATAAATTTCAAAAGCTCTAATAAATCTTTAAACGCCAGACGTCACGTCGGTTTTCAAATAGAAACAGGAAGCACAAGTTTAAAATTAAAACCCATTTATTATGTTTCAGCTAAAATGGTACTTATTAAGGCCAAAACTGGGGAAAATTTGTACTTTAAAAATAGTTCAACTGAAAAGGAACGAAGAAGAAGTTCATCAAGCCTATCTTACTAATATTATAAATCTATACTTAATATTATAAATGCGAAAGTAACTCTGTCTGTCTCGCTTTCACGCTAAAACTATTGAACCGATTTAAATGTAATTTGGTACACGGATAGTCTAGAGCCTGAGAAAGGACATAGGCTACTTTTTATCCCCGGAAAATGGAAGGTCTCCCGGATACGCGGGTGAAACTGCGGGGTGCCACTAGTGTGTTATAAATGTTTGTTACTCTTTCACGCCAAAACGACTAGAGGGATCGCGATGAGTTAGAATATATTCTTAAATAGCACAAATGATACTAAAGAGCCATTAGTATTTGCAACCTGATCAAAGCTATTTTAAGCTTACTTTATTACTTATCTATCATTAGAATTAAGTTTACAAAAATAAACGATAAAATCCAAAAAAAAACATTTTTTTTCCAAACACGACCGAAGAACAAACGTATATAATATCAAAAACAGAACAAGTATAACAACTTCCGATTGGCTCCGAAGATTCACAATTATTCCGAGCACGTACGAACAGATGTAAGCTTTAGTCGTAAGATACTTGTTTACTGTCTGTCTGTTTGTCTATCTGTTACAACTAATGTCAGAACCGAGGGAGAATGTTACAGAGTAATTAGGATGAGTTAGTTGGGTCGTGGGTTCGATTTCCAAGTTTGAAGTAAGTTTGATATTTATTAGATAATTTATATAAAAATAGTAAAAAATAATGGCTTATCGGTTTACTAACTTAAAAGAAATCTAAGAAAAAGACATTTCATTGATCAGCACCCAATTGAGAATTACCTTTTAAAATTTAAGTATTTGCATAGGATTTGGTGCTCCGACACTTACAATAATTTACTATATTTTTAAAATAAAGGTTCCCGAAAAAGTTAATTGAATATTTTTTTATATAACCAGAGGGCTTACTCCCGACGCTTTCGAGAAACGAGTTCTAATCGAATAAATGTCATTTCACACATTTTTTATAGCGATTCCAGCGCACGATCGTGCGGTGACACTTTTTGGAACTAACTTTGATCAAGAATTTCGTTACAATCGAAACCGAATCGAAAAGTCCGTACTCCTGCCACTATATGACATTTGTGAATCGAATGGCGGGAACGACTTTAAACGTCAAAATACACGATCAGTCGATTCCGCTTCGAGCCGTCGCACCGGACGGACGCTCCTTTGTGCGCCCGCACGCTGCCCGACTCGATTCCGAGAAGTCCTTTCTACCTGGCACAGGTGGCAACCCAGCCCGGATTACGGATTTGGATTCGAAGAAGTTTTCATTGTTTCTATACCTGTCGGTCGTTTTCACGATAGACAGGGGCCAAACAACTGTCTGTTATCAGTCGTTTTCACGATAGTAACATTCAGGCCGCCGTTCAAGGCAACCATTTTGCAAATCCACGATTTTTAGTGGTGGCTGACGGATACCTCCCGGTGCCAACGAAGTCGGTCGTGCGTGCCCCGAGCGCTCGCTTTCCCCTTCAGGGCAAAGCAAATACTCGGACGGGGCTGGATCAGTTGGCCTTGGGGTATTCCCTAGTCAACCCCAGCTATCTCCTCCTCCCACCCTACCCTTTCCCTACCATCCCATCCCTTGGTGTTTGTTTGGGTGTGCGGACCTCGGTCCAATAACATCCCTGCACCAAGGCTGTTAGGAACCCGTCTGCACAATAAGATTGGCAGAGGGAGACAAGCTTAGGGCACACTATAGGCACTCACCCCTCTGACCTACACCCGGTCAGAGGCCCATTCACCCTCACACAACCTCGGGTTATCCCACCCGAGGCGTTAGACGGTTAGGTCTAGCTTAGGGCGACCGCCTGCAGTTTCTTGTGACTTCTTCTCGCAGGAACGCCCCGCGTAACGAAGTCACCAGGTAGTTTTCCTCGCTAGCATAGGTATTCGTTAGCCCTTAAGGATACGCGACCGGCCACTATGGCCGCGTCGCAAAATTATTCAGGCGGGTCTCCTCCACTAACACTGGAGGAGATCCTAGAGAGCCAGCCCGAGATCTACGGCGACCTCGTCTTAGATTTCGGGCCGGATCGCATTCCGATCCCGACCGCCCTTCAGGCAAACGCGTCCGAACGCGAACGCGTCATCGCTGACGCACGTGTACGCTCAGTAGTGCGCAAAGTTCCGATATGGAGCCCCACTACCTTTTCGCGGCCTCCCTCAGAGGCTAGCTCGCGATCGCGCTCGCCGGTCCGCGCCCCATCCGCGATGTCGGCTCACTCAGAGTCCGAAGGCGACGTCGAGTCTGAGGAAGCTCAGACGGAATCGCCCGCCACCTCCCCCGCCTCCGTCATCGCCTCTTCCTCGTCGGAAGAGGATTCGCCTCTAAACGTCCCCAAAGGGGGCAAACGCAAGCGTGGCAAGAAGGCCACCAACGCCGTCGTTGCGAAAGCAGCGAAGGTAGCGGACCCCTCTCCGCCCGCGAGCTCAGCCCCCGCCCCCGCCCCCGTTCTCGTCGCGAAGGTCGCTTCTCGACCCCCGTCTCCAATGGAGACTCAGACGGCACCGGCCGCCACGTCCCCGCCTTCAGCGGGAAACGAACCGGCAGCTTCCGCTTCAAGGAAGCTAGCCCCTCCCCCTCCGATCTTCCTCCAAGACAAGGGGAAATGGACATCGGTGTCCTCGTGGTGCAACGAGCACCACATCGCCTACACGTCTGCTCGGCCTACCGAGCACGGAATTAAAATTACGGTCGTGTCCTCCACCGACCACCGCCAGTTAACCAAAATTCTCCGCGAACGTAGTGTGCCCTTCCACACTTACGCCCTCCCCGAGGAGAAAGCCCTTCGTGTTGTAATCCGCGGCGTCCCCAAAGAAATCAGCACGGACGATGTAAAAACCTCCCTTCTGGAGCAGTCCCTCCCCGTTTTGTCAGTACACCGTATGTACAAGGGCCGCGCTGGCCTCCCGTACAACATGGTGATCGTCGCCCTCGAGCCGAACGCGGCGGCGAAAGCCATTTTTAAAATCCGCACAGTGTGCCATCTATCGGGCATACATGTAGAGCCTCCGCGAAAAAACAACTACCCGTCACAGTGCCACAGGTGCCAACTGTACGGGCATTCGTCGCGAAATTGCTACGCCACACCCAGGTGCGTCAAGTGCCTGGGAGATCACGGCACTCCGGAGTGTCCGCGCCCAAAAATTTTTTCGGAGCAAACCGAAAAACCCGCGTGCGTCCTGTGCCAAACGGTAGGGCACACGGCCAATTATCGGGGCTGCTCGAAAGCCCCGCGTCCGAAACCGCGTACCGCGATCCCGCCCCTAATGAGGCGCCCGCTAGTTCTCGCGAACGGCGAGGTGGTCCTCGCCCCGCAGCGTCCGTCCCCGTGGACAAAGGTCAACTATGACCGAAACTTCCCGGCCACAGTGGCGAAAGCGGCAAGCGCACCTTCAGTGCCAAAGGTGCCGTCGGCGGCACCTATCGCGACGTCCGCCCCCGCTCCCAAGCCTTCCGCTTGGGAGAAACCTTTAATTCCGCGGCCTCTTATCGCGCCCACACCTATTAAACCCCGCGAAACGCCGGTTAAACCCCGCGAAATCCCCGCGCCCGTCGTAAAAAACACACAGTGCGAAGATACGGACTTCGCACTGGTCGAGAGATTCGTCAACTCGATTGATTTTGACGAAATTGAAAACTTTGCGGATCAGATCCGCAAAAATGAGGGCAACGGTATGGCCCTCGCGTTAGTAGCTATGCGATTCCGGAAAGTCGCACAATCGTTAGCGTCATTTAAAATCAACGTATAATGGATAATACATCTGTAACGTGTAGAGTCAAACCCAGATCCCTAATAGTAGGCTACTTCAATGCCAACGGCATTGCAGGTCAACGCGAGGAGATAGCAATCTTCCTCCGGGACCATCAGATAGACGTGTTACTTGTTCAAGAGACCTTTTTGAAACCCTCGCACAGGGAACCTAGAATTGCGAACTACTGCGTGGTACGTAACGATAGGCTAGATTCCGCCCTAGGCGGGACCCTGATCTACTACAGAAGGTCCTTGCACTGTACTCCGCTCGATCCTCCTCCCAACCTCCAGTACATTGAGGCGTCGGTATGTCGGCTCGGCATGACCGGTCACGATTCGATCACATTAGTGTCCGCGTATCTTTCTCCGACTTCTACCCGTTCGTTGCTCCGGAGCGACTTAGAGTTAATTTTCAGTCTCGGTAGCTCTGTCATAGTGGCGGGCGACCTAAACGCAAAGAATACCATCTGGAATTGCGTCGCATCGAATTCCAGAGGTAGACTCCTAGAAACCCTTTTAGTGCCGTTGAATATAGATTTAATAGCGCCCCTCGAACCGACTCATTTTCCCGGGAACTTAGACCATAGACCAGACATATTAGATGCTGTACTGTTACAAAATGTGAACTTACGTTTGCACGGCATAACAGTACATCATGAATTAAATTCGGACCACCGACCTGTGATCTTAGAATTCATGCCGCGAGTAGGTGCCCCCGATCCAGGTCGACCCTCTCCCACCAAAATTTCGACGGACTGGGCTTGGCTAGGCGAAAGCCTCAAGTCAACCTCGTCCGTTCACTTAGATAAAATCC
The DNA here is from genome assembly GCA_905147785.2 of Thyatira batis. Taxonomy (NCBI): domain Eukaryota; kingdom Metazoa; phylum Arthropoda; class Insecta; order Lepidoptera; family Drepanidae; genus Thyatira; species Thyatira batis. The sequence continues at coordinate 8,153,604 of LR990504.1, read as the reverse complement.
CCGATAATATCGTCACCGCGGACGACGTAACAGGCGCAATCGACTGCCTAACAGATCACGTGCAATCGTTAGTTAACGATTGCTCACGGACAGTGCCGGACACGAGCGATCGTAAATGGCAAATGCCCGATGACATACGTGAACTGATTAGGCGGAAGAACGCAGTCAAGCACGTGGACGATCGTCGTCCGATGATACATGTCCGGGCTCATCTGCGCGCTCTCCAACGGGTCATCAAGGACCCTGTGGACGAGTGGCGTCAGACGTGTTGGGACCGTACCCTCGACGACCTCGAACCATCACATCAAGCCTTCTGGCAGTTATCGCGAAAATTCACTAAGAATACGATAGTTCCGGTACCTCCCCTCTCGCGTCCAAATCAACCTCTCGCGTTTGAAAGTGACGAAAAATCCGAATGCCTCGCCGACAGCCTGGCGCTTCAATGTACTCCTAGTTCTCTCCCGGTCGACCCGCGTCACGGGGAGCTGGTTAATTCAGAAATAGAACGGAGAGCTTCACTCCCGCTAACTCAGCCTTCCGCTGAGCCATCAGTAGCCACAGTAGTCGACGCCGATGAGGTAACGGAGCACATACCCCCCGTGACCCCTGAGGAGGTCGAATCTATCGTCAAGAACTTGCACCCGAGGAAAGCCCCGGGGCCAGATAAAATCACCAATAAGGTGATCAAGTTATTCCCAGCCACTCTTATAGTGCTTTTAACCTCTATTTTTAACGCTGCCCTCTCTTGTAATCTATTTCCACAACAGTGGAAGGAAGCCACCGTGATAGGCATTCACAAGCCCGGCAAACCTAGATCCGAGCCCTCCAGCTATCGCCCCATAAGTCTGCTCAACGTCATGGGCAAGATTTATGAGAGGCTTCTCTATATTAGACTCAAAGCCTTTGTAGACGCAAATAAGCTCATTCCTGACGAACAGTTTGGTTTTCGAACCAAACATTCGTGTGTTCAACAAGTCCATCGTATTGTCGAACACGTCTCAAGTAAATTCATGCGCGGTCAGAAAACAGGCATGCTCCTCTTCGACGTGGCGAAGGCAGACAAGGTGTGGCACGAAGGCTTAATTTATAAGCTTTCCACCATGGGTGTCCCACCTAGACTCGTGACCATCTTACGAGACTTTCTGTCGAACCGCCAATTTCGCTACCGAGTCGAGGGCGTTCTGTCTTCCCCTCACCCTATACGTGCCGGAGTCCCTCAGGGTTCGGTACTTTCCCCCCTATTATTCACGCTATTCACCAGCGATATGCCCAGGTTAGATAAATTCACTAACTTAGCCCTTTTTGCGGATGACACCGCCATATTTTGCTCAGGCACTAGCCCTCAAAATATCACTAGGAAACTCCAACGTGCAGCCAACGCCCTAGGCGCTTGGTTCCGCAAATGGAGAATAGAAATAAACCCCTCTAAAAGTCAGGCAATTCTCTTTCGCAGACCCACCGGTCGTGGTAGTCGCTCTAGAGACCTCCCCTCGACACCAGTAACGCTCTTCGGCGAATCGATCCCCTGGGGTAGGTCAGCCAAGTACCTGGGCGTAACTCTTGACGATAGATTGGGCTTCCGGCCACACATAAAGGCAGTACGCGCGCGTGCCGCCTTTGTGATGGGTCGGCTCCATTATCTCCTCAATTCAAAATCTAAACTTTCCTTAAAATGTAAAGTTAGACTCTATACCGCGTGTATTCGTCCAATTATGACGTACGCTAGTACGGTCTTCGCTCAGGCTTCTCCTACGCGTTTAAAGCCACTTCAAGTTTTACAGAACCGGTTCATGCGTAAAATCACGGGTGCCCCGTGGTACGTTCGCAACGTCGACTTGCACGTCGACTTAAAATTGCCGACCATCAGGCAATTCATGAAACGGGCCTCTCGTCGCTACTTCGATTCCGCCGTTAACAGTCATAATCCGTTAATCGTGCAAGCTGCATGCTACACGCTTTCCCGAATATCTAGCGTACGCAGACCAAGGATCGTCCTTGCCGAGTCTGACGACGAAACCACCAAAATTCAAGACCAGCTTGCAGCCGGTAACTCAGCTCGCGACACACAACCCCACACTAATACACAAATCCGATTCCGTCCTCGCCGGCGAGGACCGTCGCGACGTCCCACCCAGTCTCGTCTTGTTAGTGCGGCCCGTGCCGCAGCAATGACCCAGTCCGTTCCCTAAATAATCATGTCAAGTGAGTCCCCACTTCCCCCAGTGACGCCCTGAGCCGAGGCACGGTCCCGCAGGGGACACCCTCAGCGCTGTCGCTTAAATTTTCCTTCGGTTGAGAGCCCTCTGCGCTCACCGAAAAAGTCCGCGTAACGGTGTAAAAGCCATCTGAGGCTGTCACCTTCTAGTCCATTCAAAAAAAAAAAAAAAAAAACACGATCAGTAAAAAGGTACATTTTCAGGATCGAGTTATCTCATCTAGGATAAATTTATCTAATCTAAAAAAATTACATCTAATGAACAAGATTTCGTTTAAGAAAAAAATAAAGAATTGAATATTTATTTATTTCTGTAGAAAGTAACCACACACAACTTATTTTATAATTCTGAAACGTCAAACACCGTTACCGATCGAATATATGCCATGGCCATCTTGATTTTTTATTCGTTTTGGTTCGGGATTAACCAATAGGAGTTCAAATTGAAATTTTTTGGTTCGGGATTAACCAATAAGAGTTCAAGCTGATATCAAAACAAAATCAAAGTCGAATCGTTTTCGTGAGTAAGCCCTCTGATATGGGATATATGAGATAGATATTTTTACATCCAGACCTTAGATTATAAATATACAAATCCAGACACAGACCAAACAGACATATTCATGCATACATGCTGAGTTTATTGCCGGCTCTTCTCAGCAAAACCAACCTTCCGAACCGAGCGTTACAGTCTGACTATTCTTATGTGTCTATGAAGGCCTATTTGAACAAAAATATTTTTGATTTGATTTGATAACTCTTAAATTGGATTTGAACCCACGACCGACGGCTTGAAAGTCAGGGTTACTAACCACAAAGTAAGGTCGGTCACCAATCGATCACAAAATTCGAGAATAGCTTTAAAAAATAATATTAGTAATAAAAAACTTACTCTATTGACGTGCCTACATACCAATTTGTTTTATATAGGTAGATAGGCAATACATCAAATTTGACATTTAGGTACAGCACTCTCCTTATATTGTTGCTACATCACTTACAAAATGAGATACTTAGGACCCTATAGAAATACTTCGTTTATATTTATCCATCTATCTGTCTATGCTAATAATATAAAGCTACTTCAAAACTCATCATCATCAGCTCATATAAGTCTCCACTGTGTAGCTCGAGCCTCCCCTAACATCGAGGGAGTGCAGGCCATTGTCCACCACGCGGGCTCAGTGCGGTGCGGACTTCACATGCCTTTAATTGTGACATCTCGAGCATACAGGTTTCCTCACGATGTTTTCCTTCACCGAAAGCCAGTGGTGTGAATCCGTACGTAAGTTTTTATAAACCCAGAGGTACGGGGCAGGGATTTGAACCGGCACCCTCACGATCGTGAGTCGGTGCGATTCCAACTGAGCCTCGGCTTTTTACTTCAAAACTACGGGGTGCAAATTCGTACGCGGATAATATATTTTTTTAATTACTGATTCCAGACTTTCATAATAAATTATGTGTGTTCTGTAAACACATACGGGCGAAACCGGGGGACGGATTCTAGTTTATCGAGACCCCTTCATTAAAACATCCAAACTTTGACATTTACAATATTAATAACATAAGATAGAACGTAACGTCTTGAGATACATCTCACATTACTTTTCCATAAAACAGCCACTCAAGAGGCTGTTATAACGAGCCGTAGAGGGAATACAGTGCCTAAAACAGACTCTAACGATCTGGTTTATTTGCAACTTGAAGCTTAAATCTGTCACTCCTATCGGCGCATGTTACAGATTAAAAGCTAAAAGCTGTGTAATTTATTTCAATTTGCACACTTTAAGCGTAAAAAGCTCCGCTATTTTCAGACTATGTTTTTAATTGAAAATATATTGAGGTCTAAAAGGAGACTGTGATAAGCCTAGCGTGGGAGGCATATACTTTTGTCTATCTGTCTGTCCATACTAATAAGTAAGAAGATAGTGAGTTGTGCAATCAAATTATTATGAAATTTATATATATAAAAGAAAGTCGTGTTAGTTACACTATTTATTACTCAAGAACGGCAGAACTGATTTGGCTAAAAATTGGTGAGGAGGTAGCTTAGAATCAGGAGATGGACATAGGATACTTTTTATCCCGGGAAAATTGACGATCCCGGGAACGCGGGTGAAACCACCACCACCAGTGTGGAGTAGTGGGGAGCCACTAGTGAAATATATTTGTTCATTCAAATAGGCCTTGACAGGCGTTTATGAGACGTCGAATCTACTTTACTCTCTAATATGAGTAAATCACGAGGCAGAACTAATTCTCCTCAAATATTATTCTTTTTGATAAATGAGCTTGTTAGAACATAAATAGTAACTTTTCTTAAGTATTTGAGCTACTAGTTTGACTAAAGATAAATAAATAAATATCCTGGAACATTTTTCAAACACGGCCAATCCAGATGAAAAGACTAGTATAATTCTCTAGTTTTACGACTAAAATATAACAAGAAAAGTCCAATTAAAAAGCAATATCTAACCAAGAGACCAAATAATTGCTGTTATTAAAATATGGAGTCAACAGTAAACGTACAGATGTTCACATACACACCAAGTGTGGGACGTAGAACGTAAATTACACGACTTTATATATTTCTTTAATTACATATATATTTTTCTGTAAATTCTGGAGATACATTGTTATTTTGGTACATTATATTATAATACATTTTAACCCGGAATACGTCCTTAAATGAAAAAAATATTAAAATCGTTTTTAATCAAAAATGCAACGCTACTTGGCCACTCAAACATTTGATTTTTTACTTTATTGAACCCTATATACGTAATCTACCAATAATATATACATACAACCTACAATCATATATCGAAAAATATTTTCATCATAAACAATAAACACCGTCGCATTTTTTTTTCCTAACATTTTACTGTCTCCGTCGACGAGCGAAAGAGCTAAGGTTATTTCATGCACTTGCGACTCTGTGGACCGAGTTAATATCTGTTATTCTTGTTATAACACTAGTTAAACGTATTTTGGGGTTGTCAGAGCGTAATATTTGTAACCAAACATGTTTGTTTTGATAATTCATTGTGTTTTTTGAAGCTTACTGAATTGGCCTTTAAAGGATAATGGACTTGGAGTTTAGTCCTAGTTCTAAACGATTTATAACTAAGCACAATTTTAGTGATTTAAGTGGCGACTAGTGAATAGACTTTGTAATTAGGATGTATAGGGTGTTAGCCTATCTATATATAAGGCTGTAGGCGTATATCAATCATCATCTTTTCATAATATTGATGTCTTTCAGCTCCCCGTGGTTTCACCCGCGTTTTTGGGAGATAAAAAGTAACCTATGTGCTAATACAGGTTATTAATCATCTGTGTTCCAAATTTTAACTAAATCCATTCAGTAGTTTTTGCGGCAAAGAGAAACAAACATCTATCTATACATACTCACGAATTTTCGCACTTAAACATTAGTAGGATACGTTTATCCTGAAAACAAAAAATCTGAAAACTATGTACATCTCGAGTACATAGTTTTTAGTTTTGTACTGGTAAAAGTTATTTCGGAATTAATTGTATTATATATTACTTACACTATATTAGTAAAGTTCCCTAGATACCTCATTGACCTTTGCAATTAATCTAAAATGTCTTTCAGCGAAGAAAAAGATATGGATTACCTTCGAGGAAACAGCGTGAGGGCATTTAAAATAATTACTAGAACCGTAAGACTAAGTTTGTTTGTAGTAATGTGTTTTCTCTTTTCATCTTTAGGAAATAGAAGAAGAGGTAAGAATGTATAGACTTTTATATGTTATGTAATCAGTCACAAATAATGAGACAGGATTTTTTATTGTTTGAAACATTCATAAACGAAACAGTAGAAATATAATTGTACTAGTGCCTATCCGCGGTTTCACCTCTGTTTTCAGGGATTTATTTTTCCTGAGATAAATGCCTATGTGTTATACCAAAACATATTTTACCCTGATCCCTTCAGGCATTCTGGCGTGAAAGAGATACAAAAATTTTAGTCTTACTAGCTGCCTCCCCGCGGTTTTACCCGCGTAGTTCCCGTTCCCGTGGGAATACAGGGATAAAATATAGCCTATGTTACTCGGGGATAATGTAGCTTTCCAAAGATGAAAGAATTTTTGAAATCGGTCATCAAACAAACAAATCTTTCCTCTTTATAATATTAGTATAGACAAACTTTCGCATTTATAATATTAGTGTGATAATTCAGCTGACTCATAAACTGACTGACATCAAGTTGAATAAAAAGCATAACTTTCTTACAACTAGGCCATGATAATAGAAAACTTATGCTTTATAAATGTAAATTACTTTTGTACGAGTCTTGTGGAGGCAGTATGCTAATGCATAGAATAAAATTGTAGACGCCATTTTTATAATGGTTTCCTTGCGTCTTTTTTACGTATACTATACTTTTAATTATTAATATATTTAGGAATATTATGAGTTTGAATTAATCATAGATATTTATAGACGTAATGCTTTAATAGGTCATAATGAAGGTGAAAGCTGCTAAAGCTACTACAAGTCCGGTAGTCAGTCCTTAACTGTAATGAAAATAAGAAAGGCTCTTTGAGTAAAGCCTTTATTAAAATATTGGTATGTATCCTTTTAAAATACATTTCTGGTACCACAATAAACTAGAGTAGGTACTGTTATATCTAAAACTAGCTGCCTCCGCGCGGTTTTACCCGCGTAGTTCCCGTTCCCGTGGGAATACAGGGATAAAATATAGCCTATGTTACTCGGGGATAATGTAGCTTACCAAAGGTGAAAGAATTTTTGAAATCGGTCCAGTAGTTTCGGAGCCAATTCATTATAAACAAACAAACAAACAAATCTTTCCTCTTTATAATATTAGTAAAGATAACAATTATAATAAATATCCTACAACATTTTAACACATGGCCAATCTAATTCCAAACTAAACAGAGCTTGTAATATAGTAACCAGATAGCTAAAACATTACATATTGGAATTATTTATTATTGACAAAACATTTACATAATTAAATAATGAAAATGAACTTATATTTATATTATAATATTATACGTATGCAGAGCGAAAAAGAAAAATACCTAAGTCGTTAGAATGTGTCATTACTTAAACCTACTATTTTTAAATTCATACTTATATAGATATTTACATCCAGATACAGAACAAATAATGTACATGCACATGGTGGGATTAGATATCCACGATTAGCAGCTAGAAGGTCAGGGTCACTAACTACAAAGCCAGCCAGCCTAGTCAGTAGTCTGATAAACTGTTGTAACATAAATTACTTATACCTATAAAGTATATTAAAAATTACTGGAATTTCTGCCGTTTTTTCGGTAGTGGAACGTAATGAAACGGTGTCCGTTCAGATGGATAGATGGCTATTTTGGATAATTGATTTTAAAATTATCCGTGCGTTAAAATTCAACAAAATACTGCGTATTTTCGTGCAACTTGAATTGGATATTTATCCTGGATTTTATTTATTAACTGCTTTACCTACAATTTTCCCGTTTTTGCAAAACTTCTTTGGGTTTGATGAACAAAGTATTCATCAGTTTCATAATATTTTTGCTAAATATAAATCTGTTTAGGAAATATGCAAAAAAAAATATATTTTTAGACACATTTAAAGGCTGATGACGATGAAAATGATGATGATAATGAAGCTTATAGACAGCAGTGACCTCCCAAAGGATATGTACCTGTTAACTTCCCGATTCTTATCAATTGAAGATACTTCAAAACTGGTAGAAGCATCAGCAGCATTTTAACTTTTCTTTGAACTGAAATAATTCAAAAAAAGTAAGTAGTAAAAAACCTAACTGATCACGTAAAATTTATTTAAATTGAATAAAATAGTCCAAGTATGTATTCAAGTGTCCGGTAATGGGTGTCCGGGGGAGACCGCAGCCACGTAGGCGGGCGGTCTGTGACGTCAGCTTATTCTAGCTTTATCTCGCTACGTGATAGGAATACGTGACCAGACTAGATCCAGCCTGGAGATGTAGACATTCTTAGTTCTAGACTTTTTAGGGTACCTTTAAGGTATTTGTTTAGAAATTTTATTATCAAAAAGAGCGTAAGTATATCTACAATAAAAAAAAGAAATGTCGTAACATAGAACCTCTTTCTTTTTTCAAGTCGATTAAAATGACCTTTGCTTTTAGCTATTTTTGTATATATATAAATGTTTATAGTTTATTTATTAGTTATTGAAAATTTCTAAGACATTATTCACGTATTTTGTTTACTAAAATGAACAAAGCTTTACCTAGTTTTGGATTTAGACTTTAGTCTATATCCTGGGATATCCTGGGACATTTTTCACACACGGCCAATCTGATTCCAAATTAAGCATCAAAGTGAGCTTGTGTTATGGTAACCAGATAGCTGATATACTACATATACTACTTTTAAATACATACTTATATAGATATTTACATCCAGACACAGGACAAACAGACATATTCATGCATACAAATGTTTGTCCTGGGTGGGATTCGAACCCACGACCCGCGGCTTAAGAGTCAGGGTTACTAACCACAAAGCCAACCGGGCTGTCTATATAAGTACTATAGTGATTAAAGATTCAAAAATAATTTAATTAACATTATAAATCATACTTACAGCTTGCTTAACACAACAAGATATACGACATTAAATCAGGTAATATTTATTCTTATTCTTTATTTTTAGACTTGAAGATATACGGAATCCAACCTTAATAAAAAAAGCTCTCTTTGAACAACTTTTTAAAGTCACACGTCTGAAGGTCAAGAAAAACTGTGAAGTCTGTGTGCGTGTTTACTTTTTTAATAACTCCTAAAAGGGTTAACTCGATTCACAATAACTTTTTACTATAAAATAAATATCTGAAAATATTGCCATTTTTCATGAGAATATATAATATTTCTTCTTGGGATTTTCTTTGCTATAATTCGAATGCTTTTTTGGTAATATATTGAGCAAAGACTTTTTTTTCGCGAAGACGTTTTAGAAAAATCATGCAAATACCACAATCTTTACCACACTGTCTAGCTTTGATTTAATTTTAAAAAATAGTCTAAGTCATATACCCCTTCTATTATTGCGATCCAGGCAAACCCATTATTTCAAAACAAATCCTAACATAATAAAGATGTGTGTTTGTTTATAACACTTTCACATAAAAACCAATGAAACGATACAAAAAAAAATTCACCAATGTAAAGCTATATTATCAAAGAGTAACATAGATTACTTCGTATTCTTACGGGAACGCGAAGTACACGGGTGAAGCCGCGGGGCGGAAGCTATGTATCCTTTACTAATGTACGTTTTAAATCCTCAGTATCTTTGTTATATTTATTTAAGCAACAACTATAAATAAAACACACTCAATTAAACAATGTGTTTAGTAAAAGCTTTGAATTAACAAAATAGAAAAGCTCAGCTGAGCAAGCGTTAGGGCATCGACAGACTTCGCGGTTGTTTCAAAAAGCTTCCAAACAAACATTAATTCGTTGATTTTATGTATCTATTTATATAATCGGACCCAGCAGCGCCATCTACCGGGTCTAAATTGATACCTATAAAATACTCCGTAATTTGGCGAAAACCGCATGAAAAATCTGTTTAGTACTTTTTGTACTTTTTGTCTGTATTTTTTACAACCACGGAACAAAAAAAAATATAGAAGTGGCATACTAGTGGCTCGATGTCTAGTGGCGTCAAAATACTACACTTTATAAAAATACCTCAATTTTTTTTATATCACCATGTAAGTAACATCCAAAGATAATTTTCACCTGTAATGACGTAGTTAAGTTAGAAAGAGACAGCTATACTAGTCGTCCCGCTCGTTTCACGTCCATTATAGTACAGGCCTTACAACGATGTTTTTGCGAATTTATACATCGCATTCCCTTGGGAAGGCCTTTGTGTTCTCTAAAGTGAATTCTTCGTTCTGCATTCGTACAAACGTGAAATATTCCATGCTGTACTTTATTTGAGTTGTAATACAAAGCCTCTTCTGAAATATTGATGGCTATTCGAGATTTTGTGAGGCTAGACCCGAAAATCAAATAAAAAAGATGAGGTATACCTGATGTGAATGGAATCCAAAACCACGATCAGATGGTTGTTCATCTCTTTTCAATATTCAGAAGAAAAAGAGAAGCATATAGTTTGATAAGTGGCCCCGCGGTTTCACCCGCGTACCCGGGAGATCTTCCATTGTCCCAGGATAAAAAGTAGTCTATGTCCTTTCATAGGTTCTAGACTGTCTGTGTATAAATTTATTTTCAATCGGTACAGAAGTTTTAGCGTGAAAGCGTAACAGACAGACAGACAGAGTTACTTTCGCATTTATCGCAGAGTTACTTTTGACAGCCCGGTTGGCTTTGTGGTTTGTGACCCTGACTTTCAAGCTGCTGGGCGTAGGTTTGAATCCCGCCCAAGACAAACATTTGTATGCATGAATATATCTATTTGTTTTGTGTCTGGACGTAAATATCTATATAAGTATATATTTAAAAGTAGTATATGTAGTACATCAGCTATCTGGTTACCATAACACAAGCTCACTTTGAAGCTTACTTTGGAATCAGATTGGCCGTGTGTGAAAAATGTCCCAGGATATTTATTATTATTATTTTTATTTGAATTTAGCAGAGAAAGAGTGTAGTTGTTTGATATAAATCAAAATGGCAGCCATTATTATCCTAACAAAACTATGGTCCATGAAAGCTTCGAGCCGGTATATCCGCTTCCGGTGACTACGCCTTCGCAATGAATTATAACTATAAGGTTTCGGTCCCATCCTGTGGCCTTTATTACACCCATGGAGGAGAGAAAAAGGTGGAAGTGGCATTGGAGCTATACAATTTTAAAAGTAATAAAAGGAAGTAGAAAATGAAAATCCTCCTCAAAATCAATTTACTACGGAATCGCGGATGATAAAGTACCTATTGTTTGAAGAAGGTTAGTGCAGCCAAATACAGATGCCCTGCAAAAGTATCATATAACCTTAGCTCTTTTTTGTTGTTATTTTAATGGATACTGCATATACAGACAGTACAGTAAATAGTATTTTTATTAATGTAATATCCACATATTATTGGCAAAGTGTCACACTGTCACCTGACACGTAATGTTCACGTTTGTGTTCATAAACATATCTATTAGTTCTGTGACTGCATTTAAATATGTATATTTGATAACATAAATATATTTAAAGCAATTGTAGCTTTATTTCAAATCTTTCAAGTTTGTGTTCATGAACATATCTATTAGTTCTGTGACAGCATTAAAATATAGTATTTAATAGTAGTATATCAGCAGCTGTAGCTTTATTTGGCATCAGATTTGACGTACGTTTTATATTTTTTTATAGAGACACGTGCCGCCTTCGCATCGCACTTCCATCGTTTATGTCGCTCCATGACTTCATGGCTGTAACAAAGGGACATGGGCATAAAATGTTAATTAATTGGTCTGAAGTACACACCCATCTACCATTAGACGTATTAACGGCGACATTTCCGTTTATGGTAGTTTTACGAGGCTGGGGCCAACGACAATAGACATCTGCTTTTTGACCACAAAAAAAATTTTTTTAGTCTATTGAAATTTGCCATACAGTTTGAATATGTATTGGCATAGCATGTATGATACTTTTTATTTCGGGAAACTGGTGTTTCCCGGGAATGCGAGTAAACCGCGGAGCTAGTCTATACTAATATATAGATGAAGGTATAGATTTTTGTTTCTTTGTTTATTATGAATAGGCTTCGAAAATACTGGGCAGATCTGAATAATTCTTTACCAAAAGAAAGCTACGTTATTTAGGCGTGTCATAGGCTATATATTATCCTTGTTGTAATTGGAACAGGAGTTGTACGGGTAATGTCGCGGGATGGAAGCTTATTTTAATAAACCTACAAAATATTTATAGGACTTATGTCCGTCCATAAAGTAGGAATTCCTTTAGTGTATATCTCAAGTAGGTAAATATGGTAGCTTTAATGAAAATACTTTATTTGATTCATGAGAAATATTTGTAAATAAATAATATTTGCGCTGTTTTTATAACGACGTATTATTAAACAAGTATATGTACTTATGATAATATTTTTACTAAACATCAAATTATTTTATTATTTATTTGTCAGCCTGTGATGTCCCACTGCAGGCCAAATGCCTCCCGTCTTTTCTCCACGTCTACCGGTCTTGAGCTTTGGTGGTCTATTTGCGATGTGGCCCAGCTCGTCTGGCCATCTCTTAGGTCGGCAAAGATCAAAACATTTTGTATATCCTGTTCTATTTCGCGTTCTATTGCAAAAGTACGTAAGAAAGAAGTACGTAAAAAAAATTGCAAAATATTAATTCTATGTCTAAATGTTTATGCTGTTGGCGTCTCATATAGGTATAATAATTAAAAAAAGAAATTTGAAGAAACTTGGCATAGGTAACATAGGTAATAAGTCTGTTACTAACATTATATGGATACCTGTATCTATTTAAAAATAAATAAATAGCTAGAAAATGTTCTTGATTAACAAGTCAGAAACTTTTCTAAGCGGAATACTGTGAGACTCAAACCTTTTTTTTTAATGTTAATAATTAGTAATTAAGCTCAATACACGACTGTGACATTGAAGGGATCAAGTTCTATTCCCACTCAGCACAAGCATTACTCAGACAATTATTTGAGTAATATAATTTACTATTTAACTAGATAATCTAAAACAGCCAGTAAAAGTAAATTAACTCGTTAAATATTGTCGTTTCAAACCAAACTTCTCAGTCAATAAATTAGAAAAACGAGCAGTGAGACCGTAAAGAAGTTTTTTAAAAGGTTTCATTTAAATTTTAAGCTTATAAAATTTTACGAGTCAAACCCTCAAGTAACATTAAAAATGCGTTTAAAAAGGAGCAACTTTTAATTAAGGAAACGGTAACATTTTTTTTATATTTTATTTATTATGGTAAAATTTAAAAACACCCTCGCTAACTGATCTACAATTAATGTGGTAAATTTATGCACTTTGAGACATTTCTGGTTCCGTATAAGATATTAAATTTGTATATTTATTTAATTAGTATCCTTTTATTATTATTATAAAAAAAAAATATTCTGGGATATTTTTCACACACGGCCAATCTGATTCCAAACTAAGCAGAGCTTGTAATATGGTAACCAGATAGCTGATATAGGTACTACATATACTACTTTTAAATACATACTTATATAGATATTTACATCCAGACACAAGACAAACAGACATATTCATGCATACAAATGTTTGTCCTGGGTGGGATTCGAACCCACGACCCGCGGCTTGAGAGTCAGGGTCACTAACCACAAAGCCAACCGGGCTGTCTGCATATTATTGCATTTCTTTAGCGAAATATTTTCTTCAATTTTCAATTTTTCCCGGGATAAAAAGCGCCCTATGTGCTTTTCCAGAACATATTCTTACTCCATGCTTAATTGCATCCCAATCCCTTCAGCTGTTGTAGCGTGAAAGAGTAACAAACGTCCATACATTCTCACAATCTTTCGCATTTTATATATTTACTAGCTGCCTCCGCGCGGTTTTACCCGCGTAGTTCCCGTTCCCGTGGGAATACTGGGATAAAATATAGCCTATGTTACTCAATGATAATGTAGTTTTCTAATGAAAAATAATCATTAAAATCGGTCCAGTACTTTTTGAGTTTATTCGTTACATACAAAAATACAAATCTTTCCTCTTTATAATGTTTAGATTAATGGATAGCCATGTCGGCTTATTTAGCCTTTAAGTGCCAAAAACTATTAAATAAAACTGTAGTATATATATCACAGACTCTAGGGATCTAGACTTGTATGAAACCCTTAATAAATCAAAAACATTAGAACACCAAGTACTTAAATTCACAACCTCTCATCTATGTTTCAATTCAGTACGCAATGACAATATTACGACAATATTTCAGCTCGACACCTATGCTCTGTCTCTTACTTAACTATGAAAACACATGAGAGGTGTGAATTTGCGACAAAGTTTATTCTAGAAAGAGCAGTTCAAATAGGATATGTATTCATTGTAGCCCAAAAACATAAAACAAATAGTAATAAAACTATAAATAGACATAATTTTGTGAGGCTTCATTGTTAGTTGGTTGACTCAGTTTTCACTAATGCGTTACAGAGACTAGATGTCCCCGCGGTTTCGTTCACGATTTCTGTAGAATAAAATAAATAAAAATTTTGGAACATTTTTTCACACAGGGTCAATCTGATGCCAAACTAAGTAAAGCTTGCATTGTAACCAGACAGCTGATATACTTATTATGAACTTAGCCTAAGCTTATATCTTATATATATCTAAATAGTAGGTAAATCTCTATCAATTCCTTTAACAGCCAGTTTCAAAAATGATATACATAACATAAGCATTTTCATGGGATGGAAAACTTCTAGACCTTTAGGACAGATCTGAGTAGAACAAGAAGGTACATATTTAAGCATTCTAATATTAAAACAGCAAGTCTAATTCTTAATATTTTTTTATAGATGTGAAAGTAAGTTTGTTTAGGTTTAACGTCGTAATTTATTTATAAGATCGGTATATTTATTTCTACAGGAATACCTAAACTCTATCGCAAGTAAATCCATTCCATACAAACAAACCCACAGACGCAAGCTAATAATTTTGTCCTTAACCCTATTTCGCCACTAGCCAAAAAGTACCACAAAAACACACAATCCAAAATTAAAAATACAAGCATTATTTAATAATTACTTGATGTTGGAGGTAAAAACGTTAATTTACCCCATATTTACTTGGGGTAAAGCATGAATTAACTATTACCGGTGTAACAGGAGAGACTTCCCGTGTCAGATTATCATATGATACAATTTCAGGGCAAAAGGGTTATAACAAACGTAAGTTGGGTATAATGTACCCACTTATTGTTGAAAGGGTTTGTTTTTCATTGTTGCGCCGTCTGAAATAATGTAACCTTTTTGAATAATGAGAGTTATTTTTGTAGTGTTAATAATATCTTTCATTCATAAGGTATTTATAAATAGACGATAAAAATAAAAATTATTATTTTGGCCCAAATGTTTTGCTCAGCGTAAAAATAATGGCTGGATCGATTTGGCTTTATTTGGTTATCATGATACATGCTCTGCTTAATTCGGAATCATATTAGCCATGCTTATAATGTCCTAGGATATTTTTATTTATTTAAACATAATACAGCCCGGAATTGGACAGCCCAGTTGGCTTTGTGGTTAGTAACCCTGACTCTCAAGCTGCGGGTCTTGAGTTCGAATCCCACCCAGGACAAACATTTGTATGCATGAATATGTCTGCTTGTCCTGTGTCTGGATGTTAATATCTATATAAGTATGTATTTAAAAATAGTATATCAGCTATCTGGTTACCATATCACAAGCTCTGCTTAGTTTGGAATCAGATTGTCCGTGTGTGAAAAATGTCCCAGGATATTTATTATTATTAAACATAATAATATGTAGGACTTTTAGATTATAGTGTTAGACACAATCACATAACATAATTATCGTACATGGGATTCAAACCTGTAACGATATTTACCCCCTAATGATGCTAGAGCTAGACAGTCGACCAACTGAAGCACTAAGTTATCTCTGTAACGCTATAAATCTACTCATGCATAAAAAGGTTTCATGATAACTGAGGGACTTTTTGCTGGGGGATAGATAAAAACTGGGAGAAAAAATGTAGGTCACCACTAATTCCCTTGAGATAAAGTGAATTATGCTTTTCGTTTTGGCTGTTTGTTTGTTGATGGACTGGAAAGCTTTAGGTAATAAAATATTCAATAAAAAATAGATATGTAATTATGAGGTTTTGAACCTATTTTACCTAAGCTTAATATTTTGTGGGTCAAACGTTTTTTTCGAATAAATCTATTAATCAAATAAAAGCCATTGCGTAGTTTAAAGAAACTTACACTGTACCTTGTCTTAGCTTTATCAGATGTAGTACTACTTCTTTCGTCATCATCATCATCTTCTTTGCCTTATCCTATTTAGGGTCGGCTAGTACTACTTTTGTATATAACAACATAATTAAATGCTTAAAGAAAATAGTACCAATTTCTCTCGTAATTTTATTCTGAAAATGCTATTTTTAGTGAATAAGAATCCATTAAATTTTCAATACTTATATTTATAGATGGATGAAAAACAAAATAAAAAAGTAGATCAGCATCTCCCTCAGCAAGCAATGGCGTCATACAACAAAAATGACATAACAAAAACACGGAAATTCCAAGTCATTCCATCTAATATCCCTCTCTAATTACCAACAACAAAAGATAATAAAGGTACGGCCATAAAAGCGGCGTTTTTTTGCATTATATAAAAGACTCATGTACGCATTAAATAGGGAATACGATGGAGGTGGTATACTGTGCGGTTCGTGCTAAGACCAATTTCATAAGAAGTGCACTATTACATACTTACTAGTTGTGAAAATACATCTGAAAATATTGTTGGAAATATTACTATTTCTTTATTTGGATTTACTACCTAAGTGTAACAATTTTTATATTGTTTGTCGGTGAATTTTCATGTGTCTCCTAATAAATATACAAGTATACTGCATCTGGTAGTATTGTCTCGCATAACAATTATTCCGGGTGTAATACCTTTATATGACAAATACTGTATGAAATACTCTTCATTTACGTCCACAGTGAGGAGCATAAGCCTACCCTTACAACGAGGAGGTTTAGACCATAGTCGACCACGCGGGCCTAGTGCGGATTGGCGCGGATTAATTTTAGTTAAATCGAGAGCTTGCAGGCTTCCTCACGATGTTTACCTTCACCGGATAGCCAGTGGTTTGAATCCGTACGAAAGTTTATTAAACTCAGGGTTACGGGCAAGGGGTTTGAACCCAAGGCCCACAACAGCGACACGCAACGCAAGCCATACTTACATAGCACTTCCATTAGTTTCCTTTCTCCATGCACATCTGTTCAACACGATGAATCATCCAGTGTCAACATGGCCCGGGGTAATTAACTTGTGTTATTTCGTCATACGATTAGTATCACCGGGATAATTTTGATATATCATTTTGTGCTTTGGACTTTTATTACTCGCGAAAAGCCCGGGGATTAGAAGTTTCCGTGATAAAAACAGCTGTCTTTTAGAATAGGCTTTCTGTCAGTGAAGGAATTTTGGAAGTCGAATGACTTTTTGATTGTCTATTGCATACAAAAAGGTAATTCTGTAATTTTATCCCATTTCTTAATGTCTCATTAAAATGAACTATAGTTATAAATCCTGTAAAGCCATTTAGAAACATAGATGTTTTGTTTTAAGCAGAATAGATATAGTCGGATTAATAATTCGAGTCAGAGAAGTGACAAGTGCAACTGTCACTGATACAAAAAAGGGTGACCCGCTACAATAGTGATGTTCGGCAGTTTTGTTCTTTCAGTATCCGATACATAAATCTAGTCGAAAATCCCAAAATTTCATTTTTTTTAAACTAAATTTGAATTTAATTGAAACCAAAATTAAATAAATAAAACCAAATAAATGTTATTAATTTAATTAACCTAACATAGGCTAATCATCCAATTCATGCTTAATTTAAAAAAAATGAATAAATGTACGAATAAATATAATTTATTTGTCCAGTACCCGTACAAATAGTCACTTCCAAAACAAAATGGGGTCCATAGCGTGACAAGTGATGACTATAGTTCTTCCAATAGCCCAAAACAAATAATATACATAAGAGTATTTTATGTAATATTTAATTACCTACCGTGTATGTCTTCTGTTTTATTACCATAAATTACATAGTTTTATTTATATAAAGGCAATTTGACATTTAATAAAAAAAAAGGAAACTCTAGTCGAGTTTCCTTTGTCCTTAGCCGACTTTTAGTTGTAAAAATTTGAATCTACCACAACACTATTTATTTGGGACTAAAAAACTGCAACACTGGAAACTTCATTTCTCTGCCTACAATGAATAATCTGAGTATAGGTATGTATGTTTAGGATTTGTTATTTGATTTCGATACATAATAATATAATGTCAATTCTTTTGTTTTAAACAAGTAAAAATATGTGTAACTTGAAAAGGTTATATCTTTAATATATAATTTTAGGCTTTTTAACCAAGGATCATTCTTTTTCTACTAAATTCTGCTTCTTTGTCATAAATAAAAAATAAACAAGGGTATATTTCAAATTGTATTTATTTTCGTAGGTATATATATAAATAATTAATTAAGTCATTCATGCCCCAACATTATTGGTCCTTCCGGAATCTCTCTTCAGCATGACCACACAATAAATATCCTCTCATTAATACTTATAATTATATTTTATATAATTTAAATTTAACTAATTAATATATTTACATTTTTACATCCAATAAAGATTTTTGAGAAATCTCAGTTTTATTATTTAACTAAATTTTCGTAACTTTTTTTAACTATTATATAATATACTCGTAATTAGGTTTACATTTCTCGTTAAAATTAGGAAACTTTCTTTATACAAAATTCACTATTTTATCTATATACAATCCTCATTAGGCCGGGTACTCACTCACGAGTTACTGTAATAGAAAACCCTTACACAAAAACTTCTAATAGAACTATAGATCAATTTCCAAGTGTAAGTTATAGCAAATGGGCGCACGAAATAAAACGCTGAATTACCAAATGTGTTGATAAGATCAAAACTCAATAACGGTTAGACCGATTTGACTATTGGTCTTGAAATGGTTGTGAAAGTTTAAATGAGGCTCTAATGAAAAAAAAGTCCTAGGCAAACGAACCCGGGTGAAATTGCAGGATCGAAGCTAGTTATAGATACAATTAATGTATGTCATCATTAATATTATATCATAGCATTTTAAAGATTATTTTACTAGTTTAAAGCATAAATGGTAATGGATATATTTCTTTTTAAAAAACTAAGTCAGTCGCTCAAAAGATCTCTATCCAGTTGAAAACAAACATGGCGTCCAAGCTACTCGGGGAATGTAGGTTACATTACAGCTTGTGTAATATTTACAGTAACTCATTAGTGTGTACATGACTTTATATTACAAATGGCGTTCATGTTAAGGCTGGGATACATTTGACTTTATTACCGAATTCGGGAACATTTAAATGATATATACCTAATAAAGTAAGTAGATTGTCACATTAGAAAATAACAACTAAGATCATAAGAATAGCGTTGTTAATTGTGTGTTATAAAGTAATGTTTTGCGAGGGTTACCCAGGAAACCCTGCACTAAGAGCTCTATTACATATAAATAAACAATGCCTGATAGATTTTCATACAAATATTGTATAAATACACATATAATAAGATTAACTAATAGGAGATACAAATGCAACAATGAAAAGAAAATGCATAAGTATTTATCAAAGTATATTTTTTTTTATCCCGAATTTATTTGTATAAATTTATGTTCCCGAATTCTTTCCAAGCATATGTATCACAACCTTAACATAAATCGTTTCATGGAAGGTATCATTAAATTTAAATTGCAATTAATTTTATTTTCGTAAGCACCAATATCATTTACTATTAAATTTGAATGATTAATATGTTTAACAGATTATATTACATACATCAGTTTGACTTTTCATATAGTATTCGTTTCTTTTTGAAAAACACATTCTACTATCAAAAGTTTAAAAAAAAGGTAAAAAGTAAATGTTGTTAAAATATTAAGAATGCATTAAACTAAATCACAATTTAGCACAGAATCTACTGTAGGTATAAAACTTGATATAATCTCTATTTTACTGTAATATATCATTATTTGACTTCATATCAGCCATAATTGTAATTTGCAATATCTGTATGTAATACAGATAAAACGAAAAACGAATAATACCATGA
This sequence comes from Thyatira batis, assembly GCA_905147785.2. Lineage (NCBI taxonomy): Eukaryota > Metazoa > Arthropoda > Insecta > Lepidoptera > Drepanidae > Thyatira > Thyatira batis. Next base: position 8,133,472 of record LR990504.1, on the reverse strand, counting down.
GAATATAATTAAAATTTGTGATAAAATAAACATTAACAAAATCCATGTAATTTGTAAATCCCGAGGCAATTAAAGTTGAAACGTTGATTCCTGGCAAGCAAGCCAATTTATAATTAAACTCGCTTCCTGGGATACAAGATATCGAAAATACTTGAGGTATCAAAGTCCTGATAGAATTAATTAAGCATAGATAAGACAGAAACGATCAACTTCGAACTTAGCCTCAGTTTCTGTGGACTAATTGCAGTAAACTTTACGGGAACCCAATAATTTTGTTCCTAAGCCAATTCCCGTTCAATTGGAAACTAAATTTGACTTGGATGCCACAAATCTTCCCCTTTGGAATCATGCCATAGGCTAAATCATATCCAACTCACACTTGAGTTGCATTATCACTAGCATTGGTTAGGAATTCTTTTGCGTCGCAGGTTCTTTTCCTCGGTTTTGGTGGAGGCTTTGGAACCGTTCGACTTCTTCCTAAGGAACCGTTAACACTGTACCCGATCCTTAAGTCTCGATGCCTGGTTAAGCCGTCGTTCTCCGCCATAACCACTTTCAAGGGCCGTTGGTCTGATGATTTTGGGATGTGTGACATTGCTGACATTGCCTGCAACGCTAGAAGTTGATTGTGGATATTTGGTGAGCTGATACTGCTTCTCGGTATCGTCGCATGTGGTGTACCTGGAGCTGGAGACGGCGCTGGCTCAATCTCCTCGCTGCCATCTTGGAAGTTGCACTCTAGCTTTCCTATGGGACCCAAATCCATTTCGCTTTTGTTCAAGCTATAGTAATTACCTCCATGTCCGAATAACTTCATGTTGAAGCTGTCGTAGTATGGGATGACACCGTTGAGGGTCGAAAAGACTTGTGGTCTAAGATTATTGTCAGGGATTCTTGGTCTTCTCGGTAATGTGACGTAGCCTTTTGCGTTGACGATAGGATTCGAGGTCGGATAGTTAGGTGACTGGAACCTGCTGTATAGAGCAGCGTTGATGGCAGAAACACCATACCCTGGGGATTTGACTGGACTGTCCTGGTTTATTTGGGAAGTACCACCGGCTGGTGAGATTTGGGCTCCTCTGAGGGGAAACGAGAGGAGATCTGGTGGGTAGGCTTGATGATCCTGGGACAGGCGATCAATGAGCAATGCTTCTTGGGATAACTTCGGGATCTCCAGGTCAGCATGACGACTGTTGTCTTCGTTGGATGCTGTAAAGGAGAAAAATATATTATTTCGTTTGTTTTCTCTATCAATCATGTCGTTACATAGTCGTTACTATATGATGGCGTAATATTCCAACGCATTGCAGTGGAGGTCATTAGGGAATATTTGAACTGGAAACGCAACAGAGGCTTGCATTTCAGTTATTGCTGTGCATGATTGATGTTTTGAAAAAAAATATACAAAAGTTTGCTCCATTGGTTGTTAGGAATATGCATTCAACTGTTGTACAATGGGAATACATAAAACTAAATGCAATTTTAGGCGATGCATTTTTAATGTGACGCAGTATACTACTGGTCGGTTAGAACTGAGGGGTTATTTTTGTTAGTTTGTCAAATATTTGCCGTGTGAGTGCATTTATTACTAGTGGCTCCCTGCGGTTTCATCCGCATTCCCGGTCTTCAATATGGGATAAAAAGAGGCCTATGTCCTTTGTCAGGCTTAACCTGTGTACCACATTTAATTTTAAATGGTTCAGTAGTTTTAGTGTGAAAGCGGACAGACAGAGTTACTTTCGTATTTATAATATTAGTAAGGATGGGTTTTTGTTTGACCACTGACCAATCTACAGGAGGGTGAAATCGAGACCGAAGATCGAACATGCTCTCCCAAAAATACCATTAATTATTAGGTACCGAACTAGCAATTGTGATTTTTTCTCGAATTCTAGTATCCCTATCATACAAAAAACTCTTTTTAATCACAAATATTCTATATGTTTAGTCTTAGTATCAAAGAAATCCCAGAATTCATGAGAGCCTACCACAAATCCTACAAAGTTTCTCCTAATATAGGTACACAGAGGATTTATCAGATTATATCATGAGAACACCGGATTAACTTTGTAATTTCTCTTATGAAAAGCATATTTAAAGTTTAAAAGATTATTCCGCTATATTATAACATTGTTATCGAGTTAATGCTGCTCATCCGTATTTCAGTCGAAAAACATCCTGAACTTCAGCCAAATTTATTCCAGTACCTTACAACAAAAGTTAGTAATTCCAATACTTTATAAGAACAAGTCCTAAATTTAATTTGTGCGAGTCAAAGATTATAATTTCTCAAGTTAAACGGGAATATTCGACGATTTAAGCTTGCACAACTTAGAAACGGTTAAAAATATGATAGCACTAGTGACTTCCCGCGGGTTTTCCCGGGGGATCTTCTTGTTTACCGGGAATAAAAAGTTGATCATGTACTTATCCAGGTTATAAACTATTTGTGTTCCATTTTCGTCCTAATCTGCTTATTAGTTTTTGAAAAATTAGTTTGTGAAAGATAATTACCTACATAGGATATTTACATACATACATACTTCCGTATATACTCACAAACTTTCACGTTTATAATATTAGTAAGATATTGTTTTACGTTTAAGCAATATAAGTGAAAACTAAAAAAGGCGGCCAACTTCCTAAAGTTGATAAATATTCAATATTATGTTCACGATTTATAGCAAAAGTTTTTCGATATGTAAGTTGTTCCGTAAAACATCTACTTGTTTGTTTTTACTAAAGTATGATTGATGTATTAGAATAATATTTTATCTTGGGATATTCATGAGACTATTTTCATATTGGGTATTCCAAATTTATTTCATTTGGCTGGCTTTCTAGCCGTCGCCGAATTGCACTTAGAGCAAACATGTGAGCATGAATATGTGTCTTTGTTCTGTGTTTGGATGTAAATATCTATATAAGTATGTACACAGAAGTATATCAGCTATCTGGTTATCGTAATAGCTCTGCATAGTTTGGAATCAGATTGGTCGTATACTTATTTATTATTCTGGTGTTTAAAATTTTAAAATTCTCATATTTCTATTGTTTTAGAAATAAATTTAGTTATACAAAATGAGGTCTCGTTACCAACAGACCTAGCCAATTTGTTCTGATAAAATCAAAGCTGAATTTCAAGGAACAAGCAACGCTGCAAAAATAGCATTACATTTTTATTTCTCTTCCTTGAAAGTTTCGTTGTAGCTAAGTGCTTTCTATAAATAATTATTATCGATGTTTTTGTTCGAGTTTTATTTCTTAAATAGCTATTCAAAGAAAGCAGGTTATATATTTATACTACTTGAGTCATAATTTTAATACTTAAGTATTGTGTATTTTTGACAAACCATGAAGAAATTTACATATTATTAAAAGTTTATAAAATATGTAGGTAAATACCTATTTGATTGTGGCAAGTTCGTAATTAGGATTTTATATGTATCATTTACCAAAAAATAAAACTCACTATTATCCTCTAAAAAATCTATCTAGATACATTCTGACGACTAGGAAAACATTTAAGCATTACATAAGTAACAATTTTAGAATACTATCGACATTAATATCACTTGCATATCGATAAAACACTTGCATATGCACCACATCACTACTCCACCCGCAAACTTGAAGCGTAATGTTATAAATTATATTCTGTGGTTATATTTGTGAACATAAATCAATTTTATAAGGAAACTTTTAATGCTTTTATTGCAAACATCGCTTTTAAAAGATCAAAGTAAACCATTAAAATGAAGAATTTGTTTGAATTCAAAGTTAATATTTCCTTTCGTGATTGTAAAATTGCTTTGTCGGTCGAATGCTGGCATTGGCCGACGAATATTTTGAGCGATTCGCTAACATTGATTAAAGAGGTAATTTGGTTTGTTCTCTTATAATTTGAATTTACTTAATTTAATTATAACATTGAAATATATCTGATATAATATGACTGGTCGATCAACGCACAGCTGAAATCGCTGGGACAAGAAGCATACAATTTTGCACAAATGTTTTTTTTGGTACAAGCTAAGAAAGGATTTTTAAAAATTCTACCTGGAAAGTGCAAAATGGGTGTTGGAAAATTTGAAACATTGCTATATTTGGTAGTAGCGTAATCTATATTTTTGTAAAAACATGGGCTTGGGATTAAGATCCTAAGAGGAACGCGACAGAAACTAGTCTAAACTTAAGAAAAGTATAAGTTAAATATATCTTATTAGAGATACCGCATTATTTACCGTTCATAAATAGACTAGCCACATCCTGCGGTTTCGTTTGCGTGCTGATTTCCGGCGGAGGCAGCTACCGAAACCCAGTAATATAAATCATATTAAACATGGAAGCCAAGCTTGAAGTTTATGCTTTAAATCATTTTGATTTTGACGCATTAGGACGGCTAATTTTGGGATATTCGCTTGGGCATAAAGAATGTGTTTAACTTGGGGTTAATGTACTTTATTACCTTTTTATTAAGCCTTATTTATGTTTAGCTTTTTCATATTTACTGACACAATTTACTAATAAGCTCATTCATTTGATCATATATTTCTGAAACTGGTGAAAACCTTTTGTCACGTAGTAAATTATGGATTTAATTTATTTCATTATTTTTAAGTTTACGATTATAATTCGATTTTATAATCGATTATTTCACAGGTTTTTAAATAATATTTTACCTTTTAGTTGGTTTTGTAGTCTTTAATTGCTATATCTAGTGAGGTTTATCGATGTTTGATTAATTTCTTATTTATAAGGCATTGCATCTAACTTTTAATAAATATTTAGTTAATTAATTTACATTTAATCGATTTAATTCATCGATACATCAAGAAGTTTCCGAACGATTGTAATCTGTGCCAAATTGATTTGTTTATCTATGATCTCGTGCAATTTTTAGTGTTGACAGTTTATAAATCAATTTTGCACAATTCTTCATTGTTATTATTGTAACTAATTTGCATAACAAATTAATTATTTCGGATGCAAATAATATTAGTTTCTATTAAATAAATCTAGTTAGATTATTTAAGATTTATTCGGGGTATTTTCATACCAAATACTCGACGTTTTCTATAAATAGATTATGTTTACCATGTCGGTCGATGACCTACCTGTCAAGGTTTTTGCACAAAATTGTGCATTTCGCGTTGTTGTGATAACACTGTCTCTGACGTCATAATGGAATGTCGATTCCATTTTGGGTCTTCTTTTCTAATATACGCCCGGCGCGTGAGCATCGTCTCTTTATCAAGAGTCATTAACCCTTAATTTTGGGTGAGTATTACAACTCAAGGTGCTGTTGATTGTGTTCTTACATGGGGTTTCGTTCCCTAATATTGTGGATTTTGTGCAGGAATATATCGTTCGCCTCGTACCAAGGCGGCGATTCCGTTCCTGATGGCGTGGTGCGTGTTGTAAGGCAAATGTAACCTTACACATTACTACTACTAGGCCTCCTTGCGTCACAAACAAGGTATGTAATACGGCTTTGTACTATTTTAAACCCTTAAAACCCTATATTTCGGTATTTCTAAATACTTAGGCACATGTTCTCCATGCGGTCTGATGTATAGGCTTAGGTCGGTTTAATCTTCCATTAATCTTATGTTAGTATGTTTATTGTTTAAACCTAGTGCCTAGGGCAGATTTAATAAATAAAGTTATTAACATTTACATGATAGAATCTTGATAGGGAATGCCTATGTTCTATTGTAGTTTAGATCTGTAGTGGAGCTAATTTCAATTACAGGGGGCCCGTCAGTAGAACCCGTCGGACTGTTCGCCTGTCCGTCAGTTCCCGTCAGTTCCCGTCAGTGCCCGTCAGTTACCGTCAGTTACCTGTTCGCCTACCCGTCAGTTACCGTCAGTAGAACCCGTTTGACTGTCTGGCTGACTGTCCGTCTCTCAGTCTGTCCGTCTGCCCGTTATCACCTGTCCGTGATGCCTTCCTGATGTCAGAAGGTGTTGTTAGAAGTTATCTTTGCTTGAAGCTGTAAGACAGGAGGTCTTCGTGGTTTCAATGCGGGGACTCCACAACTCATATGCTGATGTCTACTGGAGTCCATACCTCAGCGACTCCAGTGGGGTTTAGCAGAGTTCTACCTAATATGAGAAGTACCAAGTAGCATGACAACATGGTATTTATAAAATTTAATTTGGAATAGTGGCCATCTCCACTATTGGCGCCCTTTACTTTTATTTACTTTAAATTAACTTAACTACATTTACATATAATATACAACACAATTCATCTCTTGTTCCCACGGCAGCGTACCGTTGAGTAGTTGTGGCAAATACTTTAAATCCTTCAACTTTATCTGATATTGATTTCTTATTGTACTGTGTTAGTGATAATAATAAATTTATAAATTGTTTACTTTCTTTTATTTGGGGTTAGTTTTAGAAACGCTTCGGAGCAATAGGGGGGGTTCAAAATCCGATACGTTACACTTTTTACCATTTAACTTATTAATTTATTTACATTAAACAGACTGGTTGAGTAGGTTTAATTGTTGTGTCTATCTACGTTATAGTTTGTACTAAAATATTTATGGAAATTCCTATCATTTACTTACGCTCCGCTCATGTTTTGAAATGATTTGAATACAATCCCTACTAATATTGTAAATGCAAAAGTAACTCTGTCTGTCTATCTTTTAAACGCCAAAAGCATCAAACGTATTTTAAAGAAATTCGGTACAGAGTTAGGCTAGAGCTTGGGAAAGGACATAGGTTACTTTTTGTCCCGGGACATTTGCTAGTTCCCTGGGAACACGGGTCAGCAGCAAATTTATAAATATGAAGATATGATACCCACCTAATATAGAGTCATTATCAAGCAGTGTCCTATTCAGCTCTGACATCTCCGTAGCCTCACTCGTAAGGGAGGGTGGTGCTTCATACTTCCTTGGTGGCTTCGTCACAGGATTCACCTCCATCTTCATCCCCTTCTCCATTTCAGATGCCACTGAACCCTCAATCAGCACTTCACCGTTCGACGAACGATTATCAGTTTTAATCAGTCTTTTAATTTCATTATTCTGCGTTGTAAAATAACATATTATTAGCGCCGCACCAAATATTATGACAATTGCGGTTAGACACCCAACTAAAATTGCAAAGGAATCTGTATCCATACCAGCTATTGTTCCTACCCCACTGTATCTAGACAGGACAAGATACAAAGTCTTCTCGTCTTTGCCTCCAGGGTTTTCGGCTACGCAAGTGTAATTACCCCTGTCGCTAAACCTAGCAATTAGCACAGTAAGATTGACCCACTTAATCAGATCCATAGTATTCTCCGACATCACATAACGGACCTCCCCAAAGGCTTTCATTTCAATAGTTTTACCATTGAATCGCCAAACGACCTCAGGTGGTGGATTCCCAACAACTTTGCAAGTCAGAGTCACGTTTTCGTCGTAACTTTTGACCGTTGTATCGGGGAGGGGCTCCAGTATTGTAGGCCGACACGCGAAGTTGGTCGAATCTAACTCGTTCCAAAGTTTGTCCTGCACCACCGCCGGCTCGGCGCACGACGTCGGCGCCGTGTACAAGTTATGACTGATCACCCAATCTCTAAACGTCTGCAAGTTACAATCGCAACGCCATGGGTTGTTGTGTAAATCCAACCCGGACAAGTTTCTCAATCCCATCAAAGTTTCCGGCTTCATATGATTCAGGTTATTGCCGTCGAATCTCAGGATCTTCAGCTGCGGCAGATTCACAAACGTTTTGGTGCCGATCCTAACAATCCTGTTGTTGCTCGCCTCCACTTTCTGCAGGAACTTCAAGTTGCGAAACAACCCGTCCTCCAACTTATCTATAAAGTTGTTGCTTAAGTTTATTAATCTTAGTTTCTCCGTACCCTTGAACGTGTCCGGGTGGAGGTATCTTATTCTGTTTTTGGACAAGTCCAACTCGATCATTATCGCTAACGTAACAAATGTCGTTTTATGTACAATATCTATGTTGCATTCTTTTAGGAATAATTTCTTTAGATTACTAAGGCCTACTTTCTTGAACGCTTCTTGGTGTAGTTGGTTTAAATTATTGTTAGATAGATCTAGTATTTGTATGTCGTTGCTGAGGTTCGCTGGGACG